>BDMV01000010.1:16034860-16590740 GCA_008326285.1 Oryza officinalis | reverse complement strand
TTGGCTCTCTTGCCGATCATATCTCCTTTGATATTTATTAATCATGCTTGTAGAGTCAAACTTATTGAACCGATCATCCCTTCTGTCGGCTGCCCTACCACTTGCATGAACCATGTTGATAGGAAAAGGATTACCATCAATCTTCATCGGCTTCTTGGAGTCATCAAATTTTATCCTGCCTTGTTCAATGGCTACCTGGATCTGTTGCCGAAAAACTTTGCATTCATTAGTACTATGAGACCCTGTGTTGTGCCACTTGCAGTATTTCCTCCTCCCTAATTCCTCAGCCGATGGAATCACATGACCAGCAGGCAGCTGAATTTGTTTCTCCCGAAGCAAAAGATCAAAAATTTTATCAGCCTTATTGACATCAAAATCATATTTTTCCTCTTTCCCAGAGCTCTTGACCCATTGGCATGGAATCACCTTCTTGTTTCTTGCCCACTCGGCTGCTGCTACTTCGGGAACCTCCTCTTCCTCAGAATCGGAAACATAAGAGTTAATGAAGTTCACCTTCTTGAATGCTCTATTGGCCTCTTGAAATCTTTGTTCGTGCGCTGTTATCTTTTGGGCCAAATGAGCCAAACTATCAAAGTCTTGAGCCGAAAACCTCTCTTTGATTGGGGTTAACAAAACTTGGAAGGCTAAATCGGCTAATTGAGAATCTGTCAATGCCAGGCTGTAACATCTGTTTCTGACTTCCCTGAATCTCTGGATATAATCTTGGACAGACTCTTCTCGTTTCTGCCTAATGCTTGTCAAATCAGACAATTTCATCTCATGCACCCCACTGTAGAAATATTTGTGAAATTGTTTTTCCAGATCGGCCCAACTGTGAATAGAATTGTAAGGTAAAGATGAAAACCACGTGAAAGCCGATCCAGACAGAGATAAAGGAAACAGCCTGACTCTTAACGCGTCCGTAGCCGATGCTTCACCACACTGAGCTAAAAATCGGCTAACATGCTCATAAGTTGATACATTATCTTGTCCTGAGAACTTTGAAAAATCTGGAACCTTGTATCGGCTTGGTAACGGCACCCTCTCAAAATACTCTGGATATGGATGCCGGTACAGGTTGTCACCATCCCTTGGCTTTAATCCGAACTGTTCTCTCATTACATCAGCTATCATATCGGCCCAAGGTTTCTGCCGAGTTCCATCTTGATGCTGTGGCTGTATCGGCTCATCTTGATAATACTGCGGTTGATGATATGGCTGAGGAGACGTTCTCTGCCGATACTGCACCTGTGGTGAATGAGGTTGAAATTGATAATTAAGATTACCACTTGTGTGGGACTGAGGAATTCGCGGAGCACTAAAATCTTGTTGATTAGGAACATATTGAGTGCTGGCAGCCTGTTGCTGGAAGGTTGGCACTTGCTGTCTTGCCGGTGTATGCATGATCGGCTGAGCAACTGGCTGATTGGTATTGAACATAGATGCAACTTGCTCAGCTGATATCTGTGGTATGTTATGCCCTACATGCTGAGGTTGTTGTCGGACCAGTACATGAGGATTGAACTCTACGTGCTTCTGTACCGATGCGGATATTTCCTGTTGACCTGTAGCCGATGTTGACGCCATCGGCTGTCCTGGGGCTACATTGGCAGGCTTTGGCTGGCTGGTCATAAGCGGCCTGTATTGCGGGAAGACCCCATCTGGTAAGAATATTGGTCCTTTGGCTTGATGTTCAGCAATAGTACCGTCAACCACAGACTTGACAATATTTGTTAAAGTGTTGACCAGCACTCCTGACTGGTTGATCAAAGCATGATGCACAGCATAGTCGATCCGATCTTGCAAATTCCTGGGCTCTTCAGGAGATTCCTCCTGCTTGACCCCTTTTTCCTTCCCAGAACTTGACTCTGGCTCTTCATTGCTGGGCAAAGTCACTTTGTATCTCTGAACCACCGTTCCTGCTCGAGTCTGGACAAAGGAATGCAAGTACTGGTTTTGGAGCTTGTTCATTATATCCTCCAGCTCTGCCTTTTGCTCCGATGTCAACTTGTCCACTGTCATCGGAATAATATTTTCTGGGTCAACGTCAGTTTTCTTGGAGTCTACCATGTTGAAAATTCTTCGAGTCCCACTGGGCGTGCCAAAAGCGTGTTGATGCAAAAAACACACACTGGCCTGGGAGATCTGCTTAGCTCCAGTGCAGGTCCAAAGACTTCTTTCGGGTTCTAGGCGTGCCAATTGGTTTGATCCTGCAACCAATAAGAAACAAAGAAAGTGCAATTAAATCCACCAATGATAGCCGATCAGCTGGTTTACCGATGACATATCATTGAGCATTGAGCCGATGCAAGATGCATTAAATTGGCTATAACAGATAAAGCAAGATAAAGCTAAATCTACTCAATCGGCTGTAGATATCAACAAAATATAATCTAAGTCTCAAAACATATTTAAACTTAAGTGATTGGGATAGATCGGACAGGGCGCCAAGACAGTATAAACCACTTATGCCTAAATATATTACGAAGCATAGATTACACAAGCTCATAGCATAGCCGATTAAGCAAATCTAACATGTATCGGCTAGTACTCCGATACCACTTTATACAGAGATATTACCATGAACAAAATATATTAAACAAACTGTCAAACTAGTGTTAAGATGACCCTAACCAGATTTGACAACAAGCTCAATACATTTTACTAAGTTAATATCTCGATATAAAGGGCAGATTTAATATATCAAGATAACAAGACAATTAAACCAGGTAAGGTCGGCTGAAACCCCGACGCTATCTCTATTAGTAATCATAGACAGGCTAGGGATTATGGTTCTGAACATGATTTAGTAGGTCAAACCTAACTGATGCAGCACCAAATGTGTAAAGAAACACAATGCCTAGATGATCAAGTCGATGAAAACCTTTTCGAGATGGTAGATATATTGTGTAATCTAAACCAACATCAATATATAACTCTATCGGCTAGTTTTCTGTAGAACAGTTATTAACCAATCTGAGTTATATGCTGATATCAATCTAGATTATACAATATATATGATAACTCGACGATTTACGCAAACAAGATTAGAGTGTCATGAAGATGGAAGCACTAATCCCGAGAGCGCAAGCCGCCATAACAAGTTTTACCTCTTGCTGGAGATCGAAACCGATGCAGCCCAACTCGAAAGCAAGAACTCGTCGAAAAAACGATGAAAGAGTAAAGGTGGCGATGCGCCGAAGTTGTTGTATTGATCTGTGTTTTTCTTTACACGAACCTGGGCTTAATTTATACCCAGAACTCCACAATAAGTCCTTATCGGACACGACCCCTATCTCTATTACAACTCACATTAAAGACAGTTTCCTAATACAGACTCTAACCGACAGTATTTACTAGGAAACTAACATTATATCCTAAGCAATAGATACAATTCCCTTCTTCGGACCCAATCCGTATATGGGAATCCTCATGAAGCTCACCAACCAACCCCGACACAGACTCTGTTATCCTTTCGTCGGAATCGGCTACATCGGCTATCCTTGTCCGACTCTGTCTCAGCCGATGGTCACAATAGCCGATTCGGTCACCAGTCGATAGACACCGTAGCCGATTCGGTCACCAACCGATTCTTGCTCTGTTTTGGTAACCGCCAGCTTCCTCCAAATCCGCTTTGATTCTATCTTCAAATCTAATATTTGATTTACCAAATTTGGTCGTTAACACATATTTATGTTGTTTAGAACTTAAGTATATAATTAATTCGATGGGTCGTTTTATTGATCATTGTATTATTGTCCTTTGCATTGCTAACTCGATGTTGTATCGATTGCATATGCACGTAACATCCAACAAATTTAATCCGTTTCCGAACCGAGTCCGCACCATTTCCGACATCCGAAATAATTCGCTCTACATCCGCATTCGTACACCATCTGCACCCGCTCCGAATCCAGTTAAAAATATGGTTTAGGATATGGTATGAGCACTATCCGTCCGAATCCGCTCCGTTTTCACCCCTATCGGCTATGACGGCATGAGTAGGATGTCGGCGTTGGGCTACCATCAGTGGGGCATGATGCGGGGTGGTTGGGGGTCCTTACCGGCGAACGTGCGAAGTGAGTTAAATAGTGAGGATGGCAATGGGGTTCGTGCGGCTCGGTGCCATGTGGAGTAGAGCATGGGACACGCGCACACAACCTTGGTGCTGCTCGAAGCAGGCCGAGGTGGGGCAAAGCGATGCGATGGTGTGTGCACGGCTGGTTAGAGCACGGTGAGGCGAGCTGGGTGGTGCGGCGAGTGGGTGAGGAGAGACGCAGCGGATGGCTGGTTTTATAACTTTGCCATCACGCGTCTGTTCACGCTAGGTAGGGTCAGTCTCCCTGCGGCCAGCAATGCGCCATTAATGAGGCGTCCTTGCCTCCCCCAAGTGTTGTGCATCGGGTACGGGCCAACGACTTTCGAGCACGGCGGCCACGGAGTGGTTAAGGGCAAAACGGGCGGAACGACGTATGGCGAGGCGGTTTCCGTAGCTGTGGAGCGCGTGGTGGCGGTGGAGAGGAGAGGAGCGAAGTCTACGCCAAAAAATGCACCCGAGAACGGCGTTGTGCATCTGACGCACAGAGTTGGTGGGCGGTTTCTGATTTTGCCAAAATGGGAAGGAGATCGCTCAGAGCGGTGTCACTCTTTTGTCCGCAAGCAGCCACGGGCAGCACGACACAAGCTGTCGACGCGGGCCGGCTTCGGCTCTTGTTGACGCGACTTGGTGGTTTGCAACAGCACCCAATTGCGGTGGTGAAGCGGAAAGTGGCGATCGATCCTGCTAGCCGTGGCGGCAGCAAGGGGGCACGCGGCCTTCTAGTGACGGTGGCGGCTCTAGCCTAAGATGGGGAATGAGCCGAGGCCCAGTCGGCTCAGTTCTGCTGGCAGCCACTGGCTGGGCCGGAACGAAGAGGCAAGGAGGTTTGGGACGGAAGGAAGGCAAAATAGACTTTTGCAAAAAGGGCCCAACGGCAGATTTGCCAAGGAGCTTAATTATACTTTTGATGAAACCTTTCCAAAGCATTTTTAGGATAACTCCTCTATTCAAGATAGTTTTAGAAAAAAATTTAGAGTTTAACTAATAATATATTTGGCACCAATGTAAAAGAGGTTAAAATCCAGAAGAGCCAGCATGATGCATGTTTTCGTGAATTTTTTTTCATGGAAAATTTTTGGTTTTCGAAGTTTTATGAAATTTTCAGGGTGTTACATGTTTGTGTGTGTGTGGGGGGGGGGGGAGTTAGATAGGGTTATTTTTCGAAAAGACCCTAGTAGTTTTTATGTTTACAGCGCTGACCTTGGAAACAGAATTTTCTCTTATTCGCATTGTATTTCTCTGAAAGATGAGGGGTTTTATGGATAAATCAGAACGAGGTGTCAGCCGTTTGGAGGACGTATCTGATATGTCGTACAAACACAAAGGAGCTTTTTGCAAAGTTGCCAACCACGTGTAAATCTCTCCGAGGACAAAAAAAAACAGAAGAAGAAAATCAGTGAGGGTAGGATGGCTATGAGTTTTATGATAAAAGGATAACATTGATGTGAACTCTAGAGTAGAGGTACAACTTCCCACACGAATGGGTAGCATCAGGTGACCAGCATAAAGCAATTTCTAAATTTTTTTAATTCCCGTTGCAACGCATGGATATGATTGTTAGTTAATTTAAGAAGGTATAAAGTTTAAAAATTCCCATACTAATAAGAAAAGCTATAAATTCTCATATCAATCTTTGGACAAAATCTTCCTTAGCAGAACACGTGAATTTATGAAATTCGGAAAGTGAACAGTACTACTAAGTTGGGAGTCACAAATTAATATAGTTTTTCTTGGTGATTTAATAATTCTTAAATTCTAAAGTAAGTAGCAAAATACCCATGCTTTGTACTGGACGAACTGCAGTCTCTCAGTATCCCATGTTGTGCGAGAAGCATGGTCGGGTTATAAAGATTTGTTTTCTGCATGCTATTATATATGAACTATTTTGGAGGGTAGTTTGGGTTTAAAGTACTTATGGTAAAGAAAATATTTTAGGTTCTAATCAGTTCTTATCAAACCAGAATTGTAGTGTAGCCAAAAGTTTATGCTATATGTACATGCAGGATGACGAAACACGTGGATGAATACATAAATTGTAATTAATTCAACATAGGGTAGAAGAACAACTTTGAGTTGAAATAATTTTCAGCAATTTAAATTAGCTAAGAAAGTATATAAATGAATTTAATTAAGTGAATAAGGAATTGATCAGTGGGAATTAAGTAAATTTTGATTTCAGCCCAAAACTGCCGAGTCAGCTCATTACTGTGCTGGCCAATAAAGGCGCGCTTGCGCTCACACTGGCGTTGGACTGACCGGCCTAGCCAGGAGACGGCCCAAGGAAGCATGCACACAAGAGCGTAGCCCAATGTCAACGATAACTAAAGACCATTTTTAGGCCGTCAATACATGCATAAATCAATAAATGTAAAACATCCAACATAGTGATAGGGTTTATTTGTAACAAATTCCACAAGTGTTTGTGTATATTTGGATGCAGGTGCCAAACTATCAAAGTTGGAAAGAAATACACATGAAATAGGGAAAAGATTACATTCCTATCCAAGCTCACGGAGTGTTGGGTCCACAAACCCGATAAAATCATATCCAGATGGGCCAATTCCCGAAAAAACACTGCAAGGACCCACCTGCCAAGGCCTAGGTGGAGAACCAGGGCCAGAAGGGCTAACCAGAGGTAGGCCGACCCCTGGGTTCGGCTGACCCCGACCTGGCTCCTCTCGGCCACAACTTTCACGTGCACATCATTACCGACTTGCTATGATGGTTGTGATAGCTTCCTATGCAACTACCGACTTCAGGAGGACACTTGGCAAGAGGAGAAGAAAGATGCTCTTAGGATACTTTGGATCAACCTCACATCTCCTCCTATAAATACCCCCCTCCTCGCTCATTCACAACACACCAAGACTTGAGCTGAATTATAAGAGACTCTTTGTATTCTTTTATGTATACTTAGAATAAGGGAGAGAGTGAGGAAGAAAGAGTTGGAGGAGTTCTGGAGTTGTCGGTAATTCTCTCTTTTCTTTTGTACCTTAACCATTACTTTACTTTAGTTGAGTGATTGTGGTATACTTCTTAGTTAGTTCCTATTTAGCTTGTTGGATCATTGTTCACTATTACTTATTAAGAAATAGTGATTGCTTTGGAGAGTTATAAACACTAAAGTAGTAATTAATATCTTAGACGTGGTATCTAGGTTGTTAATTACCAGTGTTTGCTACATATCCCAGAGTTCATTAGAGGTTGGTGTAGAGGTGGTGACAGCGCTCGAGATCACCGTAGTCCTCCTTGTCCGGATACAAATTTGAGCACGTTCTGGTAGCAGTGAGCAAGCCAGTGCCTGAAGTATAGCGATAGGATTAAAGTTAAGCTTTCTAAATCACCCTGTACCATATTAGAAGATCCTCTCTACCCTTTGGCCTACATTTGTCTTGTGTTATTGGATAAACTTGAAGAAGAGCTAAACACACACGTTCCCTATGGAAATTCGATACCTTGGAATACTTCCGGGTGAAGTGCTACAGCGGTCTCTCCATGCGCTTGCGGATTTTATCTGTGAACGTAAGAAATACCAACACCCAACATGCGACTCAGCTTACTTCTGTGGCCCATTATGCATGCGTGGCCCAGTTAATGGCAGCGACCCAATGCGGGAGCGAGGATGGTCGTCCGATCTGATGGATGGCTGATATTGCACCCACGCCGCTGAAATCGCCATTGGACGGGAGGGAAAACCCTGACCCCACATTCAATCTTCTTCTCGATCCCCTTTCCCCCTGATGACATGTGAGCGAGCAAGAGGAACAACGATGGTTGCGTGATGGCAGTATGGCGAGATGACACATGCAGCAGAGATGGTTGCATGAAGGGACGAATCCCTAATCCCCTTCTCCGCGCCTCAGCAAGCGAGCAACAACATTGGTGACGGCGGCGGCGATCCGGCGAAGAAAAGTGTGTGGCTCCATCGATTTGCTGATTTTGAGGGGGGAGAGGGAGGGCGCAGCCAAAGCCAAGCCGTCTCGTACTTTCCGTCCTCGCACGACAGTGGATCCATCATGTGGGTGTCAGGATACCCCGAGCTAAATATTATGTAAGTTATTTGAAATGATAGCGCGAAATATTTAGTTGGATGGGATCCAATAATAATCAGGGAGAACAGTAACCATCCAACCTCATCATTTCCCTATCAAGTCAAATGACATACATAGTATAAAACCTGAAGTGCCGAGTAGAGAGCATAAGGGATATTGTTGGGACTTTAGCATGCTAGTCAATTTCAGCCTGAGACATGCCCGTCAAACCACACGAAGATGACGACCAGATGTGTTACACATCTCAGGAGACTTGACAAAATTCGCTAAAGCTATACAACATCCCAAATGCTCAATATTCATACCGGTGTAGAACTAGATCCCACGAAAAGCTCTAGTTCCACACTTTCATCTAAGCAATGAAAATCAGAATAATAGGGAGTAAACACAAATAACTTTACTCTACATTTTAGTTTAAATATTTAGGCCAAACGGCCAGATAATTACTGATCCACGGAAGCTTGGCTACCCGAAACCACAAGCAGCCGTCTGGGGAGATACCCCTTTTGGACCCGGTCCTAGAAGAAGCAACGATTCCCCGAATCACTCAGAAGACTAAGCAAACAACCTGCAAAATGGATATTCCAGTCGAACAAAGAGTCAGTACATTAAACAAGTTAATGTACCGGCAAGCACAAGACAATCCTAACATAATACATGCATGGCATAAATCAAGGAAAGGCTATCCGTAGTTTATTTTAGCATAAAGCAAGTTTTAGTTCACAATTATTGGTAAAAGAGTTTACAATTCAATTAATAAAACATTAACGTAAGTAAACCATAATATTTACCATCTTAACCTCATATACATACTCTCCTTACCGGTACCAAGTCATCATCAACATCATCATATCAGCCCTCCCCGGGCAACATCATCATCATACTCTACCACACCCCACACCCATCACCATTCCCATAGCCCCTTTTCATAAACACATTTATAAAACATAAGTCTATACCCATGACAATTCACTATGTCGCTCATGACCGTGAGCATGGCTAATCGATTAGTTTTAGACTCTGCAGAGTTTATACAACTTTACCCACATGATATGAACACTCTAATTTGTTCGGTACCCGTCGGTACCACCACACTCTACACATTGAATGCGGTCTAGAGGTCACAACGTAGCCTTTACCTTACTTAACGCCTAGCCTTGCATCAGCGACGGCAAGTGTGAATCCATCCTGGGGATGACCTAGAACCGTTAGGTTGCGGGCCCACGCCTTAAACCTAACGCCGTGGCAACGAACACATCCGTTCCCCCACGAGGCACTATACCGTTGAATTGGATAGACTTAGACGCCCATGCTGTGAGGCGGACTACCCGTCCCCTCACAGAACACACACAGCTAGTCTTGTTGCTAGCATTATAATCAACACACACATGGGTAGTTCCTATGAATCATCGCTCAGACAAATTCATTCTACTCCGACCTACTAATATGCAAGGCTAGACTTTAAGTAACTTAATTAGCTAAGGCCACCACATAATAACACATGTGGATGTACGGTAAACAATAGTGAACGACACAAAGTTTGGTCCTTAATCAACCTGGACGAACACTCCCCCTATCGGCGCACAACTAACACCATATGTGCACCACTTGCCGCCCAAGTCCAAAATTATTTTACTCACACTTTAGTTCACAAATAATTAACACTTTCATTTTCAACCCAACATTAAACAAATATTCAAAATTTCAATTATAAATCCATGAGAGTGATTAATTTGATATTCTAAACATGGCTAAGCATAAGGCATATATATAAGCATATATACCTTCCAATGAGCATTTATAAAGTAAACAAATCCATCCTATGGTTACAAATAAAAGGGTAATGACATGTCAAGGTAGATTATGCAGCAATAAGGTCATAGCTACCATTTACTAAGTTTCAAATATTGTTTTAAATCAAATACATATGCAGTTTCGCAAACAAATGCTTTTCATCTCCCAAATCATGGGTTTCAATGTGATCAAAGGAGAGGGGAGGAATAACTTGCCTTGATCTGGAACAATGTGAATACCACCTAAATCACTCTTTCACCGTTGATGTGAATTATCTATACAAATGACACGATATGCATATAAATACCAAATTATGCGAAAAATACAAAATGCTCTAAAATGCATGATTTGTGCACAGTGGATAGGTTCTGACCTAAGATGAATTTAGGTAAAAGAATTCCTATTTTATCTCTTTTCATTTGTGAGTTATGAATTTTCCAAGTTCGTATTGACATATAGGACTATTTATTAATGTATTGTTGTGAATCATTTTTAATATATGATTTTCATCAAATTAACCTTACTGAGATGAATATGGTTGTTTTCTAAGATTATACAATTGGTTTCATAATTTTTAGAGCTAGTATGAATTTCCTATAAATTTTAGAAATTAAATTGCATATGTGGTGGTCATTTTATAATATAAATTATTAGTACTATTTATGTTACAGAAAGTGTGAAAGTTTATATTATTAAATTAAATTTCATATTTCTATGATTCTACAAAAATTTGGTTCACTCCATTTAGAGTACAAATGAATTTTCTACAAATTTTACAAGTTCTATGTTAACTATTTCATATTTGAACTTTTAGAATTAAATATCATACTGTGAGCATAGGATTTTATTATACAATATTGAAGTTCACAATTTTATGAATCTACTGGAGTTGGTTTCATCTCAGAATGAGTTATATTTGATTTTATATGATTTTCACAAGTTTGAGATGATTTTCAGTTGAAAAGATATTGATTTATCCATTTCCTTTATTTTTCCTCAAATTATAAATCCTTGGGTCCACTGGTCAGCCTCTGGCATTATGCAAAAAGACCCCTGGGGTTTACAGGAATCAATCCGTAGTCCCTAAGCACGTGCTAATGCGGTTTCCATTAAATGTCCCTGAGGTTTTCTCTATTTCTAATTAGGCCCTGGGTCCACATGTCATACATAGAGGTTTTACAAATTGAACCTTACATGTTTTAACTTCTTGCTAATCAGTATCATTATGTGCTAATGAGACAGGGCCCACCTGTCAGTGAGACGAGAGAGTGAGGAGGCAGCAACAGGAGCAGAATTCACCGGCCCGCGAGCTTGATGGCAATGCCGACGACGAATGGCAGGGAGATGGACGAGGCGGCCAAAGGAGAAAATGGAGAGGGGAGCCTTGCAAACCCAATGGTGGTCGTCTCATCGCCGGAGATGGTCGGAGTCGACGATGGCAACGGTGCAAGCGGCGACGGTTTTCGGGTTGATGGGCCATCTCGAGCTACGGCTTGATTCATGCCAACTACATGCATGCGCGCGCAACTACGAAGTCCCTGGAGACTCACCCGACACTCTCCGTGGCTTGGCGAAGGCTGGACAGTGGCGGTGACGTGAGAAACTCCCCGGCGGCGGCGGAAATGACTGGGCAACGGCGATAGCTTCCCTCGATCTTCAAGCTACCAAAGAGAGGAGCGGGGTAGCTCAGAGGAAGCCTAGGGATGCTACTAATGCAAGCAATTGGACTAACTCTCATCGGAGCGGAAGGAAACGTCGGCGGCAGTGGTTGACCGGAGCTAGGGAAGATGATGGCGATCTCCCTCGTCGGTGGACGATCCCCGGGGATACTTGAGGGGTTTTGAAGAGGACCTTGAGGCAGTGTTGATGGCACGACGGCTCAGCCTGAGGTAGTCCCCTTCATGCTGCGCGACAACCATGCTAGCGACGGTGACCTTCCGTGCGTGCTCTGGGGCTCCTGTAACCGCGGCGGCGTTCCGGCAAGGTAGCTGCACAACACGAGATGAGGTCAGAGGGGATGGACTCGGCGTCTCGTGTAGGTGACAGAACGCAGGAGAAAGCAGGGGTGACCGTGGCTCAATAGCGGCGACGACGATCATCATCTCCACGGCCAGCGGAGGAGATGGAAAGAAATAGAGGCAAGGCAATCTCTCTCCCTCAGCTGGATCGGCGCAGAAGTGAAATGGGGGAGGAGACGATGCACTGGGGAGATAAGGCGAGCGTCGGCGGCTGCCACGACGTCGGACATGCGTCGAGCACCACCAGCGGCGCTCTCTCTCGCGCCCTCTGTCTCTCTCTGCTGGCTTGAATGGTGGAGTGTTGGTGCACAGAGGAGAAGCTAGCTTGTGTCACTGTCATGTGGGTCCAGGGAGTGGTAGGTTAAGCAAGGAAGAGAGGCATGGGTATAAAACTGGGTGAACACAGTGCTAGGATAGATTTTAATATTTTCCCTATTTATTTTCTTCCACTCTTCTTTACCATTCTATAACTTAATTTCTGTGCATGATAAACTAATGTGGATTTTTATGGTGGTAGATAAAAATACATAGGTTCCATTTTATTTGGTTTCACACAAAAATAATCTATATTTTAATCTCAGGAAAATAAAGAATTTCAGTTTAGCCGAAATTGGTTTGAATTTTTAGAAGGTCAAAACCTACAAAATAAATTCTGGAAAAATTATCTTAATTCCTGATAAATAGATTAGTATTTGAATAAATTATATTTCCTATACCTTTTTATGTGATAAAATACACATATGAGATGTATGTTAGTTTTGCCGATTAGGGTTTAGTAATAAACTATAGTTTGACTGCTTTGACCTAATTATTTGGGGTATAATTTTACATATTAAATTATATCAAAATTCTAGTGAGATATATATATTACATAGTATCTACATGAATTTCCCCATGATTTTATATTGCACCAATTATTTTTAAATATTCAATAAGCTTATCTTTACTTATATGCTTCCTATTATAAAATATAATTAAGTGCTGTAAAATTATATTTAGATAATTCTTGACCTAATATGATGTTGTTGAGAATGATTTATACTTTTAGTTACTCAACTTCATATATTTTACATCCTTGTAAAATACATTAAGTGTTTGCTTCAGGTTTTTAAGTTAATGCTCATGAGTCCTAATATGAAATGCTACGAAAATCCATAAACAAGAAAAAGGACTCAAAACTTAACAATACATCATGCAATTACATGCACACACTATGTTTTATTTTCTTTCTTTGATCTATCAGGAAAAAGGTTTTAAATTAATCACGAATTTGTATATCAAAACTAGTATTATTAGACTCGCCCAGGTTTTTCATTGGAAAATTTTAGTCTCTACTTCACAAAAATCATTTTCAATATTTTAGGTGCAAAAGTTGAAATTTAATACTTTAGGTATGTTACAGATCTACCCCCCTTAAAATAAATCTCGTCCCCGAGATTTGCGTCGAGTTGTGGGTGGAAAAGAAGGTCAGGTGTAGGTTGATTTTCTGATAACGATATAACATTATCAGTTTTTGGTTATTTGGAAAATCTTTTCAAACATACCAGATTTAACATTTTAAAAGAAATATTAGTTGGTCATGCTATGCACACTCCTTTATAGGAATGAGTTTATACAAACTTTTAAGTTCTATTATCGACTTGCTGCAGTTAAGGTAACAAGAGTCTTAGTTTGGCTGGGAAAAGAGCGGTCTTTATTCGGTTATGGCGAGCATAGATCATGAAGTATATAATCCATTGGAAAGGCGTATCCTAGAGATAGTCAAAATATCAAGATACGACTTGGCAAGACCTGTGGTCGCAATCCAATTTTGTCGAACTCACATTCGTTCAAGGGTTTTACTAAATTTGGAAAATGCAGATAAAATTAAGCTATGGGAATACTACACAAATTACAAGGACATTGTTGGTTACAATTAGCATGTTAAGGTTATGGCTAAGTACCAAAACTTTAAACATTACAGTCATGACCTCGTGTTGCTAAGCTCATTTTTGGCAAATGGAAAATTTCAGGATAGCAAGCCCGGTAATCAGGAAAATAGGGAATAAGTCTCCAATTACTATTACATCCATCCATAAAGGTCTTACATAATTGGGGATACATGGTAGTCATAATACATGGCATGGTTCATTGAATCACTCATCTGGGAAAATTGGAATGTTGAGACCTGAATAATTGGGACAAGGTCGGGTTATATCTCATTATATACATTCACGTACTTGGGTCATGGTAGAAAGCAAATTGTTAGATGGCATATGTAGCAATAACTTTCTTTTTTTTAAAAAAAACATGGATGTATGCTATGATATCATGATGAATGAATGATGCGATGTATGTATGAAATGATTTAATGTGTATAAAAAATATTTTGTATTGCATACATGCCATGGAACAATCCTTTTTGGTTCAATCGGTTGGTTTGTAGGTTGTGGTGGTAGCATGGCTTATTGAGCTCAAGTCTCCCTATCTACTATTTAAGGCAACAAACTAACTAATTAGGAAAATTTCACATTTACAAGCCTCAGATTGGCTTTACATCCATATGATAAGTTATTGCATGGAGGGAATTCCTAACAACTATTGTACACATAGTACATAGTGGAGGTCTTCTCGGTGGTCAATGTACATATGGGCGAATAAACCTAGCAGACTGAAGTATAATCAAAAGGATATGCAGTAAAGTGATCATGGTGTACCCCAATGGAAATGTTTTGGTCAATAATAGTTACCCTCTCCAAGAGTACATCAAGGTTAAGGTTAGAGGCATAAATATGTTTCATAGGAAACTTGTAATATGGAGTGAGTCATGGACATATAATCTTTTGGGAAAATTGTTCTTGAAGGATTAATCCAACTCAAGACATACCATGGGCATAGGAAAATTTACAACCCTTTATAGGATATAAGATTATAAGATTACAATATAAGATAAGGTACTACCCCCCTTAAAAATTTAAAAAGTTTTAGTCTAGTGGTTTGGTAAAAACGAAATAAACCAGCTATGAGATAACAGGTTGGTCCTGTGCACCAAAATATAGCCTAATGACCAAGCTGGAGAGGTGATAAAATCAAACAAAGCTTTAAAGTTCAGGCTCCTAACAAAGTTCTCATTATGCTAGAAGGAAATTAGGATTTTTAAGACTAATAGGTCATTCTCGGGAAATGTTCAAAATATAAATCAATTACAAACTTTATCAATTTTAGATGTTACTTTCATTTTATTAAAGGAATACTTGTGAGTAGCTGCAATTCACACAATTTTGCATCCAACCATAAAGGGGCACAAAACTTGCATATTGAGCCTTCTCAACTTAAATCCTCAGTTTTGCTTATAGCTTGCTTCAAATCAAGATAGTTAGATTTGAATTTATGGAGGCATAAAAAAAATTTCAAACTCCTTACTAATAGGTTCAGAGTATGGTGATTCACTACCCCCCTTAAAATTTTAAAAAGAATTTGGGATGGTAATGAACAAAAATATTGGGGGACAACTAACATTTTCTATATGCTTAACTCTGTCCTACCCACTTCTGAGATAGAAACAGTATACAGCAACTAGGTTAGAGGAGGGATAAAATGAGAAAAATTTTATATTTAGGTTCATAACAAAGCCTTCTTAATCCTGTTAAGGAATTGTAATGTTTAGACAAGTGGTTTGTTTTATGGGAAATAAAGAAGATAGGTCATGCAGTGCTGGAACAGATTGTTCAATGTGTTTGTCGAATTTTTAAATCAAACTCTAAAGGTGCAAAAATTTGGACAAAAATCAGGGAGATGCATGTTTAAGTTGTAAAGCTACCCAGAAGAAAACAAGATTTTATCGCTTTTAGTTTGGGCTACACAAATTCGACAACCAGACTACCTACAGATTTCAGGACATAACCATGCAGTACTATATGAATTTTTAAACCATGAAGCAAGGATCCAAAAATTCTACCAAAATTCACGGAGCCTACTGGGTATGTATACAAGCTATGGCCAAAAGATGCACATTTTATCTCTTATGTTCTAGGCTATACAAAATCATGAATGCAGCTGTCTATAGAGTTCAGCACACAGTTATGCACACTACTTGAATTATTTCCTTATGATGCAAATGTTCAAAAATCACACAATAATTCATGAGGCCTACTGGGTTAGCCTATCATGCCATGATGCATCAACTGAAAATCCATTAACAACCAATCGAGCTCACACTACTTACAGCCCGAGCAAGAAGCATGAAAGCGACATAGTTTTTCAATGCGATCAATCAAGCGGTTCAAAAGCATCAACCGCATGGAACAAAGAACCAAATAAACCAACAATCAAAAATGGCCACTAATACTACAAAATAGCTTTCTAATGAGCGTTACTTAGCTGGGAGTACCCTTATATAATTTACTTGATGTATTCTTAATGGTTATACATTTTATTTCTCAGAATACTAGAGTCTGAAATTTTTAGGACTGCAGGACAGCAGCCAATTCATGAATTTTTAGAGAGACCTACAGAAGAGATAAAATTTTGGAAATTTTTGTCTAGCTTCCTGGTACAGTTGGTGATCTCCAGAAAAATTGGCAAGTGAAAATAATAAGTGGAACTTTCTGTATAAATTCTTGAGTAGCAGCTGGTCCAGAATTCCAAAACACGTATTTTTGATACTTTAAAGTTGGGAAGAGGAGTCATAAATATTTGAAGGTTGAAAAACTTTTATGGTGAGTTCATGAGTAAGTAAAGCACTATTTAGTACACTTCATTGTACAATTTTTACTGGCTTTTATATCGAACTAATATTTGAAAGAGAGAAGTAGGTAATTATCGTGCAAATAAAATCATAGTAAGATGTGGAGATTAAAATGAGAGTAAGGAAAGGATGGACACTAGAATGAGATAAGAAGTAAAAAGGATCTCACATCCTAAAGATTTTCACAAATAATTCAAGTTGAATCTTTTCAAATTCTTTTCAAATCACCAAGCTAAACTCTAGCCTACGGTCAGCATTGCTCTGATACCAACCGCTGTGGGCACCCGGAAATTATACCGTCCAATGCATTTTGTGACCACCACATACTTTTGGATGAGTGGGATCCATACACGCATAAATAGCTACTCATACCTCAATGTGCCCATGATCACAAAATTTACAACATTCGGTATAAAATCCATAATGCCGAATAATGAGTAAAGGAGATATTGCTGGGACTTTCACATGCCAGTCAACTTCAGCCTGAGACATGCCCGTCAAACCACATGATGGCGGCGACCAGATGTGTTACACATCTCAGGAGACTTGATTCAAATTGCGAGAGCTCTACAACATCTCAATTATTTAAAACTCATACTCATGCTTAGCTAGTCCCCAGGAAAAGCGACTAGCCTTGCACTTTCATCGCAAGCAATTGATAAACATCACAAATGCATAAATAAGGATAAAAGGACAGCAATATACATATACCATAATGGGATTCTAAGGCCCATCTTACAACACAAAACTATAGCAGCGGAAGTTTAAGTAATTCACATAAACAAAAACAAAGCCCATGATGTGCCACTTAACCCAAAGGGCAACCAACCGGGGCAAGAGTCAAGCTGAAAAGACTACTCACCACCCTCACCGCCCTCGGTAGGGTAGTAAGAACAATCAAGTACGCCAACATCCTCATCTGAAATTTGCACGCATCGGGTTAAGTACAACAATGTACTCGCAAGACTTACTCATTTGTATATACATAGAACAAAGGAATATGCAAGCTTCTATCTTAAAGCTGGTATAATGGTTCAAGTTTTGCATAAAAGCCAATTTAGTGGAACAAATCATAAGTTGAAAATATAGACATTCTAACATAGCACAATCTGAAATTTAATCACAGATAAGCACAACTCGTGCTCTCATCACTATCCATGTATAAGCACAACCCGTGCTCTCATCACCATCCATGTATAAGCACAACCCGTGCTCTCATCACCATCCATGGACTACCATTGTCCAACCATGGTTTGCAATTATCACCATTTCATATTCAAGACTAATCCAATCTATTTAGCCCAAGTTTGATGCTAACATAGAATGACTAACACATCAAGCGGTCGTCCTGTAACCGTGGACACGGCTATTCGAATAGTTTTACTCTGATCAGAGGGGTACATCTTTACCCACACGAAATGAACAAGAATCAAATGCTTTCACACGCACATAGGTGTGACTCACAAGTGACACATGCTCATAACATGCCCTTTCCTAGCCATACCCCAACCACCTAAACCACGCCTGGGCCCCCGACGACTTAGCCACGTGCGTGTGTGATGTGGCTAAGGCGGGCTCAACATCGTGGGAGAAACCCCTGGCCAAAACATGGCACTCTCGGGCACTCCAAAGGAAGAACCATACTCACGATTGACCAGCGTAGCGTAGATGATTGCAGTGCAACGTAGTACTAAGTCAAGCCATCCCATACCGGCGTGTGGTAGTACGTAAGGTGCTTGAATAGACGTCAACATGTTCGGTCCTTAACAACCCTTGCATCAGGGAAAACCACAATCCCTTCATCGCCCTATCACTCGTCCAAGTTAAGCATATTTTCCATATGAATCATTTAGTGAAAGTAGTGAGATTTTATGCCCCTAAATCGCAAATAGTGAATAACTTCAATCGATGGCTCCATCCATCGATTTTTAACACTACTAGACCTAAGCATGGCTAAGCATCGGTAAAATAAATAAAACCTTCCCAAGTATTTCCATCCAGAGGTTACAAGGATAAATGATAACAATGAAGCAAGGAAGGATATACAGCAAATAGGTATAACCAAATCTAACCAATACCGATAATTTTGTAGTAAATCAACACATGCATATATATCGTTTTGCAACCAAATCATTTTAGCAAAATAGGGATTCTATATGCTTAGATGCTTACCTGTCTGCTGTGAGAAATCACACTCAAATTAAGGATCTTGCTCCACATACTCCAGAACGTCGGAATCTAAATCATTATAACGTACAAAACGAATAAACATCCAAATAATGCGAAAAACCAAAATGCTCTAGAATGCATGAATTCCTCACAGTGGGATAGTCATCTCCTAAAATGAATTTATGTGAAGAAATTTCTAACTTATCATTACTATTTTGAAAATGATGAATTTTATAAGTTTAACAAAAAGTGAAAATAGTTATTTGTTTAAACTTGTTTTAGGAGGTAGTTTTGTCAAATTCCTTTCATCTAGATCAAAAGGTACATAATTCTAAGGTAAACAGCAGTGGATTAATAATTTTGGGATTAACAAGTAATTTTCTAGAAATTAATTAAGTCCTAGGTGTAAAATAAATGTCTTTATGATATTCACAATTATAATCACATATTCTGTACAAAATTTGGGAAAACTTTATTTTATAAACATAAAGAGCACAATTTATGGATTATATAGAAATTTGGTTCACTAAATCTGGATTACAATTGAATTTTCTACAAATTTTACAAGTCTTATGTTAACTATTCCATATTTGAATTTTAGAAATAAATATCCCACTGTGAGCATAGGTTTTTATTATACAATATTAAAGTTTATAATTTTATAAACCTACTGAAATTGGTTTCACCTAAAAATGAGTTATATTTAATTTTATATGAATTTTACAAGTTTGGAATACTTTTTAGTTGAAAAGATATAGATTAACTCATTTCCTTTATTATTTTCAAAATAAAAACCCTTGGGTCCACAGGTCAGTCACTGGTTGTTTTGCAGAAAAGCCCCTAGGGTTTGCAGAAACCAACCCGAGCCCAAAAGCACGTGTTATTACAATTTTGATTAAGAGTCCTCAGGGTTTTCTCTATTTACAAATAGATCCTGGGTCCACATGTCATACGGAAGGGTTTTACAAATTAAACCTCGCATGTGTTAAACTTTAGCTAAGCTAAGTTCTCGGGCCCTAACTAACTGGGGCCCGCTCGTCAGTGGCTTGGCGGCTGAAGGCAGAGCAGCAGCACATCGCCGGCGTTCCCACCGGCGGCAACGACGAACGGCGGCCGATCTCGGTGGGCGGCTGTTGGCGCAGAATTTCGACCCGCCTTCCAACCAAACGGGTTCCACGTTTCCACGGTCGCCTGGGAGGTTTGCTTTACTCCACTGCAGGTCCAAATGGTTTGCCTAGTCGTGTGCAGAGCGTGCCAGTTGATTTGATCTGCAATCAACAAGAAAACACGTAAACCTCGTTAGAAAACAATGGCCGATCGGCCGATAGGCCGATGTCACATTGTTGCAGCCCAGCCGATAGGGCAAAGCTGTATCGGCTCACTTGTGATAAAGTAAGGTTAGAGCATGAATCTAACCTTATCGGCCTTCATCGACATATTAATGTCAATTAACGCCATCGGCCGATAAGGAACGATAAGGATAACTACACTAGCTAATACTCTAGTGCAAATCTACATGAACCAATCAATCAATATAAACATATCAGTCCCAGATAAACCCTAAAGAGTAATCCATAACAGATGCATCTATATTCATCGATCTATTCATGCAGATGGCAGATACATATAAAAACCTAGCGATAATCATACGCATCAGGTAAGACTGGCTGAAACCCCAGTGCTATCCTTAATTACAACCGAAAACAAGCTTTGTGTTAGATCTCAAAACAGGACTAAGGTCGATAGCAACTCAAAGTGTGAATTGAGACTTAACGCAAAGAAAATCAAGCCATCGATTGCTTTTGGGGATGGTAGATGCATTGAACAATCTAGCCAAGTATAATAATTAAACCGTCGTTGGCAATAAACCCAAAACGAGTAGATCGCTGACGAGGCGTAATTAAGATACCTGTCGAGATTATCCAAAACATGATAAACGACGATCACATCATCGAGGCTTAGTGTGTCTAAAGCGACATGCTAGCCCCGACGATGCAGATCGTCGGGAACGAGTTCTTACCTCTGCTCCAGGGAAGCAAGAACTCGTCAGAGTTAACCTCTTGCGAGGGTTGGCGATGCGCCGAAAGTAGATTGAAACTGGTTTGTTGTATTGAGTTGTGAGAGCTGTGAGAGAGTTTCTATGTACAAACTATCGGGATATTTATACCCGAGATTACAACAGGGTCCATGTAGGACACGATCTTATCTCTAACAAACAAAAAAGCCTTTGCGGCAGACTCTTGCCACAGATTATATCTAAACCTACTTGATTTACAAGATACAATTGCGTAAAACCGAGCCTTATCTCTATTTGGCAACTTCCTTGAAGCTTATCCTGAGCCCAAACCAAGCCCACGCTGACTCTGTCAACTTCCAGCCTCTATCGGTTGATAGCCATATTAAATCCGAATCGGCCGATACAGCCTTTCTGTCAGTGCCTCTCCGAGTACGATACACTGATCATGTCCGATACGAGACCTGGTTCGACTCCAACTTAGCTCTTTCTCTCTGCTTCGGTTTTCTCTTTCTTCTCCGGGTTGATTACAAAAATCCGCTGTTAACACATGCCCTCCAATTCCGCTTCATTATATAATGTGGCGTAATTAGCCCCAAAGAACCCATCGACTTCCTCGCTAGGGTTTGTCCGAAAACCGCGCAGATCCAGATTCGCAACTCTCCGCCGCCGATTCAGCAATCACTTCGTGTTCTCCAACTCCGGCGCCCCTCGGCATCCCATCGGCATCAACCCCTTCCACGGTGACTTCATTGACGACGGCAATGGCTTCCGCTCCGTTCTACGCCTCCGAAATCCCCGTGGTAAGTTAATCCCCTCACATTTTCGTTTTCTCGCCAAGTTCTTCAAATTAGGGTTCCCGCTCCTGCCCCCCGGGTCCTTATCTTATATTATCGTCCACATGCCGTACGTCTTTAAAAATCAAATCTTGATCCCCACCAACGACAAGTCCCACCGATTCCTTCTAGGCCCTATGAGCAACTGCGACCCGACCTGGCTGATAGACGCAAAAACAAACAGAATCCCCTTTAAAGAGGTAAAGCCCAATGTTGCTTCATGGAAGCATACCTTCAGATCTTGGTCGTCCAAGCTCAATGGCTACAGGACCTGGTACAAGAGGATTGCTGCGGCCAAACAAGTCCACTGGGATGAAATAGGAATCGGCCAGTGCATTGCTCTGTCTTTGGCCGATTCCAAGAAGAACGAGCCTCTCATGTCAACAGCCACCTACTTCTGGTCTGGCACCTTGAATGCCTTCTTGTTTCGGCAAGGTCCGATGACCCCAACACTGATCGATGTCAAGATGTTGATAGGTTTAGACATACACTCTGAGATAAACCCCTTCAACCTCCTTATCAATAGCAAACACAAGCTGAAGACCAAGAAAATTGGAGGCTGGTCCGGATACATATCCGAGCACATGGAACAAGGGTTGGTCTCGGAGAGAGAACATGTGGCCTTTCTAACTTTATGGTTGGAAAGATTCGTCCTCTGCGGATCAACCTGTGGCCCAACTCTGAATTGCCAACATTTAGCTCAAGCCTTGGTCAAGAAGAAGCAAATTCCTCTTGGCTGATATCTTCTTGGAGCTACCTGTCGGCTGCTACACATTGCCACTCAAGACCTAATGGTGAAGCAAACAGTGGCGCATGGAGGTCCATGGTGGTTCATCCAACTCTGGCTGACAATCTACACCAACACCATGGTCAATCGGCCTCCTCTGTCAGACTCTGCCTTCCCATCGGACTACACTGATAACGAAGATCCTTCAACAAGGAGGTGCATGTCCTTTGGAGAAGCAGCTTCAATTTACCCTGGAGCAGAACAATCGGCCGAAGATATATCCTCCTGGTTTATCCGGTTCTATACTGGTCCTCCATCAGCTAAGATGGACATATTTGTCTATCCTTCGGATGCCGAATTCGAGCTCCCTGCCGATCTAACCCTGAGCCAACTAAATGATGACATGGTTTCAAGGGAGATCTTCATGATCGGCATCTCTCCTTGCCTGCTCCCAGTAGGCATATTTCAAGGCAGAAGCACCAATTTATCATACGAGTTCTACAACCCTATGGTGGCTGCCAGACAATGTGGGTTAGGACAACTTCCAATCAGCCTATATTTTCATCGGCTCCTAGAGAGCAGGGGTACAGTTACATCGGCCCTGATCATGAGCAAGGTCTTGGAGATCCAAATACCAAACCTGGGAGATTGTGACCGATTGTGGTTGAGCCCCTTCATTCACATCCACTTCCAATCATGGTGGCAAGAGTGGGCTGCTCATATCTTCCACCAATCGGTCAGATTTTATCTAACAGAACTTATTGACAATATCAGCCCCTAGGTCCCTGATGCTCCAATACCCTCTATCAGCAATAGTGGGCACAAGATATCTTATGCTCAGGCTGTGGCTCCATCAGGAAGTACCATCTTGGAATCGATTATCGGCCTTACTGCCCCAAAAGTATCAGCACTACTCCAAGGGCCGATAACCAAAGAAACTCCTAAAAGGAAGGTACCAGCAAAAACAAGGATCCAGAAAACCAGCAAGAAAGCTAAGACTGATGATCAAGCCGATCTCGATGAATTAGACCCTTCCTTGGAGGAATTCCTTGATGAACAAGTGATGGATGAAGAGGTCGATGCAGCAGCTGCCGATGCACCTGAAGAGGAAAATCCATCATGTGAAACTGCCAAAGAATCATCGGCCAAGACCACCACAATCCCATCGGCCGATGACCAAGCCGGCGCTGCCCAACCGAGGAAAACCAGACATGCAGTCCGTAAGGTTAGCACATTTCTTTTACTGAACTTTATGCAACCCCCATCTGTTGGTATACTATATTTTGATATCCTTTTCAAGCTACCGTGTCATCTATGCTCAAGGAGAGAACTCAATCGGCCCCTTTAAGAACCAAGAAAGCGACCTTGCAAAGGCGTGAACAGACCAAGGCTCGATTAAGGACTCCTTCTCCTTCTCCACCACCCTCTCCGATAGCTTCAGTAAGAGTCGATTTTACATATATTTTTTGTATTCCTTTAATGATAAAAATTTGATCGTCTTCACTTATCCCCTTTCAGCCGCGTGCCCCATCGCCTGCACCACATCGGCCAGCCCCCTCGCCCAACGTATCAAGCCAACAGAGGGAGGACGATGCAAGCACAGCCGATGCTCCAACATAGGTAACCAGGATCATCCTGCCCCATTTGCCGATTCTCGTTTAACTAGGCTAAACTTGCCCCATCCTGTTGTTTGCAGAAGCTAGCCGATATGTTCTCCTTCGACATCGGCCAATTTCTTGATGATGAGGACCAAGAGCCACCAGTCACGGCCAAGGCGTCAATCTCTGATGATCTGAAGAACCGGCTGTCCAATATCATCAAGCGGCTGGAATCATCACTGGAGTACTTGGTGGAGGACTGCAATCCCATCAGAAGCAGAGTACAAGAAATCGAAGACCAACTACCTGAAAACCTGATGGAGATCCTGACACCGGCTATCTTCTTGGAACAATATCGCTTCAAGCTTCTGAAGGCTAAAGAAAGAATCGCGGAGAGGCGGGAACGCGAGAGCTTGGAATCGGCCTTAACCGCCAGCAAAGCTCAGGTTAATTCTGATAAGACCAGGCTAGACGAGCTGGCCGTTAAGCCGATTGTCTTGAGGAACAGACTTGAAGAACTCCAACGCCTCGAAGCAGACCTCGTGTCCAAGCTGGAAGCAACCCGTAAAGAGATCCAAGAAGTCCAGGCCGGGATAGCTGCATCGCCAAAGGCCATAGAGGACCAGACGGCGAAGCTGAAGGCATCGGCCAAATACCTAGCAACCCTAAACAAATCCTTAAAGCCAATTCCAGGGTCGATGGCCGATGACGCTCAAGCCATAGAAGATATTGATCAAATCCGTCGTAGGGCCATTGCAGCTATCGAAAATTTTATAGGGTGATGTAATGTATCTTGTTTCCGCCTTGTAAACTAATAACCTTTTGTCTTGATTAATATAAACCTCATCGGCCAACCAGCCGAATCTTGATGTGAACAGACCTGAAATAATCCAAGCTTGAAAAAACTTTGTAAAATCCATAAACTTGAACCAGTCTTGATAAACTTGAAGAATTTTATAGGGTGCCTGTATGTATATATATGCCGCCCAAATTTTGGAAGATGAGGGCTCATGTTGTAAAATTTGAACTAAGGGCGATAATGTATATCGGCCGTCTAAAGACGATGTAAAACACATCGGCTATTATCATAAATCGACTGACGGGCCGATCATGAATCGATCCAAACGCTAGGATAATATTTCTTTAAGTACTTTCCATTAAGAGCTCGTCCGTAAATCTCACCATCTAGCCCCTTGAGCAAATAAGCATTGTGGGGAACACATCGATGAATTTGAAAAGGACCTTCCCAATTAGGTGACCACTTGCCGAATTTATTATCTCTGGAACCAATCGGCATTATTAGCTTCCAAACCAGATCCCCTTCTTCAAATGACTTGGCCACAACCATCTTATTATAATGACGAGCCACTCTATCTTTATCTCGTTTGATTTTCTTCAAGGCCCGCAATCTGACGTGTGCCAAATCATCTAACTCATCAACCATAAGATTGTGGTATTCATCGGCTGTCAAGTCGTCTTGCAAAGCAATCCTTCTTGAGCCGATGTTGGTTTCCCATGGCAGCACAGCCTCATGTCCATAAACCAACTGATACGGAGGCACTTGAATCGCACCATGACAAGCCATCCGATACGCCCAAAGGGAATCAGCCAGCGTCGTGTGCCATTGCCTCGGCTGTTCATCGATTTTCCTCTTGATTAACTTGATTAAAGTCTTATTAGAAGCTTCTGCCTGCCCATTAGCTTGCGCATAATACGGGGAAGAATTTAACAATTTAATGCCCATGCTGTCGGCAAACTGGACGAACTCATCGGACACGAAGATTGACCCATGATCGGTGGTTAGTGTCTGTGGTAACCCAAACCGATATATAATATACTCCTTGACAAACTGAATCGCATCCTTGGAGTCCACCTTCTTAAGGGGAACGGCCTCAACCCACTTTGTGAAGTAATCCGTGGCCACTAGGATATATTTGTGTCCCTTGCTTGATGGCGGATTTATCTGGCCGATCATATCTATTCCCCATCCACGAAACAGCCATGGCTTTATGATTGGATGCATAGCCGATGCCGGTGCTCTCTGAATTGCTCCAAATTTCTAACAATCTTGGCATCCTTTGTAATACTTGAAACAATCCTCTAGCATTGTCGGCCAAAAATATCCAACGCGCTTTAAAAGCCATCTCATTTTATGGGCTGATCGATGTGTTCCACAAATCCCTTCATGGACCTCGCTCATAACAACTTTGGCCTCCTCGGGACCTAGGCACCTGAGCAAGACACCATCAATCGTCCGATGGTATAAGTCATCATCTAACAGGACATACTGCAATACTTTGTATTTCCTCTTCCGTGACGCCAACTGGGAAGGATTCTTCAAATAATCAATGATAACAAATCTCCAATCATCGGCATCCACGGCGGCGATTTGAACCCGTACATCCTTGGCCATCGGCCTGTATCCCGATGCCCCTTGAGCCAGATCATTGGCCTCGAAGTTTTGCTTACTGGATATATGCCTCATCGCCACGATCTTGAATAATTGTAGCAACTCCTTGCACTCCTCGTTGTAGACTCTGAGAATATCATTCTTGCATTCATACTCTCCAGAAAGTTGATTAATTACCAGCTGTGAATCACCAATGATCTCTACGGAATCGGCCTCGACTTCTTGTAATAACTGCAAACCTTTAAGCACCGCTTCGTACTCTGCTTGATTGTTGGTATAATAAGGCTTGATGGTAAAAGCAAACTCAAAGCTTGCCCCCCGAGGGGATATAATGACCAGGCCGATACCGCATCCATGTCTGCAAACAGATCCATCAAAATACAGCGTCCATGGCACAATATCTGCATATGCAATTGAATTATCTTTGTGTTGAACAATGAAATCGGCCTGGGCTTGTCCTTTGATTGCTTTGGCCGATTCATATCTGAGGTCAAATTCCGTTAAAGCAAAAATCCACTTCCCGATTCGTCCTTTTAACACGGGGGCCGATAGCATGTATTTCATCACATCGGCCTTACTGACCACAATGCATTCATTGGAAAGTAAATAATGCCTCAACTTAGTACATGAAAAATATAAGCATAGGCATAATTTCTCCACCGGTGTGTACCTTGTCTCGGCATCTAACAACCTCCTGCTGAGATAAAAAATAGCTCTTTCTTTGCCATCAATGTCTTGAACCAAGACTGAGCCGATGGATTTCTCATCGGCCGATAGGTACAGCCTGAATGGAACCCCTTTCTGTGGAGGGATTAGGACTGGGGGAGAAGTTAAATACTCTTTGATATCGTCCAGCGCTTTCTGTTGCTTATCACCCCATACGAACTCCTAATCGTCCTTTATCTTCAATAACGGAGTGAATGGCTCTATTCTGCCTGATAGGTTTGATATAAAGCACCGGACAAAGTTGATCTTCCCGAGTAGAGATTGTAAGTTGGTCTTGTTGGTTGGAGGCTTGATATTTTTTATAGCATCAATGTTCTTTTGTGTAATTTCAATTCCCATCTCATGGACCAAGAAACCCAGAAACTGACCGGCCGATACACCAAAGGCACACTTGTTAGGGTTCATCATTAAACCATATTTCCTTGCTCTTTCTAATACGTTGCGTAGATCGGCCAAGTGCATGTCGTACTCTCTGGATTTCACGACGACATCATCGATATAAACCTCAATCAGGGAGCCGATAAGATCATGGAAAATATAATTCATAGCTCTCTGATACGTAGCCCTAACGTTTTTCAGGCCGAAAGTCATAACAACCCACTCATATAGGCTGATTGCCTCCGGACATCTGAAGGCTGTCTTGTGAATATCTTCCTCGGCCATGAATATCTGGTTGTAGCCTGCGTTCCCATCCATGAAACTGATAATCTTGTGTCCAGACGCGACGTCCACCAGCAGATCGGCCAACGGCATAGGGTACTCATCTTTTGGCATTGCTTTATTCAAATCTCTGAAGTCGATACATACCCTAAGCTTGCCTTTTTTTTAACACTGGAACTATGTTGGAAACCCACTCCGCATATCGGCAGGGTCTGATAAATTTGGCGTCGTAAAGTCTAGTTATCTCTACTTTGACAGCTTCATGCATATCGGCCTTAAATCACCTAGGAGCTTGCTTAAACAGCCGATAGCCTGGTTTGATAGGTAACTGATGTTCTACGATCGATCGGCTTAACCCTGGCATCTCATGATATTCCCATGCGAAACAGTCTATGAATTCCTTCAAAAGATTTATCAAATTACTTTTATATTCCCTTGGTAGGTTAGCACTTACATACGTCGGCCTAGGCCTATCACCTATTCCTATATCAACCTCTTCAAGCTGATCGGCTGACGTAAAGCCTTGTCCCAATTTGCCGTCTAGCTCATCCACCGCGTCGTCTGTGTAGGGACTAGCTTGCTCGTCTTGAACAGTGGATGGCACATCTTCGTTAAAGCAACTGCTTGTCTTGATCTTCAATCGTCTCGATGTCACAATCAGTTACTTTGAGGAAATCGGTGTCCTAGACTCACCCGGACAAGCAATCGATTCCCTCCATCTCCCAAACTGCGAGATCGGCATTGGCCACGTGAACTGACCGATCGGCCTGCACGATCTCGACCTGGTCCCCTAGCCATTGTATAAGGCATTGGTGCATTGTTGAAGGGATGCAACAGTTTGCGTGGATCCAATCCCGTCCCAACAACAAGCTGTAGGAACCCTTTCCATCGAAGACGAAGAAGGTGGTGGGTATCGTCTTGCTGCCTACGGTGAGCTCCACGTTTATCACCCTCTTCGCTTCGGATGCGTTGCCACCAAAGTCCTTCAGCAACATGTTGGTCTTGATAAGGTCTTCAGATACTTTTCCAAGCTTCCTGAAGGTTGTGATGGCATCAAGTTGACCGCCGCGCCGCCATCGACCAGCATCTTCGTCATCGGCCGCCCATTAATGAACCCTTTGATGTATAACGACCGGAGGTGCCTGTAGCTGGAGTCGACTAGCTTGTCGAACACGGCTTGATCAGGTGACAATTGTAGTTTAGCCGAGGACTGTTCATCGTCGGCTATTGCTTCATCGTCCGTCTGTACGCTGTACTCTAATGGCAATATGAAAACCATTTTAACAGAAGCCGATGCTACGCCTTTACCTTCTGCGGACACAGGAGCTTGAGCTGACTTGGAGGTGCCCTCATCGGCCTTGGCCACTGTAGATTTTATTCTCCACTCCTTCTTGGTCTTGGCCGGCCGAAGGGCTGTTGTCGCCTGCTGCTCTTGGATTTGCTCCTTCCTCCTTAGTCTCTGAACCCGCCGTTTTTGTGTCTTGCTGAATACGTCGCTTGGGCACCATTGGGGGTTCTGGACCTGCTCCTCGTCTTCAGTCCGTTGATCATGGTGCATCGGCCCTAGCCTTTCGTATACAGACTTTCTCTGCTTATGTGGCCGATGCACTTGCTTGCCCGAGCTGCCCTGATAGGAGTCTTCTGCATCATTGCATGCAGGGCACTCTTGGATGGATGGCAACCTCATGCCTTCATTCCAGCAGAAACAGAAAAACTCGCACTCCCAATGAGGGTCATAGGAGTTGTCTTGATCGGCGTGATCTTGTGCTTGTTCCTCCCGCCTTCGCTGATATTTTCTAATCAGGCCCTCGGAGGTCTGATGAGGTCGCTTGCCGGTCCGATGGCCACCTCCGTCGGCCCTGTCCGCCCGCACCATGTTGACTGGGAACGGGTGTCCTTCTATCTTCATCGGCCTCTTGGCATCGTCGATCTTAATTCTGCCTTGCTCGATGGCCGATTGGATCTGTTGTCGGAAGATTTTGCATTCGTTGGTATGGTGGGAATATGTATTATGCCATTTGCAATACCTTCTCTTCTTGATTTCTTCGGCCGATGGTAACACATGACCTATGGGCAACTGAATCTGCTTTTCTTGTAACAGTAGATCAAATATCTTATCGGCCTTGTTGATGTCGAAGTCAAACTTGTCTTCTTTGTCGTCCTTTTTGGCCCATTGGCATGTTGTCGGCTTTCTCATCCGGGCCCATTCAGCTAAGTCAACTTCAACATCGTCCTCTTCGTCTTCATCGGAGGCGTACTGATAAATTGTATTAATTTTCTTTACGAACTTCTTCGCCTCATGGAATCTTTATTCATGGGCCGATACCCGTTGTGCTAGCTGAGCTAGGCTATCAAATTCTTGAGAGGAGAATCTCTCCCGTATCGGCCCTAACAATCCTTGGAACGCCAGATCGGCCAGTTGAGAATCGGTCAAAGTAAGGCTGTAACACCTGTTCCTTACGTCCCTAAATCTTTGAATATACTCTGGGACCGATTCATCAACCCGTTGCCTGATGGTGGTGAGATCGGACAGTTTCATCTCTTGTACGCCGTTATAAAAGTACCTGTGAAACTGCTTTTCCAAATCTATCCATCCTCTGATGGAGTTGCAGGGTAAAGATGAAAACCATGTAAATGCTGACCCTGACAAGGACAGAGGGAAAAACCTCACCCTCAATGCCTCTATGGCCGATGCCTCCCCGCACTGTGCTAGGAATCGACTCACGTGCTCGTATGTCGAGACGTTGTCCTGCCCTGAAAACTTGGAGAAATCCGGGATTTTGTATCGGCTTGGTAGTGGCACTCTGTCAAACTCCTCAGGATACGGGTGCCGATACACCATAGAACTTTCCTTGGGCTTCAAACCGAACTGATCTCGCATCACCTCGGCTATCATGTCGGCCCAGTATCCTGCGGGCCGATGCGGGAGGTCTCGCTGGTAAGATTGTTGCAGGCCCTCTGCTTGATATTGCCTAGGGGAGTACGGCTGATAATAGTGATCAAGGTTCTGTGCGTCGTACTGCCCCGCGGTGTACTGCTGGTTGCGGAGGGTTGCCAGTCATGGGGATGTGAGGTTGTCTGGCCGATGGCGGGTTGACAAGAACTTGCTGCATCGGCTCGATTACTGGTTGCTTCCCCTTCGTCCATTGTGCATATTGCTCCTCCGTGATGTGCTGAGGGCTCCCTCCCGTCTGCCTAGTGAGGACCAGCGGCAAGGTTGATGTCAGTTGCGCCGATGGGGGTGGCATCGGCGCCGTCGGCTGTGGAGTTGTGCTCAGGTCGTTCCTCAGGGTCCGATAGGCTGGGAACTTGTTTTCAGGTAAGAAAATCGGCCCCTGAGGTTTGTACTGGTGAATTGAACCATCTAGAATTGACTTGACTGTGTTAGTCAAGGTGTTCACCAAGATTCCTGACTGGTTGACTAGCGCAGAGTGAACTACAGAGTCGATACGGTTTTGCAACGTTGGCGCGGCGTTTTCTTCAGTTTTTATGGCAGGATCGTTGGCTGCCGCCGACGTGCTGGCTCCATCTCCAGGGCTCAGCAAAACCATCTTGGTTTTCTGGATGAGGATGCCTTGCCGAGTCCTGGAATAAGTCTGCAGGTACATATTCCGAAACTGCTCGACCAGCTTGCCCATCTCAGCTGTTTGCTCTTCGTTGAGCTGGTCGGCGGTCATGGTGAAAACGTTCTCCTCGGAGATCTCAGCCTGCTTTGACATGTTGCGGTGATCTTGTTGCTGTTGCAAAGCTTGTGTTCTCCAGGTCCCACCGGGCGTGCCAAAAGCGTGTTGGCACAGAATTTCGACCCGCCTTGCAACCAAACGGGTTCCACGTTTCCACAGCGGCCTGGGAGGTTTGCTTTACTCCAGTACAGGTCCAAATGGCTTGCCTAGTCGTGTGCAAAGTGTGCCAGTTGATTTGATCTGCAATCAACAAGAAAACAAGTAAACCTCGTTAGAAAACAATGGCCGATCGACCGATAGGCCGATGTCGCATTGTTGCAGCCCAGCCGATACGGCAAAGCTGTATCGGCTCACTTGTGATAAAGTAAGGTTAAAGCATGAATCTAACCTTATCGGCCTTCATCGACATATTAATGTCAATTAACGGCATCGGCCGATAAGGAACGATAAGGATAACTACACTAGCTAATACTCTAGTGCAAATCTACATGAACCAATCAATCAATATAAACATATCAGTCCCAGATAAACCCTAAAGAGTAATCCATAACAGATGCATCTATATTCATCGATCTATTCATGCAGATGGCAGATACATATAAAAACCTAGCGATAATCATACGCATCAGGTAAGACTGACTGAAACCCCAGTGCTATCCTTAATTACAACCGAAAACAGGCTTTGTGTTAGATCTCAAAACAGGACTAAGGTCGATAGCAACTCAAAGTGTGAATTGAGACTTAACGCAAAGAAAATCAAGCCGTCGATTGCTTTCGGGGATGGTAGATGCATTGAACAATCTAGCCAAGTATAATAATTAAACCGTCGTCGGTAATAAACCCTAAAACGAGTAGATCGCTGACGAGGCGTAATTAAGATACCTGTCGAGATTATCCAAAACATGATAAACGACGATCACATCATCGAGGCTTAGCGTGTCTAAAGCGACACGCTAGCCCCGACGATGCAGATCGTCGGGAACGTGTTCTTACCTCTGCTCTAGGGAAGCAAGAACTCGTCGGAGTTAACCTTTTGCGTGCGTTGGCGATGCGCCGAAAGTAGATTGAAACTGGTTTGTTGTATTGAGTTGTGAGAGCTATGAGAGAATTTCTATGTACAAACTATCGGGATATTTATACCCGAGATTACAACAGGGTCCATGTAGGACACGATCTTATCTCTAACAAACAAACAAGCCTTTGCGGCAAACTCTTGCCACAGATTAGATAAACCTACTTGATTTACAAGATACAATTGCCTAAAACCGAGCCTTATCTCTATTTGGCAACTTCCTTGAAGCTTATCCTGAGCCCAAACCAAGCCCACGCTAACTCTGTCAACTTCCAGCCTCTATTGGCCGATAGCCATATTAAATCCGAATCGGCCGATACAGCCTTTCTGTTAGTGCCTCTCCGAGTCCGATACACTGACCATGTCCGATACGAGACCTGGTTCGACTCCAACTTAGCTCTTTCTCTCTGCTTCGGTTTCCTCTTTCTTCTCCGGGTCGATTACGAAAATCCGCTGTTAACAGCGGCTAAAAGGAAAAACGGAGAGGGCATCAAGGCGAAGCTGTTGGTGGTTGTCTAATTGGCTGCGGTGATCGGAATCAATGGCGACGACGGCGCAGGCGGCAGTTGCTCTCGGCTTGCAGGTGTAAGTCGAGCTACGGCTCGAACCCGAGTGAACCAGTGCATGTATGCGGTCCTAAAAACCTCCTGGAGACTTACCAAAACACCCGCGATGGTCGACAGTGCTTGGTCAGTGACGGCGATGGAGTAGATGGCTCGGCGGCGGCGCAGACCTTTGGCTTCACGGCGATAGCGCTCCTCGGCCTGTGATCTGCTAAGAGGAGGTGAGAGACATCTCAAGGATCACACAACGATGCTCCCCGAGTAAGGAATTGCTTTGGAGCTCACCGGAGTGGAAGTAATCAGCGACGGCGTCGGTTGGCCGGAGCTAGGGAAGATGACGACGATCTCCCTCGTCGGTGGACGATCCTCGGGAATTCTTGAGGGCTTTTGATCAGCATGATGAGGGGTTACTGGTGGTGTGAGGATTTGGCTTGCAGTGGTGTTAACGACCAAATTTGGTAAATCAAATATTAGATTTGAAGATAGAATCAAAGCGGATTTGGAGGAAGCTGGCGGTTACCAAAACAGAGCAAGAATCGGTTGGTGACCGAATCGGCTACGGTGTCTATCGACTGGTGACCGAATCGGCTATTGTGACCATCGGCTGAGACAGAGTCGGACAAGGATAGCCGATGTAGCCGATTCCGACGAAAGGATAACAGAGTCTGTGTCGGGGTTGGTTGGTGAGCTTCATGAGGATTCCCATATACGGATTGGGTCCGAAGAAGGGAATTGTATCTATTGCTTAGGATATAATGTTAGTTTCCTAGTAAATACTGTCGGTTAGAGTCTGTATTAGGAAACTGTCTTTAATGTGAGTTGTAATAGAGATAGGGGTCGTGTCCGATAAGGACTTATTGTGGAGTTCTGGGTATAAATTAAGCCCAGGTTCGTGTAAAGAAAAACACAGATCAATACAACAACTTCGGCGCATCGCCACCTTTACTCTTTCATCGTTTTTTCGACGAGTTCTTGTTTTCGAGTTGGGCTGCATCGGTTTCGATCTCCAGCAAGAGGTAAAACTTGTTATGGCGGCTTGCGCTCTCGGGATTAGTGCTTCCATCTTCATGACACTCTAATCTTGTTTGCGTAAATCGTCGAGTTATCATATATATTGTATAATCTAGATTGATATCAGCATATAACTCAGATTGGTTAATAACTGTTCTACAGAAAACTAGCCGATAGAGTTATATATTGATGTTGGTTTAGATTACACAATATATCTACCATCTCGAAAAGGTTTTCATCGACTTGATCATCTAGGCATTGTGTTTCTTTACACATTTGGTGCTGCATCAGTTAGGTTTGACCTACTAAATCATGTTCAGAACCATAATCCCTAGCCTGTCTATGATTACTAATAGAGATAGCGTCGGGGTTTCAGCCGACCTTACCTGGTTTAATTGTCTTGTTATCTTGATATATTAAATCTGCCCTTTATATCGAGATATTAACTTAGTAAAATATATTGAGCTTGTTGTCAAATCTGGTTAGGGTCATCTTAACACTAGTTTGACAGTTTGTTTAATATATTTTGTTCATGGTAATATCTCTGTATAAAGTGGTATCGGAGTACTAGCCGATACATGTTAGATTTGCTTAATCGGCTATGCTATGAGCTTGTGTAATCTATGCTTCGTAATATATTTAGGCATAAGTGGTTTATACTGTCTCGGCGCCCTGTCCGATCTATCCCAATCACTTAAGTTTAAATATGTTTTGAGACTTAGATTATATTTTGTTGATATCTACAGCCGATTGAGTAGATTTAGCTTTATCTTGCTTTATCTGTTATAGCCGATTTAATGCATCTTGCATCGGCTCAATGCTCAATGATATGTCATCGGTAAACCAGCCGATCGGCTATCATTGGTGGATTTAATTGCACTTTCTTTGTTTCTTATTGGTTGCAGGATCAAACCAATTGGCACGCCTAGAACCCGAAAGAAGTCTTTGGACCTGCACTGGAGCTAAGCAGATCTCCCAGGCCAGTGTGTGTTTTTTGCATCAACAAGTGGTCCCATTTGTGCTGCCCGACGACGATGCCACCGACGGTGCAGTTCGGGGCGCGCTCCAGAGCGTCATCGGCATGGCGGCGTTCTTGTCGGTGCAATGGATGAGAAGAGATGGAATCAAAAGAATATGTACTCGGCATGGAGAGAGGAATATGGAACGTGGAAGAGATGGAATTGACCATGGCTCATCGGTGCTGGTGGCCTTCATCTTCCTCACGGCCGACAGTGAGTTCGAGGGTGATGGAGGGGCTAGGGTTTCTCTCCCTCAGTGTTCACAGCTTCGGATCGGTGACTGGAGATGGGCGTCGTGGTTGGGAAAAGAAAAGGGAGAAGCCCGGCGTCGCCACGCCATTGGACACGCGTCGAACACCTGGCGTCGGTCTCTCCAGCTCTCTGTCTTTCTCTCTGTGTTGAAGCGGTGGAGAAATATATCTACCGAGTTGGAGCTAGCCTATGAGACTGTCAAGTGGGTCCAGGCGATGCAAACCTAGGCAAGGTGAGGAGGTTGGGTAGAAAAACTGGTGGACACAGCACTAGAGAGTATGAGGGTTTTTCCCCTATTTATTTTCTTCCTCTCTTCTTTACCATTCTATAACTTAATTTCTGGGCATGATAAACTAATGTGGATTTTTATGGTAGTAGAGAAAAATACCTAGGTTCCATTTTCTTTGGTTTCACACAAAAATAATCTATATTTTAATCTCAGGAAAATAAAGAATTTCAGTTTAGCCGAAATTGGTTTGAATTTTTAGAAGGTCAAAACCTACAAAATAAATTCTGGAAAAATTATCTTAATTCCTGATAAATAGATTAGTATTTGAATAAATTATATTTCCTATACCTTTTTATGTGATAAAATACACATATGAGATGTATGTTAGTTTTGCCGATTAGGGTTTAGTAATAAACTATAGTTTGACTGCTTTGACCTAATTATTTGGGGTATAATTGTACATATTAAATTATACCAAAATTCTAGTGACATATATATATTACATAGTATCTATAAGAATTTCCCCATGATTTTATATTGCACCAATTATTTTTAAATATTCAATAAGCTTATCTTTACTTATATGCTTCCTATTATAAAATATAATTAAGTGCTGTAAAATTAAATTTAGATAATTCTTGACCTAATATGATGTTGTTGAGCATGATTTATACTTTTAGTTACTCAACTTCATATATTTTACATCCTTGTAAAAATACATTAAGTGTTTGCTTCAGGTTTTTAAGTTAATGCTCATGAGTCCTAATATGAAATGCTAGGAAAATCCATAAACAAGAAAAAGGACTCAAAACTTAACAATACATCATGCAATTACATGCACACACTATGTTTTATTTTCTTTATTTGATCTATCAAGAAAAAGGTTCTAAATTAATCACGAATTTGTATATCAAAACTAGTATTATTAGACTCACCCAGGTTTTTCGTTGGAAAATTTTAGTCTCTACTTCACAAAAATCATTTTCAATATTTTAGGTGGAAAAGTTAAAATTTAATATTTTAGGTATGTTATAGACAACGATGTGGTGTTGTTGGAGCTGCTGTCACTGCCGTTCTCATCCTCCTCGCTTGTGGTGACGTACCATGGCTTCCGTGGTAAGGCCACCATTGCCAGAGGGACGTGAGAAAGTTGAGACAATGAAGAAGAAGAGCGTGCGAGAAAACTGACATTACTTACTATTTATAGGAATAGAGGCACATCGTGGGAGCAGGGAAGTTATGTTGTAGGAGCTAAGTAGGTATGATAGGGTAGTGGAGGATGCGACTACATTCCGGTGATTCGCCTTCTGAGGAGGAAATGATCGGAATCCACGTGAAAACTGATGACAGTGGATGCAATTGAAGATTTGAAATAATGGTGGAAAGAAGACGAAAAGAAAACACCACATACAGACATTTAAAAGTGCAGCGTCTAAAAATTATAGTTTATACGGCGGCCATCGATGATGCGCCGCCCATGTAAATATATATATATTTCTAGTAGGCACCTCAAGGAAACCGTCTACGTGCATCGTGTTATTACAGGCAATCGGCCACGAAATATTATGTCTAAACTCAACTCACACTTGAAGTGGGGGGTGTGTGTGTATATTGTATGAATGTTGTTATTTTTTTCAGATTTTTTTTTATAACTAGTTGGATGGTTTTTAGAGAAACAAGGAGACATCCACAGTTTCCCCATCAACGTCCAATCTATTTCCCTCATGCCAGTTGCCGTATCTCTCTCGATCGAACAACTAGCTAGCCCATGCATGCAAATCCATCAAGCCTAGGCGGCCTACCAACTACTCCTGTCGTGCATTCCATTAGTAGCAATGCATAGTTAGCAATCATCTATAAATTAATACCAGACGCGCCCAGACTGCCCAAGCAAACCATCCACACCAAAACACAAGCTAAAGCACAGTCTACTCTACTAGCTACCACTACTTGCTTAGCTAGCTACCTCGATCACTTCATCACTTGAGCAATGGCTTCCAACAAGACAGCTCCTCTTCTTGCCCTGAGCCTCCTGATCCTGTTCTTCGGGCGTGCACCTAACTGCACCGGCGAGCCGGTTGCCCCGACGCCGTCACACGACGACCATGGTGATCACGGCCGCTGCCCGATGGACGCCCTGAAGTTGAGGGTGTGCGTCAGCTTGCTCAACGGGCTCGTCGGCGTGAAGATCGGGCACGGCCCGGACGACTGCTGCCCGCTGCTGGCGGGTATCGCCGACCTCGACGCCGCCGTCTGCCTCTGCACCGCTCTGAAAGCCAACGTGCTCGGCCTCATCAACCTCAACCTGCCCATCGACCTCAGCGTCATCCTCAACAAGTGCGGGAAGAGCTACCCGTCCGGTTTCACTTGCTAATTATATTGAGCTGCACAATATTCGAGCTTATGTGTCTCAATAAAACGATCGAGTTCAGTTTCGTGAAATAGGCTCTCTGTTGACGCTGTTAATAAGTTGCATGATTAGTCGTGAATAAGCGTCCAGCGTCTGTCTGAATGCAGTTCGATCGATTGATGTCCAGTTGTACCGTCCTTGACTCACCTGATTATTGTAACTTGTAATACCCATCTTATTATTATATTGTTATCGACAAGATATTGTCATGGCTTACAACGATTGATACAATTTCTTTATTTTCCATGCATGCCCGCGTAGAAAAGCGCGACCTATATGTCTGTATCCAATATATATCATATCGAGAACTTTTATGGTACACTATACTATCAATGTATACTGCAAGTATTTGTAGGGGCAATTTAGTAATTTATTCTTCAGATCAATCCCTATCGGTTGATGCCGTCATGCGAGTTAGGCTTGCAAGCGAGAGGGAGAGACGAGCTCTGGCGGCGGCGCGATTCGTCCTTGTCAGCGGCAAAATTCCTCGGTGTCTTGCTTCCTGCCAAGGCGAACAGTCGCCTTCTCCCCGTGGCGGCATGGCCACAGGCAGTCCCGCATACTGGCGGCAACACAGTGCCCTTTGTCGAGCCAAAGTTAGAATTAAACACCATACGCACTCTACAAGTATGCACCTTGTCCTGTGTATGAAAATGCATACATGTACAGCCTACAGATGTCAGTTATTTACTCTTTACCCTCTTCGTTCATGCTCTCCTGCAAGAAGGGTCATGTTCTTGCAAATACTCTATGCCATTTTAATCTGAAGAATTTGATCTGAAGATGGCAATGGTACAGAGAGTGGCGAAGCTAGGTCCAGCGACTCAAGGCCGGTGCCCGGTCGGGCTCTACCGACATGCAGCAATACAATAGTACTTAATCACCATGCTTAAGCAGGGTAGCCGCAAAAATCACCATTAATTCCTTTAATTACTATGCTTAATCTACATGTTCCAAACTTTCAATGAACATAAGATCAACGATGCAAACTAGAAAATTAAGCAATATCTGACAGTCTCACACCGTCGCGGCGCAACGCTTTTGCCTGGGGTGAACGACGGGAATGGGGAATCGCGCTACTGGATCTACCGGGGAACACTCAGTACTGTGCTTGAATGCTGGAATTTACAAAATTGCCCCTGCGCAACAAAATAGAAAGACAAATATGCCCTTTTTAATTTTATAATGTAAGTGGGTAGGTAAATCAATCTATATTATTAGATCGTTTATACTGTTAGTATATACTGCTAGTATATTATACCGTAAAAGTTATCATATCACAGTGAGCGATTCTCGACCTTTACGAGAAAACATATCATGTCCAAACCAGTTTTAGATACACTGATATCATACGCACCAACAAAGAAATGTCACAAAAAATAATAACATAATTTATACTTGTACCTCTAATCTTATAGTAGAAAATTTCCATTTAGATGCATTATACAAATCTGGCCTAAAAAGAGAAGATTCTAGCAAAATTACAATTTTAAAATGATAAATTGTGTTCATGGTATACAAACTTACATGATAGGTATAAATAGATATAATAACTTATTAAATTGCTTGTTTTGGTACAGTAACTTAAATAGTCTGTACGAACATAGTGTAAAACGATCCATACAAGCAAAAAGTGATCTGATGTGGTGCATCCGAACGACACTTATTTTTAGAAACATAATGTAATTGAATTTGAAGAACATTGGTGGAATACAAATAAAAGTGCATGCACATTTTTACGATTTTTTAAAATATTTGTTAGCTAGTGCATACACGAAACATGCGTGCATAAAATACATTCATCTGGCTGCCCTAATTTCCACGAACCTAGGTCCATTTCGATGATGAGCCTAGGCGCATTAAGTAGACGACCCATTTGGCCAGCGTTCCACAGGGTAGGTGAAGTGTCAGTAGAGTACGGCATGTGTAATCATTTTATGGTGAATGACCGCCGTACGACGTCGATCGATTTGCGAGAGGAGGCGGCCCGTTCGCCGTGCGCCGGTGCCTACCTCGCGTCTCCCCCGCCTTTCCAGCACACTATTTCCTTTGTCAATACATGCACGGGATGTACACGTACGTTATTTGAAATTAATAGAATAGATAACTTAACGATTCGGAATAGTGAATTAAGAGAATTAATTATAGCCACTACAACAGGAACCCCTTCAGCCATACATATATAAACTTTTGTGGGCTGCTCTGATTAACTTCGAGAGACTGAACCGATATTTTCTAAGATTAACGAAGTCAATATGACATCTCGTTGTTGACGTGTTGGCTTTCGCTGAAAGAAATATTAACCGTAAATATAAAAACCCTCGCTAGCTTAGAGTTCTGTCAGAGTCACGGATTAACGAAATGCGGTAGAACCATATACCTGATAATATAAGATAAGGTATCCTTTAATCGAAGAAATACGGTTGGAAGAGAAATAAATTATCTTCCCAGAATAAAAGGTGTCAGAGTCCTAGTCGGAAAATATAAGGTTTCCTTGAGCCGTATTTCGTTCTATTTCTCCGAATTCTACTTGGAGAAGAAGGCGATCTATACTATATAAACAAGACCCCCATGGTCTAGGAGGGGTAACTAGTTACAAACCAAGCCAAAATCTATGCCCAGAAATAATCCGGAAAAAGTCTTTACTGTATTCGTCAAATACATCTCGTCGGGTCGTTCTCGGCAGCTTCTAGTCGACGAAACCAATCAGCTCTTCTATCCTTTATTGTATTCTGAGCGTATTTTCCGATATTAATCTATACAAACTGGAGTAGGGTTATTACTCACCTTGAGGGCCTGAACCAGTATTCAACGATTGAGTCTCGCGAATACCCTGGTTTCAACGATCCTATACTCTACAAATACATTGGTCAGCGTACAACCTATTGACAGTGGTGCGCAAGGTAGAGGACTTGGTGCTTCAAGGTTACGATGAGACGAATTCAAGAATAGGATCCGCCGATGAGGCCTTCTACAACCAATCTGGTCGAGGAGATCCAACCCAGCCAGCCTTTGCCATGGTCCAAGTCAGCTCCATCGTCTTCCTAGTTTTCATCGTCGTCCTGATCTCGCCCCTCTTAGTAGATGCCGAGAGCATGGTTATGACAACGATGCGGACGAATACGTCCACTTCAATAGCCACCTCTCCAGTTTGACCCGAGAACAAGGCGCCGAAAACCCAATTTGTTGATGGAAACCCTAAAGCAGCCCAGCCGTCGGCCTCGGTCACTAAGCGTGTGCTGACAAGGAAATCTATCGACAAGGATGGTGCATGGTGTCCGATTCACAAGAATTCTAGTCATCCGTTGGTCGGATGTCGTGTCATCATCAAGGCAAAAGCTGAACTCGACGCCTGTGAAGAGCGAGGGATTTAGCGTACTTCTCCGTAAAAGGCGTGGTGTCCAATCCACAAAACTAAGAGTCACCCCCTAACAAGCTGCAAGATGTTGTTAAAGCTTGCGGAACCAATCACCCGAGTTCCATGTTATCCGATCCATGCTTGTAGAGATCGATCTCATGCGACGTCCATGCACAACAACCATTCAGATTGTATGGTGGGATTCATCAAAATCGATCTCAACGAGCTATCTGTCCTTCATGGCCTGGACAACTTGGAATCCTCTGATTCAAGTTCTTCGCGTGATGTGAATGTGGTCGACGTCGAGATCGAAGACAGGGGTGCGGACGACTGCACACCATGGGGTTCCATAGAGGAACGCGAGTTCGTCCGAACTTGAGACGCAACCCCTTCTCACTTGGAGCCTGTCCGTACACTCGCCGAGCACTTCACCGTCATCAACAATGTACTTCGACAACTCCCTTCGACCCAGTAACCCTTCCGGAGGCAGACGCTTGGTTAAAGCGAATGGAGTCCACTATCACCAACCTCAACTTTGCCTTTGCAGCGGCGGCCGGTCCGTCGCCTCCATTGATTCCCCCTCAGGTCGACGAGGTCACCAAGAATGTTGGCACTCCCAATGCCCCTCGGAACGATGAACCTTGCATCCCTAAGAACGCCTCGCCACAACGGCGGGCTCAATAGGCGCCTTCTCGATAAGATGCTCGTAATCTTCGTGAACAATTGAACGACCGAAGGCGACAACAAAAGGATCAACGCGATGATGGGCGCCGACAACCCCAAGATCACCAATGAAGGGGCAGTCATCGTGATGCCATCCTAGATCGTAACCCAACCCGTGGTTACAAAGTTGCCCCAGCATGCCGGGGCGATAGTGGACGCAACGAGGACGATGATTCTCGATCTCCGAACCCAAGACACGTCCGAGGTCACGATTGTCAACGTCGTGATCGGACGCCTGACTACGGTGACCCCTTATCATCTTCTTTGTCATCGTCTAGGGGTGGTTCGCGTGGCCGCCATGGTTGCCAGCTAGAGGCGGATGTAGGGCCTTTAACCCTTCCCTTCGAGAAGTAAATTGGCCCCAGAAATTCCATCCCATGGCAAATGAGAAGTATGACGAGAGCACAAATCCAGAGGAGTTCCTGCACATCTATTCTACTGTTCTATACACCACCGGCACAGACGACAACTTGCTTGCAAATTATTTATCCGCAGCGTTGAAGGGATCTGCTCGGGCATGGCTTGCTCATCTCCTCCGTAACTTGATATCTTCCTGGGCGGATCTTTGGAAGCAATTCGTCGTAAATTTCCAAGGCACCTAGAGCCATGTGATCGAGGACAATCTTCACGCCCTTATACAGAAGCCCGATGAAACCCTCCAAGACTTTATTTGGTGCTTCAACGAGTGTCGAAACACGATTCTAGAGATCACTGATGCATTTGCGATACGAGCCTTCAAATCTGGCATCTGAGATCGCTACACGATTCAAGAACTGGTGACAAGGCGGGTGTTGTCTGCCATGAAGTTGTTTGAGATCATTGATAGGTGCGCCCATGCAGACGAAACTATCCGGAGAAACGGTGGGAAGGAGAAGGTGGTGGAAGAGAAGCAACCAGCTAGAAAAGATAACCCAAAACCAAGTCGCAAAACCAATCGCAAAAAAAGAGGAAAAAGAAAGGCACAATCGGTGGTCCTTGTCGTAGAACAAGATAAGCAAATGCCCCAACGGCCTCCTCCACAAGATAACGGCCCAGTACGACAATGGTGTCTGGTGCAGAAGACCAGCGCTCACACGTTCGAGGAGTGCAGCATGTTCCAGAAGGCTATGGCTGGGAAGATCGCTCAACACAAAGGAAAAAAGGTTCGCGTGATAGAGAAGGACGACAGCAATCCTCCAACCGACAACGAACCAGAGTTCTTTGACTTCATCGATTTCAGCCAATACGTAGCCCACATCTTCGGCGGTTCAACTTCTTATTATTCAAAAAGGGAATACAAGAAGATTGAACGTGAAGTGTGTTCCACAACCCGGGGGACGGTGTCTAAAATGAAGTGGTCAGATCAGAAGATTGAGTTCTTCAACACCGACCACCCAACCCTGACGACAACCCTCGGATGATATCTGATAGTGGTTGAACCTACTATTTAAAACGTCAAAGTCGCCCGAGTCCTCGTCGACGGCGATAGCTCTATAAACCTCCTCTTTGCCAGCATGCTTGACGTAATGGGGATCCCAAGAAACGCGCTCGTCCCTTCGAAACAACCCTTTCATGGCATCGCCCTAGAGTCATCGTCAAGGCCTTTGGGAAAGATCATGTTGTCAGTGACATTTGGCAAAGCTAACAACTTCCAAATGGAGCAGATCACGTTCAACGTAGCCGAGTCTGACACAGCCTATAACGCTATTCTTGAAAGAACAACACTGGCCAAGTTTGTGGCAGCATCACACTATGCCTATCAGTTGATCAAGATACTAGGACCCAAAGACCCAAAGGGACGATCACAATATCGTGGAACGCAAAGATGGCCGTGCAGTGCAACAAGAGGAGCCTCGACATGGTCAAGCAAACTCTCACCACGGCCACCCCAACGGAACCTCCTCGAAAAGTGACCAAGCCCAATCCAGCGCCCAAACCAGACGACGCGATAAAGATAATCTTGCTGACCAGTAGCACCCCCGACAAGACAGTCAAGATTGGGGCCAAGCTCGACAGCAAATAGAAACTCGAGCTCATCACCTTCCTTCACGACAATGCAGACGTGTTCGCTTGGCAACCATCCGACATGCCCAGGGTCCCCAAGGAGGTGATTGAGCACAACTTGATGGTTTGGCCCAATGCAAAACATGTCAAGCAAAAATTGCATCGTCTCACTTCAGACCACAAAGAGGCTATACGAGAAGAACTTAACAAACTTCTCAAAGCCGGTTTCATCAAAGAAGTCGTTCATCCAGAATGGCTTATGAATCCAGTCATAGTGAGCAAGGCCAACGATAAATGGAGGATGTGCATAGATTTCACCAATCTAAATAAAGCACGTCCAAAAGACTACTTTTCCCTGCCACGCATTGACCAACTAATAGATTCTACCGCTGGATGTGAGTTGTTGAGTTTTCTTGATGCCTATTTCGGGTACCATCAAATCAGCATGGCCAAGGAGGACGAGAAAAAAATGACCTTCATTGCGCCCTTCGGCGTATACTGCTATGTCAAGATGCCCTTCGGCTTGATCAGCGCTGGGTCCACCTACCAGCACGAGATTCAGGGGACTTTCCAATCCTAACTCGGCAACAACGTTGAAGTCTACGTCCATGACATTGTGGTCAAAATTATGATGCGAGATCGCCTCATCAACTCAAGTTAAACCCAGAGAAATGCACGTTCGGAGTACCATCGGGCAAACTACTTGGCTTCCTTGTTTCCGGACAAGGTATCAAAGCAAACCTGGACAAGATTAGGGCCATCGAGAACATGAAGTCGCCAACAAGGCTCAAAACAGTACAGAAGCTTACAAGATGTATGGCAGCTTTAAGTCAGTTCGTGGTAGGGACCGAAGAATGAGGACTATCCTTCTTCAACCTCTTGAAGAAACAAGAAAAGTTCAAGTGAACAACCGAGGCCGAGGAGGCATTCTCCATACTCAAACATTACCTCACCAATCCACCTGCCCTCATCGCCCCACAACCACAAGAGGATCTCTTCCTCTACATCGCTGCAACACCGTACTCCGTAAGCACTGTCATCGTTGTCGAGCGCGAGAAGATACATCGCCTAGTTTACTATGTCAGTGAAGTACTACACAACGCCAAGACTAGATATCCTCAAATCCAAAAACTGTTCTACACTGTGGTCATGGCATCCCGAAAGCTGCACCATTACTTCCAAACCCACGAGGTCATGGTCGTCTCCTCATACCCCCTTGGTGAGGTTGTCAGAAACAAAAAAGACGCATGATGCATTGCCAAATGGGTCATCGAGCTCAGGCAATTCGATGTTCACTTTGTTCCACGAACAGCCATCAAGTCTCAGGTACTCGTAGATTTCGTCGTCAACTAGATCACCCCGGAAGACAGTAAAGCCGACCGAACAAACAACAAGCGATGAACAATGACCTTCGATGGAGCCTTTAACAGCCAAGGAGCAGACGCTGGATTTGTTCTAACTTCACTGACCGGAGATCCGTTCCGACATGCTGTGCAACTAAACTTTCGCCCCCACCAACAAGCATATATTTCGCCCGAAATTTTTGGTTTTTTTTAAATTTTTGTGAATTTGGTCAAAGTTTATTCAAATTCATTCAAAATTTATCAAATTTTCAAATAATTTTGGCCAAAAAAGTACCAAAATTTCAGAAATTTTGGTTCTTCCGCCCCCCTTAGAAAAAACTAATTTCATAATTGCAATCAATGATAGTGAGTGGAGTAGAAGATGTAGAGGAACTCACCGAGGCGAGGTCTTTGATATCCATGAGCCTCGCAAGGCGGGTGGAGGCACCGCCTTGTGTGTCCCACTGGTACAAGCAGATTTAGGTGAAGAAACGTAGTGGTATGATGATACGGTGGTCGACATTGACATGGGGGATAATGAGGAAAGATGCACCTGCTCCCGACAGGAGGTTGTATGCCGAAGATGCAAGCAGATGAAGGAGATATCAGAGACCATGGTGCGCCACCTTCTGCAGAAAAAATTGAACCACGTTAGGGATTTGACAGGCAGCCAGACCAGGATCTCCAAAATAATCTCCTCTTGCAGCTTTGGAGCCACCGCTGCCGTGCCACCACTAGCGGTGTATTCGCCACACTCCTCATGTTCTTCTTCCTCCTTGTCTTCCCATCCATGGTGTCATATATATGTGTACACATGACCACATTGTACAGACGAACTAGCTGAGAGCATGAATGCCCTTGCTGCTAAATATGAACAATTGGCAAAACATCAGTAGCCAGCTTCTGTTTCTTCTTCTTATCCAGTAATCATATCAGGTCATGTTAAACACAGACATGAGGCGAGGAAGTTGGATCAGAGCCACACAAAAGTTGTTGCGTCACCTTCGACAAGTGAAGGTCATATTGTGTCCCCTTCTACTTGTGACGGATGTGGTTCTCAAAATTACATTAGTTGGGAGTTGCAATTGATAAAAAATTGCTCAACATCATATGTGTGAGAAACGAAGGATTGAGAATGCTGCTAGTGTCCTGACCTCTCATGCTTTATTATGTTAGAAAAATTTAATTAACATCGTCTTATAAGATATCAATTACCGCAAACATGGAATGATATGGAATCACTTATGAGGGAATAATTAGTTGCTCAATCAGAAATAACTATTTGCAAAGAGGAGCATGTTTTAGAGGAGCAGCCCCTTGCCGTATCTCTTGCTTTATGTTCTAACATTTTGCAGATGTTTGCGGGCAACCAAATCAATGAGAAAGAGAATAAATACATAGAGAAAAAAATATATTTGTTGCGCCACACATGCTTCTAGAAATATAATTGACAATTCACATATGTTGTCCCTAGTACAGATCCTCTCATCTCTGACGGACCCTCACATGACTGGATTATTGGGCCGTCAGAACGAAGTCATCTCAATCGGGCCTAAATTTGCACTGTTGTAGATGCCCAAGTACATATAGCTCGTCACCGATGACACTCATCGGTGACGGGCTATATGTTTAGGCCCGATTGAGATGACCTAGCATATCTCAATCGGGCCCGTCGACAGAGCCCGTCAGAGATCAGGGTCATCGGTGACGGGCTCTGTAGACGGGCCCGATTGAGATGGCTTTAAAGCCCATCACGGATGACTGTCATCTCTAACGGGCCTAGATTATATAGCCCGTCATGGATGACTGTCATCTCTAACGGGCCTAGATTATAGCCCGTCACGGATGACTCTCACCTCATCTCTAACGGGCCTAGCTAATAGCCCGTCACGGATGACTCTCATCTCTAACGGGCCTAGATTATAGCCCGTCACGGATGACTTTTTTAAATATGACAACTTCAAACAATATTTTTAAATAATAAATGATTTCAACTGAAAAAGTCATCCACAACAAAGTTGTATAACTCATCAAGATCTATAACTTTTACTTTGGTCTTTTTGCTATATAACATTTTTTTTTGAACAATTTGAATTTGAATTTAAAAATATGACAACTTCAAATAATATTTTCAAATACTAAATTATTTCAACTGAAAAAGTCATCAACAACAAAGTTGTATAACTCATCAAGATCTATAACTTTTATTTTGGTCATTTTTCTATACAACTTTTTTTAAACAGTTTGAATTTGAATTTGAAAATATGACAACTTCAAACAATATTTTGAAATACTAAATGATTTCAACTGAAAAAGTCATCAACAACAAAGTTGTATAACTCATCAAGATCTATAACTTTTATGTTTGTCATTTCTTTATCCGATAAAGTGTTAGTAACATTGTTCACAAAATTTACATATATGTGTTATAGTTTATAAAACCAGATGAGAGATATGTGAATTTTATGAACAATGTTACTATCACTTTGCCGGATGAAGAAATGACCAAAATAAAAGTTGTAGATCTTGATGAGTTATACATCTTTGTTGTTGATGACTTTTTCAGTTGAAATCATTTAGTATTTCAAAATGTTGTTTGAAGTTGTCATATTTTCAAATTCAAATTCAAACTGTTCAAAAAATATTGTATAGTAAAAATGAACAAAATAAAAGTTATAGATATTGATGAGTTATACAACTTTGTTGTTGATGACTTTTTCAGTTGAAATCATTTAGTATTTGAAAATATTATTTGAAGTTGTCATATTTTTAAATTCAAATTCAAATTGTTCAAAAAAATGTTATATAGCAAAAAGACTAAAGTAAAAGTTATAGATCTTGATGAGTTATACAACTTTGTTGTTAATAATTTTTCAATTTGAAATCATTTACTACCCAAAAAATATTTGAATTTCTTATATTTTAAAATTCAAATTTTATATAGTTAAATATGTGATCAAAAGGGATGTTATATGAATTTGGTTGTGTTAAATATATTGATAGTTGTGTATGTGAATGAATGTATTTGAATTGGGGATGCTAAGGTGTGACATCGTGGTCCACGGGTTAATAGGATTAATAGAATACTTACACCAACAAACTACAATTTCTTTCTTGGAAGCCAATCTCCAAAGAACTATGAGGTTAATTGTGCTAGCCCTTGTGTAATTTCAAGATGGGTGACTTATCGGGAAGGCACACGAATGAGGGCAAAGGCCAAAGGCTAACCCAAAAACCGAAATTTATTTTTTTATTATACTCATCTCTAACGGGCTTTAAACTAGACCTGTCAGAGATGAGAGTCATCCGTGACGAGCTCTGTAGACGGGCCCGATTGAGATAACTTTAAAGCCCGTTACGGATGACTGTCATCTCTAACGGGTCTAGATTAAAGCCCGTCAGAGATGAGAGTCATCCGTGACGGGCATATGCCCGATTGAGATATTTTCTCACATCACTGACCTTTGGTTAGTGACGGGGGTCCTGCCCGATAGAGATGATGCTTTAAGCCCGTTAGAGATAACCGAACCTATTCTAGTGTGTGGGCCGCGTAACAATATGAAATGTTCTCTATGTGCAAAAATTTCAGAACCAAGCCATATGGTTTATGAGTTTGCACAATTATCAAGAAGTCTATGGAATTATATGACCTAGCTAATGGAATATATACAGATTACCTCTTCCGCACTCTTACATGTGTTCTCAATTTGCTTCAGGAGATACACTTATTGATGAGACCAACCATGTTTTGGCATGATTAATAACCATCAGAGCAATGGTTTAGTGATTATGAGAGATTCAATCATTTTTGGTCAGAGCCTTTAGATCATCAACATTGAGTTCTCCATAATAGACTTATTGGTACCTATTGAATATCAGGATAATGCCTCATCATTAATGGCATGCTCAGCACAGAGAGTAGATTTTAAACTCTCGAGAGGACATCCTCTCGTTGCTTGCATGTTACTCAATAGTTATGAAAAAATTTAAAAATTTGAGAAGATGTATTAACATGTGATATATCACTTCATAAACATGCAACTTAAAATTCAACTTATAGATATTGCAACGAAAAAACAAACTTGACATTAACTAGCTGTAGTTTAATTTGTTTTTTTCGTTGTGATATGTAGAGATTAAATTTTAAGTTGCATGTTTATGAAGTGATATATCACATATTAATACATCTTTTCAATTTTTTTAATTTTTTTCGTAATTATTTAAGTGATATGCAAACAACGAGGAAACAACGAGGAAACAACGAGCAAACACTATATCATGGAGATAAAATCATATTGTTTGCTCGGTTTGTTTGTCTGGTGCCGTGGTGCGGAGTTCCAGCTATCTGGCAGCTTGTTCTCAGTTCTCCCTTTCAGACTTCAGATTTGCTCAGAGTGGACACTTCAGATCAGTCATGACTTGCATGCATTTTATGCATAAATTTTCCAGCCAGCTGATCAGCTAGTCGCACACGCTTGCATGCATGACTGGAGGGAGTATACGGTTATATAATCAACTTAGTTAGCTGAAATTAATTACTCCCTAGGCCGGATAATTAAGCTTCGACGTAGTGTGTAAGTATAACTAACGGAGACTAATCTGAGAGCCCAAAAAATCTAAAAAGCAATACTAATTGATAGGTTGAGAAATTGTGATATCGCGTAAAATGGACAACTGGTGAACTAGACAAGATTGGTTGATTGGTGCTCTGCATGACTGCATGGCCCAATTCAACGTTGAAATTAAGAAATTATCTTGTCAACTCTGCAACAACTGGCCTATGCAGCAAGCCATGCTAATGCATGCAATTCCATCCAGGAAAACCAAGCAACTATCGCACATGCATCATGCATGCAACTACCTATACCAAGCAACCATATACTAGCTCACCTATAAATAGCAGACGCGCGTCCAAACACCCCAAGCAAACTGTCTAATAAAACCACTTGAGTGCAATCACTAACTACTAGTAGCTCACTCGATCTCAGATCAATGGCTTCCAAGGAGGTCGCTCCCTTCGTTGCCCTTAGCTTCCTCCTCTTTGCTGTCATAGCTCACGGTTGCACACCCAACTGCCCCGGCGAGCAGGTTGTCCCGACGCCACCCATGGTTGTACCGACGGCGCACTCGCACCATGGCGATCACGGTGGGCATGGCCGTTGCCCAATGGACGCTCTGAAGCTGAGAGTGTGCGCCAACGTGCTCAACGGGCTGGTCGATGTGGAGATCGGGCATGGCCCCGACGATTGCTGCTCGCTGCTGTCAGGGATCGCCGACCTCGACGCCGCTGTCTGCCTCTGCACCGCCGTCAGGACCAACGTGCTTGGCATTAGGGTCAACCTCCCTGTCGATCTCAGCCTCATCCTCAACAAGTGCGGCAAGACCTGTCCGTCTGACTTCACCTGCTAAGCTGCACAGTTATAATTCTCATGAGTTTAATTTTGTGTGGTTGTTAGCTATTGAGGTTGTTTGTATGATTCCTCGTGAATAAGTCTCCTGTCTGTTTGCAGATTGATGTGCTGTTTTATCATCCATGAATCACTTTAATTTGATTGTTGTAAGTTGATTATTTTTTCAGAGATTAATTGCAATATGCAAAACACATTATATGTATATAATGGCTTACATGTTCGTTTTCTCTCACCCATGCAAGCATAAAAATTGATTGATCTATAGATCTGTGTTTGATATGATCATGTCTTCAAATTAAACTGCGTTACACACATTGATGTGGACGATGCACCTGATCGGAGAAAAGGTGATGCTGCAATTCTTGATTTGTAATGTACTACAAGACCGATCGAATTTCATCAAACTGGCCCACATATGGGCCTGACGACAAAGCTGTTTTGGCACAACTATGTGCATCCTGTTGGTGGGATTCCCATTTCAGCCCATCCCGTAGGGGTTACTCACGATTGCCCTCAAAAGAAGAGAAGTCCACATGGCTGCATTGTAACCAGTAGATCTGTCATAAGATGAGACGAACTCACTCATGATGGGTGGCCCGATCTTCACAATAGTATATTGGGTGAAAGAGGACTTGCAGGCGATAGATCTGAGCCACCGCCATGGTGGTGAGCCGCCTACCATCATGCTTGTCCCTAAGGCGGCTTCTGGTGCTTTGGTTGCGTAGGAGACAAGAGACAGCGGCCGGCGCTCAGACCAGAGGATGGCAATGCCTTTGGCTCAACGGCGTGCGCTCATGGATGGAGACGGTGGTGAACCGAGCATAGGGGTTGAGGTGGAGACCATGGTGGTGTGTGCTCGTTGATGGAGGCAGTGATGACCCGAGCTCAGAGACGGAGGGGGAGGTCGTAGTGGCGGGTGCTCGTGGATGTAGGCGGAGGAGGAGGCCCCAGAGGCGGGTGCTCGTGGATGGAGGCGACGACGACCCAAGCTCGAGGTCGGAGGCTGAGGCCATGGTGGCGGGCACTCGTGGATGGAGACAATGGCGGCCTGAGCTCGGGAGTGGAGGGGGAGGCCGTGGTGGTGTTGCTCCTGGATTGAGGTGGCGATGACCAGAGCTCGGTGGCAGAGGTGGAGGCAGTGGTGATGGGCGCTCGTGGATGGAGGCTGTAGGGACCTGTGCTTGTGGGGCAGAGGAGGAGGTCACGGCGGCGGCAGGAGCTCGAGGTGTAGGCTAATGCTGGTGCATTAGATCAGATCTCGGTGGAAGAAAATGAGAGACAAAGGAGCGGGGAGGGAGAGAGAGAAAGAGAGAGAAGAAAATGAGTAGGTGGGAGAGTGATAAGGATAATGGTCGGTGGTTTTCATCTGTGACAGGTAGAAAATGAGAACTGTTAGAGATGAGTGTCCTCATGTTTGATGGATTATGTCTATAAACCTTTCACATGTATGTTGTCACCAGTGATGGGCCTATATGTGGGCCCGTTAGGGGTGTTCTTTGTCAGATTTACATATGGGCTATCATAGTTGAGTTCTAAATTTTTATCATTTTTAATTTTATTTATTTAAAGATTTGCAAAAATAATTTTTCGTTTCGAAATATTGCAGAAGTAATCTCCAATCGCCCTCTGGGAGGGCGAGATTTAAAAATCACCCCCCCCAGAGGGCGATTTTTATGACGTGGCAGACGGCCGTTCGGCGCCGTCTGCCACGTCCTGGCTTTTTTGCATCTAAGTCCCTTGCCGCCCTCTGCAAGGGCGATTTTTTACTGTAGCACAGGGGGCCGCATGCAAAAGGGCGGCCGCCCTAGCAAATTTGCAGGCGGCCCCCTTGCCGCCCTTACAGAGGGCGATTTTTGCCTGCACAGGGGGCCGCCTTTAAAAAGGAAGATTTTTGATTTTTTATAAAAGTTAAACTATTTTTATTTTGATTTTTTATAAAGTTAAACTATTTTCATTTTATTTAAGTAAGGTTATACAAATATAACAACATTTGTAACATTAAAAACTATCAAAATATATGTAACGTTAAATATAATAAAACTAAGTTGATAATATAAATGTTGCCATTTTTTTTATAAACTTGATTAAACTTTTAAAAAGATTGATTTGAAAAAATTGAAACGACTTGTAATATGAATCATGTAACAGATAAATTGTAGTATTTTTTTTGTAAAAAAACAGATTTCCTTGTAATTTGCTACTGAAACACATCAAAGCTCATCAGTTTTGTGTTCTCGATGAGAATATGGAAAAAGTGCAACTAGAACTATAGAGGGGTGCGGCAAATTTGCAGGTAGCCCCCTCGCCGCCCTTGTAGAGGGCGATTTTTGGTGTAATCTCGCCCTCTGCAAGGGCAATTTTTGGTCGGCATCCCATAAAGCCCCAATGGCTCGAGGAGGTGCTCATTTGAACCGGTCACAATTGAAGGAAAAAAAAGAGAGAGCTGAGGAAGAAGGAGAAGAGCCGCGAAGCGTTGTTGCTGTGCTTATTCGATCGCAGGTTAGTACAATATCCCGACGTATGGTTATATTTTGTGTCGCATACTAGTGTAATTACCATGTATTTGAAATTTGTGAGTAGATCTATAGCACTTAGATGTGGACCCTAAATTTTTTGCGAGTAGATCTGTAGCACTGTGAGTAGATATGTTGAAATTTGTGAGTAGATCTGTAGCACTTAGAAGTGTGAATAATTTTAGGCTAGATTTGTTGTGCACACGTTTGGTTTGTAGTAGTACTATATTTGACCGTATGAAGGGCGTTTACAATATTTGATGGTTGTTTTTTAAACTGTAGGATGCCAAGGCGTGGAAAAGCTACCAACTCAAGGTAACGTAAATCGTTTCTGTGATATTTTGTGTTATTCGTTGTGCGTGAAATGAGGAATCCTAGATTAACGGGTTAGGGTGTTTCATTTATTGTTGACTTGTAGTTATCGCCCGAAGACTGGAAATGCCTTCGACCCATTGCCTTTGCCTAGCGGTGTTCCAGTGCCCATGTGCTGGTGCGGTGATCCTTGCAAGGTAGCCAAGTCCGATGAAGAGGAGACATACATGCAGAGATACTGGATGTGTGCCAATTTTGAGTTTGAGCCAACACCTGAGATACGCCGCATTAACTTAATGGTGAGGAACTGATGTTTTCTAATAATTATTTGGTGTATTAAGTAGTGTTGAACAACTTATTTGATTAGTAAACATTGCATTTGTGGCAGACCCCTCCACCGCTATGTGATTTTGAGCAGTGGATCGACACCGAGATCAAGCCACAAAACAAGGAGCGGTTGGAGTACATGCGGCAATGGGATGCAGAGCGCAAGGAGAAGATAGAGCAGAGACGCAAAGAGGAGGCCGCAGAAAAAGAGCACAAGGCTGAGGCGGAAAGGAGACGTGTTGCTGCGTACAGGGAGGAGCGGGAGCGGAAGCTTGAGCGTGCGCGGCGAGCGAAGGCAGCAATGGAGGAGAATCCCGATGCGCAGAGGAAGGAAAAGTGGCCTCGTTGCACTCAGTAGTATGCACGAGTTGGTAGTTGTATGGTGTATCGATAAATAATGTTGCGTAACCTCGCAACGTGTAGCGAACTAACGAACTTGAAATGTTATTTCGCATGTCTTCCATTTTCCCTTCCCTTCTCGCCGTTGTACTCCGTTTGTGTTTCGCATTCACTTACTTTGATAGCGACCAATCATAGCCCTCTGTTACGCGCCGAAAGTTTTTCGTCGTTTCGTTGAGTAGATGTAGCGAATGACATGAAATGTTTTAGTGACATATGAGTGCGGCGATCGAATAGAGTTATATACAAAGAGGTAACACAAAGTTACTAACTGTAAATATTACAAACATGTAGCACTAGTAGCCTACTGGCGAGGCCTCTTACCCCTATCCCTCCTAATGTGCCCCTGAGAGTACGTCAGCCTCTCAACGGGCACGGCACGACTAGCGCGGATATCTGGTGCGGGCATGTGCTGCGGCTGCTCCTGGCTCTATGGTGGTGGTGCTCCACCAAGCTGAGAGGCGCCGAGAACGTCCTGCTCTGGCTCCTCTAGGTCGTCGAAGTCGTCGCCCTCACCAGACCCGCCCGCACCGGACCCGCCCGCCTGCGACGAAGACTCGCCCGAACGGAAAATCCCCGCCGGGTAGTATCCTCCTGCAGATGTCAAAAGTTAAGCAACATTCCGCCCGAATAGTACGTTTGTAGCACTCATCAAAAGACGCTTGCTTACCTGGCGGCTGACTGAAGGGAGGAGGGACGGACGAACCGCTCGCTCGAACAAAGGCCGACGTGCTGGGCGGAGTCGCGAACGGCCGAGGGATCGACGATCCACTCGCTCCAGCAGAGTGTCCTGTCGGCAGCGTCGGACCTAGTTGATATTCAGTTTGTAATAACGTGGCGAAGGTTTTGCATAGTGAGAAGGTACGGAACTAACCTGTGGACGCACCAGCACCGTGCGATGTCGATCCTGGTGTCGGGCCACGTGGACGTGGAACAGCAGCTGCCGGTGGAGGTACCGCGTCCACGGCTGAACGACAAGAGAGGACGCGCAAGATCGAACGCATCTTCGTCTGCATCCGCTCGAACGTCACCCTCTGCTCAACGTCGTTCAGGTGCAGTCCAGCGTCCAACCTCAGCATCACCGCGTTGATGTCGGCGTTCATGGCGCGTGCAGCGTCGACCTGCGGGAATCATTATTAATTAGGTTTGTCAGTCTCATATGTACCAACCGCGTAGTACGAAAACAAGAAGTCCGAGAAACATGAACGTACCCCCAGGAAGTACTCCTGGTCACGGTGCACGGGGTAGGTGTCCCTGATGCCTGCCTGGTGTAGATGTGGAGCTGCCGCGGTGAAGGTGACGCGGGCACGTGTGCGCGGCAAGTACCACCGAAGGTAGGCAGTGTAGTTCTCCTCCAAGTGTGGGTGGACCTCGGCAATCACCTCCTCGGTGGCTACCAACCAGTCCTCGACGTACGGCAAGATCCGAGGTGCCCACAGTGTCCCTGCGTGCTGTCCCCGTCGAGTCAACCTGCAAAGAACATAATGGTCATAGAATGTTCCGCGCGTAGTCGACATCACAATAGTAAAGGTGAAAGAGAAATACTCACTGGTGGTCCTGCGGCGCGACGGGTATCGGTACGTTCACTGGAAAGCCCTGCCTCAGTCCGAACTGCCTCATAACACGGTAAGGGCAGTGAGGCTCGACGAAGATGTCGAAAACCAACGGCACCACCGTCAACCAGTACGCCGCGTCACACGTGCACAAGGCAGACAGACCTAGAGGTGCTCTCTCCGCGACCACGTGGTGCGTGTAGAGCTCCCAGACGACGTCCGAAGGTTGCAGACGGTCGAACTCGAAGACAAACTCCGGGTAGCTCCGTCTGACCTGGACGTGGGCGTAACGGCGCTGCGACACAAGGAGAACCAACTCGTCAGAACATCAGTCGCACATAATCTGAAATTTGAAATGAAAACAATTTGTACTTACGTTGCGGCGGCACCAGTACGTGCCCATCGTCGGCCCGTCGGCTGGGTGGTCGGCTGCCGGTCCTGAAGCGTACGCAGCGGTGTCGACGATCGGTCGGCCGATCGCGAACCGCTCAGCTGCCTAGAGCTGAATAAGCAGAGGGTAGCCCGCGAAAATCGCTCCAGGATCCGTCTTGCAGCAGGCCTCGCACAGCGCACGGTACATGGTTGCGAGGACTGCCGAACCCCAGCTCCACTGCGGCACGGCCCCTAGCTCCGCATCCGCGATCGCCCGGGCGTAGTGGATCAGGCCCCTGTCTACTGCGTGCCTGGTGGTGCTGGTGAACATCACCCAGCCGAACATCCACAGTAGGTACGCCTCTAAGGACCGTCTGAGCGAGTACTCATCGGCGTCGAGGTGGAGCTGGTCGGTCTACAACAAAAAGCAAACGATGTTAAAACTCGTAAGATTTTTAGGAAAGTAACAAAGTGTAATTTTAGCATTTTTAATTTTTATTTTTTAAAAGATCTACAACTTTATAGTTAACAACTTTTTCATTTAAGATCATTTACATATCGAAATATTCGTTACAAAATCTAAAACCTATTTAAAAGAATCTCATATCTACATTTTAAATGATATCGGATGGAGATAAACTTTATATGAAAGTTATAGATCTCACGAAGATCTACAGCTTTGTTATTAACAACTTTTTTATTTAAGATCATTTAAAGTGTCGAATAAACATTATTAGTTTTGCAAATTTTTGAAACCTAAAATTATTTTTGCAAATCTTTAAAAAATAAAAATTAAAAATTGCTAAAAAGTGTAAAAGTTAACTTACTGTGAACTGCAGCAGCCAAGCCTTCGTAGGCCCGGCGGTGGTGTACATGTTCGGGGGAGCAACTCCAGGGAGCCCAGGTAGCCTCATCACGGGAGCGAATCGCTCCATGATATCCTCCCTCCAGCCACCAGCACCGTCCACTGGGCCAACAGCCTCCCCGGCCAGTGGAAGCCCAAGCAGGTACGCGACGTCCTGCAGCGTAGGTGCCATCTCCCCACAGGGGAGATGGAAGGTGTGCGTCTCCGGCCGCCACAGATCTACCAAAGCAGCCAGCAGCGACCGGTCCGCATCCCAGCACTTGGCCGGGTCGTTCTCGTCCGCCCGCACCTCAACAAGCCTAGATATCGCTATCAGGCCTGCCTCGCGCAACCTGCGTACCGTCGAGTTCAACATTAGTACCACATATTTCCAAATAGCCAAAAAATTCCATCAAGTAATTAAGTTTTATCATACCACGGAACGTGTCGCGGATCGGCACGCAACAACTCTCGCGACGGGCGTGGACGAAAGGTCATAAGTTGCGCACCCTGCACCGCCGACAAGTACGAACGGTGGCTCCTGTCCAGTCCCCTACTGAGGAGAGCTGGTGTCTCGTCCGCCATACCTGCATACATAAGAGTGATTACAAATAAGCAATTGATAAAGAAAAAAGCATTACACAAATTGTTCATTACAATGGTAATTCGTAACGCTAAATGTACACTACACAAATGATAGCAACATTACAATAGTTCATGTTTCAGAAGGATAAATATTACACACATGACAAATGACAACAGCATTACAATAGTTCATGTCTCACAAGGATAAATATTACACACATGACAAATGACAACAGCATTATAAATACTACATCAATTGGATCACCGCTACACTAAAAGGCTGACAGGAATAATCAAGTCATTACATCGCCAGCGGATGACGTAGTCGCCGCACGAGAACGCCTAGGACGTGGTCGCCTCATTGTTGTTCCTTCTCCCGATGGACGGAACAAGGCACAGCTCGAATACCATTTTATTCAATCAGATCTTGTTTAGCAACAGAATTTATTTATTTTTATAATCAAATACTGCACTCGGTGAATAACAATACTTCTATCTTTTCTTCAGTACAGAAAAACACAAATTAGTACAGACCCAACAATACCCATAATTGAAATTAATGAAATCCTCTTGATTGAGATACATACCTTGGTCAAGAATTTATTCTTCGTAAAACTAATTTAGAGAAGGCCAATGATGTCTGCATAACTGTAGGCATTTTTAAACAGCCCTGGATTTCACAAAGGAGTGGTACTTCTCAGGGAGACCCTTCATATGTTGATTGTACTTCCCGCTTGAAACCAGCAAAATCAGTAACTCAGCCGTGGAAGCTTCAAGGGAGAAGTCATTTTTATCAATTTTGGACAGATAAACCCCAGCCCTGCCTATCTCCCCTTTGTGAAGTAACTTTCTGACTATGCAATTAAGCATACGGGAGTCAGGAACACAGCCATTCTTCTCCATTGAAAGAAATAGATTATCAGACTCTTCGAGCAAGCCATCTTCTATGAGATTTTCAATCATTAAGGTATAGGTCACAACATTCGGTGCTAAACCATTCGCCGAGAGAGCAGCAAACAAATCCTTTGATTCATCCTTTCTGCCACTTCTAAGCAAGGAACCAATCATTATATTGAAAGTCCTAGTCTCAAGCTTTACATCCATCAAACATAAATTCTGAAACATCTGAAGTGCCTCACCAGTGAGATTATTTTTGCAAAGCCCTTGAAGGACTATGTTGCATGTGCTAATTTCAAGCTGTATTCCCCTTTTGATAATCCTGACATAGATTTCTTTAGCAGCACGAGTTTGTCTGGTCTGAAATAAACCTTGCAGAATTATGTTATACGTGATAATACTAGGACTAACACCATTGCACACCATCTCCCTGAAAAGAGATAATGCATCCTCCATCCTACTAAGTTTACAGTAGCCATTAATCAAAGTGCTATAAGTAACAGTATCAGGTTCCACCCCAACTGAGACCATGCCAGAAAGTAACTTCATTGCTTCATCCATCTTACCTGCCAAGCAATATCCATCGATGAGTGTACTGTATGTAATGACATCAACCTTTACATCAATACGTCCCATCAGGCCAAAGAGTTTTTCAGATTCTATAAGCCTCCCTTCTTTGCAAAGAGTATCAATTATTGAATTAAAGGAAATAGTGTTTGGACAGATGCCTCGATCCAACATTTCAAAAATTAACTCCTCAGCCTTCTCCCATTTGTCAAAGATACAGAGACTATGAATTAGGGTGCTAAAAATAACGATGCCAGGGTTTAGTCCTTCATTGATCATCTGCTCAAAATAAAGCATAGCAACATCTATTCTGCCTGACTTGCAAAGTCCATCTATCAATGATCCATAGGTCACTTCATTCGGACTTAATCCTTGCTGCCTCATTTTGTTGAATAAAAGCATGGTATCGTCTACTTTTTGATGCTTAGTGTATGCACATATTAGTATGCTAAAGACATGATGATCAGGTTGGATACCATTTCGTACCATCAAATCCAAGAGATCACGCATCTCAACATGAGCTCCTTTCGTAGCATACCCATGAAGCACGGTACTGTATGTAATAACATTAGGCTTTAGGCCCCTCTTGATCATAGAATCAAGAATCTTTCTAGCTTCTGTGCATCTTCCGTTCTTGCAGAGATAGTACATCAACGAGTTATAAGTAACAACATTTGGTTCAACACCATCGCTGCACATCTTTTTCAAAATTCCAATAGCCTCTTTCGACTGTCCCGAAGAGCAATATCCATGCACAAGACTACTATACGTGAAGCAATTGGGCATGACTCCATTCTTAACCATCCTATTAAGTACCTCCATGGCCTTGTCCATAGCTTGAGCCTTGCACAAGGCAGCGATAATAGTGTTGTAAGTCACAACATCTGGTAAAATCCTCCAGTCCAGCATTTCATGGTATGTACTGTAAGCTTTGTCCAGATCCCCCTCTTTGAAGAAGCCATTGATGACGGTGCTATACGACACCACATCAGGTGAGCAGCCTCTTCCATCATCAGCCATCATGTGGAGCAGCTCGAGAGCTTCTTGGTTTCTGTTCTCATCACTCAGCCCCTTGAGAAGAATGTTGTAGGAGAAGACATTTGGTATGCAACCGAGCTCGGTCATTCTGCGGAGCACTATGTCCATTGCGCCGCTCGTCCTCTTGTCGGCACAGAGGGCCTTGAGCAGAGGATTAAAGGTGATGGCTTCCACTCTAAATCCCTTCTTAACGACATTGCCCAAGGCCGCGAAACCGAGGTCCAAGCGGCCCGCACGGCAGCAGCAGCCGATGAGGATGCCATAGGTGTGCAAGGTGGGAGTCACCATGTCGTCGCCGGATCGTGCTATGCGGTTGAAGCCGGACACGGCGGCCGCGGGGCTGTCACGCGCGACGGCGGAGAGCGCGCGGTTCAAGCTGCGGATCGAGGCGCCCCTGCCTTGGCGGAGCAATTCGTCGAACACGTGGAGTGCGTCCTCGGCGCCACCGCCCCCCGCGCTGCGCCGGCCACGGACTGCACCCTCCGAGCGAGGGGTTGCCTCCACGGAGCGAGGGCCGCCGGCGGAGCGCGCTCGGGTGGGTACGCGGTGTGCCATGCGCAGCCTGAAGGACATGAGTCAGTGGCAGCAACCGGCGGCAGCGGTGAGTTAAATCACACGAGGAAGGAGTCGGAGGGAGGCAAGGAAGGGAGGAGCTAACCAGAGCGCGAACGAATGGCGTATACCGGGTCTTGTGTTGGCGACGGCCTCCGCCGCCGCCGGCGACGAGGGCGACAGCGTGTGTTGCTGCGGTGCGGGGGTGTTCGTGCAGTTGGCTTCGCTCTTCGCGCAGTGCAATTTTTGATGCAAATCTTATTTTTAACAGAAAATTTAGGAGGAAACTATTGCTCGGGTGCAAGATAAAATTATCGTGGCACGTTTTTCAAACTGCTAAACGGTGTGTTTTGTGTAAAAATTTTCTATATGAAAGTTGTTCTAAAATATCAGATAAATCCATTTTTCAAGTTTGTAATAATTAAATTCAATTAATCATACGTTAATGTCATCTCGTTTTATGTGAAACACTTTATCAAGACTCAAACACCACCGATCGATAAAACATTAGATTATATATGATAAAAAAATCAATCATTAAAACATTTAATTTTTTTTAAACACAGCGAAACACACATTGAAACATGTCGCTATCGCCTATGAAACATTAACAGATTGAAACATACTTTTTTATTAAAATATAATCATTTAGTTATAACGAATGCAACGATATAATCAGATTAGTAGTTTAGGAGAAAATTCATTTTGAAGATTGCTAAATACATGCATGCATAGATATGGAGTGGAGAGCAGAGGTAGTTAGTTACATAAATTTTGTAAAACACACCAAAGTCACAGAATAAAATATACCGTTATTACGTATGAAACATTGAGAGTTTTTAATGGTTTCAATTTTTTTTATTATAATATAATCATACGATATCTTATTGTAAAGATTTAATTACAATCAATATAACGATATGATTGGATTATAGGTTGGATAAATCGTTTAGAAAAAAATATTTAAAGTGATAAAAGAGAGAAAAAAATAAACCAGTAGCTACATTATTGCATGCATCTAGCAGTGTGGGGATGGCCGATTTATTTTGTGGGGATCGGACGACCGAGACAGAGCAATCTCCGAAAATTTACTGCCTCTTTGTTGCAACGAAGAGGTCATTCTTCAAAGTTCAACCTCCTGTACTTCCTAATGCGTTAGATTACTTCTCAATCCAAATCACTGGAACTATGTCCTGTTTTAATTTAATTTGATTTGATTTGATATTTTTAAGATTACACTTTGAACAGTGGTTTCGATGTATCGCTGCAAAAAGAAAGGAAAAGAAAAGAATTATTTTTTTCTTGCAGTGAAAGCAGAGGGGCAGTGAAGTAACAACTCCTGTCAATGGTGAGAATTAGTGATTCAGCAATGCTGCTAGCCTGCTATCTTGCAAAAAGTTTCTCAGTTTCTCAATATCACAGTCCAATCTCTAGCTCTCTTTCTGAATGCAGTTTTCTAAATTTAACTTAATTCGTGTTTGATTCAGAGGGTTTCCTTTTTTTCAAAATGAAACAATACTTCAGAATAAACTGGACATAACATCAGCATGCAGGTTCCAACTGAGGTATCTTTTCTGCATTACAGAATCATCATGCGGCCAGCAGCAAGATGCTGAGGGCCCTCGGGCCACCATGAGCCAAGCAGAGAAATTATGCAAGAACACGGTTCTCGGACGAACCTACGCGTTTAATCTAACTTTTAACATATAGAAATCCTACATCAGCACGGCGTCCTAACAGAGGACTCCGGATGGGCAAAAAAAATGAGACTTTGATGCTTCGCAGCACAATGCAACCATAGGCCATCAAGAGATGATCGTCGCTCCGCTCAACGTACCTGCAAAGAATATTGGTGATTTGACATCTTTGAGATACAGTGCAAATCGACAAATTGGTCGAGAAACAATACATCAATATCAACTGGATTGCAAATAAGCATGAGAAGCATGAAGCTTTTTCGCCTTAGGAAAAGTGCAGAGTTTAACATGGTAAAATTAAGGTGAGAAAAGCAGGTCAAGCACAATTAGCAATGGTCCCAAGTCCAAACTATCCATTCTAGTCATTCGACCATTTTAGAGATGGCCAAACGGGCGGCCCGGCCCGGCACGGCCCGTTTCGGCACGGCCCGTTAGGCACAGCTCATGAAACGGGCCGTGTTGTGCCAGCCCACATGCCGAGCCGCCGGCCCAAGCACGGCCCGTGGATGGCAGGGCCGTGCCCGTGCCGGCACGGCACGCGTGTGGCCCACGGGCCGTTCGGGGGCACACCGGCCCGTGGAGCTGCACAATGCATTTTTTTTAAAAAAAAAGCAGACAACATGTATTAGGAAAAAAAATAAAAAATGGAAATATAAGTTTTAAAAAAAAGTAATGATTTACTAATGTTAAAAAAATAAAAAAATGGTATTTTTTTGTTGTCTTGAAAATTTTAAAAATATAGATTGTGCTGCTACAGTAGCCATGCCGGGCCGGGCTGGCCCGTGGGCTCGGCCGGCAGCCCAAGCACGGCACGGCTACTCATGCCGTGCCGGGCCATGCCTACTACAGGCCCCCCGTGCTCGGGCCGCCCGTTTTGGCCCGGCCCATCTGGCCACCTCTAGACCATTTTGCAGTAGATGCCATGAAACAGATGGAGCATCAAGTTCGATAAAAAATGGATATTATTACATTGTAAGAGAGAAATTTTGCACAAACAGCTTTAGATTTGATTTCAACATTCATAATCAGATTAGCGACTTATCAGAAGGTTTGAGATGCAAGTGATATGGTAGATGGTGCATGTAAGCAATGAAAAAAAAAGTCAAAAGGGCATGTAGAACCACAGAGATATTAAATACTACTCAATTACATCAGGAGACCTGACCCATTTGTGTTATCAGAACTTTTTTTGAGGGGAATTATCAGAATTTGCATAGTTATTTGCTTAAGCAATTGGTATTGACAATTAGTTTTCTTTTCAAAACAATTGAACTGTCACAGCATAATTTCTGCAAATATGAAGCTCAGTTCAACATAAGGTGTATAGCAAGCATGCAAAGATGCCCAAAGTGTTTTGCAGAACTCAAAATAAAACAAACAGATTCTTCTTCTGTTATGCAGTCCCAGAGCTAGATACTATTGGCTGAATACCCATATCTATCACTTCCAAGGGAGCACTGAGCAGTAATGAAATACAAACACTGAGTAATATCCACTCAAATCAAGTAGGAGAATACTAACCCAAATAGAAGATCCAAATTCAGCATCTTTCAACTCATCATGAAGCGACACTGGAGATAACCTGGAAATAAGTTCTGTTAGAGTGGCACCAAACCTCTGGAAAGGAAGACAGTTGTAATGTGATGATGAAACGGTAAGTGCTCTACCAACTTATTATGTGCTAAACATATATCTCAGCTCTTTGTTCATTATTACAGGACTTACTCAAACTTACCCAAACATGTACTTGGATAATTGGATATAAATTTCAAAAGGCTAGCACTACAGAAATATGGATTGTCCACCATAAATCTGATAAGGCACTTGCCGCATCAACTGACTAAATCCCATCAGTCATAAATTGAGAAAATAAAACACTATGATAACCACTATATGGCTTGAGCCATTTGATGAACAACAAACAAGAATACATGATACAGAAAGAAAAAAAAGACAAAGTCAGTTGCACTCATGCCCAGTATTCAGTCCTGACAATAACAATGACAAACTCAACTCCACTTAAGAAGTATCAAATAACATGTGCTACAAATAGGATTATGACTTAGAATAGATACAAAACAGTTTAATCCAACTATATTGTTAAACAACAGGAAATGTCCATAATTTAAGTTAAACAACTGGTAAAAATTGAAGAAATAAACTGGCTTGGCACAAACATATCTAGAAACTCAAAAACAACAACTGAAAACTACTCATGAAAAGAAAATTTTAGCACAAACATTATATCTTGTAATGCCTGGTAATTGGTTGAGTAACTACATGACAATCACATAAAACAATAATGTCAAAAGCTATTACAGCATAAACAGCTAAGAAAGAAGACAAGTTATAAATGCCACAGCATCTTGACTCTGAATTAGATAGTCCACAAAGTAATGGAAAAATGTACTACCAATCTTATTGTTCTCCAAATATGACATTCAGTATTATCTAAAAATAAGTATGCTATTCAGTTATATACTAAATATCAGTAACACAAACAGATTAATAGCACAGATTTTCACCTATCAGATAAAATGGATCATCAGCAACAAAAAGACACAAGTCAACCAAGAGAAGAACTGAATAAAGAATGTAAACAATAAGCAGTTAACCAATGAACATTCATCTAAAACGCAGGTTAGGGAAGCCATACTTGGGTCAGAATTGATAAGCACAGCAGTACCACCGAAGCTGCAGCTCCCACCAATATGCTTCATCTTCTGCCAATAGCTATTGAACGCATACGACGCATGCGCCGCGATGCTGTCCGGATAGAAGCAGCTTCCCCCGGCCGAAATCTCCTGGCAATCCACCCCATCCTGGCTGCAAGCGTAATCCATTGCCTCCTGCAACCTGTCCAGAGGGACAGTCGGCTTGGCCACGCACCATTGCCCACCACCATTCCCTCCCTCACCGGACCACGGTTGCGGCGACATCGCCGCCATCGGTGGAGCCGAGCACGGCGCCGGCATTACAGATGGGGCCATGCCACCTGCTGCCGCCTCAGGCGGAGTAGCCGGCATTGACATGGGTGGACTTGCTGCTGGCGCAGGCACGACGACGGGCGTGCTCGGCGTCGCAGCGGCGGGCGGAACCGACGGGACAACCTCCGGTGGCGAGTTGGGCGCGAAGGACAACGGCACGCCGGGCGGCGGCGGACTCGCCATCGACGTCGGCGGCGGCAGGTGGTGCATGCCGTACAGCCTCCTCTTGAGAGCCCCTCCATCCTTCACGCATGAGGAGGCAGATGCAGCATCGATCTTGATTTCGTCGACGAGGCCCCAGCGCACGAGGGCGTGGTGCAGGTTCTTGGAGGCGCGCGAGAGGTCTTGGCCATGGCGGCTTCCGCCGGCACAGGCGACGGCGATGGCGGCGACGTGGTTGGAGGGGTAGTGGGCCAGGACATGGGCCCTGAGCCAGGACTCCGCCCCAAGAACCGAGGAGGCCACCATGGGGAGGTCCGCGTGAGCGACCGATACACGCACACCAGCAGGAGATGGCGGCTGCTCATGGAGGCCAGCCACGGCCACCTCATGTGCTTCTTGACCTGAAACTGTGCAAGAATCATAGGCCGATTAGTGCTGTTGTGCAAAAAGAATCTGGAAGGGAAACAGAATGGAAGATGAGGAGCAAGTTGCAAAAGAAAAATGGCATTTGCGCAAACAAGGAAGCAAAGGTCAGAAAGTCTGAAAGTTTTCAACTTTTTGGTGCTAAAGAAACCAAAAAGAGCTACTACTACTGTAATAACTAAGAAAATTTTCAGATAAAATTTTTTCTTGAGGCAAGAAAGGGGAAACAGGGCAACAAGCATCATCAAAATTAAATCTTGAGGCAAAGGTTGTGAAAAATTAACCAAATAATGGTCCCAACCACTGGCATTAGTACTATATTGTTCGTAAAAGAAACAATCAACTCCCGCGTAATGATGAGAAAATCACAAAAAAAAATGGCGAATGAAGCTATGCAATGGAAATATAGAGGTCCTATAGAAATAAAGAATCATAACCTAACAATGAGAAAATCCACGAGAAAAGTACGCAATGCATCCTACGATGGACCGGACCAACATCTATCAAGAAGGAAAGATGGAAACGAAGGGAAGAAAAACAAGAAAAAGAATGAAGCAAAAACTCCAAGAAACTTCTTGGGGGGAACAAGAAGCAGATTGTAAAAAGCAGAACCAACACGAGCATCAAGAACAAGAAACAATCATGGCACTGCGCAGAGACCAGCAAGACCCAAGGAAGGGAGCAGGAGGGAGTTGGAGACGACGACGAGGAGCGCTAGCGCCACCAAGAACTCCATCTCCTCTACTCCCTCTCTCAGCTCCTCACACTCTCCCTCTCACCACCCTCCTGCGAACCAAGTAGTGGCAAAGCAGAGTAGTAGTAGTAGCAGACACTGTAGTCACACTCAAAGCGCAACAGTTGCAGCGGCTTCAAGTTCGTGGTTGAGGTGACTAGACGATGGAGGAGTTTCTTGCTTGCTGGGTCAAAGCAAAAAGAAGAAGGCTGGGGATGCCATTAATGGCGGTAGGATTCTTTTGAGGATACTTGTTCTGCGCTGCCCTGCCCTGTGGTGGTAGTAGTACTCTGCGGTGCTAGTGCTCAGGCTCTCGGAGAGACAGAGACGGGATAGTGGAGGGAGAGGTGGACAAACGACTAGTCTCGAGAGTTGTGACCATGGCAGGCGACAGGTATGGGCGTACTGTAGGGCTTGTACTCCTACTACGGCAGTAGGAGTATTTATGAAAAACTGAAAAGTTTCGTTTCTTTTCAGACGTCGATTTGAAATTTTGCAGTCGCGTGGGCTTGCACAGTTGCACCTTGCACCACGCAAAATATTCGTAGGGAACGGTTGATATATTACTGTACTCCGTATCTTTTTGTTTATAGGATTTTGGGGACTGAATTTTCACAAATTTCGTAGGTAAAACTCTTCTCGTTTTTCTAAAAGAGATTATGATATGATTTGCTGAATTATGCAAACTATTTCGCCTGGTTATAAATGTTGGACACTTCGGACAATATTTGGTTAAACTCGTAATAGATTTTACAAACTTAATCTAATACTCAATTCAATTATAGAGTAGAGCTTCGTGTTCTAACAATTTTAGTACTAAATAAAATAGCAATTTGCTTTAATTATATTTTTTTCATAATTTAGTAATTGTAAAATTATAATTAATAATTAGTACGTTGTTGTTTATATGAAGTCATTTTTAATCTAGATCTGGCATGGAAAAGTATATACTCTATTATACTTACTACAAGTTTTTTCACCGAGATAAAAAGAAAGCTTAACTACCATGCATTTTATTTAATTTGAGTATATGGTGAGAAAGAATAAAAAGTATGCAGACTTTAACTCTCGTATGCACAAGAAATGAGCTTTTAACTGCCCCTAAATGTCTACATGCATGCATGCATACTCAATTTGCAATGAATAGATACAATAATGTTGCACGTCAAACGAAAAAGGCCAATGCTATATAATAATCAATTTGAAATTTCTGATTTTTTTTTGTTATGTGATGATCATATTATGTAATGTAGGCAGTATTTTACTTAAAACAAATTCTCAATATGATATGGTACCTAATCAATGGTCATATTTTTATATTTTTATAGTTGATGTGAAAGCTTTGTTAAAATGCAATAAGAAATTAAAGGGAAAACCTAACCATAATATATTTATTGAACAATACAAATTCAAGAGCCAAAAAATCACAAGTATATTATATCTATAATAAGCCCAAACCCCAAAAATATGAGCAAATTCAAATACGTCGAAACTAAAGTGACATTTCAATAGCATAAAAATTGATCAATTTGCTATTTGAAATTTGAGGGCTCTTTCAATACGCAGTTTTCTAAAAATCATAGGAATGGGAGAAAACACATGAATTAGGGTAACTTAATCTTAAGGAATGTCGAATTGCACAATTTGTGTTGTTAGGATGCTTCACAGGAAAATAAGAAAATAGTGCATCAATTTAGAGATAGACAAACAAAATTTTTCAACAGGTGTAAGTCTATGCTAATTTCCTCCAAAATTCCTACGGATTATGTCATTTCATTGGAATTTCAAAGGGCTCTCATTCCTTTGTTTCAAAAGAGTATGTAGGAAATTTTCCGAAGCATTCATGTCCTCATGTTTTCCCGGTACAGTGCACTTCAGTAGAGTGGTGACACATTAATAATAGATTACTCTGTCTGTTTCAAAATATAATTATTTCTGACATTTGAATTTTTACCAAAACATAATCAGTACTATCATTTTTCATACTACTACTTATATCATGAATCACGTTCCACTCAAATTCCTCCCAATCTTAGCCTTAACCGTCCTTTATTTAATTATTATAGGCATCGAAGTCTTTTTCCCTCAACCTTAATATCATTTAAGCAACCTAGAAGTATGGAACGGAATAAGTAGTACATATTCCTAAATCATTTAAAATAAGTTGAGTCCTTAGGAGGTGGCTACTCCTTCCATCCTTAAAAGGCCATTGTCTTAGCTACTCAAAAACAAATTAAGTAGGAGTTTGAAAGACTACTATGACATTTATTAATGCAGATGAAAAATCGAAGAGAAGGAGAAAGCGAGTCGGAGGAAGGAGTAATATTGGTTTGATGGTTAAAACAAGAAGAAAACAATAAAATAGTATTAAAGAGATTTAATGGAACCCATAATGTAATATACATTCTTTATTAGATAAAATTTAGGCTAAAACAACAGTGTATTAGAAACAGAGGGAGTAACATTTTACATGTACCCAAAAATAATTAGAGCAAATTTTCTACAATAAAGAATGAATATACGCCTAATTAACAACTATCTATACTCCTTTAAATGGTGGTGATGGTGAATGATGAATTTTGTTAAGATTATTTGATGATCAATTAGCACATGTTAATTATATTTATCCATGAAGAGACACCTCTTCATACGAGATATCTATTCATGTCCATAAAGAGACACCTCTTCATAACGGGACATGTCCTATTAGGACATGTTCACACTATCTTCACATCCCTTCTTACTCTATAAATACTTGTAATCATTCATGTACAAACTACACATTTTGGAATACAAGATTTGATTCCTCTCGCTTCCGCTTTATATTCCAACACGTTATCAGCCACGTTTGCTCTCGCGAAGGAGAAGAGGAAGAGAAGGAAATCAATTGCGAAGATGTCTAAGGATATCGCTTCGATTGGAGAGGAATTATGTCTTGTGGACAGTGGTACCACAAACTCTATACTTAGGGAGATCAAATGCTTTCAAACTCTCAAAAAGAGAGAAGGCAAAGTTTTGACCATCGCTGGAAGCGATACTATGATAGTTGGCTCCGAACGAGCAACTATTACACTTCCAATGGGTACACAAATTATAATAGAGGATGTATTACTGTATCCCGATTTAACTCGTACCCTACTAAATTATAGAGATATCCGTCAAAATGGGTTCCACATTAAAACCCATATGTATAATCGAGAAGAATTTATTCTCTTAACAAAACAAAACGGATATGGTAAACGTATTTGCAAGAAAATTCCATCTTTCATATCGGGATTGTACTATACATACATTAAGTCCATTGCACATGTTGCGTACAAAGTAATTTTTCAAAATGTTGATACATTCCACACTTGGCATGATCGACTTGGGCACTCCGATATCGGGATGATGAGAAAAATTATTGGCAACTCTTTTGGTCTTCATTTGATCACTGACAAATTTTTTAAATCCTCTAATTTTGTATGCATTGCTTGTGCAACTGGGAAACTAATTTTGAGACCCTCTTATCTCAAAATTAGAGCCAAACCACTTAAATTCCTGGAACGTATTCAAGGAGATATTTGTGGCCCTATTGTGCCAAAATCTGGACCATTCAGGTACTTTATGGTTTTGATTGACGCATCTACTAGATGGTCTCATGTGTGTCTTCTTTCAACACGAAACCATGCCTTTGCCAAACTAATGTCTCAAATTATAAGGTTGAAGGCAAGTTACCCTGAACATCGGATTCAATCAATCCGTATGGACAACGCTACTGAATTTCAATCTCATGCATTCGATGATTATTGCATGGCATTAGGAATTCAGGTTCAGCATTCTGTTACATATGTCCACACACAAAATGGTTTGGCTGAATCACTGATCAAAAGAATTAAACTTATTGCTAGACCATTATTGATGAATTGCAAACTACCTTCGTCGTGTTGGGGTCATGCTGTACTGCACGCTACTGACCTTGTCCAACTACGACCAACTGCATATCATGAAACTTCCCTAATACAGTTAGTACATGAAAATCCTCCAAGTGTTTCCCATTTGCGTAAGTTCGGTTGTGCTGTATATATACCGATCTCACCACCATAGCGTACCGCTATGGGCCCACACAGGAAAGTGGGGATCTATGTGGGATTTAAATCTCGATCATAAAGTATTTAGAACCCTTAACAGGTGATCTATTTACTGCCCGGTTCGCTGACTCTATCTTTGATAAGGAACATTTCCCGGCATTAGGGGGAGACTTCAAGTACCAGAAAGAATGCCAAAAAATTGATTGGGATGCCTAAGGTATTCCAGCCTCAGATCCACGTACTACTGAAACTGAACTTTAAGTTCAGAAAATTATACATTTGCAACGACTTATAAATAACCTGCCAGATGCATTTACTAATTATAAAGGTGTGACCAAATCTTTTATTCCCGCTCAGAATGCGCCAGAAAGAGTGGAGGTATCAAATAAAACCACTCAACTTCCACTCACTAAAAAGAGAGGAAGAAGTATGGCCACTAAGCGAGATACAATTGCTAACAAGCAAAGAAAGATGGTAAATGCAAACCAACCTTTAGTTGGTACACACCAAACTGATACTATATATCAAGTAGACCGTGATGATCTGCAACCTAGCTCAGTAGTGCACAATGCTGAGACTAGGAATTCGGAAAACCATAGACACATTGTTTCGGGAGATCACAATGAGTCTATGAGAATCTTTTGATAGAAGAGCTATAATTGTCGACACCTATTTTTGGAACAAATTGTTGAATGCCTCCAAGTTGATCCAGAACCTAGGTCTATAAAAGAGTGCCAAAAGCGCTTCGATTGGAACAAATGGAGGGACGCAATTGAAACAGAATTAGCTTCGCTTTATAAAAGAGATGTATTCTCGGCAGTTATGCCTACTCCTCATGATATCTTTCCTGTGGGATACAAATGGGTTTTCGTCCGGAAACGGAATGAAAACAATGAGGTGGTGAGATATAAAGCAAGACTTGTAGCACAATGTTTTACGCAAAGACCTGGCGTTGATTTCAACAAAATTTATTCTCCGGTATGAGTGGTATAACTTTTCGATATTTCATATCACTGGCAGTACAAATTGTCTATCTATGCAGTTGATGGACGTAGTGACAGCATATCTTTATGGGTCACTTGATTCTGATATTTACATGAAGGTTCCTGACGGAATTGACATCCCGAATCAGAAGATAAATCGTAACATGTATTGTATTAAGTTGCAAAAGTCACTTTATGGCTTAAAACAATCGGGCAGGATGTGGTACAACCGATTAAGTGAATTTCTTTCTCTAAAGGGATACACTAAAAGTGATGATTGCCCGTGTGTCTTCATAAAAAAATCTCTCACAAGTTTTTGCATTATCTCAATATATGTCAATGACCTTAACATCATTGGCGATACACGAGATATTGATGAAGCACGTCATCATTTAAAGACGAAATTTGAGATGAAGGATTTGAGTCAAACCAAATTTTGCTTAGGTTTATAACTTGAGCATTTACCTTCTGGAATCCTTGTATCAAAGTACATATACCCAAAAAATATTGGAGAAATTCAATATGGATAGGTCATATCCTTCCAAAACTCTTATGGTGGTTCGCTCTTTAGACGTAGAGAAAGACCAAAGGAAGATGGAGAGGATGTTCTAGGACTTGATTTTCCATATCTCAGTGCTATTGGTGCCCTTATGTATCTTGCAAATAGTACGCGACCAGATCTGGCTTTCGGGGTAAACCTATTAGCAAGGTACAGCGCTGCTCCTACCAAACGCCATTGGATTGGAGTTAAGAATGTCTTTCGATATCTTAATGGCACAAGAGATTTAGGACTTTTCTTTAAAAAGGACCAGGATCCGACTTTAATTGGGTATACTGATGTTGGCTATCTATCTGATCCCCACAACGCTAGATCACAAACAGGACTCATATTTTTACAAGGTGGGACCGCTATTTCATGGAAGTTCTAAACAGACTCTGGTAGCTACTTCCACCAATCATTGTAAAATAATTACATTATATGAGGCATCACGTGAATGTGTATGGCTTCGCAGAATGATTAACCACATATTAAGATCTCATGGTACTGGTTCATTAGAATCACCTACCATTATCTATGAAGATAATGTCGCTCGTGTTGTTCAAATGAAAACTTATATTAAGAGCAACATCACTAAGTATATTGCTCCTAAATTATTTTATCCCCATGAGCTTCAGCAACATGAAGAGATAAACATCTTGCAAACTAAGTCTTGTGATAATTTTACTGATTTATTCACAAAATCTCTACCATACTTCACATTCTTTAAATGTGTTGAAGGAATTGGTATGAGACGACTTAAAAATTTATAGAGTTCAGGGGGAGTACCTTTCTCTGGAAAATAACCTATTTTCATTATATCATACTCTTTTTCCTTTATATGAGTTTTACCCTTTAGGTTTTCTCATTTAAAGTTTTTAATGAGGTAATATCAACATAAGTTATATGTCTTATCATTTTGTTTTTTCTCACTGAGGTTTTACTAAATGGTAATTATAGACATTAAACTATTTTGGACCATACTATGAGCTTTACTCATAAAAGTCTGAAAATAGCTAATAATATATCACAGTTCTTCTCCTTATTTTTCCTATTGGGTTTTTAAGGAGTTTTCTTGATATATCTACACTACGGTTTCTCCTCATGTTTTCCCACAATAGTTTTGGAGGAGTTTTTCCGATGAGATAAATTAAATGATGATCACCAAAAGCAAATTGATCAAAGGGGAGTGTTAAGATTATTTGATGATCAATTAGCACATGTTAATTATGTTTATCCATGAAGAGATACCTCTTCATAGGAGACACCTCTTCATGTCCATAAAGAGACACCTCTTCATGAGGGGACATGTCCTATTAGGACATGTTCACACTATCTTCACATCCCTTCTTACTCTATAAATACTTGTAATCATCCATGTATAAAATACACATTTTGGAATACAAGATTTGATTCCTCTCGGTCGATCTCTCTCGCTCCCGCTTTGTATTCCAACAAATTTAATATCACCACCACCAACTCCTTACCTTTTTAAGAAAAAAAAGGCATGTGAGAGCCTACATGTCCACCAAGTCTACTTTTTTGTGAGAGAAAAAACAAAAAAAGAACATTGTGAAGTCAGAGAAGAGAATCCACATGTCATTAATAAATATATGTAGAAAATAAAGGTAAAATATAAAATTTGCATTAGTTAAAATCCTGTTATATAACATGCGGGTAATATGTTGTAGCCTCCTTTAAACCAATAAACAAAATTGGTGTGAAGAATAGTCGAATACTTGATTCATATGCAATTTACTCATCTTGAAATAAATATGTAACTTAATCCTAAAATAAATAGTGATAGTGTGATTTATTATTAGGGGCAATTTTGTTCTTGGTTTTAATTGTGGATGAATACTTGCTCTTTTCTCGATTCTAGATCGTATTTTTTAGTGATGTTCATTATTGATTTTACCCCTACTTTTTAGGGTTTACATTTTTGCCCTCATTTTTTGAAAATGAATCCACATTTTGCCCCTATTTTGGATGATCAAGTTAATGGTGTTAAGTTTTTGGCAAAAGGACATGTATACCCTCACTTGTTGCAAATTTGTCCCCATTTTGTACATACAACTTGCAACTTGATTTCGAAAATCAACTAATATAACAATTTGGAGAGAATACATTTTATTCATACAGCTTGGAACTTGATTTAGAAAATCAAACAATTTTTGGCAAACTTTGACTAATATAACCATTTGGAGACAATATCTCAACAAAATTGTGCCACGCCGGACAAGCCAGCTCGATGAGGTCAGGTGAGTCCATGCAGACTTCACCAATGCCTGTGAGGCTATGATGCGGTGTGGGACATCGACGGGTTCAGTGGCGTTGCCCTGACACCTATAGTTCGTGGCATCAACACCAGCGGTGTGCACATCGGCACGTTCGTCCTCGCCAAGAATGGCATGATGGCGGCGAGCGCGTTGGTGGTTCGGCGCCAAGGCCTCGCCCAGGTGAACGCCCTCCTCGCTGCCTACGCGCCTTACTGCTCCTCCCCTACCATCCCAGTCCAGCAAGAGTGAGACCGTCGGGCCTGCTCCCCGCCACCATGCCCTTCTGCTTGCCGCAGACTCTTGCTCAGAGCGGCTTGGTCAAGTGCGGTCGCCTAGTCGGGCTGCCGATGATGGCTGCTGCTCTCTGCCGCCTACGCCCGGCCGAGTTGCCACCACCGTTGCATCGCCTGGGTTCGCAATGGGATCTGGGAGACGAAACAGCGGGCGCTTGGGTTGGGGGTCCAGGTTTACAAAGTAAACGGGATAGAAAGGTCAATCCATATTTCACAAAATCATTATTCTTTTTGTTTTCTATTTCTCTACCGCAATAACTCATGCTCAACTCAATTCCTTAAAAACAGGGTAAAAATCTAGTTCGTTTTAAAAAATAGAGGAAAAAAACAAAAACCAAGAGCAAAATTAATATTGATATCAAAGTATTATTGTCCCTTACTATTACTACGTACTACTACTAGTACTTCTGCCGTATGCTACAGTACTACACTAGCTGTAGCTGGTGCTTGGTACTGGTAGTAGTACTATACGGTGGCCTTGCTCCACATACTTGCCGACGTTGCCGTATGCTACAGTTCTACGCTAGCTGGTGCCTGGTAGTAGCACCATACGATGGCCTTTGCTCCACCCCATCCTATCGGTGGCCATTCGGTCTAATCAAAAAATTCGGTTCGGTTCTTTGGTCTTTTGAAAAATTTGATCTTCAAAATCACAAGACCGATCGGTTTACGAGAAAACTCAAGACGAAACATTTGGTCTTCTGTTAGTTTGGTTCGGTCTCGGTCATAAGACCGAACTCAGCAGAAAAAATAATCGCAAAAAAATTGAAGTACTCTGATTTTGATACAGATTATGATTTTTTTCTCGATTTTCGTTAGCACGCATTTTAAATTACTGCACGACGCATTTTGTGCGAAAAATTTATATATATGAAAGTTGCTTTAAAATATCAAATATATCCATTTTTATATTTGTAATAATTAAAACTCAATTAATCATATGCTAATAGCTTTATCGTTTTGTGTGCCTGTATTTAATCTTCATTTTAAAAGCAAGCAAGTTCGAACGCGGCCTCCTGTACAAGATCGATGAAAAAGCAACTCGGATGAAGGACTACAGTATGATGATGCCACCAGCAAGTAGCAAGTAGAGCACGATTCAGGTAAAAAAAAGCAAATCAAGCAAATCAATCCTGCCATGACTTGATCCCGTCGATCTCGACCACTCCACCAGAAGGCTCCAGATCCCATCCATCTCTCCCTCGTCACTATTCCCGCGGGCCGCGGCTCCCATCAGCCTCCACCGCCATCGAGGCCCTCAGGTCGTCGAGGGAGGACAAGGAGGTGAGCAGGAGAGGGAAGGTGAAGCGGTTGGGGCGGATGCTGCGGCCGCGGAGGAAGTGGCGGAAGAGCGGGAACGGGGAGCGGGGCACAAATGTGTCGCACCGTGGGGGCGTGGGGAGTTGCGGACTCCTTTTTTCTTTTCAGAGACTCGATCATGGGGACTGAGACTAGGAGGATAAGGTCGTGACTGGTGGTTGTGGTAGCCGGATGGATGGGGAGTTGGTTTTAATGAGGAATTGGGCCTAGTGGGCTAAGATGTCACATGTGTTATTGGGCCACTGATATATTTCGATTTTTTTGTCAATTTCGATTAACCGAGTCCTAAAACCGAATCGACTGAACTAAATTCGGCCAGTTGAAAGCGCAGACCGAATTTGTGACCGAATTTCTCGGTCTCGGTCATTTCGGTTTGGTTTTTTGATTCGGTCTTTTTCTGTCCACACCTGGATCCTCCACATACTGGGCTGACCGGCTGACTCGCCCAACGTCTACTGGACTCGGATCCTCTGCATAATTAGCAACTAGTACTGTAGAGAAGCCGTTTTGTGCATTAGCTCAAATCTAGGCCGTTCATCCAAAAGAAAGGGCTGTAATTTCCTCTTCTCGCTTCAATCTCTTCCAGACTTTCACTTCTTTTGTACTATACACATCAGCTCTACCTCCTACGCTTATGGTCATCTGTTCATATCTACGCTCATGGTCATCTCCTTGTGACGGACCTCCCTTGCCTAGCTTTGTTGGCTTACTATCCAATCTATTCCAAATATCTACTTGTGGAAAATTTTCTGAACGGCATTTTTTTATTTTTCGTTAGCACGTTTTTCAAACGGTTAAATCATATGTTCTATAAAAAAAATTCTATATAAAAGTTTTTAATAAATTAAATAATTAAAAATAGGCCCGTTCGAAGGAGCGGTTGAGATTAGCGTTCCATTGACACGTAAAACGAGACAAGTTATTAATGCATAATTAATTAAATACTCTTTTCGTTTCATATTATATGTTACTTTCATTTTTTTCTAGTCAATTTTTTTAAGTTTTATCAAATTTACAAAAAACATAGCAACACTTTAAACACAAAACAAATATATTATCAAAATATATTAAATGCTAGTTTTAATGACACTAATTTAGTGTTGTAGATGCTAATTTTTTTTATAAATTTTTGGTGAAACTTAAAGAAATTGACCAGAAAAAAGTCAAAACGAAACGGAGTGAGTATGATTATTAACGGAGAGAGTATTAATTATTACTAGCTTGCACAATAGAGTTATTTGGTTTTTTTACAAAGAACTTCTATACAGAAATTATTTATGAAAAATACATCGTTTAGCATTTCATGAAACATGCTCATGGAGAACGATGAAGTTGCAGCTATAAATTGCTTTCTAGAACTCAGTTATTCCCAGCGAGAACACTGATGTGCAGCCGCATGACATCATCTTTAAAACCACCACAACAGAGTATGAACCGATAAATTTGATGGCATGAAGGCATGAAGCCATGAAGATATGAAGTGTGAACAGACAATTAGGGAAGAAGGTTGAGAGCAGAAAGAGCTAGCGTTTTGCTAGAAGTACGCAACCGTCCTTGGTTTGATGGATGGCTCGGATTTGAGCTAATGCACACAAAAAAAAAACTCCTCTGCAGTAGCAACAGCAATGTAGAGGATCCGAGTCCATGTCTACTAGCATATTTCCCTTTTCTTTTTTTTTTGTTTTGTTTTGTATCGTTGCCTTTAGAGTGAGAGGCCCAAGGGCACGGCCAGTGGCCTCTCTTTCCGTCTGTGGGACGCCGCGCCGCAAAAGCCAAAACTAACGGGGCGTCGAGCAAGCCGCTGCGGGGGAGCGCTGCCGCGTTCCGGGTTTTCAAACTGCGGCACGCACGGTGGGACGCACCTGGCCTGGAGCCCTGGATGAGATACTGACCTGCGCGCGCTCAGGCGACGGCCGGCCACCAGCCACGGGACCAGCATGCATACCACCGTGAGTCCGTGATGAATGAGCCTACAACAGCTGATGCACAGCACAGTGCTTCAGTGCGTGCCGCGGGCTTATGTCCGTCCAACCGAGGGTAAATCTACCATGGGGACGATGGAGGAGCCTCTATTACTGATACAAGAATCATAAAAACTCCCACGAAATCTTCATTAAAAGTTTTTAACCATACGTGAAAAAGGTAATGTAGCTTTGTTTTTTGTTTAGATCCTTCTATTATTTTTTTTATCCGTCACCGATCCAACCAGTGCAGCAGCTGGGCTTACCTGTCCGTTGACCCAACTGTTTATCATCGGACTAAGTAATTGCTTTTAAAATATATTCTTAAAAATCTTTTTTTAAAATTATTTATTAGACTGTTTAGAGCACTTGTTTAAAACTAGTTTCTATTTTTTAAATATTTAAATACAACAATAATTTGCTTAATAATTTAATCAAACGACACATTATTTATGTCAGGCTTTCATGGTTCACTTTTAAGGGCCCTTTGGATCAAAACATTTATGCATGAATTTTTGCAGAGGATTGAAATTTTATAGGAAAATTTTCTATTTGGTCTTTTGATTTAAAGGATTCAAAGAATTGGAGTTTTTCAAATCATATAAATTTCCTATGGAACGGCTCATTGCATATGGTTTTGAAGAAATTTAGCAAGAGGTCTAACTTCTTAGAAAAATTCCTTTTGAATCTATCTCTCTCGTCCAATTCCGATGTTTTTTCTGCGGTCCAATGTTTTGCAAACATATTTACACTTATAGGTGTTCTTATTAAGATACAAATTTTACCTCGATTTTCGTTAGCACGTTTTTCAAACTGCTAAATGGTATTTCATGTGAAAACGTTCTATATAGAAATTGCTTTAAAATATCATAGAAATTCATTTTTCAAGTTTAAAATAATTAAAACTCAGTTAATCCTGTACTAATAACTTTTTCGTTTTACATGTCGGCAGTGAATCAGATTCGAACGGCACTATATATTCCTATGTTTTTTCTACTTCTCTATTTTTTTTATTTCTACTATTGTGATGCCGTTGTTTAATCACGTAGGAGCATGATACTGCTCCGTGCTCACAAAATGCGGCTCTGCACTCCGAGCTACTTTGTAAGTCGAGGCTTCCATGCTTCCAGGGAAGACACGATGGGATATAGGGTAGAGTTGTACCTCAATTTTTGTTTACAAAGAACCCATCATATAGCATATATATTGTGTATACGATTATTTAGGTTGTGTTCTTCTCCCGACTTTTTCAACTCACCTTTCTTACACTTTTTAACTGTTAAATGATGTGTTTTTTACAAAAATTTTCTATATGAAAGTTGTTTTAAAAAATCATATTAATTCATTTTTTTAAAAAATAGTTAATACTTAATTAATCATGCAATATTACACCCTTAGTTGGACCAAAGAACAGTTGGACATAAAAACAAAAATCTACCCTTAAATTATCACGTACTTCCCCCGTCCCAATATAAATATGATCATTTAGTTCTAGGATATGATATGACATATTTTAGGATTGGTTGTTAAGATTTATAGTTTTAAGATATATCATATCCTGCTGTCGAGATTCATAGTTATAGGATATGCCACATCTTATTCTAGATGCACTGAGCGAGTATACATAAGTTTGGTGAAATCTACTCTCTATATATTAGTAGTGAATATGTACCTAAACCTTGTCTATTGGTATCATATTTTGTTAAGACTCGGTATATTTTTAAACTTTGTACCCGCATTGAAAAATTTATGCGTCCATCAATTTTTGCAGGCGGACGGTCGGTACGCCTGGGAAGATGTATTTTCACAAGCGGAGGTCCGCTTGTGAAAAGACATCTTCCCAGGTGGACTGCACCACACCATGCCGCCTATGAAATTGTCTAGCTCCGCTTGCGAAAATGTATTTCTCCGCTTACTTTCACTAGGTAAGGCCGCCTGGGAAAATGTTCACGCCAAATTTTAATTTCGTCGCAAAATTTTATAATAGTATTTTTTAATCAATAATGTTGCAATCAATTAATTAAATAATACATATATATAGCTAGCAGCTAATAGAGATGCAATACGGATATTAATACACATATATTTCATTGCATGCATTAGTAAAAAGTGTCGGCCATATACAGGGGCATGCTATCATAGTGGTTATAATCTTCGACATCTTCGATTCCATCAACTCTCAAGATATTTTGCTTTCCTTGCAGAACTATTTTTTTCTTCACATTCTCAGGGTCCGTTATGTAGAATACCTATGCCATGCGATTAGCGAGTACCCACGGTTCCTCTTTGTGACCTACAGTGCCGAGGTCAACAACAGTAAGCCTGTATTTGTCAACATGAATACCGTTTGGGTGTTTGACCCACTGGCACTTAAATAAAGGGATTTGCATTGTGAGGCCATAGTCAATTTCCTAGATTTCTTTAATGAACTCAAAGTATGTATTTTTTCCATGATGCATCCATTGCCTCCACTCGGACGTCGCTGTTTTGAGTGACGGTCTTATTGTCCTGGGCTTTCGTGTAAAACGTGTATCCATTAATGTCATATCCTTGCCATGAATTGACTTTACTTGATGGATCATATGATAACCTCTTCATGGTAATTTCATCAGTGGTTTCTCCATCCGGTAAACGAAGTTCTCCCAACCAATCTATAAAGCAACGCTTGTGTTCTTTCATGATCTACTCATTTGTGCTTCTCTTATTGTTAGCTCTTATGATTTGAGGTGTTGCTCGATGTATGGCTCAACTATAGCAAGCTGTTGAAGAACGCTGTAGTGAGCTTCTTGAACTGCTTTGTAGTTCAGGTCGACGAATCTTTTCTTTTCCTTCGTCCCCCTCCTAGCCAATCTACCCTCATGTGCAGGTACTGGTACTTCAATTGCCTTTACATCTTTTAGGTAATTGATATAGCATTCGACAACCTCTCCCATATTGTATCCCTCAATCATTGACCCCTCTGGGTGGGCATGATTCCGTACATAGCTGTTACGTCCCGATTTTTGTTCGGGATTAAAAATCGCTTACTAATGCATTTTTAGAATTTATATTAAAAGTTAAAGCAAATCAACAAGTGAAATTAATAAGAATTAAAATTTTTCTTTAAAAATCATGACTGGGAATATTTTTGCAATATTCTATATGTCCTAAAGTACTCTCTGAAATTTTCCGCGAATTTTCGAAGTTCAAGGAATAATTTTAAGAGCACAAAATTCATTTAATAAATTAAATTAAATGGAAAATGAATTAAAATCCCCTTCTTTGTACTTGGGCTGTTTCCGGCCCAAATCTGCCTTGCCTTCCTCGTGGCCTGCTCATCGTCCCCTTCTTCCTGCCCTTTCCTTCTGTCGGGCCGGCCTCTGTCTTGGCCCGCTCGCTCTCTTCTCTCCCTTGAGAAGTCTACTCCGCCTCCCTCTCACTCCTCCGGCCCGGTCCGCTCAAACGGCCCGCTCGTCTCCTCTCCCTCGTGCAAGTCCACTCTACCTTCCCGGTCCGCCTCCCTCCTCTCCCTTGGGCCGCCGATAGGTGGGACCCACCTGTCGGGGTCATCCTCTACCTCCAACTGCTCGGGAGAACCGGCGCCACCTTCCCACGTCGCCGCGCTCATCCATGCGCCTCCCTGCCTCGTCCGCACGTGCATGGGACACGGACGCCGTCCACGCCCTCCTCCACCTCATGCCCGCTTCCCCCCCACTTTCCGCGGATGCTGGTGCCCACACCCCACGTCGCCACCCCCTCCTCCCGGCAAATCCGCATCTCCCCGGCCTCCTCGCCGCCTCTCGGCCCTATAAAAAGCTTCCCCGAGTTCCCCTCTCTTGTTTCTCCCTCTCGCCCGAGCTCATTGCACCCGGAAACCACCCTTCCCACCGCTCACTCTCTCTCCGCCTCTCAACGCCGAGCTCCGGCAGTGCGCCGCCGCCGCGCCTTGCCACCACCGTCGCCGGTTTCACCGCACTGCGTTGCATCCTGGCCGCCCCTTCTTCCTCCCCAATCATCGCTGGAGCTCGCCGGACTCCCGCCACCGCCACTACACTACACCAGCTGCCGCCCTTTCCTCGCCGCCGAGCCCGTGTGCCGCCTTCTTCGCCGACGGCCGCTCGGTGAGCATCCCTTCCCCCTCTCTTCTCCTTCCGCCGCTTCCGCGCCGCCGTCGCTCATCGCCGAAGTCCCTTGGGCCCGGGCGCCGCCGTTGCCACTCGCCGGCTGGTCGTTGCCGTGTGCCCTCCGGTCGGGTCGCACTGCCCGTCGCTATATGAACGTGTTCCATTGTAACATACCTAAAAATCTTAAAAATCTTGAATTTCAAATCTTTCATCTAAAATATTGAAAATGATTTTCGTGAATTGGAAATACTAAAATTTTCTAACCTAGATGAGTTCAATATAGCTAGTGCCCTTATGAAAATTTGAGAATAATTTAAAACTTTTTCATTGATAACCTAGGAAGAAAATTAAAACATAGTATGTGCATGTATTTGCATAAATGTATTTGGATCTTAGAGCATTAGGTCTCATAAGCATTAGTTAAAAACTTGAAACAACTAATTAAATTAAAATGGACCTAAAGTCAAATATTAGAAACCATTTCCTAAAATTAGTAAAACCCAATTATTACACCATGACCAATGTCAAACTTCATAAATTAATCTAGCCTTTCATCTGAACATTGATCATGGTAATAAGAGTTAATAAACACAATAACACAATTATATAAACTCTCATCATAAGCCTTCCTTAACTTATTCCAACTATATACATATATAAATTTACAAATAGCATATGGGATTGTGTATGGTAAACTGAAAATCAAGCCTAACAGCATCACCTCAGGTCAAGAATAATCTAGATATAATTTTTATAAATACTTAGTTGCATTTATACAATAGGAACATACATGTAAAGTTAAGCTCAGCAAATTTCTAAAAATATTTGGGGTAAGATAAAATCATGGGGGAAATTCATGTAGATGATACTCACTATGTTAACCACACTGTAATTTTGGATAAATTTTATCACATCATTAGGTAGATCAAATAAATTACTCATTAAATTCAAAATCTGAAAAATTACAGATTCTCTGGAGCCTTTTTTGGCACTCCCAAATTTCGACCAAAATGCTTTTGACAGTGGAAGTTGATCCAAAATATAAAGTAAGTGTCGTACTAAATTTTTACTGTTGACCACCATATTAAAATAACCCAAAAAAATAATTAAACTTGAGTCAAAGTTGGAATTTCACCACAGTCATAGACTTGGTCACTTTTCAGCTTTTCACTCAACCTCTCTCACATCCCTCACTGCCAACCGGGCCTAGGGCATGGTGGGACCCATTGGTCAGTCACACACATGCGCCCATGTCATTCCAACGCGCAGCACACACGCACCATGCGTCGGGCAACTCCGAGCTGCCCTTCTCTTCCGTCTCTTTGCCGACCGCCGCTTTCTTCTTCTCACCCTCTTCTGATTTCGTGGAAGAACCGAGCCAATCCACCCCTGATTCATCGGGAACGGAGGCATCTTCATCGGCGCCGCCAAACTTCCCTGCCGTCTCATTTCTTCTCCGATGAGCTCCTCATCCTTTGAGGCTGCGTTCCAAGATCTCCTCGTCATGCCGAGAAAATTCTATTTTGACCTCATCTTGTTTCTTGATATACTAGTTAGGAGTACCATTGCAAGCACATATGATTTTTCCCCCAATTCAGAAGTACTTGATATTGTCCTATTCATATGCATGCTCTTGTATAAGAACTTTAGGAGCAAAAAAACAAAAGGCAAGTCACTGTTTTCTTTTTGTTAGCCATCCAATTTACAGTCAGCAAATACAAGCTGGAATCTCTGTTGCTTGCTCCCTTTGACCTTTTGCAATACAGTCAGTAATCAGTACAATATATATGTTGCTTGCGCCCTTTGACCTTTTGCCCTGCTACACAGCATATCAGTCTCAATAGATTTTACCTAACCAATTGTGTTTTTATAATTTGACCCAAGCTGTAACATGCATGCAGATTGAGCAGAGTGATAAAATTAAAATTGCTAGTTAATTTTCTAAAAGAATCTAAAAGCCTTCACAACCCTGTATAATTGCTTGTTGTCCTTTCACATGACAATATTGTTTCTTGGATATAGTTATCTTGGATGCTGAATGTGAATGGTTAGTGATGATATTGTATCTGTTCACCTTAGGCTACATTGATATTCCAATGCCTTTACCATGTATATAATATATGAATGAATATTGTATATTACTCTATTTTTTTTTGAAACACTGAAATAATTCTATGTGCCCTTGAACAGGAATCAGAAGTCACCGGCTTAGAGCGTAGAATCATGCTTTGATAGAAACCACTCAATATGCTCGTGTTCTGCTCATTGACTCTCTGAAGTTCAATGATATGCTTTTGTTGATCAGTTCATTGATCAATTTTAGAATCTGCAGAAACCTATTCTCTGAAGTTCTCTGAAGTTCAACGATGTGCTTCTGTTGATCAGTTCATTGATCAATTGATGGCATTCAGAAATTCTAAAGTTTCTTTTATATATAAGGTTATGCAATCATGTTGGAGTAGCCTATTATCTCAACAGTCATAGTGTCACAACTCTCAATTTAAAATTTCCCTTTTTGAAATTCTTTCTTGTCATCAGCTACCGACCTTTTTATAATTGTAAAGTGTGCGCTAATTTATTTTGATCCAACTTTGTTCAGCATTGTTGGTTGGGCTTTCTGATAAGTTCAGCATTGCCATGTTTTTCTTATACTCTGGCCACTCTTGTACTAGTGACAGCATGAGCAAGGGATTTAAACCCAGAGATTGAAACGAACACAAGGTTTTAGTGGAGGGATTAGGGAAAGCAGGGAATTGAAACCCCATAGGGATTGAGTGACAGAAAGGGATTCACTTAATCCTCGTCTGGAATAAATCCCTTTTGAGAATAATTCCCACACAACTGAACATAGCCTCAGGTGGTCGAACGTGAAGCCGTTCTGCGGCGTGATCCCGGCCTCAACTAACCCATCTAGTGAAACGCCTAATGGGCGGCTAGCCGCGCGCGCCCTCTCCCACGCGGCGAAGCCACGTGACATGTGCAGAGAGGGGGGGCGGCGGAACGGCGCTGGGGGAGTGGGCACGTGGCCCCTTTTTCCCCCTTTTTTTCTTTCGTCCTTTTTTCGGTTTCTCTCAGTTTTTTCCGGTTTTTTAATATGTACATATATAAATTTTGTATACGATATACAAAGTTTGTATACATGTTTTTTTGTTTTTGATTTTTTTATACATACGTATACAAATTTTGTATATGTCGTATACAAAGTTTGTATACGTGTTTTCTCGTTTTCTCTTGGTTTTTTTAATATGTACATATACGTATACAAAGTTTATATATGTGTGTATACAAAGTTATGTATACATGTATATATTTTTTTATACATCAAAAGTGTATACGTATATATAAATTATATATATTGTTTATATACATATATATACTTTATATATACGTATAAACTTTGTATACACGTATATAAAGTTTATACACATATATATAATATATAAATACACATATATACGTATGCGTATCAGTACATATATATATATACACACACATGTATAGTAGTATAAGGGGGGAGTTTAGTGTACTAGTAGTATATAGGGGAGACTTAAGGGGCTGGACTGACCGCGCGCGCGGTTGGTCGCTAACCAGCGTCCCCCTCTATCTAGCGTCGTCTGCTAGGGGCCCAGCTCCGGCTGGAAAGCAACCACGTCCTCCACCCATATGTACCCCGTCATGGTCGCCTCGAGGTCCCACCCGAGACCGCTCACATCACTATAAAAAAACGTTAATAGAGGACGGCTTAGTGCTGGTTCATTTAAAACTGGCACTTATTGACCGTTTCCCATCTCTACAGGATGAAAAAAGATTAAAAACTGTATCGGTTTTTTCAAAAAAAAAACAGACACCTATAATAAAAAAATAAAAAAAATGGGCAGATCCGATCGACCGAGCCGACATCCTTAATTATCCATCTGCCCCTATTCTCGAATATCCCTATCTTCTTCCTCCGTCTCCCCTCCTCCTCCATCCGCCACCTTCACTGCCCCTCCTTCGAAGGAATTCCTTCTCCTCCTCCTCTTCTCCATCCACCGCCCCTCGTTCCTCTTCCTCTTCTCCATTCGACCGATGTCGCCTCTAATCTCCGTCTATTGACGCAAAATTCAACGCACACACGAAGGCCTGAGAGATTTGCCTACTCTAGTGCAGGTCCTATCAAATTCAGATTCAGCATGTGTGTTAACACCAAAATTTGGTAAAGCCTGAAGTCATCATCGACCTAGAATCAGTATCGTCTTCAGAGTCCTGGAATTTACCGATGGGAATTATCACTCATCAGTAGTCGGATTCTTAGCAGATTCGGTTAAGGAAATTAATCAATTAAAGGAAGCTTATCCAGAAGAGGCCGAGTTCAAGGAGGATGCGGCATGGTAATTTATCTATTAATTAGGCAGAGTCAGTTAGTTTTCTTTTATTTTTAGGAAAGATTGTTTAGAGTCCGATCAGGACTTGTATTTTTTATTTTATTTTAGGAAAGTTTGTGTCTTGTGCAATAAGGACTAGTATTTATCCATGGGTATAAATATGTACACCCGAGGTCTTTGTAATCTATCTCTCGATCAATACAACTACTCTTGACGCATCGCCACCCTCTTTTCCGAGGTTTTTACTTATCAACGGGCAGAACTTGGCACCTGATGTAGGGCTGCATCGGCTTTCAATCTCCGGCAAAGGGGTAAGTCCAACGTTTCGCCGACCCTGGTGAATGTATCGACTACATTGGTGTGTTCAAGGCTGCATCGCATCGATCTCTTGGATCGCTCTGGTTCGGTTAATATATTTGCCTTCTTGATATTTCGATTCTATCTTTAAAAGCATTGTGTTTAGAGACACATCGGTTTAGCTGGGACTATCTCGGTTAGGTCTGATCTTCTGTCTTAGCCGATATTTCTCTACAATCACAATGATGCTTTAGATAGATTCGTTATATTCATCACATTAGACATATTTATTGGCTCATTGAGTATTAGATTATTATATACAATCTCATGCTGCATCGGTTGGGTTTGACCTACTAGATTGTTGTTGATAATTTAAGTCTTGTTAAGCCGATAGGTTCATGCTAATGTTTCATCGGAGGGTTAGCCAATCTTATCCGATGTGTTAAATTTCTCTTTGATGGTTTTATTGTCTTGGTTAAATTTAATACATGACCACCTCGAAAATCAATTAAAGGCTTGATTGTCTAGACCTTATATTTCCTTTCATACTTAGTGTTGTATCAATTGGGTTTGACCTACTAAGTCGTGTTTGGAATGGTTAGAACTAGCTTGCTCTTTGATTCCCAATAAGAGTTTCATCGAGGTTTTGGCCGATGAGTTATCTGGATGTTGCATCAGCTTGTAAGGATTACATACAAATTGGTTTTAGCCGATGACAGCAAAGGCTTCATATATTATTTAATCATTTGGATTTAATGACATCGGATCTTTAACCGTCGGATCAATATTTATTCTATCATATCATTATTAACCGATTGGTTTCTATTATCATTAGTCAATTGCCTTTATATCATCATTAGTCATTGGACATATAGCCAATTGCTCAAATTTCTATCGACATCGGCTAGTATCACTATATCGGCTAGTATTGCTCCATCGGCTTGTTAGCCGATCGCCAATTTGGTCGTCAATTTATATACCTTGTCAGTTGCAGGATCAAACCGACTGGTATGCCCGCATCTCATCAATGTTTAGGACTTGCACTGGAGCTAAGCAGATCTCCAAGGCCTTCGTGTATTTCGACATGATTCGTGTCAACGCAGATTTGATACCATCGGCCGAACGCGGATTTTTCGTCAACAGCGTGTCACTTAGTTTGATGCTGCAACTAACAAGAATAAACAAGGAATATTGGATTAATGGGCCAATCGGCCAAGGGGCCGATATAGTTTGGTCTGCCCAAGCCGATGCCGATGGAATTTCGGATCGATTAGCTATAACCAATAGAGTTTAAATATGAAAACGATAAAACATCATCGGCCGAAACAAGGACATAATATATTTGCTAATTCCTTCAACCTTATTACAATCAATCTTTATAGATTGGACCCAACCGAGATAGTATAAGATCAAAAGTAATAGAATCAAATGAACTAGTCGATTATATTAATCTTGCAAGCTTAGCCGATACAACAAGTTATGTTGTGATAAATAGATAACTCATCGGTTGGAACTCCGATGAAACAATGACTAGCATCTATTGACTTAAGTAAATTTAACTAATAAATTATAACCCAGAAGATTGGACTTAACCAAGACAGTTCTAGATTAATAACAAACTAGTTAAATTTAAGATAGCCGACTGATGTTATTCAAGGTGGTTGATATATTAGATCTAACTTAAGACAACAAAAGCAATCTAAGAAAGAACCGATATATTGGATAAGCAACGCATGCAAAGACCGAGGCAGAATATCAAACCTAATCAAGAAAGTACTAGTTCCAACAATACAAGCAAAGATGACGATACTTACTTTCTCGCAGAAGATCAAAAGCGATACAACCCAACTCGAAACTAAGAACTCGCCGAGAGTAAAAGGGTAGCAATGCGTCGAAAGTTGTATATTGAACTGTTGTTGTTTTACAAATACCCCGGATGTACATATTTATACCCATAGGCTATACTAAGTCCGACTCCAACATGATCGGATCAATGTATGACTCTATCTCTAAAACAAGGAAACTTTTACAAACTCCAACTCAAATACGACTATTATCGGCTAACATAACAAAAGAAACTATCTGACTCCGATTCTAACATGATTTCATCGGCTCAGGACTCTACCAACAGAAAATAGAAATTTAAGATACACCTTCTTTAACCCGAAAACTTGCCAAAACTTAGATAAAACTTGCCAACCAAAATTTCTAAAATCAAGGCATGAATTCCATCCATTGACTCGGTCTTGACTAACGAAAATTACCAAATTTCATTGTTAACACTGTCACAAGACCTACACCACCTCGGGGATGGGTGGATCTGCCGCTGTGCGCTCGGGGGTGGATGGATCCGCTGTCGCATGCTCAGAGGTGGCCCGTCGCCGCGAGCACGAGGATGGGCGGATCCGCCTCCGTGCCCCCCTTCCCCCTCCCCTGCGCGTCTCCCCAGCTCGGTGGCTGTGTGTAAGCCCCCGGTTTTGTATACCGGGAACCCCATGTGTATTACAATACCATTCCCTGGATCAGTAGATGGTACACACATGGCACAGTTGTATCTCAAGCTGACATCGTCTTACAGGTCTTACAATATATTAATAATACAAGGGTAGCCCAAATGGAACCCGAATAGACCAAGCATGGTCGACAGCAACACAAAATACCAAAACAACTAAATGAAGTAGCGGAAGCGAAGCAGCGGCGGTCCATCTTATCCCACATACATCGACTGGTGAACCTAGGTCCCTATTCCACCGTCCTCGGTAACTCCTTGCCAGCATAGCACACGTACAGGTCGACACCAACACCTTTCTAAAAGATGTAAATAAGCAAGAGTGAGTAACAACCGTACTCAGCAAGCCACCACTACAGAATGCATATAATGTTCATAGGGGTTCAAGGATGGCTTGGTTTATTTGCATAAAGCTAGTTTTCACAAATTATTTCACAAACCTATCCCACAATAGTTTTAACTGAAAACCACGTTAAGTTGAAGTTATCATTAACCTGCGAGGGTTCATCCACCTTCCCCAAGCCTCGCTTGGTCCGGTTTACCCTCGCATCCAATTTCCACAATTTTAACCACTATGACCTTTTTGCATATCAGGCAAGGTCACACCTTCCACACCCATCATATTTTAAGCAATATTACAAATTGACGAGGCTAGTCAAGAGTAATGCAAGTCCCGGCGCTCATTAACCGCGAGCACGGCTATTCGAATAGTTTAATTTACTCACACTGCAGTGGATGTACGCTTTTAATCCCACACTCCGTGACTCACCCAACACATGAGACTTGTCACGGCCCGGTTTTTCAGTTACCCTCGCATGGCGGCACCCGCTCCAAGGACTATGAATCCCCATTGCACCCTCGGCGCCACATTCCTACCTCGAGCCGGTTGTGAGGGGAGTCCTGGCGCTCCCGAGATTGAAGGTTACATCATACATATATAAAGCTTGACGTCATTAAACCACACACTTCCACATTTCCATACCGATATCCAGAACCTACCATGTCTGGGGTGCCACCCCACGAGAATAACCTAGTCCACCGGGTCTAACCCCACTCAAGAAGTGTGGTCGTACTCGGTTCGTTTCCTGCTTAGCTTCTTGACTCGGTCCTTAACTGACCAGGGTCGGCGGCTTACCGTTCCCAGAACCACCCATATTCTATCCGTGCCGCCCCAGTCGAAATCACTTTTGTTTAATTAAGTTTTTGAGTTTCCACAAAGGTTTTCATGCTGTGGGTGGCGCTTATGTCTCCACCCGATCTCTATCAATCACTCCCATCGAGTGATCAGTGTAACCACATCCACATATCCCACATATGGAGTGTATAACGTCTATGTAAGCAGGGCTAAGCAGTGAGTAAATAATCACGCGTAAAGTAACATACTCAGGTAACAAAGGTGTGTAAATACATAAGGATAAACAATATCAAAGGTAAGGCTTTAAGCAAATGTGGGTACGCGTTTTATAATTAGCATGCAATTTTATTTGCAATCAACACATTTATAAAAATAGGATCAACATGTTCGAGGAAGGGGGCGTAGTGACTTGCCTTGCTCAAATGGGGGTTCGTTCTTGATTAGCTCAGTTTCCTCCTCGCATATGTACCCTGTCCGGTTGAATACTAACGTCACAAACTATTCGCTAACACAAAAAAAAGAGCCAAAAATTCTAGAACAATCAAAAATAACCAAACTAGTGCCATTGCGTAGATTTTGATTTTAGAAAGATTTTGACGAAAGTTTCGTTTAAATCCGACTTAAAACGAGGGAGATATGGAATTCGAAAGATTGAAAAAGTTTTAAAACAAAGAAAAGGGAAAGGTCTGACAAGTGGGACCGCCCTTAACTCCTCACGTACAGGTTTTGTTTTTAAAAGAGTGTGTGCATGGTGAGGTGAAGGGCTTGGGCGAGCTACAAGCATGCATGCATATGCATACACACGGCTAGCTAGCTGCGTGCATGTGAGCTGCTTGCGTGCATGCACACGTACAGCCAGCTAGCTGTGTGGCGCATGCATGGCCGGCAGCACAGCGGTGATCGCTGCGGAGGGCAACCGCGTAATGAACGGGTACTGTGTTGCGCCTCACAACGTTACCGTGCCGCGGCAACAACGGCGGTAAGGAAACAAAAGCAAGAGGAAGAACAGGAGAGGAGCTCACCTTGCGGCAGCCGGGTAGCGGCACACCGAGCGGCGGTCCTTACACGAAACTACGGTCGTCGATGTACAGCCTGGGGACAGTCGGCCCGCGGATCATCCTCGCACACCATGTGTTCGATCGGTGGCAACAAACGAACACACAGCGTTAAGGAATAAATGTTAGCGGGTTAGTGCAGGTTAGGGGTTAGGGGTTAGCGAGTTAGAGGTCAGCGGGTTAGTGAGTTAGAGGTCAGCGGGTTAGTGAGTTAGAGGTCAGCGGGTTAGTGAGTTAGAAGTCAGCGGGTTAGTGAGTCAATGGGTCAAATGTTAGATGTTAGAGGTTAACCGTCCAATAAGTTAGTCGTTCTCGGGGTTCAGATGACGGCGCGGCGCACGGCGACGTCGTTGCCGGGAGTAGTACCGGGGAGGAGCATTAGATTTTATCTTTTTATTGCCGACCCAACAGGAATGAATGGCTTGGGGAGGCAAGATGGACTTCAATAGAGGGGGTTGGGTGAGTAGAGGGATATATGTTAGACTTTGGTGAGGTGGGAGGCTGTTGGTGGGCTTTAGCCTGAAATTTGGAGAAAAGGATGACATATAGACTTTTGGCAGGGGATTGATCTTTTGGGCTCAGCCCAACAAAGGATGAGGGACGCCATATAGACTTTGTAGTCGGCAGCCCAATGGACGCAGAGGGACGTTTGGTAAACTTTTTGGGAGGCTTTATGGGCTTTGCCCGACAACGAGAGGGAGGTGATACAGACTTTTTCAAAGTATGGGTCAAGATGGGGCCCACGGGTAGAGAATCAAACGTGGGTCCCACCTCTTTCTCTTTTTTTTTCTTTTTCTCTTTTTTTTTTCTTTTTTTTTTTTTTTTTTTTTTTTCTTCCCTTCTCCTCCTTATCTCTTTCTTCTCTCTGTCTCATCCCTTCTTTCTCTTGCTCTTGCTTCCAGAGGAGAGGAGGGTGCCGCGGGAGGGCCGATGGCTGGGGGAGGCGGCCGGCCGGGGCACGGGGCGACGGCGGCGTTGCGGCGCGGGCGCGCGGGCGCGCGGGCGCGGCCCGGCAAGCGGCGGCGCGGAGGCCGGGCGGTGCGGCGCGCTGGCGGCGCGGTCGGGGACGGCGCAGGGCGGCGTGAGATGGCGCACGGCGCGGCCTTGGGCGCGTGCGCCAGCCACGGCTGGGAGGCGGCGTCGACAGGGGCGGCGGCTGGGGAGGCGGGGCGGCGGTGGCGCGGCGCGGTGGTGCGGCATGGCGGCTGCGGCCGGCAGGGTGTGGCTGCGGCCAGGAGGCCGGGGCGGCTGCGGTGTGGCACGGCGAGCCCGGCTGGGAGCGGCTTGGCGCGCGGCACGGCAAGGCCGGCAGCGCGCGGCGCGGGCGCGGCTGGGAGGCCGGGGCGGCGGCCGGGCTGGAGAAGGCTGGTGGCGCGGCCGGGCAGCGGGGCGCTGGCTCCGGCTCGGGCAGCGGCCGCGGCTGCGGCGCGACGCGGCGAGGACGATGGGTGCGGCTGGCGCGGCGTTGGCCGGGCACGCTGCTTGGCGCGAGTTGGTGCAGCGGTGCGGCAACCTCAGCCGGGGTAGTGCCGGCCGGGGCGACTCGCGTTCGTCGGTGTGATGGCGACAGTGAGCGAAATAGGGCGGCTTTTATAGCCGTCGCAGCCGGCGGACAGCGACAAGCTTGCTCGGCCGAGTGGGGCCGACGGTCCTGTGGGGCGGTCGTCGTCGACAGGGAGTCATCGCAGAGCGAGGATGGGGCTGCTGCAGGACGGCGTGGACGCGGCGTACGCGTTCGGTGTGGACTTTGCTCACTGTGTTGCCGGTGTTTTGGGGGAAAGCCTCGGTGGACTGGAAGCTCGGTGCAGGGGGGGAGCCGTGGGGCTCGGTGCTTGCAGACATTCCGTCGAACACCTGGCGTGCGAGCTGGCTGAGGAAGAGGGACAACAAACAGACTTGTTTTGCTGGGCAGGCCTTGGGCCAGGGGAAGGGAAGAGTACTAGGCTGGCCTAGAGGAAGATGGGCTGGCCCAATAAGGAGAGGGAGGGAGAAAAGAGTTGGGCCGAACAGGAAAGAGTCCAAAGGAATAGGATGTTTTGTAATTTTATAGGAATTTGGATTTATGGAATTTGAATGAGATTAAATTCCAAAATTGTAAAGGGACTGTATAAATGGACATTTAATTTTGAGTTTGAATTACAATTGGACTGTTAAGTGAGCTCTTGGATTTAATCTGGCATTTAGATGGGCAAGGATCAGACTTAGAGATTTCCCCGAATTTAATCGGATGGATGGACCGCGTTACCGAATCAACGTTCGATATACGAATTCATCGGTAGTCCTAGGATTCCGAGGAAGGGACTAAATTAGGGAATTTTGAATAAAATGATTTATGAGGAAAAAGGATTCGAACAGAGAAAATTTCGATTAAATAGAGTTGGGTTTAATATTCAATTGTGGTAGTCGAGGATGTCAAGGAGGGACGTGACATTTCGATAATTGACAATAGCTCTCGAGACTTTGATTAGAGAACCGCAATTACCAGAATAGATGGATGGTCGAGAAGACAAAGGAGGGATATTACCCCGAGAGGTGTTCAATTCAGGAAGAGGATCGATTTACGAAATTCGAACACTAAGGAATTCAATGCATGGCAAGAATTTAGGTTCTCAAGGATGGATTTAATCGAGATCTTTGGCACAGATTCTAGACACACACAAATAAACAATTAACAAGCAAACTAAAATTATGCTTAGGACTAGACTTTGTCTGAGGAGGTCATATCTTTGAAAATAGCCTATTAGGAATTTATATTTCGCAATTAAGGTTTCTAGTAAATACTTTACCAATAGACATTATTTTGCAAATAATTTACAAAAGCTTATCACTCTATATAAAGGTTCATAGAAAATAATCAAAGCTATTTCTGTAGTGGAACAATATTTGTTTTAATAAACTATCCCTTAATGGGTTTTATCCAAAATGGTGATACATTTAGGTATATAGCTTTATTTATAAAGTAAATATGCCCGAGGGTTTTTGTTTTTCGAAAATAATTGGCATATGCAAATCATAGCTCCTTGAATAAATAATATTTGAAATCAAATACTGACGTATCCTCAGACGTTCGTCTATTAGCCCACGTGTAAACGAAAAACGACAGATCGAATTGAGTTAGTTCAGACATGAATGTATTTTGAAAGAGATTTTTGGTGATTCTGAATTTTTAATTCCGTATTCCAAAGTCGAAATATTCAGGATGTTACACTGTGGCCACGTCTTCCTCCGTCAGGCTCGAGGAGGATGATGGTGGCGACGGCAGCACTGTTTTCTCCCTAGAGACACCAGATCTGGTAGAGGGAGATGATGGTGGTGGATTTGGGAGGATGACGACTGCTGCGTGGTTGATGCGTCTCCCCGGCACGGTTGTGTCCTCACCTCGTCCTCTCCCTGCACCTTACCCGTGTGCGGGCGGTCGCAGGTCACCCCACCTCTCTCCTCAGCCTCCGCCTCGACATGGGCTGCTAGATCCAGCCACCACGAGGTTTGGGGCGGCCAGATCCGGCTTGGTTGGGGCTGGCCAGATCCATTCGTGGTTGGGCGTGGGCCGGCGGACTTATTCGCCCACAGTGAGCAGCGATGGCAGCGATGATGACGATAGGTGAATTGATTCGGTGGGCAGGTCTTAGATGTCCTTATTCTTGATCTGCTGTGGAAGTTTTTTTTCATCTTTGGATGTACTTGTTGAGATGCAAGATTTTGATCGCTTTGCTTTATGAAGAAGATGCTGGTGGTGATGAACTGATGATGCATCGGCTCGACTCTAAGCTGAGTTGGCTATTTTTTTTAATCGTGTCCCTTTTATCTGTACCAGTTCTTTATTCCAGCACTTATGAGAGGAACTCCTCAGTACTGCTATCGTAGTGCCGGTTCCTAAATCCGACACATATGACAAGTTTGGGACCGGCACTGTCACGACCCAAAATTTCTTAATTTTTTTGTGACAGTATATAAGGATGGCCATATCCTTATAAGCATATATACTGATTATATATATGTTTCATGAGGGTACAAGGCAAGATGTAATGTCTAACCATCAAGGCAAGATGTAATGTCTAACCATCACAACTGAAGCTTGGAAACTGACATTAATGGTTTCATTTATTTTTCACCAGCTACATTGCTTAATACATCGGTTGGTCCACTGACCAACTTGTTGTCATTAGGGCTATTCCCTATACCTAACATGCATGTATATATGCTCTTTCATTAAACAAAAGATTAAGTAGACAACACTCTCCACTACGCCTGCATGTCACCATCCCCTCTGACATCTCATCTTGACTAGTTTCTATTCACATCAAATAGCAAGAAATAATATGAGTATGTTACACATGCTCAGCAAGATTAGTATATTTATTTTTTTAAAAAATTATTATTACTAGTAGATATTAATAGTCATTCATCAGTAAAAGATATTAAACATAGTAAGTGATTCAAATACACTCTGCAAAAGTATTAAAAATAATCGTCATAATCTCGTTTTTCGATCTATTTTCCCAACTAGTGATACCCTGATCTGAGAATCAAACCACCAAATTCCCTGCTTGTGTGAGGGCATTCCTCCTTTCACACTGATATTGGCCGACGCGATATTGTTGTTTCAGGTATCGGTCGTGTCAGGCTAAGTATTACAAATTACATTTCGTGATTATGATGTTATTATTCCAACAGATAAACCATCAATCTGTTATTCCGATGTTAATAATATTTATTGTTAGTATTGTTAGCATCACCATCTTAGATTGTAGTATAAGTTTAGATTGTAGTATAAGTAAGCAAATTTAGCTCGAGATGATTAAGTAAAATAATAAATGTGCGTAGTCTTGCCTTGTCTCCTGCTGTTCTACCTGTGAGTCTCACCTAGTCAAATATACATTCTTTGATATTAATTTAGGTCTAAACTTTTCATGCATGACACTAGCTACTGGTAGGATAGATAGCTAATTGTTGTTACTATACTGGAGGAGAACCAACAGGTACTAGGTGATTGCATGCATCTAGTTGTTACCTATCGTACCTAGCTGAATGCTTGCATGCATCTGCTCCTATTGTTAATTAGCTTTTGCTCACAGTACTAGCAAAGCAACTAAAAGTACATACATAGCTTCTAATATTGTCGCTAGAACTAATAGATACTCTCCTGCTTCATGATTTACTAAACAAGTTCCTAGTTGATAAGATTATATTGTTTCTATCTAAAAAGTACGAAAGTATATATATGCATCACTTTCTCACTATCTGCTTATTTACTAGTACTACAAGAAACTTTGCTAATCTAACTAGTTACTAGGTACTTCTAGGTCTGAGTATTACTAAAATGTAAGAATAGACTTACTCCCTCCGACCCACAAAGAAACGAATTCTGGAGAGGGGAGTTTATTCCAAAATAAAAACCGATTTCAGCAAAAAAAAAACCAGAAACTCAACTCTATCACATCTTCTGGGCCATCGTAGGTGAGCAGTGGCCTTTCTCTCCTCTCGTTCACACCAAAAGATCTACAGCAGGAGTATGCTAGTCTAATCTAACTTGCACTATTTTATTTATAGCTAATGATTAGATGTACTTTAATTGGGATAATTTAGGCTTTTGCTACTTATCCTAATACTGTCTTGAGATTTTAGGGTTGGAGTCTTTGTGGGACGGAAGGAGTACGTTATCCACGTTTGCTTCTATGGTGCGAGTAGTACTACTGATTTTGATAGGCTTTTATTGTCGTAGCTTTTTTTGGGCGGAAGGAGACAAATGTCCTAGGTTATGATGAGATGGAAGAAATGGATAGATTTCACCTGCCCCAGTCATTTATTTCTTTTTGTTCTCGGTCACTGTATTTTTATCCACTGGTACAGATGTATCCTATCCTCTTTTTGGTTAGTATTATGTATTCGTCTTTTCATTCTCTTTTTTTAAAAAAATGCTTAACATACATAAATTTCATCAGTAAATTGCTGCTGCTGCTGCTGCTGTTGTTACTACTACTACTTCTACAGACACTGATCAGGCTTTCTGTACTAATGCGTACTCATCGCTGGCGCATGTGTAGAACCCGACGTTGATGTAGCTGCGAGTAGTGCCACCGTCGAGCGCCCGTGGGCACGAGTTGATCACGCCATCCTCGGACACGAATAGCTATGTCGGCAACAAGCGGGACATGTCGGACAGCGTGTCCGCGAAGCATGTCATGTTCCCAATCCCGCCGCACTCAACAGGAACACGTGGAAGTGTTGTGACAGCGTCGCCACGAGCGGACACCCGGCTGGCTAGAGAGAGACCGGAAAATTGAGGGAACGAAAAAGAAAAAAGTTAGGATGACTGACATGTGAAATTGTTAATTTTTTATTTTTTTACTGATACGTCAGTCTCATGAATGTTATATAGGACGAAACAGTTTTTAAAACCATTAAAAGAGTCGATTTGTAACGGTTTTTAAAGACGAGAGAAGTTATATTCGGTTTTGCGATTGAGGGAGACGATTCAATCAAAGGCAAGATATGAGTTAAGCAAAACAAACTTATTTCTGCAACAAAAAACCAGGGCTTACGGCTTAATGGGCCTTGTGGCGACGGGTTTTTGTCGTAGCTGAAAAAGTCTGACTGGTTACACCGGCCCTGTTCCGAATTTGCTGTAGATATGGTACTTGTTCCTGCCTCTGCATCGTGCAGTTGATGGCGATGATGCCAGTGTTTACGTGAGATTAGTACAGTACTTCGTTAGGACGGAGATGCAAATATGTACCATCTTCTTGTTGTTTGGTGATGATGCCGGTGTTTACGGGAGATTAATACTCCCTTCGTCTCGAATTGTAGGAAGTTTTTTATAAAAAATTAAATTTGATGACTTTAACTATTTTAACTAATGATCATACTTAACAGTATATATATTAAAGTATATATATTAAATATTATACATGTTATATCACTATATTTATAATTTAAATTTAAAGTACTTTAATGTGATGTTAATTTTATATTTATTAAAAATATAATATGAAATAAATTAATGATCAAAGTATGTCATTGAATATCGTGTAAAAATAATATAAGTCTTATAATTTGGATAGAGGGAGTACTTTGTTACAACGGAAAGGAAGACATGACACCATAATTTTTTTCCGCCGACCAGTTCTATTCGTTTGGCACCTAATCCTATTAAGTGGCTTAAATTACGTTGTTTCCAATTGATTACTACTACACGGGAGTACGAGAGTATAGATGGTCAAATGGGTCGTTCGACCCGGGCATGACCAGGCGGCCCGATCGACACACTGGGTAGTGCTGTGCTCATCCATAGGCTGCATCAACGATCCAGGCACGACCCAATAAGACTTGGACCATACCGGGTCGGTCTAAAGGCACGACAAGCCTACCGTGCTTTTTTTAGAATAAGTCTATTTCGTCTCTCTCATCTCTTTGGACCGTGTCTTACATTGTTGAAATAAGCCTATTTTATCTCCCTCATCTATTTTACTTTCCTGATCGTTGGGTCGAGCCATGTCGGGCCAACACGTCGTGCCAATCTAAAGGCCCTGGCACGGCTCAATTGTCAGGCCGGGCCAACATGGACCTGACAACAGTCAGGCCGTGTCAAAATTCCGTGCCATGGGTCGGGCTGTCAGGACTCGGGCGTTTTGGCCAACTATATACGAGGGTATAAGACGTGTCGTTTGCATGAGGAGGAGCGCACAGGATGTTGAGGCCCACCAGAAATCCTACCAATCGCGTTGTGACACCTAGAAGGATGTCAAGGTGCATAGTTCGGCCCACCAACCATGGGCCACCAGGTTATATTGGGTCTGCTCCACCACATGTCCAACCGGAGCCTCAACTTTAGATCCTGGGTCTACACAACTCAAAAGACTAGTATGATAAGTGAGGACTGCTCTCACCTTATAAGTCGTGCTTCTCCATCATTAATTACCGATATGGGACTAACACAACAAAGAAACGAAACAGAGAAAGGGGCAACAAATTCGAAATAGGAAAGCTGCACCCCTATGGAAACCTTATTTAAACTAATAGTTTTTCTTTAGAAATTTTTGGCCCACCAAGTACGGAGTTGACCTCGGTCAGTTTAAATGTGAAGAGAATTTAAACTAGAGGGGCCAAGACCGACTTCTAAACTTCGAATGTGACTATGGATCGATCGCCTGATTTAACGCTATAAAAAGTAGGTTCCCATCCCTACAAAACAGCAGCGCATGCAAAAGACATACAGAAAGCATGCGAGACACTCAACAACAACCTTTGCATGCAAAGTACAAAGAGTAGTATTAATAAATAACTTATTTAACACGCTTTAAACTATTTTCTTTCCTAATTTATTTATCCAATTTATGATCTAATTATAGTGTTATATTTGTTACAATTAAAATTTTAAAATAAAATAAGATCTCACATAATTATATTTTTATATATATATATATATAATTATATACAGAACTAAAACACTTTTATATTAGAGTAAATTACACTGACGGTACTTACGTGATGGATACAAATAGATACAACAACTTATAAAATAACCTATTTCACTACAATAATTTGACAAATCCATGCGAACCAGGTCCAAAACGATGGACGCAAGAAAACTAATCTAGCTTGGATCATTCTGGATTGCTGAACTGAGGAGACAAATCGTCAAATCGTCAAATCGATTAAGATCATGTTTTCTTTTGTGTTTTTTCTCAATGCAATAAAATCCAGTGTTGCTTCACGACTGGAAGAATGGCTGATGAATAAATTAAATATTGTTTGGTCACCACATAGAGAGAATCGATTGATTTTGGCCAGAATTAAACAGCAACACGCTTTACTTCATCGCATCAGTGTTACCCGTCTCCTGGTACATTTTAGTTTACAAAGTACAATCTCGCCTGTCTCATGGACATTTTCGTTTAGGCGTTGTTCAGTTTGAAGGATTTCTAAAGAAAATATCAATTCCTTTGGAACAAACACTATTCATGCATTCGGTTCATTAGGTTGGGAGTGAATTTTAAACTCTCGAGGGGACGTCCTCTCGTTGCTTGCATGTCACTTAAATAGTTATGAAAAAATTTGAGAAGATGTATTAACATGTAATATATCACTTCACAAATATACTGTTGACAACTTTTTTGGCAAGAAGACAATCACGATCGCGACACCCAAAGCTTTGCGGTGATATGAAATTGCCAACCACCTCAATCTAGCAAATGCTAAATCAAGATGGGTTTTGTAAAACTAAACCGGCTAGTGGAGCCGATTTAGGGATCAAAACCAGCCTCTACGCTGATCTAGATTAATATGAAGATAACTATCTATCTCGTGGAAAAATGGAAGGTTTACGGAACAAACTTACAATAGAATAATCGCACTCTCATGGCAGGACGGACGATTTTTAGCGCAAACCAACGAAGATGGACAAAACTAAACTAAAACTAGGCAAAAAGTAGATGCATATAGAAAAAAAATTATTCAATTGGCTAATTGTGTTGAAACTAGATTGTGTTTTTCAATTGTGTTGGTCTTGCCTTCTACAGGATCTCCTCCACGTCAATCTCGAGGTATAGACCAATTAGAACTTGAAAAATAGCTCCTCATGTGTCGATGAGTTGTATTGGTAAACCGTATTCTGAGGGTAATGGGGTACGTTGGAGTAAGGATCTATACAAAATAACATCAAACACACAAAAGACAAGGATTATACTGTTTCAGGCCTCTCGTAAGATAATAGTCTTACTCTAGTTTATATGAAATTATGAAGAGAACCACAAAGATTACAATAGAGAACAACGGAAAGTATCGAGTATCGACAAGATCCCTGTCGAGAACGACTCGACGAGTTGTCTTCGAAGTCCTCCGGATTCCTTCTGCTGTGACGATGGCTTGCGCTATGATTCAATGATTCCGTATCCCCTGGGGGGGCCATGTATTTATACCGTAGACTGCCTGGGCCTCCAAATAGAACTCAAAGAATATTTTTGGCATACGATATCACAGAGATCGTATCTTCCCTAAATAGGAGTCTAACACTTTCTATTCGGGATACAATTTTTCTGAATATGAGCCGAATTCCATAATATTAAAGTAACCTTCCCGTATACTATGGGTATGTTGTATCCGTATACTTCATAACCCCAAGGATAGGAGGTATGCCTTATCTGTAACCCTGACAGTAGCCCCCGACTTCAAATTAAATGAACTTACAGTGTTCTCGAGCTGAAGTCTTTTAATAACTGATGTCGTGCCCACCTAACCATTCTCGAGTCACTGAGAAGGTACGAAGCATTCGACAACACCATCAAAAAGCAATAGTCCACTGTGAATTTGAATTGAAGTCTTAAAAAACTACCATAAAACGAGAAAATCACGACAACAATTTCTCTTTCTTCCTCGAAATACGAACCGCCGGATGTGACCTATAAATTTCAATTTTGAGATTCATTTGGGTTTCTTTCGCGCAAGTGACTTTACACCTCCCTGCACTCCCTAACTCTTGCTTTCTTCGCCCACTTAAGAACCCTAAAACTCCGCCTTCTTCTTCATCCCCAAGCCAAACCCATGGATCTGGGAAAATCCAACATCAGCATGAAGGAGATGAAGAAATTGCAGATTGAGGGATCCCTGCCTAGAAAGAAAGCCAAGGATCGGAAGGAGGAACTAGTCCTAACCCCGCATTTAGGGCAACTAGTTTGTCTTGAATCTTTTGTACAATGTAGTTTTTTGCCCCCTCCTTTCGAGGTTCTCCTTCTGCTTTTGGACTTCTATGGCCTCCATGTTCTCCACCTCAACTCAAACTCCATTGCCTTTCTCATCATCTTCACACATCTCTGCGAGGCGTACCTTGGGGTACCATCCTTCCTAGACTTATTTAGATACTTGCACGAGCTTAGATGGATGAAGGCTCGTAAAATCTTCGGCTACGTCGGCTTTTACCTCCGAGATGGGATGAAGGCAGAATACATCTCTTTCAACTGGCACTCCTCTCGAGGGCCATGGAGGTCGAAATGGTTCTACCTTCATGTGTAAGACCATCCCTCCAGCCTCGCTGTCCTGATTGAGAAGCCTGAGCGAACTCCTTCGTGGACATCGAGACCTTCCTTGACCCCCTCTCTCCAAATATTAGTAGAGAAAATCCACGACCTCCGAAAACAAGGATTGTCAGGTTATGAAGTCGTCAAAGACTTCATACGTCGTCGCACCCAGCCCTTGCAGGCCCGTGCCCACCCCGCGTACGAGTACTCGGGGAATCACAATGAAATACGAATCTCGGTTAGGGGTATACGTTCTCGTGACTCACCTAACCTCAATTCATGCAATGATAAGATCTTAAATACTAATAATAGTATCCTGCTCACAGATCTTGATGACAACACTGTGGCCACGCGAGTAGGCCACCTGGTGATCGATATGCCACCGGACCCCAAGAAGCTCCTCATGCCGATCTGCGACCTCCCGTCATCAGATAAGAACGCCGCCATCAACGTAAGTAATCTCGACTACTATCCTTCATCTAGCCATCGGTATCCAAAAGAGTAGTAATCTAAGTCTTGTAGGTCTTGCCTCTGATGGACGTCATTGGCCCGCTTGTTGACTACCAAGTCGCGACTTCCGTAAAGGACAAAGCGACTTTGGAGCAAGCAGCGGCCGAGAACGCCCTGAGTGGCAGCGGAACAAAACCATCCAAGAGGAGGTGGACGACTTTAACGAAGTCGTCCGGAGCAGCGACACTTGTGCAGACAAGCGACTCTGAGGTTAGTTATACCCCCTATGATTTATAAATCAACCTGAGGAGCTCCTTGGCCCTAACTTACACGTCTTATAGATCACTTTTGGCACGAAATCCTCTTCTCAAGGGAAGAGAGCGCTCCTGAAACAGTTTAAGTCCAAGTAAGTGACTGTCTTCTCTGATTTCATAATCACTGTTCTCGTAGTATCCTTTGTAACATACGCTTCCCTTTGATGCCACCCTTTTCCCATGACCTCTGCTCAAAGCACTAGTAATGAAGACACGAGCTCTACACCTCCTGCTGTCGTCGTTGTGGCGCTAGCACCACCTCTCCGTCCGTCGAGTGCCTCAACAACTATCATGTGGCCTTCGGCGATCGATAGGCTGATCGAGGCTAGCCGCCTGCTGTAATCCGGCACACGCGACGTCCTCGCTGAGGTTGAGCAGCTCAGAAAGGCTGCCTCGACTTCGAACGACCGGGTCGCCCAGCTGGAGTCACAACTGGCGAAAGCGCAAAAGGACTTGAATAAATTCAAGGACATGGTTGCCGGCTACGAGAGGCAAAGACAAGGCTGGGAGAAGAGGATGAAGGAGACCCAGGAAAACCTGGCGTCGCTCTGACAAGGCCTCCAGGACAACTATGGGTGGCACAACATGGTGTCCCGTAGCTCGGGCATCCATAAGAAGGGCCCCGAGTTCCCCGATGAGACAACAGTCTTGGGGTCCTTGGCTCCCTCATTGGCAAGCTGGAGGGCACGTCAACAAAGCACACCGAGCACGTCGCCAAGGGTATGTGCACCGGTCTTAGGACCGGCGCATGTCATGTCCTTGCGTGCCTAAAGCTCACGCACCCTGAGGTCAACTTGGAGGAAGCGTTGGAGAAGGGCGGGGCTGACGTGACGCACAAGGACGTGATGTCGGAGCTTATCGATCTGGGGGAGAACGTCATTCCATTTTTTGAACAGTAAACTGTTGCTCCCCTTTTAACTTGTAATTTTAAGAACAATTACTAGGCATGTCGTCCTTTCCGAGAACGATGTCCTTTTTTATTGCACGTAAGTTCTTAGTGTCATCGTGTAGGTTTCTAGATGTGTTGAGGACGAGATCGTCCAGCAAGGAGGACGTCCTCGTGATCATAACGCCGCGACCTCTTCTCCTCAGGCTTCCTCGACTCCGAGTGTTGACGACCAAGCCTTGGTCATCGTTAACCCGGATAGCATGTTGAATCCATAGGGACTCCAACTCAACTCTCTTCTCAAGCAGAACCAAGGTACGGGACTTAACCTTTGTAGCTTTTGCCCCTGCGTAATGTCATGCGTAGGCCTCAAGAATGCTTTAGAGGAGAGAGAATGCTGCGCCGAGTACTGAAAGGCCAAGTTTGAGAAGATGGAGCTTGAAAAGATGGCTAACGTTGCTCGTAAGGAACAAGCCGTAGAGGCCCTTCGAGGTAGGGAAGTCTGGATCGACGCCTATCTAGAGGGTTGTTGTCTGGCGCTGATGCGGCTTTGCGAGGAGCTGCAGGTGGTCCGTCCTCCTCTCGAGATGTCTATAAGTGGCCATCTCTCATAGATGCGGAGTGCGTGCGGCCAACTAGCAGGGATCGGGAAGCGTATCGACAACAGCTTGAAACAAGAGTGTCGTCACGCTAGCCAGTATGCAGGTGGCCACATCCTCGCCTGTATCTGAGATGGGCGTCCGCACATGAGCTTGGGATTCCTCAAGAAGGGCTTCACCCGTTCTCGGATAAGGCTAGAAGAGATCTACCGCCTCGCGCAATCTCTCGCTCCACTTGTCGAAGACATCTTCTGTATGATGAACTGACAGTGGCCATAACTGGTAGTGGCTGTCTTGCTAGCTTAGGTCCCTGAAAGACACTTTATGTAAATGATAGAACTCTTTTATAGTTTTGCTTATGTAAGAATTGAAATTTGTGTCTAAGTGATTACAAAGAAATAGTGTATGAGTACTCTCGCGAGAGCTGACCTTAGCCGACAGAGTATAGTACTCTCCCTAGCCCCCAGCTGTTTTTATGGATAAGTTGTTTTCCACAAAAGCAACTTAAATCTTATAACAAACTGTTGATGAGAAAACACAGCGACCTAGGAGTTCTGCTTATCTCTAGTGCAGGTCCAAATCTTGTCATTCGGGTTCAGGGCATACTAGTTGGTTTGATCCTGCAACCAACAAGATATACAATAAAAACTGGTTAGATTACGATAGTCGATCAGCCGATGAGCCGATGACGTATCGTATTAAACCTAGCCGATGCGATCTGGCCGAATCGGCTGTGAGGTATAAGGTAGATAAAGTTAAGCAAGCCTAAAATATGTTCCACTGGCTATAGATGTAATCAAAGACGTAATCTATGATCAAAGAATGTATCTGATTAAATCATAGCTGATGATACCATACTTAGGTTTAAAATAGATACTGTATCGGCTAGTACTCCAATATAGTCTTATATAAGAGTGTCAATCTAGCCAAATATATCAAGAACAAGCTTGATATATTTAAATAGCATGACATGCTTGTATAAGGGGCAGATATAACATGAAAAGCATGATTAAAGGAATTTAAACAAAGCTAAATAGTTATATCAGGTAAGATCGGCTGAAACCCCGATTCTACCCTTATTAGCAATTAAGAAGCAGACTAGAGATTATGGTTCTAAGCATGATTAGAGCTGATGCAGCATAAAGTGTGAAAAGAAGCATAAAGTCTAAACAATCAAGCTTTCAACTGATTTTTAGGGTGATGAATACCTTAGCTAATCTAAGCCGATTAGTTGATTTAGCTGATACCGACAAAACCTCAGGTAAGGCTTGGCCGATACAAGTAAATCGAGCCATCGATTTATATTAGCTAAGATATATGATAACTAGCAGTTGCGTAAGGTAGATTACAACATCTAAAACGATGCGCTAATCCACTGTTACAAGCCGCTGTGACAAGCCGTACCTCTAATTGGAGATCGAAACCGATGCAGCCCAACTCGAAATAAGAACTCGTTGAGAAGTAAAGTAAAATTGTGGTAATGCGCTGAGAGTGCATTATAAGACCCTGGGCATATATTTATACCCGAATATATAAACCTTGTCCATATCGGACACGACTCAAAACTTGCCTAATTACAAAATAAACAAACAAGTCCTTAGGCGGACTCTTACCATGAAATTGTAAAAGGAAATAACTAACTCTTACTTCTAATTAATAGATACAATTGCCTCTTTCGGACTCAATTCCTGGTTGGCAATATCTTCAAGCTCATCTCTGAACCTGACATGAACTCAGGTTGCCCGTATTGGCTGACCGAGTTCGATTCCATATCGGCCGATATGGCTCCCAGCCGATGCGCTACCCTTTTTTGGAAACAACTTTATCCCCTCAAATCCGCTTCGGATCCAACTCCATCTAGGCACATCTTTACCAAATTTTGCTATTAACACAAACCATGTTGAAGCAGCGGATTCCTAGCCCCTAGCAGTGAAGTCAGAAAAATCAATTCCCGGTTACACGACTTGATTAATACGCTCAAGTTGGTACTCTAACATGACAAGATCTAACTTGGTAACCTTCCTGTATGTGACTTCATGGCTAGCCCTTAACATGCCTTATCCGTAACCCTGACACCATGCAAATAAACCCGAGACCCGACAAAATTGGACTTGGAGTTGGACTCAGCCGGTCTGACTAACCACATACCACCGGTCAGACCGGCTCTACACGCCGGTCAGACTGGCCCATAGGCGGCGGTCAGACCAACCCTGTGAAGACGCCTTTTAAATTTTGGCAATATTTTTCTACTTCGAATCTAGGTGTCAAATTTGGATGTTAACACATGCACCCTTACCTTTTTGGTGAACTTATGAACCTAAAAGCATAGAACACGTGGTCTTAGGGCGATATTATAATTACAGCCATATCACCTCCTAAGCATCTTGCTAGACACTTGGGAAGTATTTCTTCAAGTATTTCCCATTGATCGCTCTCTGAAATCGTTCTCCTTGCAAAGTTTCAAGAAAATACATATTCCCTTGAACGATTACACATTTTTGATAAGGACCCTCCCAACTAGGTGACCACTTACTGAACTCCTTAGATCTAGAACCCAAAGGCAAAATCGTTTTCCATATGAAGTCTCCTACTTCAAACGATTTTGCTTTCACTCTTTTACTGTAGCCTTTGGCTACTCTCTTCTTCTCATTTTTTATCTTCTCTAAAGCCTTGAAACATTTATCGGTCACTTCATCAATATTGTTTCCTGTTAATGTTTTATATTCCTCAACCGATAAATCATCTTGCTTGATGTATCTAAGAGAGCCAAGATTCACCTCTATCGGTAAAAATGGCTTCTTGTTCATATACTAACTCAAAAGGATAGCGCCATGCTTAGATATCCTATTAGCCCATAATGCTTCAGAGAGCTCCTCATGCCATCTCTTTGGGTATTCCTCAAACTTTCTCTTGACTAATTTCAGCAAAATTTTATTACTCGACTCGGCTTGTCCATTAGCCTAAGTGTAGTAAGGAGAAGAACTTAACAATTTGATACCATAAGATTTGGCAAAACTTTTCACCTTCTTAGACATAAAAAAAGCTCCTTGATTCGTAGTTAAGATTTGAGAAATACCGAATGTAAGAATAATATGCTTTAAAATAAAGTCAATTATCTTTGTGTGAGTCATATTCTTGAGTGACACGGCTTCGGCCCACTTTGTGAAGTAGTCCGTTGCAATTAGCCTTTTGATGAAGAAGGATAAATTTGACCTATGAAATCCAAAGCCCAACCTCGGAACGGCCATGGTTTGATAATAGGATTCAACACGGCGACGAGCGCCAATTCAACATTGCTGAACCGTTGACAAGCTTCACATCCTTTATAATACTTGAAACAATCATCAATCATTTTCAACCATTAGAACCCCGCTCTCTTAAGCAACCAATTCATCTTGTGGGCCGATTGATGAGTTACACAAATCCCTTGATGAATTTTTCCCATAGCGACTTTGGATTGATCATTATCTAAGCACTTCAATATACCCCATCTATATTTTGGCGATATAACTCTCCATTAAGCAAAGTATATTTGAATGCTTGCTGTCAAATTTTCTGATCAATCCTAAGGCTAGGATCATTAAAATAATCTATTAAGGGAATCCTCCAATCCTCTTCTGAATCTAAAGCATAAACTGCCGAATTAATAGTCAATTCGGCCTCTAAATATTCCAACAACTTGTGCCTCCTAGTTCTCTGCCGAGACCCGGTCAGACCGGCCACATCAGGCCAATCAGACCGGCCAGGGTCTTCTGTCAGACCAGCCATGCCGAGCCAGTCAGATCGCCGATCAACCCTGGTCAGATTGCCCTAGGTCTGTGACTTTGATAGTTTCACCCAAAATTTTGAAATGAAGCACTGGTTTTTCTAAGATAAAAATACACCTCTTAACAATTTAGCCAGATGCTTGTTGAGCCAAATTATTTGCCCCACAATTTTTCTCCCTAGCAATATGTCTAATGACAAAATCATCGAAATTAGCAATGATGTCCAAGCATTGATCAAGATGCATATTTAGTGACCCATCAAAACATTTATACACTTCGGTAGCTTGTTGCACTATCAATTTGGAATCACCAAAAGCCTCTACATGTGTAACCCCTATAGCCTCTGTCAATGTTCTATAGGCTGACCAAGGTATTTGTGAAGTATGGGGATCGTTGGAACCAGGATATACGCGAGATTGAGGCAAAAGAGATAGTAGATAGGGATTTTTATACAGGTTTGGGACCCTTGATTGACAGGTAATAACCCTACTCCTGTTGGCCCAAGCCAGTGTTGCCTTTATATATTGGTATCACACGAGTACAATATTTGAGATAACCTAATCTAGTCGATGTCGGCTTGGCAGCATGGAGCTCGAACACGTAGTCGACGGCTAGTGTAGTCTTCTTACTCGAATATGAACTCAGCGAGATTTGGAGGTAGCACTAGATTCATCATGTTGGCCTTTGTAGCTCTAGCTTGGGTTTTTCTAGGCTTGCCTTCCGATGTTATGTGTTAGCCTCTGTTGGCTACCCTCCTCTCTCCTCCTAGGAGGTCTTGTATTTAAACCCTCGGATGTTCCCTTGTCGAAGTACATTAGGAAGACAAGTATGTATGCGATCCGAGTAGTCCTTGTAGTGTCCGAGTAGGACTCCGCTTTTCCTTCCTTATCCGTAATATCGTATATTTTGGAAAGATAATTTCCTTATTTATTCGTCGTATTTCCTTAACCAAAGGATACCTTCCTGTATACTATTAGGTATATGGTATTTTTGTATACCACGAACCCATGTAAAGAAGGTATGTCTTATTGATAACACTGACTGCCTTCAATACTTGTAAGCCGAATAACAAAGCATCATATTTGGCCTGATTGTTTGTGCAATAATATTTTAAGCTAACCGATGTTTCAAAGATAGAACCACTGGGTGAAATCAAAACTACACCCATACCCTGTCCCTCTTTGCAATAAGAACCATTAAAATAAAGCTTCTAAGGTGTAACACTAAGCAAATAGACCTTATTATCATAAGCAATATCTACTATAAAATTAACCATGATTTGACCTTTCATAGATTTCAACGATTCATAAGCCAAATTATACTCAATCAAAGTGTACTCCCACCTGCCAATTTTGCCACTTAGAATTGGCCTTTGCAACATGTATTTAATAACATCGGTCTGACAAGAGACTATGCAAGTACTAAATAATAAATAATGTTGCAACTTGGTACAAGCATAGTATAAACATAAGCAAAGCCTCTCAATAAAAAACATATTGTCACGCCTGAAATTTCTATCCAAAATTCCAAACGCTTACATGTGTGTAAACCCTCGTCCAAGAATCAGCCGAGACACACAATAACAAATTAATAAAAGGGTGCAATTATTCATCTAATTAATAATCGAATATAAAAGAAACTAGCGTAGGCGACTCCACTCCACAAGCAGCTTGACCAGGATCTAGCCTAATCCTCCAGAGCATCACCTTCACTGTAGTACTCCTCCTCTGATGATGATTATTGCAAGGTGAGTACATAGAATACTCAACAAGACACACAGCAAATATGCAAGTACATAGGATAACACAAAGGATGGCACAATAAAGGCTCATTTGCATAAATAGCATTGAATAAACTTTTCAGAATTCACAAAACAGTATAATACTTAATTAAACAACATTAACATACACTACACAACATACCCGTTGCGTAGGCCCAACCATATCTGAACAACCACGCCCGATTGTATAGACCTCATCTCCAAACCAGGAATTAACCATTTCAAACCAGGAGCTAAACAAGTTAACACCATTTATTATTATTTAAGAATAAGTGAGACTAATCACGAAAAACATTGTTAGACTCGCCCATAACCGCAGACACGACTATTGGAATAATTTTACTTTGGCCAAAGGTGTACCAATGTATACACAAGACATAGCCCCAAAACATGTTGTCATACGTCTTAATACCATCACAGTTCCTCGAAAAAGGGTTGTGATAAGACACCTAGCATAACACAATTCAATATAGGGCACTGCTCCTGGATCATAGTCACCCCTTTTAGCCAAGGTATGGACTCCACAACGATCTCTTGTGGGCTTATCTTCACCACTTCACAGCCTAGGACTCTACATTGAATCATGCTACACCAAGTATCCAGTCGTTGCCCAAACTGGCTTGTGGTTAGTACGGTTAATGTTTCACAACAATAGCTCGCAAACCAGTCCTTAATTGTCATGAGCACGTCCATCAAAACCTTGTGCTCACAACTCACCATTAATCAAGTTTTAGTTGTCAAATTAATTTATTAACAAATCACGATTGATCATCGTGAGCTATCATTAAATAAATAGCAATAAGTGATAGTGAAGCATAAGTTATTCCATTAATGTGCTAATGTTTCTAGGTAGGGCTAAGAATCCTAATAGCTTTTGCTAAAACCACATAACTAGCTAATCAGATTATTAACAAGGTGACAAAGGACAGGTAATCAATAACAATAAGGTCATATCAAAGATAGTAGCTCATTCCCATCCGGTGACATATGAAAATAGATGCAGTAGTCGAATAGAAACAATAGCTTTAAACCGGTTCAACATGCTTAAACGAGTGCTTTAAGATCTATGTGACTTGCCTTGCTGGTCTTCGAAGACTTCCGAACCTTCTTCCCACCCAATGACATACGAAAATAGATGTATAAGTTGAATAGAAACAATAGCTCTAAACTGATTCAACATGCTTAAAGGAGTGCTTTAAGATCTATGTGACTTGCCTTGCTGGTCTTCGAAGACTTTTGAACCTTCTTCAGCGTAAACGGTCTCTTCGGGAACATCGAAAGCTAAGGCAAATGAATAAAATCAACAAAACAGTAAAACAAAGGCATGAAAAGTACATGTGGATATTTTTAATGGATAGATCTTGATTTTAAATGAATTTAGAGACTTGAACCACCTATCCGAGTTACGGTGAATTAGTTATGGATTTTCTAAGTTTAAACAGATTTAAATCATTAACAGATAATATTTATAGATTATGACGCAATAAAGAATTATTTTTAAAAGAGAAAAAGGAATTATTGCTTCAGCATAGGATCGGGTCCCTGTAGACCGGGTGCATAGAGCCGGTCCACGGATCTGATGGTCGGATTAAAACGGACAGCCCAGATTAGATAGATGCGCCACGCGAGCAAATGACGTGGCGGCCACGTGGGCATGCCGACGGCGGCGGCTCGAGACCCTATGGTTGCCGGTGGTCTAGGGCATGGCGGTGCAAGTGGAGGGCACCGACGGGTTCGGCTTGGCGCGGGGAACTCACCGGTGGGTGGCGCGGCAGCGGATGACGATGGACGACAACGGCGGCGAGTTCAAGGCAGCGGCTCGGCTCGGGTCATCGTCGGTGGTGGCGCTCCAGCGGAGGTCGGCGGCAACGGACCGGCGGACGGGGTACGTCTCCTCCTTGCGATCCCCAAGGCGGCGACGGAGGCGGAGGCGAGAGCGACGGCGCGGCTTGGCCGAAAAAGCTCGGTGGCGGCGCTGGAGGCGACGGCGGACAGCGGCAGCGCTAGAGGCAACGGTGGACCAAGGCGACTAAGGGATTCAATAGAGGGGAACTAGGGGGGGGTCTATTTATAGGCACGTGAGGGAGACATCGAGCTCCACACACGAGCTACGGCGCTGGGAAAACTAGAGTTTCGGTTTGGAGAGATAAGCTCGATCCGAGCACAAATCCGCATCGGTTTCTACAAGATAAGGTCCAGTTCTTGGGGGAAACAAAAGAGGAGGATAAGAGGATCATTTCCCCTCATCCAATCAGACTCGTGGGCGAACGAAGTGGCTGGAATCGGTGGACGAGGCGATGCCGGGTCGGACTCAGCCAGCGGCTGGAGGTAGGGGACGACCCCGACATGTGGGGCCCACATGTCGGCGGGAGAGAGAGAGGTGAGGGGCGCGGGGCGGAGTTGGGCCGGCGTGGGCTGTCGTCAACGCATGCGCGTGGGGAGAGAGGGAAGGAAGCTAGGCCGGAATCGGCCCAGTGACTAGGGAAGGGTTTTCAACTTCTTTTTCTTTTTATTTAATTCATGAAATGCTGTAAAATTTATTAAAAATACTTTTCTTGCTCAGAAAAATCCAAGGGCTAGCTAAAGCAAAGTATTTAATAAAATTTTATCTAGCCCACTTTTATGTTGAAATTTATCAAGATTTTATTAGGGTTTCTCTTGTAGGCTTTTAAATAATTTCTAAAAATGCATTAAAGAATGTATTGTTAAATTAAGCGATTTTTAGAGTGTGACACATACCTTGATTCGGCATCCAAAAGATGGCGACTCAAATAAGTGATGATATGCTCATTGCCATCTTTTTCTTGTATTAAAACGACACCAATGACATTGTCTTCGGTGGCAATATAAAGCCGAAACGGAACTTCAGCCTTAGGCACTCATGCCATAGGTGGAGATAATAAGTACCTTTAAGTCCCTCAAACGCCTCTGGTTGTGTTTCCCTCCAAGTAAAATTAGCTTCTTTCTTCAAGCGAAGTATAGGAACAAAAGCATCGATTTTACCGGCTAAGTTAGCTATGAATCTCCTCAAATAATTTACTTTACCTAGCAACTTTTGAATTTCCTTCTTGCATGTCGGCGCTTTGAATTCTCTAATTTTCTCTATCTTTTTAGGATCAATCTCAACACCTCTCTCATGCACCATGAATCCCAAGAACTTTCCCACCGACACACCAAATGCACATTTAAGTAGATTCTTCTTCAAACCATACCGGCGCATCCTCTCAAAAGCTAATCTCAAATCAGCTATGTGACCTTCCATGCCATCCAATTTGATAACAATATCATCAATGTAGAATTCTAAGATAATACCTAGCAAATTATGAAAGATCAAGTTCATCGCCCTTTGATACGTCGCACCGATATTTTTCAATCCAAAAATCATGACAACTCACTCAAACAATCTGACAAAACCGGGACACCTAAAAGCCGTTTTGAACATGTCCTCTTCGGTCATAAAGATTTGATTATAACCGGCATTACCATCCAAAAAGCTAATGACTCTATGTCCTGAAGCATCATTGATCAACATGTTGGCTATAGGCATAGGATATTCATCTTTAGAAGTAGCTTTATTTAAATTTCTAAAATCAATTCAAACTCTAATCTTACCACTACCTTTCTTCTCAACCGGCACAATATTAGACACCCACTCCACATAGCTACATGGCCTAATAAACCCTGCCTTGAATAATCGGTCTATCTCTTCTTTGACACGATCATATATATTAGGATTAAAGCGATGAGCTGGTTGTCTATAAGGGCTAAATCCTGATTTTATTGGAAGCCGATTATCAACAAGCTCGTGGCTAAGTCCCGGCATCTCATGGTATTCCTATGCAAAGTAATCAACATACGCTTTAAGTAGCTCGATTACTTTAACCTTGTAATCGGCTTTTATGTTTTTTTCCTACAAAAGTCGGCCTTGGAATAGTTTCATCACCTATGTCTACCTCCTCTAACAGATCGGCCGATGTAAAACCTTGACCCAACTTTTCTACTTCATCAAAATCCTCTATAGACTCCCCAATATCGTTCTTTGTGGACCAATATTCTTGTGTCCTTTTTTGCAACCACTCTAAATTAGCGTCTTTATTCATAATAAATGGTTAGATTGTCTAGCCATGCTAAGTTAGCCAGCTTTATAGAGATGGGTACAAAGCCATCCTTTGAAACACTAATAAAATCATAGCTAGAAAGATCTAACCCCGATAAGCATTGAATATTTCCATGTTGCCACTCAATTGAAGCATCGACCATTGCAACCTCGGCCAATATATCCGCTTGAACAATCTCAATCTCATCGTCATCCCATTGAACAATCTCAATCTCATTGTCATCCCTAGGCGGTGAATCGTTGTTAATAACCGGTGATTCACCTTCATTGAAGTCATCACCATCCTCATCTTGATCAATCACTGGCTTCTCAACTTCTAATGACTTAGGCCTCCACTCTTGTTTTGCCGGCGACCGCAACTCATTGAACCTTCTATCTCTCAACTCTTCGATTTTGTTTTCTTTCATTTCTTGAGCACGAAGACGTTGTAACTTCCTCTTTTGTGAAGCTGTCAAATTCTTAAGCATCCACCTTGAATCCGGCTTTGTTCCAGGAGCAATATAATGTCCCTTACTAATCTTACCCAAACTATCTCCTGGACATGGCCGATCAGACTGGCCTCGGGACCAGATCAGATCGGCCATAGGGCCTGGTGAGACCGGCCCTTTGCGTTGGCTCTGCTCCTGGTCAGCGTTGGACAGACTAGCTCTAGAGCGTGGTCAAACCCGCCTATGGCTGTCGGTTAGACCGACCAGAGGGCTCGGTCAGACTAGCGCTCTGCACTACATCGGGCTTCGGCTTCAGTCTTCTCGCCTTGGACCACCTTGGCCTCATCTTCAGTAGGTATTGGCACATCATGAGACCCGACCTTGATTTTAATCACCTTTGAAATCCTTGTTTCCACCTTGACGCGCTTTTCTCCTCCTCTTTCCTCCTCAAACCAATTTTTTGATTGAAACCGGCTTTTGTTTCACAAAGGCAACTGTTCATGTACCAACCTTGATAAATTTGCATCGGTGGCATAAACTCGTACATTGGTGGCGGTGACCCCCAGAGCATGAAGTAAGAAAAAGGACAACCTGGCGACGGCATCGGACAAGGCCCGCGTGGCATGATTTGAGGATTGTAAGGAACAAGTGGCTCCAATTGCTTTGGTGATTGACCAAATCACTCTCTAGGAGGTGATCTTGGTCTTTTTCCCTTGTTAGGACATTGCCTAGTCTTCCCCTTCTCATACTTGTTCAAAAGCATCTCAAAAGTCACCTTCGGCTTTTGCGGCGTTTTAGAGCTTGAAGCATCACTCCTATTCTCCTTCCATACACCAACCTCCAGGCCTTTTGGAACAATCATCTTAGGACGAGGCTCTCTAATCACTACCCCTTTCCCCTTGGTAGACCCGGCTTGCTTCGGCCGAATCAACACTTTTTTGTCATCAAAGCTAATAGTGTTCACCAAGAAATGATCATAATCTAACTTCATCTTGGAACCCTTAGTAAATTTCAACCATCCTTCATCTATGACCGATTGAACCTATCGACGAAACACATTACAATCATTAGTAACGTGAGAATAAGAATCATGTCATTTACAATAAACGGCGTTTAGGTAATCTAATTTTTTTCTCTTGCAAAAGATAATCAAAGATTTTATCACACTTGGCCACATCAAAACTATATTAGAGTCGGCATCAAATTAGAACAAACGAATGGTTTGTTTTTATTAGTCCATGACCACTCAGCAATATAAATATCATGATCACCTTCATGATCATCAGAATTATTATCATCAGAGCAATCAACAATACTAACATTGGGCTTTTTATAATATGACCTAACAAATCTCTTAGTTTCTTTAGCCTGACTTTCTTGAGGCAGAGCTTTTTGCATGAGTTAACTAACATCAAAAAATTATTGGCCATCTAATCTTTCTTTAATAGAAGCAAGTAAACTATTATAAGCAAGGTCGGCCAAATCTTTCAGTTATATTCAAATTGAAACATCGGTTTCTAGTATCTCTAAACCTTTTGATGTAATCAGTGACAAATTCATTATCTTTTTGCCTAACCGATGTCAAATCAGATAACCTAAACTCAGTTTCACTAGTGTAAAAGTAATCATGGAATTTTTGTTCTAATTAAGCCCAAGTATGAATAGAATTTGTCAGCAAAGAAGTAAACCATGTAAAAACAGTACCGAACAAAGTTAATGAAAACAAGCACAATTTAAACGCATCCGAGTTACTAGCTTCTCCACATTATGCTAATAATTGGCCTATGTGTTCCCATGTGGTCCTACCATCCTCACCATTAAACTTAATAAACTCAAAGACTCTAAAACCACGGGAATATGATATATTGTCTAAATAATCAGGATATGGCTTTTGGTAAGCCTTAGCCCGATTCCTTAACTCAATTTCAAAGGCTTCCCTAATCATATTCCTCACATGCTCTTCCATGTTCTCAGGCCTTGGTTGTGGATTTTGTGGCCTAAGAGGGGGTGATGGCAGAATATGATTATATTGGCCATATCAAGCGTCTTTTGGATACCCACCATAAAATAGATTAGGATCATTGTAAACATTAAGCAAGGGTGGAGGAATAGGTGGATTAGCATTAGCAACATGGGCCACCGGTGGATTACGTATTGGATAATGGTGCAAAATAGCATTATTAGTGATAGGGTCAACTTCATGCACCTGGATGATTGCGCCGGTCTGACCGGACCAGGGCCCGGTCTGACCGGCGGTTAGAGGTGCGGTCAAACTGGCCAGTTGACCGGTCAGACCGGTGACAGGTGGTGGTGTCAGACCGGCCTGATGGCCGTTCTGACCAGAAGCGAAGTGGCCGGTCAGACTGGATTGGGGCACGGTCAGACCAGCCGCAGAGTTAAGGTTCGTCTCGCTCCTGGCATGTTGTATAGCCGCTCCATCGGTTTTGCTATATATGTGATGAACAAGGGCATGGCTAGTGCTTGGGATAGAACTAGATGACTATAAACAGCCCATAAAAAAGCTGAGTTTGGCATCCATAGCAGATTCAACCCTCTTATCAAAATAGGAATTCATAGCGGCCTCAAGTTTATTATTAAAAGTAGCATTGATAGTCTCATCTATGGTACTTGATATAAGCTTTTGAATAGGGAGAGCAACGTCATCGGAATTTTCCTCATCGAATACGATTTCGGGGAAGAGGACTGGTCTTTAGAGAAACTCCTTGACGGGTCTTCTTCTAGCTCGCCAAAACTGCATCCTCCATCTCCTTCTTTTGCCGTTCAAGATCGTAGCGTTACTCCTCATCCAAATCCTCCATGGTGACGGGTATGATGTTGTTTGGATCAACCTCATACTTGGTCATGATGTCGTTATAGTCGTTCCCCAGCGGAGTCATCAAAAATCGTGTTGGCAACTTTTTTGGCAAGAAGACAATCATGATCACGACACTTAAAGCTTTGTGGTGATTTGGAGTCGCCAACCACCTCATCCAACAAAAGCTAAATCAAGATGAGTTTTGTAAAACCAAACCGGCTAGCAGAGCCAATTTAGAGATCAAAACCGGCCCCTAGGTCGATCTAGATCAATATGAAGATAACTACCCGTCTCGTGGACGAATGGAAGGTTTACGGGACAAACCTACAAAGGGATAATCATACTCTCGCGGGGAGGATGGACAGCTTTTAGCGCAAACCAACAAAGATGGACAAAACTAAGCTTGAACTAGGCAAAAGGTAGATGCATATAGAAAAAAGCGATTCAATTGGCTAATTATGTTGAAAGTAGATTGTGTTTTTCAATTGAACTGGCCTTGTCCCTTTTATAGGGGTTGATCTTGCCTCCTACAGGACCTTCTCCACGTCAATCTCGGGGTAGAGACCAATTAGAACTCGAAAAATAGCTTCCCAAGCAAAGAAACCCGAGACCCGACAAAATTGGACTCGGAGTTGGACAAAGCCAGTCTGACCGGCCACATACCGCGGGCCAAACTGGCCATAGGCGACGGTCAGATCGGCCCCAAGAAGGAAACCCAGCACATTCCAAATTTTGGAAATATTTTCCTACTTCAACGCTAGATGTCAAATTTGGGTGTTAACACATACAACTTAAAATTCAACTTCTATATGTTGCAACGAAAAAAAATTGACCATGAATATACATTAACTAGCTGTAGTTTAATTTATTTTTTTTGTTGCGACATGTAGATGTTGAATTTTAAGTTACATGTTTGTGGAGTAATATATCACATATTAATACATCTTCTTAAGTTTTTTTCAAATTTTTTCATAACTATTTGAGTGACATGCAAATAACGAGGGGACATCCCCTCGAGAGTTTAGAATACTTTCCCCATAAGATTCAAAGAACAATTTTCCATACGAACACTGTGCCAATCCTCCAAAAATAGTTCAAAATGTACTAATTCCATAGGAATGAAAACTTTCACTTCATTCTCTTTCGTTTAGCTCAGTGTAAGAAAAATTCCTGTGTTCCAATCCTTTGTTTTTGCACGTGCATTTCTGTATTATTCTTATGCTTTTTCTATTCTCGTGATTTGAAAATCCTGTCAACCGAAGAGGCCCTTACAAAGTCGGTTTGATTTTTTTTGTTATCTTTATGGACGTGTAAACGTGAAGATGTTCATAACAACTACTATGCATGATTGCTTCACTAACAATTGTTAATCCTCATCAGCAAGAATGTTAATTCTCTATTACCTGAAATTAGCTCTCCACAGACCATTATGCAAACTAATCATGTTTTAAGTTTTCTCATCAACAAATGTATTAATGTGCATCACAATAGAACAATTTTGCTTGCGTGGTTAGTTTTGGCCCAGGTGCTCATGAACTAGCTAAGTTATTATACTGGAATGAGCCATTTGCAAGTTGTTGTACCTATTTACACTTATCACACAAGTTTATGTATCATGAGCGCAATTTACTCTTTATATTATATGTGAAAAATTAATTTGCAACTGTTGAAACATCAGAAAATACTTCATTAAACATCACAACATACCTCCTGAAATATCCGAGAAACATCACGTGCAACAATCCAAATGATTTAGTGAAACATTAAAAATAACTTTCTGAAACATCCAAATAACACCATGTGCAACATTCTAAATGACCCAGTGAAACATCATAAAATACCTCCTGAAACATCAAAGAACACCATGTACAACATTCTAAATGACTCAGTGAAACATCGTATCATTTAAAAAATCCATTGCAACAAAATAATTAAAAAAACATTTTCATCAGAATATAATCAAGTACGATTTTATTGTGAAGATTTAATTATAATGAATACAACAGTATAATCCGATCTCAGATTACATAAATAATTAATGAAAGAAGATTATTCGAAGTTATGGAATAAAGGAGTACAAGCATGTACTAGGAGCAAATGGGAGAGAATAAAGAGAGAGTGTGTGAACTTGATAGTACAAGCTGCATACAGTGAGTGGGAGAGAATAAAATAATAAGAGAGTGAACGGTTGATAGTGTATGCTGCATGTTGGATGCAGCACAAAGTCGGAGTGGGCGACTTGGGAGGGCGTCCGATTCTTTTTTGGTTGGATCGGGAGCCTGACCCTAATCATTGTCTCTAAACTTCAATTCCAAACTACAACTTCCTCATTTTTCGTTAACACAATTTTTCGAACGGTTAAACAATGCGATATGTGCAAATATTTTCTATATAGAAGTTTTTTAAATAAAATAAATCTATTTTTTAATTTTATAATAGTTAATACTTAATTAGTCATATGCTAATGAGTCATCCATTTTACATGCTGCTAATATGCTACTCCAATATGAAGGTTCGAAATGGGCCCTAATTAAGAAGTATTCGCGCGTTAGTCGGCACCAATTCCTTGAGCTGACTATCGTGTATAATCATCGCCCATGGTCGTAGATAGCAGCTTGTGATTTTGCTACAGTAGGAGAGTGTAGGACACTGGTTTAATTGTTAGGGCGATAGCAGTGTAGGTACGGCACTTGTTGGGACTCGGTTGCCTAGGCCCAAGCCCCTGGAAGATTACATGCTCCTCAGTGCAACTATTTTAGTGGGTTCCACCAGTATCTTCCCCCTATCTCTCCTCTTTGCCTTTCCCTACCAGCAGAAGAAGTCAAGGCGTCGAGTGGAGCGGAGCGGCAGCGGGGCAGCCCAAGGCAAACGGAGCAGCGGCAGGATGGCCCAAGCAAAGCGGCAGAGGGGTGGCTCGAGCGGAGCACCACCTATCCTCGTCGGGGCAGAAAGCCATAGAGAAGACGTGGATGACAACGCCGCCGAGCTCGCCAGATCTAGCCTGGGGCTCGCTGAATTTGGCCTTGAGAGGTGATGCCAACTGTCACAGCGCGAGGACGGTAGTAGCTCGACACCGGTGCCACCTCACCCTTCTCTCAGGCGACGACGAAGACAAAAACGACAGTGAATCGAGGTAGGTGGCTATGCCTCTCCCCTCCTTCCCTTCACCACTCGACGACGGTGGCAACAAATGGGCTAAGGGCTTGAGGCTGCCACCCCCATCGAGCTCGTGCCCCTTCTTCGTCCACGATCACGACGTCGCCGGCGCTTGTGTGGCCCAAGTGCTCCACGAGGACAGCGCCTCGTTGCCCGGATGGTGACGAGGTCCCTCTCCTCCGGTCCTCTCTCCCTTTCCGGCAGCACGAGGCATAAGAGTGTGGGACAGACCTGCAAATCCCGACAAGAAACCTATGTTCAACTTGGCTCCGCGTTCTTCTTGAGACAACGAGAGATGCCAACGTGGACTCGAATCTTCGATCTGGCTGGCTCAGGTCGAATGACACCTAAGCGTACCGTGAAAGTCCATACAGAAGCTACCAAGAAAATAGCCAAGTACTCCAGCCCTTTTTTATTCAGTAGAGCCTGCCTCGAAACTGCCCCGATTCCCGGATAGGGCCGCAGTGATATGGCCGAATCTGACAACAAAAATCCATTCCTTCCCTGCTTCCCTCCATATTTCAAAGTTTCTCATAGAAGACTAATTTTTGGTTGTTTGGATGCGTCAATGCAAAGCAAAATATTAAACGAAGAAGACAACGAGCGACTCAACTGAACTTTTCTGGAGAAAGATATGATCCACGTAGACATGCATACCCAGCAATCATATATGCTTCGGTTTTCTTTACCTCTACGCAAAGACGTCGCTTGCAGATATAAAGGCAGAGAGAAATGAGAGTGATCTAGGCCGGCAGAGGATTACGATGATGATGATGATGAGGCTTTGCTGGGAGCTATTTTTATCATTTCTTTTCAGTTTTGTTGTCCTTCCCTGGTCTCTCTTTATTCCGAGTGAGAAAAATCAGTGTGATACTTTCCTTGCACTTCTCATCTTTCTTCGTTCCCCTAAAGAATTCATCAGGTGAAGTTGAATGCATAACTTTAACACAAATTTGACAGTACTACGATTACTTTCTTCAAGTAAAATGGGTAGTCCATACCGTAACTTGTGAGTACGTACGTGGTGCAATTTAATATTTTAATCATGCAACATGAGAAGCTATAGACCAGTTTCTTCTTACTGTTTTATCTGACGGCAAAAGTATAATTTGATTTTAGACCAGAACAGCAAGAAGCCATAGAGTAACGCTAACAAAATCAATCAGCGTGGTCGGATACATCCTGGATGTAGAGGCTGGATTGATTTCCATTGTCGGAAAAATCAAACAAAATTACTCAGCAAAAACTTATTTATTTTGTACAAAAAAGAATTCGAACCATCCATAATTATACAACAGGATTTCACCTATAATTCTTCTCACTAAAATTACATGTGTGCTTCATCTGTCCTGGCAAAGTATTCTTCTATCAAAGATTGCTGTGGTTCTGTTCATTTCAAAAATGCAGAGTGCCTCCCTTTCTCAAGTCTGATCTCTTCCTACATAGACGGGCTATCTCCGTCAGAGCTACTGTCTCTTCCTCCTTTCTGCCCTTGCATGTTCAGGATCGGCAATGCATTTCCTGCTGATATACGGAACGACCTCGCTGACCCAACAAATGTCCTGTCCTGCTGACTTACTTCTCTGCAAACATGATCCAGCATTGAGAGGAAGTCCCTAACCACCATGAATATCCTTAGAGGATGTGCCTCCTCTTTCACTGCGTTACCATGGAAGTACTCAGTGATCTCCTTCACTCTCTCGAGTGCTGCCTTCTCGTCGCGCCTCACTTGCTCGATCTCCTGCTCAGCTTCCTTGAGAAATTCACGCATCGTCGCGAAGAAATTCACCCCTTGGCTGCATTGCTTCTCGAGCTGGACGACTGACTTGATCTTTCCGAGACCGGTTTCAAGCTTAGATACGTAGCCGTGTAGCACGTCGAAGTCCATGGTTGCTGCTCTCTTGACGTTTCCTAGCTCGGTGCTCAGCCCAGACACAACTTTTAGGCCCTGTCGACGCAGCTGTTCAACTTTCGCGATGTTTGTAATGTGGCTTTCTGGAGCTTTTTCAGATTTTGCATCCTCTGACCGGACGATTTCTTGGACGACAAAGTGTAGCAGTGTGGTTTTACCATCGGTGCCTTTGACATCTGCAAGTTTGAGGAGAGTGTCAAGCTTGAAAGCTTTTGCTTCACCCCGGTTTGTGCCAACATTCATTCTGTTCCCTGTCCTAAGCACTGCTTCAAGGAGTTTTAAGAACAATCTACTTCCTTTTAAATCATCACAAGCTGCCTGAAAAGCAAGTAGAGTGTTAAGCTACTAAAAACACCAGTCAGAGACTCTAAAGACTTCATAATAGTTTCTGTATATGGTAAAAGTTAGAACAGTCATATTTTTTAGGCTTGAAAAGCAAGCAAACTAACTAAAATGGTGTTAACACACAATAGTTATCACCCATGTTTCTGGTCAAGGACTGAGCAACCATCTGCTGTATAAATTTCCAAAGTACCTAATATTTTGTGAAAATACATTGCTACCCAAGGGTTCCCAGATCCCATTTTTGTTAAGTGCATGAATAACTGTTTCCTTAATTATCGCAGTATATGTGATATAATAAGCACCAACATAATTTTAATGCCAAAATTTTCCATGATGTACAGTAGTAAGAAAGATCTGTAAATTGTGCACAAAAACTCTACAAGTACTTATATATTATGTTATGTAGGGTACCACATATTAATTTCGGATTGAAATTTTAAATGTTTGTGTAACTTAAATGTGCACTAGAGTCCACAAAATTTTCAAAACTAACCCAGTTTGATGATATATAAATTCAGTTAGTGACATCTTTACCATGGTGCAGTCCAAATTCAAGCATCTATTAGTTTTATGCAGTAAATGATGGAAAACAACAATATATGTTAATGAAGTAACCCATGATAGAGACAAATACAAAGCGAACTGCAATACCTCAAGCGTTTGAAAAGATTTCCTGAGATAATTCACTTCATTCTCAAAATTTGCCTGGTATAGCATAACGTCAACTCTTTTAAAGGCGAATGGTATATCAAGAACTGCCTTAAGAAAACGCTCTGCTGAACCAAGCTTTGACAAGTCCCCAGTGAAGTCTCTCAGTTTCAGTTCTTCCTCTTTGGTGGGAGCCATCTTTACTAACGTCTCCAGAAGTTCAGCTCCCAAACATTCAGCATTACCTATTTATAGATGAGCAACATATGGTTAGTGGAATTAGATGCACAGCTGCTTTTAGTTTTTGTCCAATTCTGCATTGCTGAGAGGTGTGTATTGCTGTATTAGTATGTATTTTATAGTAACCTTACTCATGCTACTGCTTCCCTACAGTTCAAATGATATTTTTTCCTGAACCCAGTTACTGATTATCAAGATATGCAAACAAGTTATGGTGATTATGTTTAAGGTCCATAGAGAATTTTACCTGCATCAAAATCTTAAGTTCAACTAAATACTTCCTCTAGAGATCCAACTACTACAATTAGCAGTTTAAGTCTAATAAAATACAACATCGATGTCACAATCAGGATGTATACAACATTTCCCAACAGAAAAGGTTGGTGAAGGACTTCTTCCCTAGCCAAAGATTTCAGGTCTCATTGTACTGGTGATAACTAATTGACATGGGACATAACTTTAGAATTGTGTCAACCTTTACATGGATAGCATGATTATCTTCCAACTGAAAGAATTCACATTGAAAGGGGAATACATGTCACTACAAGTTTTGAAAGCAGTCTTCTATCAGAGTACCTTAATCCTAGAATCTCCAAATCATAAACATCTGAAAGGTCTCAATAAAAAGAGCTAGTTTATAAAGGTGTCATCAGTTATTATGCATCAGTTAAGAATAGATCACATGAGAACCCAACAACTAGTACTACTTGCCCTCAGTAAGATATTTTCCTATCCTAATTATCATACTAGCTCCATTTTCTTTTACATGACGTTGATTAGTTCATTTTTGAATTAGCAACGTCAAATAAAAAAACAGAGGTAATACTAAACAGAGGCCAAAAAATTGCTTACCATCGAAAAGCGCATCCGTAACCTCTTCAAGAGTGACATTCAACGCGCGAAGCAGGATGGCAATGTTTTGTGCCTTCTTGGGGTCAAGAACTCTCTCCTCTTGCTTAAATTGCGGCATACCGACTTTCTTCAGGGTGTCCATCCTAGGTGCCACGGCTGTTGAATTGTTCATGAATAGCACCTCGATCATGTCCTCATCCAACCTGCAATATGTTTATATCAGCATTCAACAAATTGAAAATGTATTGAACAGCATAAGAATTCCACATCTTTTTTTGAAATTTTATCTTAACTGGAAGGAATTTGACTTGAGCTGGTCCCAGACCATGTCGCGGTCGGAGCTCGCTCGGACCTTGTCCCAGTGCAGTGGCTTCAGCTTTGGCCGGGGTTCGTCGCCGGCGGCATCACCCCGCGTCCGCACTGACATGGTGGTGGTGGTGGCGGCGTCGTTGTCCTTTGTCACCGCCATTGCAGGCGCCCTGGGCATGACAATGCTGGAGCCCTCTGCTGGGAGCGGTCTGAGCAGCCGGCGAGCAGAGACTGGCCCAGTTGATGGCTCCAGCGGCGGCGGTGGAGGCTTTGGGGTTGTGTTGTTGAATCTTGATGGTGGTGGTGGTGGTGGAGGTGGAGGCGGCGGCGCGGGTGGTGGGTTGGAGGGTGGCGAGCTCATCTGTTTGATCATATCGGCGCCGGAGCCGGCGGAGAAGCGGGTGCGAGGAGGTGTTCGACGGGAGCGTGGCGCGGGTGGGGCAGGAGGGGGAGCCGCGGCGGCGGGCGCGGGCACGGGCGCGGCGGCCGGCGTCGTGGGGAAGAAGTCGCTGGTGAGGCTGGGGAGGCTGCGACGGGAGGCGGTGGTGGTGCGCGGGCTGGACGCGCTAGCCTCGCTCCATGTCCCGCCGCCCTCGCCGCCGCCGCCGCCACCGGAACCAGCCGAGCGCTGCCCCGGCGTGTAGTACGCCGCGTCCTCGTCGGACGACCCTTGCGTCAGCGCCGACGCCCCTCGCCGAAGCGGCGGGAGCGGCCGGAGCTCTGGGCTCGGGACGGTGTCGACGTCGCGGCACATGCCACGGCGCGCGCGCTCCGAGCGCACCTTGCGATACGGGGAGACCGCCGTCGAGCAGCCCGCCACGTCGGCGCGCGCCCCTGCGACGGCGCCAGCGCCAGCGTGCGCGTGGCCTGGCGGCTTATGCGCCTGGGAGGCGGCAGGGTGGCGCGCCAGCCGGCCCGTGAGGAGGAACGCGGCCGTGAAGGCGAGCAGCGCGAGGACCGCGGCGGCGGCGGCGGAGGCGACCACGATGGCGGCCTTGGGCGTGCCACCGCCTCCCCCACGCGCCCGCGGGTCCGGCCCGCTGCGCGAGGACGACACGTCGGCTGCGACCGTGTTCGGCGGCGGCGGCGGTGGCGCGGGGAGCAGCGCCGGGCCGCCGTTGTCCACGGGGGTGGCCGGCGTGGATGGGTCGGAGGAGAAGTCCGGGGACGGTGGCGTTGGCGACGTGGTGGACGGCGGCGGTGTCCACTCGATGGGGAAGAGCGGCTCGTGCAGGACACGCCGCACGTCGCCGCCGCCGCCGACGGCGCCCACGGCGGCCAAGGCCGAGAGGACGAGGAGCGCAAGAGAGGGCGGCATTGGTGATGAGGAGAGAGAGAGAGAAAACTTGGATTGTAGAGAAAGAAGAGGAGGCGGAGAGGAGGGAGAGTGGGAGGGAGTGTGAAGCTGCAGAGAGGAGGGAAGGAATAAGGAAGAGGAGTGAGTGGGAGGAAGATCAAGTAGCCGCCATTTTTGGGTTCAGTGGAAGAGCAGCAGCGTGTCCATCACACGTGGCCTTTTGTGGGTTTTTTATTGTAGTGTAAATTTGTGGAGAGTTCAGTTTACTTTGCATTTCTAAATTTTAGTATTTTCTCCATCCATAATAGCTCCTCTCGTCTCATAATATAACAACATAAAACCAAATAAAATATTTTTATTCAGATTTATTATACTATGAAATATCATATCCGATTTTAGGTTGCTATATTACATGAAAGATAAATATTTTTATTCAGATTTATTATACTATAAAATATCATATCCGGTTCTAGATTGCTATATTACATGAAAGATGTAAGATATTTTGATTTTTAAATTTATCTTAAAATATAAGAGATTTTATAATTTTAAGATAATCCTTTATTCTTATCTACCTACTTTTTTTAGTTTATACTAATTTAATCTACACATATTATTTTTTTTCAGTTAATTTGTATGGTTAAAGTCTTTTATATTTTGAATCGAAAGCAGTAGCTTGGATCGTCTATGCCGAAGCTTAACTTCGAGTCTTCAACCTGGATCGTCTAGGCGAAGCTGAACTTCAACCTCAAGTGCACTGTAATCTGTAAAGGTGCAAGCTGCAAGTTAACCGTCCATCAACTCACGTCGGCTGGTGTAGAGACAGCTTGAAATACCTTCTTTTTTTTTCTTTCCCTTCTCAGAGCCTGTTTGGGTGTTCGTCTTACCCGAAATTACCAGGAAACATAAATCCTTGGTAAGCTGACCGTTTGGAAATCGCATGACCAGTAAAACATGCATTTACAGAAAAATCTAGAAAATTACCTAGCATGGAACAACATTGCATCGAAATTAAAAACCAACAATCAAATTAGATCAACATGCAGTAGAATTTGGCAACAAATTCCAACAAAATCACTGGCATACAGAATTGAGGCGGCCGCCATGAAAGCTCGTGCGGAATCGGCGTGGATTAATATTATTGGTGAAGACGATGGTGACAGAACAAATTAATACCAGTAGATACCATCGAGTAAGGGGGCAAATCCCTCATCAACAACAACAACGTTGATCGAGGCTTCTTCAGCGGTGGCAACGCAGATCGAGATCTCATGGGTGGCAATGGAGAGAATTGATGCCTCCTGCCGATGAGTGGCGCAGATCGAGGCCTCCTGAGCGTGGTGGCATGGATCGAGGCCTCTCTAGTGGCTATGGCGTGGATTGCCAATGGTTGAGAGGAGGATTGAGGACTTTCCGGTTATGGTAGTATGGATCCAGGCTTTCCAGCTGTGGCAATAGCGATTGAGGCCGGGCAGGTGCGACGGTGGAGGCGAGGAGTGGAGCAGGAAGGAGACACCTGTGGTGAGATGTCGAGTGGATACAAGACCCACTTCTGTAGTATATCCTCAATAGAAGTTACGTTTTTTCAATCATAATGTGTCTTTTTCGACAGATATTAGTCGAAAAATTGGCCATTCAAGCCCCTTTTTTGGTCTGGCTTGGAAAATTTTACATGTCGGTATTTTACATCGGTTTTGGCAAAAACTGAGCTTCCAAACAATCCCTAAGCTGTAAGCGGAACAAAACAGAGATCCAAGTAATAAGAATAGTTTTACAACAAAACATGCACATAACTACTTCAACGCAATTGTTTTCTTGTCTCTGTTTTCTAATCAAATGATGTTACCCCTTTTTTTTAGCTATATATTTTTTTTCTTATGGAAGCTTGTGTTTGTCCCCCCAATTTGTTACTAGGACATAATGGTGCCAAAAATATGTTCCCTATTAGATTTGTCCTTACTTTCCTAGATCTTTATGCTTTTTCGTTTTGACATCAAGCATTTTGACATGATTTTACCCCTATTTCGGCATGAATTTTCACATTGTTAAGTCCTCCAACAGAATGGAGCCCAAGCACAAGCTTCAGTTAAACAAATGAGCACAAAATCATAAAATTGAAAAAGTAAGAGTAACGATCACATTGAAATTGAAAACAACGACAAGAACACAATTGCCTTTCTACTTTAATGGCAAGGGTAAGTAACAAAAGCGGCTAAAACACTGTTAATAATTCTAAAATATAAAATATAAAATTGATTGTGGTTATAAACCGTGCGCAAGCCGGGGCCAAACTCTCGCCAACTCACATGTTACATGAACCTATTCATTTGCGTCAAAACTAAAAGCATGTACAATGAAAATCAAATCACTAGCGACAAGTAACCCACGTCCAAATGGTGAGCCAAATGGGAAAAAGACAGAGAGAGGGGATTAGCAATGGCACATGCGCTCTGGCTTATGCGTGAGTGGACCCAGTTATATATATACTACAAAATTGGGCCAAACATATCTAAACATTGAGGAACCACTACTTTTATAAATGCCTCTAAAAAACTAAACTGATATTTCTTAAAGATCAGTAGACCACAAGTGACCATATGATTTTTTTAAGAACCTACCACTAAGATTATACGAACCACTACTCCTATGAGCATATTTAAAAAACTATAAAAAGATTTGTTAAGATTATCGAACCACGGGCAGTCATGATATTTTTAAAACCCACCACTAAAAAAATAATTAATTATAAATATGAGTATTCATGTCAAAGATTTAAATCCGAATGAACATGTTTCACTAGAAAAAACTTAATCAAATATTCAAGAATTTACCACGAGTGTGTTTTGTTGTTATTAGCATTAATTAGAGAAAAAAATATACGAGAATCGGTCAGATTTTATCTCAACCTGATCTTCACATTGACACTTTCGATCTATACTTTTCGGGCATTAGACGCATACCATATCACATATAACTAACCAAAAGTATTATCTCAGGAAAAAGAACAATTTCTTTGCTCCACCAACGGTTCCTTTGGAAAGTAGTGCAGTATATATATTTTCCTTTTTCAGTTTAAGACTGATTATTTATCTGGAACCCTCCATGTCACCCCTGCAAGAGGCAGCTGCAAGCAACATGACTCAGTGATAAGTGTCGGCTCTGAATAATTAAGCCAAAGTAATCCGTGCAATGTAGTAGAAGAATTGGAGGGTACGAGAAGAATGATCAGACTTCACTCACCTGCTCCAGTGCTGCACGTGGGACCCACCCATCGATTTTTCCCTGCTGAGCCGGGCCCCACCGCCACTGCAGTTGTATTCATTGGTCCAACCCCGGATGTCACTGCAGATGGTGTGGTAATAATCAGTTTTGTGTTAATCATGCGTGATCTGTTTGCCACAGGATCCAGCATTGATCATTTCTCTCTACGAGCCACCAATCATTCTCCTTGTTTGCATTGGATCCAACACTGATCATGCGTGCTTATGGCTTTATGTTAACCATTATTACTAGTCGTTACTCCGAAGGGAGAGTGCTCAGTTGGAGCTGATAGCTACGAGTATCCCATTTAGATTAGTAGATGTCATTAATTAGTTTAGGACCCGGTACAGCTTCTACTTGGAGGATGGAGGGTGAAGTAGAGCTGATGAGCAGTGGGTCTATATAGTGTAATTTTAAAGAGCCGAGCATCAGGATCTCATAAATGTTTGATATAACTTCAGTTTTATATAACAAAAATAAAAATATTGAAGTAGAAGCTGTACCAACTAACCCTTAATAAGTTTCACATGCATCTAACTTTATATTCTTTGTTTTATTTATACTGTCTGCTGTGTCATCTACGATCGAACACAGTAGCCCTACACTCATATACTACGTGCACTTGCCTTTACTCCCTCAAAGTTAGAGGTTCCAGTTTCCTGTGTCTTAAACTCCTTAAAGTCAAGAGTATCCTGGTACCTGAAGATTGAACCGTTGAGTATTTCCATGAAAATCTTCTATATGATATAAGATGGTCTAAAATTACATGGTTAAGTGAGGCGGTTATGTAATCGTCTTTAATTATTTAAATCTTACATTTGATGCTGGCGTATAACAATTTTACGAGTACGTTCAACTATTCAAGAGTATGCAAACACCGCACAAGCTAATATTGTTTAAGTTTAAATATACTCCATCCATCCCAGAATATAACTTAATTGGCACGGTCTCCAAAATTAAACTTTAACTGCCAATTACTCTCAAAGTATGATTATCCATAGCGAAATTTCATCCAAATGTGACGTGAACAATACTATACTTTTATCACTAATTGTTAGTTAAAATTTATGACATTTGAATTTTAAAATGAGTGTGACATATAGGACGGAGGGAGTACCGTGTTAAAAAAAACCCGTATAGCATCCAATTTATAGTACTAGTTAGATATTTTAGACCACAATGTAAGGTATATAATGTTGTAAATTATGAAGTCTATGTTGTTGGACTGCAGTACTGCCTTAGTTATAATTTCATTTACAAAATTCCAAAACAGCTACTATTGAACATAAAGGTTTAGCACCATATTGCTCCTTTATATCATTATGGACTACTTTTATAATTTTATATACAAAGGTATGTTTTTATTGATTAATGAAATTCTCCATTATATAAAAAAGTTTATATTAAAGGTGAAGTCTTTTTCCATAAATAGGAGGCAAGAGGAAAATCATGTGGCTTGTGACGAGGCATGACGTGGTGTGTCAACATGTAGCCTGTCCATAGAATGCAGCAACTTTATTTTTAGCAATTGTACTATTTTCTATTTTTATATCAATTATGGGTGGTTTCAATAAAATAAAGTTTCTGGACAGCGTGTTTGTGTGACTGTTTCGCTCTTATATGAATGATTTGTGCTGTAACGACTTTGCAGTACTGCCTCAAGATATACACGACTTGTTGTCGACAATCCCATGAGAAATTCTCCCAGGATCAAGTATAATGTTGTTATCTTCTTCCCTGCCACTTCTAGACTCTAGAGGATTTTTCTGCAACATCAGGTTATAAAATTTGTCTCCTAGAAGTATTTGGTATTACAATGTTACACATTAATTATTTTTATATGGTAATTCAGATTAATTTAACTGCTTAATTATCGTAATCTGAAATATCTAAGGACATTATATGGCTACCATGATTGGTTGATGCATGCTGGCTTAGTGATTAATCTTTCTTGTCGCTAGTCACTTTCAGCTCCGGCCGGCCTCGATTGTCTCCATGTCCATATGTAGCTACCATATGATAGAGTTCATCGAGTCAGTGATCAAATCTTTGTCTAGGTACTTCTGATTAGTGCTTTGCGGTTTGCTTGGCTTTGCTACCAAGTCTCACAACGAATGCATGACTTTAATGAATCGAGTCCACATATGCCGGTTTTTTTGGCAGTTAAAATGTTAAAACGCCTGAAGGGGAACAGATTTATGGTATTGTTTCTTAGAAACAATATCTAATTTGCCATTAAAATGAAGATCCAATGGGGGAGAGGTTTCAATTTACAACAGCTATTTTACAACAAAAAATTATCATATATGACATCTAATATGCCATTAAATTAAAAATCCAATGGGGTAAGGTGACATCTACTGTACCATTTAATTGATGATCCGCTAGAGTTAAAATAAAAGAATGAAGATTCAATGAAGTTAAAAGAGAAAAGAAATTAAGGGTGGATTGGAAAAAAAAGAATGAAAACGCAATGGAGTTAAATTAAAAAGGACAAAAGATTCCATGGAATTAAAATAAAAAATTAAATTAAGAAGATCCAATGGAGTTGAAAAGTTAAAACAAAATAGAAATTAAGAAAGGGAGAAAACAAGAATGAAGATTCGATGAAGTTAAAAGAAAAAAAAGGAAATTATGAATGGATTGGAAGAAAAAAGAACGAAGATCCAATGGGGTCAAATTAAAAAGAAAATAAGATTTAGTGGAGTTACAGTGAAAAATTAAATTAAGATGACCCAATGGAGTATAAAAGTTAAAAGAAAACAGAAATTAAGAAAGGGGCAAGAAAGAAAAAAAAGAATGAAGATTCAGTGAAGTTAAAAGAAAATAAGGAAATTAAGAATGGAGTGGAAGAAAAAAGAATGATGATATGTTAAATTAAATAAATTTAACAAGGAAAAAAGATTCAATGGAGTTAAAGTAAAAATGGAATTGAAAAGTCAAAAGAAAATAAAAATTTAGAAAGGGGCAAGAATCGATCCCAGGGCCTATGCCTTGCAAGTTGCAACGGCCATATACTAACCAACTATCCACGGGATGCCATCCAATGGATGTTCTACTGATAACTAGAACAGGATAGTTGAAGGGTCACCACTGCCCTCACTTCTCAACTAAAATTTCTTAGCACCGCTGCCCTCTCCTAGTGTTGACTACCACTAGTCTTGGCTTGACGGGAGTCTCCGCTCGACCGCCATTGGCGAGTCGGTGATTTCTCGAACATGTAAGAGAATCTCAATAGCATGGCTATTTTTGGCTCTCCATTTCTTCATTTGGCCAACTAGCCAAAAAGATTCCTCTCCAAATCTGCTACACACTCCAACAGACTCCATTTCCAACTCTCCAAATCTTAACGGCTAGTTCTCTCTCCAAAAAATCTGCACTCTTCATCCACTTCAACAGCCTCTTCATTTTGCACTCTCCATATTCCAATGGCTAGTTTTTCAAACCTCTCTCTCTATATATATGATCCTTCACACTACCTCTCTACCACAATACTCTTCTTCATTTTCTTTGCTTGCTTCTTCACCACCACGTCACAATGAGGCGTCGTAGTCTAGCCATGCAAATTGCTTTGGAGTCATCATCGTCAAATGATGACGATATGTTCATTATGCCAACAACACTCATGATAGACATCACCACCGAGCTCAAACCAATGTAGGAGGTAGAAGAGGTTCCGTTCCTGGGTATATGATGATTAATCGCGATAGAACAGAACAACACGACAGATTGATGAGGGACTATTTTTGTGATAATCCTACATATGATCTAGTTTTGTTTCATCGAAGGTATGCAACCATCATTTTACACCTTTTGTTTTTGCCTTCGGTTGCTCCTATTATAATGGTACTTTTTATATTTGTTAACTTGTAGGTTTAGAATGGCTCGATCTTTGTATATGTGCATTGTGCATGCAGTAGAAAATCATGATTATTATTTTGTGCAAAGGAGAAATGCAGCTGGAGTACTTGGATTATCTGCATTGCAAAAGATTACCGCTGCTTTTTGAATGATAGCTTTTGGTGTGCCTGCTGATTTTTTGAATGATTATCTTGGGATTGCTGAGAGTACCACTTTAGAGAATCTTAGAAGATTTGTGTCGGCTATTGTTGAAATATTTGGGGATCAATATTTAAGTCTCCCAATCAAGATGATACTAATAGATTGCTTGCAATTGGAGTAGAAAAAGGCTTCCGAGGTATGTTTGGGAGCATAGATTGTATGCACTGGAAGTGGAAAATTGTCCAACAGCTTGGTCTAGTATGTACCAAGGCAATGTTCATGAGCCTACAATAATACTGGAAGCTGTTGCTTCAGAAGATCTTTGGATTTGGCATGCTTTTTTTGATTACCTAGTTCTCACAATGACATTAATATTCTTGACTGTTCCCCGCTCTTCACGAGGCTTTGGTGTGCTCGCTCATTTTTTGGATGATTATCTTGGGATTGCTGAGAGTACCACTTTAGAGAATCTTAGAAGATTTGTGTCGGCTATTGTTGAAATATTTGGGAATCAATATTTAAGGTCTCCCAATCAAGATGATACTAATAGATTGCTTGCAATTGAAGTAGAAAAAGGCTTCCGAGGTATGCTTGGGAGCATAGATTGTATGCACTGGAAGTGAAAAAATTGTCCAACAGCTTGATCTGGTATGTACCAAGGCCATGTTCATGAGCCTACAATAATACTGGAAGCTGTTGCTTCAGAAGATCTTTGGATTTGGCATGCTTTTTTTGGATTACCTAGTTCTCACAAGGACATTAATATTCTTGACTATTCCCCACTCTTTATGAGGTTAGCTGAGGGACAAGCTCCACAAGCAAATTATACTATCAATGGTCACAACTACACAATGGGATATTATCTTGCAGGTGGTATTTATCCTATTAGGCCACACTTGTTAAGTCAGTTAAATCTCCACAAGGGAACAAGAGAAAGTTATTCACTTAAGCTCAAGAAGCAACTACGAAGTATGTCAAGCGAGCCTTTAGAGTTCTACAATCCTGTATCGCTATTGTTCGAGGGCCAGCTTGTTTATGGGATCCAGAGATACTTGGTAACATAATGCAAGCATGTATTATTATGCACAACATGATTATTGAAGATGAGAGAGATACTGAAGTAGACTACAATTATGAATTTATGGGAACTCGTGTCACACCATCGCATGATCATCTAGTTGAACTGAATGACTACATTCAAAACATTTGTGCTATTAGAAATCCACAAGTCCATGTTCAACTACGAGAAGATCTTATGGAGCACATATGGCAACGTCATGGAGGTCACTGGTAATTAGGTTGTCAATTATGTTCATACCATGTAGCCAAGGAATGCAGAAAAATTATTTGTTGTTTATGTTGTTGTTTTGAAAAACATTGCTCAAGGAGATGTATTAGCAATTTGCAGTGCTACACTACATTATTCAACTTAGGAAGATCTACTGTAACTACAATGATATTATGACCTGGAATGTTGCTATTCTGACCTAGAAACTTGTTGTGCTGAATATTTTTTTTCTTCAATATGTTTTGCCAAAATATTGCTCTTATCTAATTGTTGTCTTCTTTTTGGTACTTCTTGTACTGCTTCATGACCTGCAGCCATGGTTTAGAATAATTTGTCCAATAGGTCAGTATAGTTTGATTTCTATTTGTAGTTAAGTAAGCACAACAAAGTATATATTAAATTGAAGCATATACATGTTTGTGCATTTTTCATCTTGAATGGTTGTTTTTCCTTGTTCTGCAACTTGATGTCTTCAGTATATTCTTCAACTGACTTCATTAATGCAAAATGTAATTTAAAGCATTAGAGAGCTTGTTTGTTTTATTTATTTTTTATTTTTTTTATTATCTATCTACTTAACTTAAACATTTAGATAAATATAGCCTTAAATTGTATACTTGCTTCTTAATTCTTCAAAGAAATCTTCTTATTTATTTTTTTGCATAGATTTTGTACTTCAAGTGCATGTTATCTTAGTTTGTCATGTTGTTCCTGTTCATCTCATAGTTTGACATCTCTTAGGTTTAAGATGTCAGAGAGTTGGTGTGTGAGTATGTGTGAGGCTTGTTGTGATTCATTTTGGCTCACTAAATGAAAAGAATGTACATATTGTGGGGGTGGCTGTTTTAATTAGGTTGTTTCCTAAGAAAAAGGGTCTAGAAGGAATGCGGAGGATCGAGATGTAAATTTTTGTCACACACTTTCAGTTTTCTTGTGATATCTGTTAAGATCTTGGCTATGTGATTTGCTTGCAGATTTTGTTCTGATTACCTAAATGGTCTGTCCACCATTTTTATGCTATAATGCCAAATTTGTCACATGACACATAAGGAAGGACCATATTTTAATGTTTAGTTTGGCACTACCGTATTTTTGTTTTAGTTTGGGAGTTCACTAAGGCATCTTCTCTCCTCATCTGCTGTTAAGAATCGTTGATGTGGTCACCACTACGAGTAGCAAAAGTTGTGATCTCGTCAGTGCCATTATATTTTGCTTTAAGGGGATGGTCTTGCATCTTATTTTTTTCTCTAGGTGATTTCTACTTCTTGGTCTACTGCTATTATTGATTTGTTACTTGTATTTGATTTGGCTGTGAACATGAGTTTTAATTTGATAGGCTTTTGATTTATTGTGATCTTATGGCATAGGAGTATATGACCATTTTGGATCATTTTGGTATCTATGTTATATCTTCTCACTCATGCAATTTTTGTCTAATTTCAACTTCAGGTTCAAATGAATTATAGAGGAGAGTCCATATTGATGTGATGCCTATTGGATGTGTGTTGGCGCAGAATTTCGACCCGTCCAGTAACCAAACGGGTTCCGCGTTACCACGGCGGCCTGGGAGATCTGCTTAACTCCAGTGCAGGTCCAAATGGCTTGCCTAGTTGTAAGTAGGGCGTGCCAGTTGATTTGATCTGCAATCAACAAGAAACAAGTAAACCAAGTCAGAAAACAATGGCCGATCAGTCGGCAGACCGATGACACATTGTTATAGCCCGGCCGATAGGGCAAAGCTATATCGGCTCACTTAGAAAATAAGTAAGACATGAATCTAATCTTATCGGCCTTCATTGATATGTAGACCTCAACTAATAATACCGGCCGATAAGGATGACAAAGGTAACTACACCAGCTAATACTCTAGTGCAACCTTATACGAGCCAATCGGCCAATATAAACACATCAACCATAAAGAAATCTTAAGATTACTTCACGATCGACATATTTATACTCATCGATCTGCTCATATAAGTGGCAAACATATGCAAGAAATATAAAGCAATTACATATGTTAGATAAGACCGGCTAAAACCCCGGTACTATCCTTAATTACAACCGAAAACAGGCTCTGTGTTAGATCTCAAAACAGGACTAAGGTCGATGGCAACTCAAAGTGTGAATTGAGACTTAACACAAAGAAAATCAAGTCGTCGATTGCTTTTGGGGATGACAGCTACATTGAATAATCTAGTCAAGCATGAGAATTAAACCATCATCAGCAATAAACTCTAAAGCGAGTAAACCGCCGGCAAGGCTTAATCAAGATACCTGTCAAAACTATTCAAGACATGATAACCGACGATCACATCATCGAGGCTTAACGTGTCTAAAACGACACGTTAGCCCCGACGATGCAAATCGTCGGGGATGAGTTCTTACCTCTGCTCTGAGGAAGCAAGAACTCGTTGAAGAAGACCTCTTGCGAGGGTTGGCGATGCGCCGAAAGTAGATTGATTCGATTGTGTGATTGATTGAGAGAGAGTTTACATGTACAAACTATCGGGATATTTATACCCGAGGTTACAACAGAACCCTTGTAGGGCACGATCTTATCTACAACTAACAAACAAATCCTTGCGGCAGAATTAAGCCACAGATTAGATCTACACTGCTTAATTTACAAGATACAATTGCCTAAAACCGAGCTTTATCTCTATTTGGCAACTTCCTTGAAGCTTACTTTGAGCCCAGACCAAGCCCACGTTGACACTGCCAACTCACAACCCGCATCGGCCCATGACCAAACCAAATCCGTATCGGCCGATACGCTCTTTATAACAACACCTCCCCAGTCCGATACGGTTACCGGGTCCGATACGAAGCCTGGTCCAACTCCAACTCAATCCTTCTTCTCTGCTTCGGTTTCCTCTTTCCTTTCCGAGTCGATTACCAAAATCCGTCGTTAACACATGCCCCCCAATTCCGCTTCATTATATAATGTGGCGGAATTAGTTCCAGGGAACTCATCGACTTTTTGCTAGGTCTAACCTGAAAACCGCACAGATCCAGATTCGAATCCTTTCGCCGCCGATTCAACAAACCCCTCGTGTTCTTCAACTCCGGCGACCCCTCGGCGTCTCGTTAACATCGACCCCCTTCACAGCGACCCCTCCAACAACAACGATGGCCTCCGCCCCGTTCTACGCCTCCGAGATCCCTGTGGTAAGTCAATTCCTTCAAAGCCCGCATTACTACCTTTTCCGCCAATTTCCCCAAGTTAGGTTTTTACTTTCTGCCCCCCTCAGGCTTTCTGCCCCCCTCAGGCCTTAATTTTCATCGTTATTCTCACGATTTAGGTCTTCAAAAACCAAATCTTGATTCCCACCGACGATAAATCCCATCGCTTTCTCCTGGGCCCCATGGGCGACTGCGACCCAACCTAGCTAATCAACGCCGAAACAGACAGAATTCCTTTCAGGCAAGCCAAGCCCACTGTCTCGGCGTGGAAGCACACCTTCAGGTCATGGCCATCAAAGCTAAACGGATACAGGACCTGGCACAAAAGGATTGCTGCCGTGAAACAAGTCCACTGGGACGAGATTGGAATTGGCCAATGCATAACTCTGTCCTTGGCCGATACCAAGAAGAATGAGCCACTAATGTCAGCTGCCAGCTATTTCTGGTCAAGTACCTTGAACGCCTTTATGTTCAAGCAAGGTCCGATGACCCCAACCCTCATAGATATCAAGGTACTCACAGGATTGGATATCAGCTCCGAGATCAACCCCTTCAGCCTCCTGGTAAACAGCAGCCACAAGTTGAAGACCAAGAAAATCAGAGGCTGGTCCGGATATATCTCTGAACACATGGAACAGGGATCGGTCTCAGAGCGAGAACACGTAGCTTTCCTGACATTGTGGTTGGAGAGATTTGTCTTTTGCGGATCGACCTGTGGCCCCACTACAAACTGTCAACACTTGGCTCAAGCCTTGGTCGACAAGAGACAAATCCCCTTGGGCCGATACCTTCTAGGAGCTGTATATCGGCTACTCCATGTTTCCACACAAGATTTGATGCTAAAACAAATTGTGGCTCATGGAGGACCATGGTGGTTCATTCAACTCTGGCTAACCATACACACCAACACCATGGTTGATCGGCCACCTCTATCAGATTCCCGCTTCCCATCAAAATATGCCGATCACGAAGACCCCAGGAACAGAAGATGCATGTCCTATGGGGAAGCAGCCTCCGTCTACCCCGGCGCAGATCAATCGGCCGACAACATGGCTACATGGTTCATCCGCTTATTCACCGGCCCCCCATCAGCCAAGATGGATATGTTTGTATATACATCGGACCAAGACTTCGAGCTTCCAGACGATCTGCAACTGAGCTTAATAAATGATGACATGGAATCAAGGGAGTTATTCATGATCGGCCTTACTCCATGCCTGCTCCCAGTAGGCGTCTTTCAGGGAAGGAGCACCAGCTTGTCCTATGAGTTTTACACCCCAATGACAGCTGCCAGACAATGCGGGCTCGGACAACTTCCCATTAGCTTGCATCTTCATAAGCTCCTAGAGTGCAGAGGCACAGTCCCATCGGCCCTGATCATGAACAAAGCAATGGAAATCGAACTCCCTAATCTTGGTGACTGCGATCGGCTGCATCTGAATGCCTTTGTGCACATTAACTTCCAAACTTGGTGGCAAGAGTGGGCCGCTCACATCTTTCATCAATCGGCCAGGTTCTATGTGACAGAACTTATCCAAGGCATCAGCCCTCAAGTCCCAGATGAGCCGATTCCATCTGTGAGCGACAGTGGACGGAAGATCTTCTACGCTCAAGCCATAGCTCCATCGGGGTCAACCGTTCTGGAATCCATCATCGGCCTCACTGCCCCAAAAGTGGCGTCACTTCTCCAAGGTCCGATGCCTAAAGAAAACCCCAAGAGAAAAGCGCCGGCCAAAGGCAAATCACAGAAAGCCAGCAAAAAGGCTAAAACCGATGACCAGGCCGATGCCGAAGAGCTAGACCCCTCCTTGGAAGAATTCCTCGAAGAACAAGTGATGGAGGAGGAAGTCGATGCAGCAGCGGCCGATGCACACGAAGAAGAAAACCCGTCGGTCGAAACCACCCAAGAACCATCGGCCGAAACTACGGAGATCCCATCGGCCGATGACCAAGATGATGCCCCGCAACCAAAAAGAACCAGACACGCAGTTCGCAAGGTCAATATAATCCCTTCTCTGTGTTTACATAATCCCCTTGTACTGTCACACTTTAACTTCATACCCTTTTCAGGCTGCGGTGTCATCTGTGTTAAAGGAGAGAACTCAATCGGCCCCCTTGCCAAGATCCAAGAAAACAACTTTGCAACGACGCGAACGAGCCAAGGCACGATTGAGAACCCCTTCTCCTTCTCCACCACCCTCTCCGACTGTCTCGGTAAGAGTTGATTTTTTGCATTATTTTCCTAATCATATAACCCTATTCACCAATTTCCTGCTTTTTCAGCCTAGGGCTCCATCACCTTCACCACATCGGCCAACCCCCTCGCCTACTATGTCAACACAGCAAAGGGAGGCCGATGCAAGCACCACCGATGCTCCAACACAGGTAACCACGATTACCCTGATCCCCTTTCTGCCGATTCCTGATTAACAATGCTAACCTTGACCCATGTTGATTTTTACAGAACCTAGCCGATATGTTCTCCTTTGATATCGGCCAGTTTCTCGATGATGAGGACAAGGAACTACCCAGCACAGCCAGGGCACCAATCTCTGATGATCTGAAGAACCGGCTGACCGATATCGCCAATCGGCTGGAGTCCTCGCTGGAGTACTTGGTGGAAGATTGCACCTCCATCAGGGTCAGGGTACAGGAAATTCAAGACGAACTGCCTGAAGACCTGATGGAAGTCCTAACACCGGCCATCTTCTTGGAGCAATACCGATTCAAGCTCAACAAAGCCAAAGAAAGACTTGCAGAGCGACGAGAGCGCGAACAACTGGAATCGGCCCTGTCCGCTAGCAAAGCTCAAGTGAACGCCGATAAGACCAGGTTGGACGAGCTAGCGGTGGAGCCGATTGTGCTGAAAAATAGGCTTGAAGAACTCCGTCGCCTCGAGGCAGAGCTAGAATCGAAGCTGGCCACTACACGCCAAGAAATCCAGGAAGTCGAAGCCGGGATAGCTGCATCACCCAAGGTCATAGAAGATCAGACGGCAAAGCTCAAGGCATCGGCCAAGTACCTCGCGACCCTAAGCAAATCACTGAAACCGATCCCAGGGACGATGGCCGATGATGCCCAGGCTATTGAAGACGTTGAGCAGATTCGTCGTAAAGCCATTGCTGCTATTGCAGACTTCATAGGGTGATGTAGCATATGTTATTTCTATAATGTATAACCATACACCTTATCGGCCATGCAGCCGAATTTGTTTTGAAAATTCCAGCCTAATTTATTGCTTCTGAAATCCTCTCACACCTTATCGGCCGTGCAGCCGAATTTGTTTTGAAAATTCCAGACACATATATCTTTAATACGAACAATCTCATTATAAACAATCTCATCGGCCAGAGAGCCGAAGTCAATCGCCAAACTGAAAAATCCTTGAAAATTCCTGTATATATATATGCCCCCCAAATTTTGGAAGATGAGGGCTCATATTCTGAAATTTTGAACTAAGGGCGATAGTATTTACCGGCCATCTAAAGACGATGCTTGACTACATCGGCTGTAATCATAAATCGGCTAGAGGGCCGATCATGAGTCAATCCAGATACTGGGATAATATTGTTTCAAGTATTTGCCATTGAGAGCTCGTCCATAAATCTCGCCATCTAATCCCTTGAGCAGATAGGCATTGTGAGGAACACATCGATGAATTCGAAAGGGGCCTTCCCAATTAGGTGACCATTTGCCGAATTTATTATCTCTGGAGCCAATCGGCATTATTAATTTCCATACAAGGTCTCCTTCCTCAAACGATTTGGCAACGACCTTTTTATTATAATGACGGGCTACTCTATCTTTATCACGCTTGATTTTCTCTAAGGCCCGTAATCGAACATGTGCCAAATCATCCAATTCATCAACCATAAGATTATGGTACTCATCGGCTGTCAAGTCGTCTTGCAAAGCAATCCTTCTTGAGCCGATGGCGGTTTCCCACGGCAGTACAGCTTCATGCCCGTAGACCAGCTGATAGGGAGGCACTTGGATTGCACCATGGCAAGCCATCCGATACGCCCAAAGGGCATCGGCCAGCGTTGTATGCCATTGCCTCGGCTGTTCGTCAATTTTCCTCTTGATTAATTTGATTAAAGACTTGTTGGAAGCCTCTGCCTGCCCATTAGCCTGCGCGTAGTAAGGAGAAGAATTGAGTAATCTGATGCCCATGCTGTCAGCAAATCGGACGAACTCGTCGGACACGAAGATTGATCCCTGATCTGTAGTTATTGTCTGAGGTAACCCAAACCGATATATGATATGCTCCTTGACGAACTGAATAGCGTCTTTGGAATCAACCTTCTTGAGAGGAACGGCCTCAACCCACTTTGTGAAGTAATCTGTAGCCACTAATATATACTTGTGTCCCTTACTTGATGGTGGGTTAATCTGGCCGATCATATCTATTCCCCATCCACGAAACGGCCACGGCTTTATGATTGGGTGCATAACCGATGCCGGTGCTCTCTGAATTGCTCCAAATTTCTGACAATCCTGACATCCTTTATAATACTTGAAGCAATCTTCTAGCATGGTTGGCCAAAAATATCCGACGCGCTTCATCAGCCATTTCATTTTATGGGCCGATTGATGGGTGCCACAAATCCCTTCATGCACTTCGCTCATAACGGTCTTAGACTCCTCAGGACCTAGGCATTTGAGTAGGACACCATCAACCGTTCGATAATATAAGTTATCGTCCAATAAAACATAGTGTAAAACTTTATATTTCATTCTGCGTGACGCCGATTGGGAAGGGTTTCTCAAATACTCAATGATATCAAACCTCCAGTCATCGGCGTGCATGAGAGCAATCTGAATTGGAACGTCTTTAGCCATCGGCCTGTATCCCGATGCCCCCTGAGCTAAATCATTGGCTTCGAAATTCTGCTTCCTGGGTATCTCTTTGCACTCCTCATTGTAGACTTTGAGACTATCGTCTCTACACTCATACTCCCCAGAAAGTTGACTAATTACTAGCTGTGAATCACCAATAATTTCCACGGCATCGGCCTCGACTTCTTGTAATAACTGCAAGCCTTTAAGCACCGCTTCATATTCTGCTTGATTGTTGGTATAATAAGGCTTGATAGTGAAAGCGAACTCAAAACTTGCCCCCCGAGGGGATATAATGACTAGGCCAATACCGCAACCGTGTCTGCAGACGGATCCATCGAAATATAACGTTCACGGCACAATGTCTGCATATGCAACTGAGTCATCTCTATGTTGAACGATGAAATCGGCCAGGACTTGTCCTTTGATCGCTTTGGCCGATTCATATCGAAGATCAAACTCTGTTAAAGCAAAGATCCACTTCCCGACTCGTCCTTTCAACACAGGGGCCGATAGCATGTATTTCTTCACATCGGCCTTGCTCACCACTATGCACTCGTTGGAAAGCAGGTAATGCCTCAATTTAGTACATGAAAAATATAAACAAAGGCATAATTTCTCCACCGGCGTGTACCTTGTCTCAGCATCTAACATTCTCCTGCTGAGATAAAAAATAGCTCTTTCCTTGCCGTTAACATCTTGAACCAAGACTGAGCCGATGGATTTCTCATCGGCTGACAAGTACAACTTGAATGGAACTCCTTTTTGTGGAGGCATTAAGACCGGCGGAGAAGTTAAATACTCTTTGATATCGTCTAGCGCTTTCTGTTGCTTCTCACCCCATATGAACTCTTCATCGTCCTTTATTTTCAACAGTGGAGTGAATGGCTCTATACGGCCCGACAAATTTGATATAAAACGCCGGACGAAGTTGATCTTGCCAAGCAGAGACTGTAACTTGGTCTTGTTTTCTGGAGGCTTGATTTTCTTGATGGCATCGATGTTCTTCTGTGTGATTTCAATCCCCCTTTCATGGACCAAGAAACCCAAAAACTGACCGGCCGATACGCCAAAGGCACATTTGTTAGGGTTTAGCTTCAAACCATATTTCCTTGCCCTTTCTAGTACCTTGCGTAAGTCGGCCAAGTGCATATCATGTTCTCTTGACTTTACGACGACATCGTCTATATAAACTTCAATCAAAGAGCCAATAAGATCATGAAAAATATAATTCATAGCCCTCTGATACGTAGCTCCAGCATTCTTCAAACCAAATGTCATGACGACCCATTCATACAGGCCGATTGCCCCTGGGCACCTGAAGGCTGTCTTATGAATGTCCTCTTTAGCCATAAAGATCTGGTTGTAGCCCGCGTTGCCGTCCATGAAACTAATGATCTTATGCCCAGAAGCAGCGTCGACTAGCAAATCGGCCAACGGCATAGGGTACTCGTCTTTGGGCGTCGCCTTATTTAGATCTCTGAAATCGATGCATACCCTTAGCTTGCCGTTCTTTTTCAATACCGGAACTATGTTGGAGACCCACTCCGCGTATCGGCAGGGCCTAATAAAGTTGGCGTCGTAAAGTCTTGTGATCTCTGCTTTTATGGCTTCGTGCATATCGGCCTTAAACCTCCGAGGAGCTTGCTTAAAAGGCCGATAGCCTTGTTTGATTGGTAGCCGATGTTCTACAATCGATCGGCTTAATCCTGGCATCTCATGGTATTCCCATGCAAAACAATCTTTGAATTCTTTCAGAAGATCTATCAAATTGTTCTTATATTCCTTTGGCAAATTAGCGCTTACATACGTCGGCCTAGGCCTATCACCTATTCCTATATCAATTTCTTCCAATTCATCGGCCGACGTAAAACCTTGTCCCAACTTGCCGTCTAACTCATCCACCGCGTCATCTGTGTAGGGGTTGTTGTCAACGGCGGATGGTGCATCTTTGCTAAAGTAACCGCTTGTCTTGGTCTTCAATCGTCTCGATGTCGCAGTCGGTTACCTTGAGGAAATCGGCGTCCCAGACTCGCCCGGACAAGCAGTCGATTCCCTCCATCTCCCAAACTGCGAGATCGGCATTGGCGACATGTACTGACCGATCGGCTTGCACGATCTCGACTTGGTCCCCTTGCCACTGCATGAGGCATTGGTGCATTGTTGAGGGGACACAGCAATTAGCATGGATCCAATCTCGCCCCAACAACAAGCTGTAGGAACCCTTTCCATCGAAGACGAAGAAGGTGGTGGGAATTGTTTTGCTGCCCACGGTGAGCTCCACGTTCAGGACCCCCTTCGCCTCGGATGCGTTGCCACCGAAGTCCTTTAATACCATATTTGTCTTGATAAGATCCTCAGGTACTTTTCCAAGCTTCCTGAAGGTTGTGTATGGCATTAAATTGACTGCTGCGCCACCATCAACCAGCATCTTCGTCATCGGCCGCCCGTTGATGAATCCTTTGATGTACAATGGCCGTAGATGTCTGTAGCTGGCGTCAACTGGCTTGTCGAAGGTGGCTTGGTCTGGTGACAACCGTAGCCTGGCTGAACTTTGTTCCTCATCAGCCATCGCTTCATCGGCCGCCTGCACACTGTATTCTGCTGGCAATATAAACACCATGTTAACAGGCGCCGATGCCGTTTTCTTACCTTTTGAAGCTGAGCTGCCCTGAGCTGTATTGGAGGTGCCCTCATCGGCCCTGGCCACCGTGGATTTTATCCTCCACTCTTTTCTGGTCTTGGTTGGCCGATGGGGTATTTCAGCTTGTTGCTCCTGGATTTGCTCTTTCCTCCTCAGCCTCTGAACCCGCCGTTTCTGTGTCTTGGTGAATACATCGCTTGGGCACCATTGGGGGTTCTGGGCCTGCTCCTCATCTTCATCGTGCTGGTCTTGGTGCATCGGCCCCAGCCTTTCATGCACGGATTTCCGTTGCTTGGCCGGCCGATGCGTTTGTCTGCTTGAGCTGCCCTGATAAGAATTTTCTACACCACTGCATGCAGGGCACTCCTGGACAGATGGCAACCTCATCCCTTCATTCCAGCAGAAGCGAAAAAACTCGCACTCCCAGTGTGGGTCGTAGGAATTGTCTTGATCGACTTGGTCTTGAGCTTGTTCCTCCTGCCTCCGCTGATATTTTCTGATCAGACCCTCAGAGGTCTGATGAGGCCGCTTGCCAGTCCGATGGCCACCGCCATCGGCCCTATCCACCCGCACCATGTTGACTGGGAACAGGTGACCTTCAATCTTCATCGGCCGCTTGCCATCATCGATTTTAATTCTGCCCTGCTCGATGGACGATTGAATTTGTTGCCGGAAGATCTTGCATTCATTTGTATGGTGTGAATAGGAATTGTGCCACTTGCAATATCTCCTTTTCTTGATGTCTTCGGCCGATGGCAATACGTGACCTACTGGCAGTTGAATCTGCTTTTCTTGCAACAGCAGATCAAATATCTTATCGGCCTTGTTGATGTCGAAATCATATTTATCTTCTTTATCTCCTTTCTTGGCCCACTGGCAAGTTGTTGATTTCTTCATCCGGGCCCACTCGGCTAGGTCGACATCAGCGTCTTCATCGTCTTCATCGTCGGAGGCGTACTGATAAACAGTGTTAATCCTTTTCGCGAACTTCTTCGCCTCCTGGAATCGCTGCTCGTGGGCCGATACACGTTGTGCCAGCTGAGCGAGGCTGTCAAATTCCTGAGAGGAGAACCTCTCGCGTATCGGCCCTAGCAATCCCTGAAATGCCAGGTCGGCCAACTGGGAATCGGTCAGACTGAGGCTATAACATCTGTTGCGTATATCTCTGAACCTTTGTATGTACTCAGGGACCGATTCATCCACTCGCTGCCTGATGGCAGTCAGATCTGACAGCTTCATCTCTTGTACGCCATTGTAGAAGTATCTATGAAACTGTTTCTCCAGGTCTATCCATCCTCTGATGGAATTGCAGGGCAAGGAAGAGAACCATGTGAATGCAGACCCTGATAAGGACAGAGGGAAAAACCTCACCCTCAACGCCTCGATAGCCGATGCCTCCCCGCACTGTGCTAAGAATCGGCTGACATGCTCATATGTCGAGACGTTGTCCTGTCCCGAAAACTTGGAGAAATCCGGGATCTTGTATCGGCCCGGCAACGGTGCCCTGTCAAATTCCTCGGGATACGGGTGCCGATACACTGTAGAGTTCTCTTTGGGCTTCAAGCCGAATTGATCTTGCATCACTTCGGCTATCATGTCAGCCCAGTATCCTGCGGGCCGATGCGGGAGGTCCTGCTGGTAGGACTGTTGGAGGCCCTCTGCTTGATAGTGCCTGGGGGAGTACGGTTGATAGTGATGATCCAGGTTCTGCGCACCGTACTGCCCTGCGGTGTACTGCTGATGGCCTTGCGGCATGTTGTATGCAGCTTGAAGTGGAGGACTATTGAACGCCGGGGCTTGCGGTTGTCCGGCCGATGGCTGGTAGACGGGAACTTGCTGCATCGGCTCAACCACCGGTTGCTTCCCCTTGGTCCATTGAGCATATTGCTCCTCTGTGATGTGCTGAGGGCTCCCTCCCGCCTGCTTGGTGAGGACCAGTGGCAGGGTTGTTGTTGGTTGCGCCGATGGAGGTGGCATCGGCGCTGTCGGCTGAGCCGTGCTCAGGTCGTTCCTCAAGGTCCGATAGGCAGGGAACTTATTTTCTGGCAGGTAAATCGGGCCTTGAGGCTTGTACTGATGGATTGAACCATCTAGGATCGACTTGACCGTATTGGTCAACGTGTTCACCAGGATCCCCGACTGGTTGACTAGCGCAGAGTGAACTGTGGAGTCGATTCGGTCTTGCAACGTCGGCGCTGCAGTGTCTTCAGTTTTGACGGCGTGATCGTGCGCCGCCGCCGACGTTCCAGCTCCATCTCCAGAACTTGGCATGACCACCTTGGACTTTTGAATCAAGGTGCCCTGCCGAGTCCTAGAATATGTTTGCAGGTACATATTCTGGAACTGCGCGACCAGACTCTCCATCTCAGCTTTTTGTTCTGCGCTGAGCTGGTCGGCGGTCACAGGAATGACGTTCTCCTCGACGATCTCGGCCTGCTTCGACATCTCGAGGTGTTCTTGTTGCTGGTGAGAAGCTTGCGTTCTTGTGGTCCCACTGGGCGTGCCAAAAGCGTGTTGGCGCAGAATTTCGACCCGTCCAGTAACCAAACGGGTTCTGCGTTACCACGGCGGCCTGGGAGATCTGCTTAACTCCAGTGCAGGTCCAAATGGCTTGCCTAGTTGTAAGTAAGGCGTGCCAGTTGATTTGATCTGCAATCAACAAGAAACAAGTAAACCAAGTCAGAAAACAATGGCCGATCGGTCGGCAGACCGATGACACATTGTTGTAGCCCGGCCGATAGGGCAAAGCTATATCGGCTCACTTAGAAAATAAGTAAGACATGAATCTAATCTTATCGGCCTTCATTGATATGTAGACCTCAACTAATAATACCGGCCGATAAGGATGACAAAGGTAACTACACCAGCTAATACTCTAGTGCAACCTTATACGAGCCAATCGGCCAATATAAACACATCAACCATAAAGAAATCTTAAGATTACTTCACGATCGACATATTTATACTCATCGATCTGCTCATATAAGTGGCAAACATATGCAAGAAATATAAAGCAATTACATATGTTAGATAAGACCGGCTAAAACCCCGGTACTATCCTTAATTACAACCGAAAACAGGCTCTGTGTTAGATCTCAAAACAGGACTAAGGTCGATGGCAACTCAAAGTGTGAATTGAGACTTAACACAAAGAAAATCAAGTCGTCGATTGCTTTTGGGGATGACAGCTGCATTGAATAATCTAGTCAAGCATGAGAATTAAACCATCATCAGCAATAAACCCTAAAGCGAGTAAACCGCCGGCAAGGCTTAATCAAGATACCTGTCAAAACTATTCAAGACATGATAACCGACGATCACATCATCGAGGCTTAACGTGTCTAAAACGACACGTTAGCCCCGACGATGCAAATCGTCGGGGATGAGTTCTTACCTCTGCTCTGAGGAAGCAAGAACTCGTTGAAGAAGACCTCTTGCGAGGGTTGGCGATGCGCCGAAAGTAGATTGATTCGATTGTGTGATTGATTGAGAGAGAGTTTACATGTACAAACTATCGGGATATTTATACCCGAGGTTACAACAGAACCCTTGTAGGGCACGATCTTATCTACAACTAACAAACAAATCCTTGCGGCAGAATTAAGCCACAGATTAGATCTACACTGCTTAATTTACAAGATACAATTGCCTAAAACCGAGCTTTATCTCTATTTGGCAACTTCCTTGAAGCTTACTTTGAGCCCAGACCAAGCCCACGTTGACACTGCCAACTCACAACCCGCATCGGCCCATGACCAAACCAAATCCGTATCGGCCGATACGCTCTTTATAACAACACCTCCCCAGTCCGATACGGTTACCGGGTCCGATACGAAGCCTGGTCCAACTCCAACTCAATCCTTCTTCTCTGCTTCGGTTTCCTCTTTCCTTTCCGAGTCGATTACCAAAATCCGTCGTTAACAATGTGCAGAGCACCTTTTTTTGTGTAGTTCCTGACTTGCTGTTCTATGTGCACTCTTTGATCAAGGGTTTTGTTCTACATGCACATCTATGTAATTTTCATTTTCTATTAATTTTTGAAGTTAAAAAAATTTGATGAGATGAACTTTCATTAGTTGTATCTTGTTTGATCTTTTGGCTCAGTGCTATATGTAAAATGTTCACTTTTTATAGCATAATAATTATCCAATAATATTTAATCAAATCCATTTTCTTTTCTCATGGTATGTTAAGATGATCATAACTTTTGGAATTAGCCATTGATAGAGTCTAACTGTATCTATAGTGGCAGATTGCTAAAAAACAGTTTTTATATCTAGTTGCAGCTTGCACCAAATCATTCTAGGTAAGATGAAACTTATAATAATGCATAGATGTTTGTGTTCATGGATTTTTGGATATATCAGTAGTTATGCAAATTAGGTTTTCAGTAGTGAAGAAACTAGCCACCTCTTTCTAAACTGTTTGTTTGTTTGTTTATAAACTAGTTTGGTTGCACAATTCATGATTCACAATGGTACTTTAGTTTGGCAAATAACCTATTTTTTTGGTAATAGGCAGATCAATGAGATGAAATGTCCTCAAAATTCTCAGTTTAAATTGATTTGAAGGTCAGATTCAAGATTCTACATATTTTTGTGGATGAGGTAAGGTTTGCTACAAACCTAGATTGATTTTGCTCCTTTCTTCAACTTTCTCCCGTGTGAATTCTCTTTGATTGGAACTATTTTTCATCGTTGTGTTCTTCCTTTTCTTCGTGTTCTTCCTTTTCTTCGTTTTCTCCTTATGCTCGCTCTCCATGGTTTCTTTGGTGTGTTTTGGTCGTTGGATGTTGTTATGTCTCTTTTTCTTAGCTTTCTTGGCAGACAAGTAGATCTTTGGTTGACTTTCTCCAATTATTGGGCTGTATGCATGGGCCACTGCCAACTACATATTTAATTTGATTGTGTATTAGGCTTTTTATGTTCTTGCTGTTGGATGCTCGCATGGGCTATTATTGTTGAATTTGTCTATGATGGGCTTTCTCTGTTCTTGATATGGACTTTAACAATATTTTATTTGTTTGATGTATATTTTTAATTTTGTTGGTTGGGCTAGCTTTTCAGCCCATGTTGTTTCTTTTGTTTTGATATGGCCCAACCGGTAAAAAGCTTGTTTCTTGTATATTTTTTCTATGCATTGGATGTAGATCCAAGGGCTGTAAAAATCTGGGTGATTTCTCCCCAAAAATTTGTCGACAAATTGCTAGGCATTCCCTTTCCTTTTCATTTCCTCCCAACTCTGGGTTGCCACCTCCTCTTCTCCCCCAAAACCCACTCCTCCTCTGTCGCCGCCGACGAGGGAGATGGCAATGCTCCTCCGGCAATCCATCGGCATGGCGCGCCAGCTCCTCCTTCGGCCCCTCCCGCTCGCCCACGCTGCCTCCTCCACCCGCTCCTCTTGTTACTACTCTCGCGACGATGTCTCGAGGTGATGTGTGGTTACTGCTCTTCCTCCTCCTCCTCCTCCTCCATTTTGGTGTTGGTTTGGATGGCGTGGAAGGGAGGTTGATGTGTGGTGGTGTGCAGGTACGAGGCACTGAGCACGCCGGTGAACTGGGGGGGGGGGTGAGCATCGTGCCGGAGAAGAAGGCATTCGTGGTGGAGCGGTTCGGCAAGTACCTCAAGACGCTCGGCTCCGGGATCCACGTGCTTGTCCCCGTTGTCGACCGCATCGCCTACGTCCACTCGCTCAAGAAGGAGGCCATCCCCATCCCCGACCAGTCCACCATCACCAAGGACAACATCTCCATCCAAATCAATGCCGTGCTCTATGTCAAGGTATACCTCGCGCCTCGCCTTCTACTGCTACTTTTTTGCTCCATTTCCGGTTGCTAGTGATGGATACAACGAGTTTGTGTACTTGTGTGAGGGTTTTGTATGCACGATCGAGCTTGCAATTTGGTTAGTGTGGTGCGGGCTTCAGGATTTCTGAATTTTAGATGGGTAGGTTGGGTGCTCTAGGTGAGGGCTGATGATTATGCTGTATTGTATGGGTTTTTTGGTGCAGAATCTCTTCTCTATTGTAGGAGATTGTTTGCTTACTACATTGTTAGAAGCAAGGTGTTGTGGCGAGGATTCTGTATGGGCGATCGAGCTTGCAATTTGGCTAGTGTGGTGTAGGCTTAAGAATTTCTGAATTTAGATGGTCAGGTTTGGTACTCTAGGTGAGGGTGGATGATGATGATGCATTGCATGTTTTTTTTGGTGGTGCGGAGGCTCCCTTCCCTGTTGGAGATGTTATGCTTGTGCTTATTAGGGATTGGCAAATTTCATCGGTATGGAATGCATATTTTGCAGTTTACATTGGTGGTTTTAAAGTATAGTTTAGTGCTTCAATTGGATTTGATGGGTGTGTTCCACAATAGATCCTATTTTGATGCTTTAAGGATCTATAGGTGCGAAAAATAAGTTGATAGGAGTTTTGTGAGTGTGTATTTATATGCTTATTTCCTTGCCATGTAATCTATGTGGGATGTGCCTAGTTTTTGTTGTTGTATTAAGATGTTGTTCTAATACCACTAGGTGGTGGTTTGGTTTATATCTGATTTTGTTTGGCTTACAAGCTAACAGGTTTTTTCCCATCCATAACGAGTCTGTAGCTTGGTTGGTCATAAAGTTGTCTGTAGCTTGGTTATTTATATCCATGTTGATCGTCCTGCCCTTAATGAATATGAGTATTCTTGTTGGGCATGTAAACATTACTTTATATAACTAACTTATTTATGCAAATGCTCCAAACGTAAATGTCAAAACATTCAGCTTTGTAGCTAAGGTGTATATATATCAAGTGACTGCTTTATGATAATTTCTCCAATCAAGGGATTTCCTTATATCTACAGTTAGCTTTCTAGAAGGTAGATACTGTTGCTTGCAAGTGCTAACTATTGCTTCTTTTTTTTGGTGATTGTGAACTTTACAGATTGTTGATCCCTACCTTACTTCCTATGGTATGGAGAATCCAATTTTTGCAGTCATCCAGCTTGCCCAAACAACTATGAGAAGTGAGCTTGGAAAGATTACCCTAGACAAGACTTTTTGAGGAGAGGGACACAACTAAATGAGCAAATTGTGGTATGGCATCTTGTTTGCAATATATGTTGTTTGTTCTATTTGCCATACAATGGCAGTTATTCTGGAATCTGGATAAACTTGCATATGGGTTTAGTACTTATATATCCAATGAGCTCTGTCCATAAGTTAAACTTCCATCTCTTATAATGACATTTCTTTATAATTACGTTCTTTTTTGGATCACCATTGCCAAATGTAAGCAAATAAACATGCAGTCCCTGTGGTTGTCTCACTTTCCAATCTTGTTTTGTTGCTGTTTCTAATTTATGGCTTCCATTAAGTAGTAATATCATGTAATACCTCAAGCAAAAGGAAAAAAACACAGTCGTACAGATTCTCTCTTAGTAAATTATATAGTGGTCGTTGTTGCATGATAGTTTTGGCTTGTCTCTACTTTATCTCATGCCTTTACTCACTTTTCATCATATTTGTAAGTTTTATGCATTGCCTTTGATGTATTTTTTTTCTGTATTTGTCTGGCAGAAGTCTATAAATGAGGCTGCAACTGATCGGGGACTGAAGTGTCTCCATTACGAGATCAGTATGCCCTTTTTGCTTCTGAACTGTTGAGCTATAACTGTCTCCTGTAATATTTCTGATGTTTAATAATTGACTATGCAGGAGATATGTCTCCTCCATGTGGTGTTAAGGTGGCTATGAAGATGCAAGAAGAAGCAGAAAGGAAAAAAGCATTCCCATATCCTCAAATTCGAAGGTAATGAATGCACAGTCTCTTTTAAGTTTTTAACATGATTTGTCTTGGCCTGCTTGAAAGGGCATTATTGGATTTTAGTATGTAGAAAATGAAATTCTGATTGATATATTTCATTTGATTTTCCAGGAGCTATGTTGGATCAAGCTAATCGTGCAAAGGTTATGTTTTATATGTTCATTCTAAATTTTTCCATTTTCCATGTTCTCCATGATAAGATGGCCTATAAATATGTTCAGCATGATTTCTTCTGTTTGTTTCATTTATCATGCCATCATGTTTCCTAGCTTTTGAGGTTCACATTGCCCATATTATAACTTGGTGTATATAGTTTTTGAGAGTGTCATTCTTTATATCCATTTATCCTACCATCATCTTTAATACCTTTTAGCTTTCCTATTTATACAAGGGGCCCGGTGTATATGTTCAGCATCCATCCATCTGTTTGTTCCATTTATTCTGCTATCATCTTGCTCTTTTTGAAATGCTTATGTTCAGCTTGTGTCTTTTTGTTGTTCCATTATTTTACTATCATCTTGACCACTTATGGAGATTGGACCATTGCAGTAGACTATGCTTTTTTATCCTGATGGGTATTAATGGATTATCTACGCATTAATGCTAATAAAAATCTTCTGTAATGAAATCCAGGTGAGGCTGAAGCAATTCTTGCAAAGTCTAAAGCATCTGCTCGAGGAATCAGATTGGTCTCCGAGGCTATCAGGACTAAAGGCAGCACTGAGATATCATGAAATGTTGAGACGGTTCAACAGTGTCTACTTTTGTGGCTAAGTTCTGCATCAAAACTATGCTTATATTCTCTCACTTGTTTTAGGCGGCGAACCTGAAAGTTGCTGAACAATACATGAATGCATTTGCTAATCTGGCCAAAAAGGTGAGATTTCTGAAGCTATATTTCCATATTCTACAGTTTATAATACGATTTGCATAGTGTTCTACAGTTCCTAATGTTATTTGCAAAGTGATGCATTGGCAATCTCTTTGAAACGCAGAACAACACAATTCTCCTTCCAAGTGATGCTAGTAACCCATCATCCCTCATTGTGCCATTTCTCCAGAAGCACATCTACCAGACCAATAGCTTGAAGAATGGGAGGTACCTGACAGAAGCTCCTGAGGAAGAGGTTCACTTCACTGACCTACCTTCTCTGACCAACTCGGGAGGTACCTATGCTTCTGCATGTCCCATTTATTCTGCTGTCATTCTATAATGCTTTTGAATTTGTCGTTTTCGATGTTACACATTATAACCTGCTATGTATTTATTCAGCATCCATCCATTTGATTGGTCCATTTATTCTGCCATCTTGCTCGCTTTTAAAATGTTTATCTATCTTCGGTTTGTATTGTTGTTTTGTTCCATTAGTGCACCATGCATCATCTTGACATCTTATGGAGATGGTAACAGTGCAGTGTAGACAGTATTTTGGTTTTGATACTCTAAAACATCTGGTTTTGCATTTTTTGTCTTACGGTAATTAAAGTATTATCTACGTATTAATGCTAATAGAATTCTTTTGTAATGGATACCAGACGACTCCAAAGCAACTGTTACAAATTCAGGAGCCACCAAAGGATCTGCAATGGGTTCGGTGGCCACGTGGACACATCCTCGTCCAATGGCGACATTCCTCTCTCAACCCAATACCCATAGGTAGATACATCTCATGCCCCAGCAACTTAGCTTGGCAGTTGCCTCCTGTACATTTTCTTCATTAAGGTTAGCGCAATAGCCACTCTGCCCTGATATTGTTATTCCTCCCTTTTGGTTGCGTTTACTCTTACAGAGATGTTGGTAAGAAACTAGTTATTCTGTGGTGCAGTATTAAGCAGCAACACACTGCCTATGCTACTGATGCAAGTATGCCAATAAACTGGGGGTTGAACTTTGTGCGCGATGGAGAGGCATATGTTATTGAATGCTGTGAAAAGTACAAGAACACCCTATACTCTGCGTTCCATGTTCTTATACCTTTCTTTAACAACATTGCCTACATACATTCACTTAAATTGGAGGTGGTCCCAATGACCAATGTAGTTCTTACCCAGGATCGCATCACTATCCATGTCAATGGTATCCTTTGTGTCCAGGTATACGTCGCACACCGCTTTACGCTGTTACTACTTTGGTGAATTTTAGATCGCTGAGTGCGTTTGTGTGAGTTTGTTTATGTGCTTGTGTGAGCTTGTTTGCCTGCCATGCAGTTAGATCTTGTGATGCTATTGAAATGTTGTTAGATTGGTGTTTTGGCTCTTTTGTGCAAGTGATTAGAATGCTGTGACAAAACAGTCAGAATGATAGCTAAGATCTATATACAAGTGATGCTTTCTGACTATTTTGTGTTTACCCAATCAGGGGATTTTCATATGCACTGTCATATTTTGCACACAAGTGTTGTGTGCTGATTTTTTGTTGTCTTTGGTTGTTGTGAACGTAGGTTGTTGATCCAGTGCTTGCTTCATATCTTGTGAATGATTTCACTCATTTGGTTGAGAATCTGGCAAGAACTGCAGTAGGAAATGTATTTGGAAAAGTTGTTTTCAATGGTTGTGCGGAATAGAGAGACGATTTGGCAAAACAAATAAGGGTATGTGTATAAAAAGTCAAATCTCTTATGATAGGAGCTATCATATAGAAATGTTATATGACATCTTCCAATATTTACATAAACCAAATTGCGCCTGAATGGGGCTGGCGGTGCGACCAGTTTGAAATCTGTAAGGTTTTTGTTAATCATTATATATCCTGAATCATTATCGTGTGGTCTATAATATTTTTTGATCCTGCTGAGTTTCTTATGCAGACACTATAGCTGAGAGATCAGGCATTCCTGATAATGTTGAGACACCCACCAATGAAGTACTTGAGCTGGTATTTCTCCTGTAATAGATACTATGTCGCTGTTTTAGACTGTATTTTGGATAACAAAGTTGCTATATGCTAAATCTTCTAGAAATAGATCGTTTTCTCTTTACTTGCAGCTTTTTTTAGGGTGCAATTTGTGTCGTTAATGATTATAGTGCTCTATGGATTTTGTAGGGCAGGGATCTAAAAAAAGAAATGGTTGCGCTGGAAAATAAAGTTGATATCCAAAGACCAAACAAGTCGACGTCGTACTCACTGAATGTAACCAACCCATTGTGAGTGCAAGTTTTTTTAGCCTGTTCATGACACATACACACCCTTATATTAGCATTTGTGATACAGTTAGTTCATGCTTTTGATTATCTTAGAAAATGCTTTTGATGTTGATGTGGTATTTATGTCCAGTCGAACCATGATTCGTATACTGGAGCTAACCTCTTTCTCTCTCCAAAACACGGACGGAAGGTAATGGAAAGTAGAAATAACGGAGAACAACACGGACGGAAGGTAATGGAAGAAGTGCACAGATGGGAATCATGTTATAGTATAGTTTTTCATTTTACACTTTCTCCAGAGCGACTGCAAGCGTGTACCTTTGTGGAGACATGTTATATAGCAAGTCATGTTTTGGCTCTCTGTTGCATTTAGGCTTACTAGTATGTAGATAGAAGTTCTTAACTACCACATCCCAATTTTCATGTGGCTACATTGATCGATTTCATGCTTCCATTTATTGCAATTTGAATTGAAAGTTCATACGTATCCAAATACAGTACAAACGAAGGTATCCAAGTATTTAAAGCAAGGTTTTTCTTTAGAAAATAGAGGGTGTGTTCGGGAGGAGGTGAAAACATGTCCAAAAAACGAGCTAATTTATTAGTGAATTAGCTCATTACTAATTAAGTATTGGCTAAAAAATTTTAATAATAGATTAATATGATTTTTAAAGCAACTTTTCTATAGATTTTTTTAAAAAAACATATCGTTTAGTTGTTTGGAAAACGTGCGTGTGGAACATGAACTAATAGAACTAGAAAAGGACACACGACAACACACCGTGCGCAGTTGCACAGACAAATATAGATTAAGCAAAGAAATAGAACTGTTAGGCACAATAGGATAAAAGCTTCAGGTTTGTTTCTTGTTGTCGAATGACAACAGCATCTGCCGAAAGGCAGGCTTCACTTAGGTGGGAAAGTAAATACAATATGTTGATATTAATTTTTTCAGGGATCCCCCAGTACATGCCCCTTGGGGTCTATTTATAGGTTTAGTACAGGTTCATGAACCCTAGGGTTTTCAAGTACAGGGGAGTTTGAATGGCTGCCCTTATGATAGAGACATTTGTGGGGGTAATTACAGACAATTTTAGGCTTGGGCCCCTTCTTGGGCCTCTAAGTGGGCCTTCCCCATCGGTTGGCCCTGCAAGGCCCTGAACCCTTTGGCGTGGGGAAGAAAACCCACTGCTTTGGGGGTGAAGGCCTTCGGCTCAAGGACGAAAGTCTCCTGCCTCGTCCTTGACATGTCGCTTCGTCTGATGGCTTTGCCTGAAGCTCTAGTCTTCATGGCAATTGATGCTCTGCCCTCGTGCTTCGCCCTAGTGATTGCCCTTGTGTTTCAGCAGGCTCGGTCGAAGACCCTCGTGACATGCCTTCAATATTTCTCTTTCATTAGATATGAATTCGCCTGGGTTAAGCCTTCTTACTTTCCAGATATACGATAATGGATAGATCAATAAGTAGAACCCCTGTAAATTATACATATAATTTTTTAATACATACCCTGTTGGAAGCTTTCCTACATTATTTTTCTTTAAAAAAAAGGGAAAGCCATGCATTTCACATCTATAGACCTGACCAAAATGTGGTATACATATAATTTGGCGATTTGGATGCTACGTACAGAGGTTAAAAATGCAAGAAGTTCTATATATTTGATAGATAGACGACAATCATATAGGCATACATTGTATGGTTGGAAGATGTTTGGCAGAATTATATATGTTGCTATTATACGTTTGAAAGTTGCCTGTAGAGCCACCTTCACTAGTACAGATTCTGTTTTTCCATGCGGTAAAAACACGTTTTTTCGTGCGGAGGTCTTGCCCGTTTGCACCCAGGGGTCTGGGAAAATAAACATTTTCGCGTGCGGGCGGCCCAACCGCACAGAAAAATACATCTTCCCGTGTGGTCCACTTAACTCGACCACACAGGATAATCCTTTATCCCGTGTGGTCCAGTTATACCAACCGCACAGGAAGATGTATTATTGCAGACGCCCTGGCACATACTAGCCGTTTGGAAAGATCTCGTACGCACTTGTACTTTTTTTTATTGTGTTTATGAATGGTACACTAGCAAATCTAGTCGCAGTTATTCACGCTCAATTACAAACACGATTGAATTTTATAATGAAAATATCACAAGTTAAACCATATAAAACATCGATATATATAATTAAATAGCATATATACATGTACACATATGAAAGTAGCTACATTGCTACTGTAACAAATAGTACAAGTTCTGCCTCCCTCACAAATAGATCTTTTTAATATACTGCATGTTCTCTCTCTCACTCCCTTAGGCATTTGAATTTGTCATCGCAAGCAATGCTATCAGGGTCATAGAACTCCCCTAGATGGTTGCAAATGTCGTGACGAATGAACCGGCACAAGTCCGCGCACAAGTTGAGAAGCGTTTTTTTGTCGAACCGGTTTGCGGTACACGGAATGCTCAGGAGCTATTGAAAATAGAAGAAAAATGATATATGTTAAAATCAACTTAAACGAACTAGTTCGTATATATAAGGAGCACGATGACTTACATCTGTAAACTCAGTTCTGTATCTCCCGCAGACTCTGAGCATCTCGCACACGTAATATCCACGTAGGCTAGTGCCGAGGGGTTGCTTGTAACACTGCGTAAGAATAGTAGACACATCAGTATTAAAAACTAACAATTGCATCATTAAGTTAACGAATATATGATCACATACCAGCCAACGTGCCTTTACAAGAAGCTTTGTTTTCTTTTGATATTTTATGAACCCGCCATGTCTTTTGTAATAGTCGTGTCCTCTACAAAGATAAAATATTTGTTTAAGCTAACTTTAAAATTATATCTAAGCAGTATAGTATGTAGGAGGTTTGTTTCAAACTTACAAATTCAGCAAGACAAGGAACTCCATGAACTTTTGATCTTCGTAGTGGGCTGGATCAAGAACTACGACCAAGTGGTCCCTTGGATATACGAGGAATAGTATGTAGTGATCGCTGCAAACACAGTTTATGAATTACATAAGGCATCTGGTAGATATTTTGATGTGCTATGATATTATATGAACGGAACAAAGGGAATGTTCCTTACGTTAGGTGGTATGGGACCATCAATACTCTTTTGTCTGCGTGCGTGAGCATAGCTTGTCCCAAGTAAGATGCCGTCTCGACCCTCTTATTCTTGTGCAACCTATCGACATACGCTTGTCTTTCCTTCGGCATCTTATCCTTTAGTTGCAGACCATCCATATTTAGCCTCACAGTGTGGGCTGTCATGCAAATCCTCGTCGGGTTAGCGTAGCCTATTGAGGCCCCCGTTCTTTGGGTGTCTACCCATTGTGACCTAAGGAATTAGCAAGTTAAATGACTTATAATTTGTTGGCACATATTCGCTAACAACAAACAAGAGCAAAAACTTACAGGCACCACGCGCCGACGAGATTGATATCCATTTTTTCCATCTTAAAGAAGCCATGTAGGTCATTGAAAGTGATGATGAAGTTTCCGTTGGGTCCCTTGACGAAAGCGTTATCCAGGACCTTGACACTAATCATCCCAAGACCTTTCTCATTTGCTCTTAGATACCAGTCATGCAGCAACCTCATTGGCCATGGGAGTTCGAGCATGACGTGGAATGGCAAGAATGGCTTGCCATATTCATACACCTTTGGCACTTCTGTAGAATCCCAAGATTGCATTTTGTCTGCATGACCTAGTACGCTTTTCTGTGCATCCGTTTGCGGTTCAGGTGGGCTTGGCTTTGGCGGACCCTGTCCCCTAAATGACTTGAAAACTATCCTCGCCTCATACTCTACCATTTCCTTCGGTTTGTACGTGGAAATCATTTGTGGTATGAGCTTGCAGGCTTGCGAAGTACTTGGCTTTTGGATAGATGCATCTTCCCGGGAAGGTGGCACAGGTTGTATGAGAGTAGATTGTGGAGTAGGAGGTGACTGATGAGCAGGAGACGGCTGCCGAGGTAGCGGAGTTGGGGAATCTGGTGCGGCAGGCTCTGCAGGTGGAGAAGGTACTCTTTTTGGGGACGGAGATCTTGGTGGGATAGGAGATCCTGGTGGGGTATGGGAATTCGGTGGGGATGGCGATGCTGGAGGGGCAGCCGTCTGTGACACCAATGGACCTAGGGTCATCAACGTTGCTTGTCCCATGAGGATGATGTCTCGATGATGCCAAAGGATGAACTGGTTCACCGCATCTCCGAGTAGTTCTATCCCCTCTGGTGTTGGGATGTCCAGCTCCAATGACATTTGATCGGCATTAACCCTTTTCACTTGCACCCTTGCGTAGTCTTCCGGAATTGGGTTGTTATGGAACTGTCTCCCTGGAATCGCTAATTCGGACCCAACCTCCTTCATTTTCCCGGCTCTGCCTATCGGAATGATAAGGCTGCACGGTGTCGGACCGGTAATAAGATCGACCGAGTAGGGTGTTGTTTCTACGTACCCGACACTGCTCAGGATCTGCACCGTCTACTCGGCTTGAGGAACTAAGTTCAGGAAGGCTTGGGGATGTTGTGCGGCTAGCCTGTAGAACTATTGGGTGACTTGTTGGGTTACTTGTTCGGTGACTTCTTCACGCAACTTCGCTTTGTAGGTGTCCCGCTTCTTGTAACTTTTGAATTCCTTTGGAAACCCTACCTTCCAACTCGTCCTTGAAGATTTTTCTCTTATCCTCCTGGAGTGTTCGGCAGTCCCCAAAGCAGCGGTGAGCTCGTCATGCTCCCTTCTGGCGACGAACTCCCCTGTCTTCTCCTTCTCGACAATCTGTTGGAGAGACGTGGTCACATGCTCGATGTCAGGAGACTCAAAAAGCATCTCACCCTCATCCGTCACTTGCCCCGTACTTCGTGCCCATACCCAGTTTCGAGTGCGCGGATTTAGGGGCTGGACCAACAACGGTTTGCCTTTAGCTGCAAACTTTTCCTCCATAGCTCACCATTGGTCCATGTGATCGTCGTATCCACTAGACCCCAATCGGTGTGGATATATGTTTTTCTTCGCCAGGTCCGACATCTTCTTCCTCCTTGCCAGAGCTTCAGGTGTTGTCATCTTGGCCACAAACTTGTCCTGTTCGACTGGCGGGATATTGCCATATTTTTCAAATGGAGACTTGTTCTTCTGAACATAATAAGTGTTCATGTCAGACTTCCACTGTCACCACCGATGGGCCATTGTACTCAATGCAAATCTGCTCCCAATAACCTCTGATGCAGGCGGATACACAAGTACTTCTGCAGCTCTTCCCACATTAAATTCTTGATGTGTTGGTTAACGTCCTTCCACTCATCCACGTTCAAAGGCCCATGAAGTCTTGCCACCGTCCCGCATATGCTGCTAAACTTGGCCATCACGTGTTTTGGCTCGACGGGCTTTCCATCTTCGTTCAGAGCAGCAATGTAGTAGGTCTCCTTTGGCAGCTGGTTCCTGCTCCTCTCACCACGTTGTTTCTTTGCACGTCCTCCTCCACTTGCTGACGTATCTGTTGGATCTGGACCTGATGTGGCTGTGTCCGCATCTTCTTGAGCCCTGGCGGTAATCTGGCTGGCCTTTCGTTTCGACCGACGCCGAGTAGCCATTTGCAGGAGTAAGCCATTAGACGGCTATGATCGGGAATGTTAACAAATCTAGAATGGTTAGGATTGTAAACTTACTGCTTGCTCGATAGGAATATAATCAGGGTCATTCTCAAGTCGCTCGATAGCCATTTGCGCTAGTTCTATTTCAAACGGGTCGCTCGGTGTGCACCAAGATTCCTCGCTCGACGCCGCTTCATTTCCGACAGCTACTTCGTGTGTCTCTGAGCGCGGATTGTTCGTGGGCTCTGTGCCCGATGCAGCTACGGGTGTCAGGGAGGGCTGATTGACCGTTGCAGCTACAGGTGTCGGGGAGGACTGATTGACCGTTGGTTCTGTGCCCGATGTTGGTATGGGTGTCTCGGAGGGAACTTTGTTGTTCGACATTTTCTTCTATGTGCGTTCTTCACACACAAAGTCTACAAAATGCATATATATACATCAAAGTTAGTTGTCTTTGGATAGTACCTGATGCGTGTATGAAAATGCCCTTTTCATCAAACCATTGTTCATATGCCTAGGAAACAGTCTATATAGGAGAAAATTAGAGTACGGTACGTAATGCATGTCTTGACAAAGAAGTAAGAAAGTTTTGGTGTTCAAATTAGCTATAATAAAATGATGGAATAATCTCCCATTAACATATAAGAAACTAGTATTTAATTTCAACGACAACGCTAGTCAGCCAGATTATTAAGGATAAACGCGTGACTACTAATCAAGAGCAATTAAATCTCGCATTATAATTCAGGCAAATTCAGAACTGAGATGACAATTAGCTTGTTAATCCAAAGACAACTAATTAATTCACAATGTCCACAATGTCCACAACCAGGAAGAACTTTTAAAATTCGCTTACTTATATATATCCACAATGTTCACTAATTTTTTAATGCAACTTAAGAAATATGCAACATACATGTATCACAAATATCTTGAAATAAGAATTAACAAGTCAGATCTCATATATCACGTATCTTGCCTTAGTGTGTTGATTGGCAACCTTCGAATCACGTAATTCAACTTCAGAGTCGCCCGCGTCCAACCCCGACAACAAAACAAACGTGTGGTAATTACAACAGTTATATTGCACAACTAAAATATAGCCCAAGTTGTAAATATATACATTGATCGTCCGCTAGTATGTTCAGTCATTATTTTGCTCGGTCGTTCAGTCGTTCGCTAATACGTTAGCTCGTTCGGTCGGTCATTCTTTCACTCGGTCCTTTGTTCTTTTGCTAATACTATACATTCGCTCGTTCGGTCGTTTACTCGCTTGTTCGGTCGTTCGCTAATATGTTCGCTCGTTCGGTCGTTCGCTAACATGTACGCTCGTTCGGTCGTTTGCTAATACTATACGTTCGCTCGTTCGGTCATTTACTCGCTCGTTTGGTCGTTCGCTAATACGTTCCCTTGTTCGGTTGTTCTTTCACTCAGTCGTTCGGTCGTTCGCTAATACGTTCGCTCGTTCGATCGATCATTCCCTAATACGTTCCCTCACACGTTTGCTACAATCGTTCGGTCGTTCTTTCGCTTGGTCGTTCGCTAATACGTTCGCTAGTACGTTTGCTACGATCGATCGGTCGGTCGGCCGGCCACGGCGGCAGTGACGGCGGCGACAGCGGCAGTGGCGGTGGCGGTGGCGGCGCCGTGGCGCCGGAGAAGAGAGAGGTGGAGGGGAGATGGTGAGGGTGGCGGCGCCGGCGTCCTTACCTTGAAGTGACGGCAGCGGCAACGGCAATGGCGACGATGGCAGCGATGGCGACGACGACGGCGGCAGCACCTGAGAGGAGGAGAGGAGGCGACGGCGGTCGGTGAGGAGGCAACGGCGGTCGGCGAGGCGACGGCGACGGTTGCTGAGGAGGAGAGGAGGTGGCGGCGGCCATTGACGAGGAGGCGGCAATGGTCGGCGAGACGGACAGGCCGGTGGCAAGGAGATGCAGGCGGCAGCATCGAGGGGACCAGCTAGGCGGCCGGTGACGAGGGCGAGGAGATGAGGAGGCGGCGGTGGAGGATTTTGGCAGCCTGGCGGCGAGCTGATAAAATTTCTCCGGACTTAGAAATTTTTGGACCCTGCCCATACCTTATATAGAGGGACGGTGGGCGTTAGTGTCCTCATTGGCCTTCCCATAGAATGAGATGGCCTGCACCATAGTGATTAGACCCGTCTTGATCTCAAAATTGGTGTCCACAGTGTTGATAGTTGGCCCAATGGGCACATTGGAAGCAGAGGGAGCCGAGTATTCACGAAGGGTCTTCTGAGCCATCGGCTACGAGCGTATTGGTGCAAAGATGACTGGTTCGGGTGCCAAGAGCCTGATTTGCAGAGGAACGATGCGAGGTCGGACTCTTCTTGCAAGCTTCTCTGGATTATCAACGAAGTTTGTTAGCAAGTTGAAACCAGTCATACACTACCTATTTTCACATAAAAGAGAAAACAAATTAAGGTTAACCTCTTTGGACCAAGTTTTCATTAATCATAATATGATTATAGACATATAAACTTTATCTTAAAACCAGTCCTTCCCCGACAATGCCGCTAGAAAAGCTTTTTGGTATTTATTATGTTCACAGATAAATTCGCAAGCGCATGGATACCGCTGTAGCAGTTCACCCATTAGTACTTCCGTAGGGAAGGACGGCGATATAGTTTATATCACATTAATCAATCTATAATTAATTCACCATATTCTAAACAAGGGTTAAGATGATATAATAATAAGGTAGTGGACACATAGGAGATTCACCTCTAAAATAGCATTAGAGAACTATGGTACAACTGTATTTCTATATTAATCATGTCTAGTATACACTTAACATGTACATGCTTACAACATAGGACTTAGTTCCAGGCACCCAGGTACTACCGAGAGACCACTCTTTGCTGGTCTGCTAGCGTGGTTATGGCATTTATGCTGTGGGCCCCTGGTTTTGTACACTGGAAACCCCATGTGTTTACAATACCATTCCCTGGATCAGTAGATGGTACACACATGACAAGTTGCATATCACATAGCTGACATCGTTATACAGGTCTTACATTACATTAATAATACAAGGGTTACCCAAGTGGGACCAAAATAGACTAAGCATGGTCGATTACATTACAAAATACCCAAAGAAGTAGATGAGGTAGCGGAAGCAAAGCAGCAGCCGTCCAACTTATTCCACAGGCAGCGACTGGTGAACCTAGGTCCCTACTCCATTGTCTTCGACTCCTTCTCGTCAACATGGCACCTGTACAGGTTGGCTCCAACACCTTCTTCTAAAAGAGTTAATTAAACAAGGGTGAGTACCAACCGTACTCAGCAAACCACTACTACAGAATGTATTTAGTGCACACAGGGTTTCAAGGATGGTTTGGTTTATTTGCATAAAACTAAATTTCAAAATTCATTTCACAAACCTATGACTTAGTAGTTTTAACCAAAAAAACAACGTTAAGTTGAAGTTGTAGTTAATCAGCGAGAGTTCATCCACCTTCCCCAAGCCTCGCATGGTCCGGTTTACCCTCGCATCCAATTTTCCACATTTTTCACCATTACGACCTTCCCGCCCATCAGGCAAGGTCGCACATGTCACGTCCTGATAAATTTATCCCAAGTTAAAAATTGTTTGTTAAAAGGAATAATAGAATTAATTAAAATTCAAAAAGAAAATGGCAAACATTAAAATGCGTATAAGAAAAATTCGAAAGTGGCTTGGAGGATTTTTCCTAAATTCTCCATGCTCTAAATTGGTCCCTCAATTTTTACGTGAATTTTCATAGCACAAGAATTAATTTTAATGTAAAACTAACCAATTTTGAAGTTAAATAAAATAGAAAACCTAAAAATAATACTCTCCCTCTCCTTGGGCCGCTTCTGGCCCAAAATCCTCCCCTCTTTTCCTCGGCCCGCGGCCGAAGTCTCCTTTTCCTCCTCCCTCTCTCCCTCCCTCTTGGGCCTTTTTCCTCGTCGCGCCCTGGAAATCACCCTAAAATCTCATCTTTTAAAAGTATTTCTAGAAATTGTAAAAATCAAATTTAGCCTTCAACAATTAAAAATCCCCAAGATTCAACCCAAACTGGAGTGTGGGAATTTTTATTGAATTCCTCATGCTTCAAAATATTTAACCAATTTTTACTTGAATTTTCATAGCACTGTAAATATTTTTAATGCAACCAAAACAGTTCTCATATTCTCTAAAAAAGGAAAAATTAAAATAAGTCTCCCTCCCTCTCTTGGGCCATTTTCAGCCCACCACTTCCTCCTCCCTCTCTTCCTTCCCTCCCTCTCCTTGGGCCGGCCCAACTCTCTCCCTCTCACTCGGAAAAAGTCCATTTTGCCTCTTCCGCGCAGCCCAGCTAGCCCAGCCGCTGGTCGTCTTCTACCTCCAGACGTCTCTCTCTGTCCTGTGAACTGAAGTGCCGCCGCCGCCTCTCGATCTCCCTCCACGGTCGATTTCTCTCCCAAGTAATTGCAAAAATGGGTTCCTCACATCCTCCTCATCAATTCCCCCAACAAATCCCACTCAAATCGGCTTAATTTCGTGGTGGATTTTGAAGGCTTGCATCCATGGAGAGCTCCACCATGGCCGGCGCCGATCTCCCTCCCCGGCGCCCATCTCCCTTCCCTCTGGCCTATAAAAGGAAGCCCTCGGCCTCCTTCTTCCTCCCCGCACATCGCCGCTCTCCTCTCGCGCTCTCCCGAGCCGCCGCGTCGCTCTCCTGTTGCGACGTCGCCGCTCCGGTCGCCTCGTCGACGGTCGGGACCTCCTTGGAGCCCGGCGTCGCCGTTGTTAGCATCGCCACCTCTTCCTCTTCCCCGTCCACACACCCGTCGAGCACGAGGACCACGGGAACGATGACGACCCGAAGCTTCTCACCGGTTCTTCCTCGCCGCCGGCCAACTCTGTTGTCCTCTCGCTGCCGTGACCGCACGGTGAGAACCGTCGCCTTCTCCTCTCTCTGTGGTTTCCCCTCCCGTACCCCGTTGCGCCACCACCGCCAACGTAGGCCGTCGCCAGCAGGCCGCCGCTCCTGCCCGGCTGAGCCTGGGCGCTGGTGCACCGTGAGCCGCCTCGGTGCGCCCGGCTCACGGTGGACCATGTGGCTGGCAGGTGGGACCCACCCCGTGGACCCAGTGCACCCTGTGGCTGACGCAATAAATTGAATTTCCTTTAGAAAATTAATTCACTAAATCACAAATTTCCATTTAAACAACAGTCGAAATTCAAAATGTCATATCTTGACTATTTGAACTCGGAATCGACCCGTTCAAGTTGCTAATTTCTCCTTAATTAATAAAGAACCCATTTGTACATTTTGTTTTTGCATCTTATATGGTTTTTATTTATCTTTTGACCTTTTTCCTTTGCGTATGTCGGGTCGACACTGCAGATCCGGAAGAGCCGCTCTTTCTCGAGGTTGATCTTGAAGACTTTGGTAGCGAGCAAGGCAAGTCATGTCATTTTGATCATATCGCTATCCCAGTTTACAAAATTTCTGTTTATTTAAATTATTGCATTTCGGTTTATTAAATTCCCGCGATTATTACCGTTTTATTTAGCCTTACTGATTTCCCTCGTTACGACCTTACTATTTGTATTATTTTGATCCTTGATAACCCTAGGAAAAATAAAACTAGTAAGGACATTATTTATGTGGTGCTTACTAGAGACTTTAGGAATATGCTTAGCCTTGCTTACATAGAAACAATTAGAGTTAATTTTTAATAATTAGAATTGTGAATAATTTATAAATAATGGTAATTTTGGGTTAGCGGCTGTTTAGCCATGAAGTGATGTTTCCCCTTCAAAATTTCCCCAAACTTGTTTTCGGCTGGGCTCGGGGTGCTTGGTTTTGTTAGTCACACCTCAGCCGTCATAAGGACCGGACTTCGGGCCTCTGTTGCAAAGCATATTCTGTACTACCACTTGTCTAATGGGTAAGGCTTAACACGTCGTCTAGTACGGTCATGAACAGAAAAGACACGGATAGGGATGGATGAAGCCCTTGGTGGGGTTGACGTCTCTGGCAGTACGCCCGGGAGCATAGACTGTCCGCTCGACCCAGGGCGCCTAACGGGGGAAGTCTATGTCGGTCTTCTTTGTTTAGGGCAGTACTAAACGACGAGTTATGTCATGACTTTCGTCCGTATGCCGTGGTGGCATGTGGCACGTCGCAACACATGAGGAAGACATGTCTGGTGGGTAAAGATGTACACCTCTGATCAGAGTTTAATCTATTCGAATAGCCGTGCCCTTGGTTATGGGCAAGCTGAGCAATGTACCCAAGTTAGAATTTAATTCTGTTTAAAACTAAAATAATTGGAGTTAGCACTTGTTGGCCTAGGTTAAGGCAAGATCGCGTCGGTGCGCGGCTTAATGATAATTTGACTAGAGATAGGTTCGTGTTGGATTAAAATGCCTTTAAATATTTAAATGTTTCGAAATGCTGGTTTTATGCAAAATATCCTTATATATGAATCCTTTGTACTCCCTAGCATTATATTTGCATTTTTTTCCCAGTATGGCTAGCTGAGTACGGTGGTTGTACTCAGCCTTGCTCCCCTTTTTCCCCCTTCCAGCAGAGGAGTACTTTGGAGTTGAAGACGTTGGTGTCTAGCTCGTGCCTATCGTCGAAGTGCCTATGGTGGTCCGTCGTAGCTGCCGCCTTTTATTTGTTTATCTTTCAGTGTTGGGTCTTTGGTCACCCATGTAACAAAGTACTCTATCTTCGCTTCCGCTTGTTTACTCTGATATTTACCAACTCTGTAATGTGTACCTTGCCTCCTGGGACAAGAAATTATGCACTCACAAACGGAATATAGTGTTCTATTTTCCGGGCGTGACATTCCCCCCTCCTCGGCCCATCTCCTCTCCCCTCCTCTCGGCCCAGCCGCCTCCCAGCCGTCGGCCTGCCCTCCTCACGCGGCCCAGCCGGCCCAGGGAGGCAAGAAACGTCATCTTCCTCCTCCATTAGCCGAGCCGCCACCCTCTCCTCTCCCTCTCGACCAAACAGAGTCGCTGACGCCCCTTGGATTCCCCTCCCCGGTTAATTCCACTTCCCTTTGGTGGCAAAAATCGGTTCCTCTCCTCCTCCTCTTCAATTCCCCTAAACTTTTCCCTCTTGATTCGGATTAAATTCGCGGGAATTTAATCCCTCTTCTTTGGCTGCCATGGATGGCCGGCCGGTGAGCTCCCCGGCCATTCACCTCCTCTCCCCGACCATTCCCCTACCTCCTCCCAGCCTATAAATGTCGGCAACCTCCTCCCCTCCCTCCCCTTTGCGTTTCCCGAGCTCTTTTGCCCTCTCTTCATCTCACCATGCGGCCTCCTCTCTCCACCACGCCGGCAAGCTCCGGCTACCCCTCCCCGTCGCCCGGTGGCACGCAAGACCCCGGCGCTGCCACCCCCGACATCGCAGCTGCCCCCTCTCTCCCGGCCTCACCTCCGTTTTGCCCAAGGCAAGCCGGAGCGTCATGGATGCCGATAACCCATGATGCCGTAGCCGCTGCACCGCCTCCTGCCATCGTCGTCCTCCTCGTACTCCGGCAACCCCTACCGCCCTTGCCGGTATGCTGCTCGACGTCACCATCCCCTTTCGCAACATCGTGGCATCGTTCTCTTCCCCGGCCACCGCTTAGTTTCGACGTTTGTCGTCGTCGTCCCATGACCGTCATCGCCGTTCTCCACCTCCGGCAACCCCTACCATGGTGCTCGTGCACTGCTTGGCCTTGCTGTCTTTGCCGCCGGTCTCACCTTCGTGCATCCTTCGCTGGTTGCCGTTGTTGTCCTCTCGCTGATCCCGTTCGTTGTCCTTGTCGTCGGCCCTCTCTTCGTCAAGCCGAAGCCGTCCTCGTCGTCAAGGCCGTCCGCGTCGTCAAGGTCCTTCGCGTCGCCGTCATCTTCCTCCGGCCGTCGTTCCCGTCAAGCCGAGCGCAGCCTGTCATCGTCCGCCTCTTCACCAAGCCGAAGTGTCACCCGTTCGTCTCCATCGTCTCCCCGTTCATCACCGCCCGTCTCCTCCATTCGTCGTCGGTAGTCGCTGTTGTCCCCTTGCTTCGTCGCATTGTGGTAAGGTCCCCTCCCTCGCTGCCCCTTCCTTGTCCTCTCGGTGTCACCACCGTTCCCGTCATACCATTGTTGGTCTCAGTCTCGTTCGTCGGCATCAACAGTCGTTTGTGCGGTCTTCGCATGCACGTGTGGTGATCATGTTCGTGTGCCTGTTTGGCCGCCTCGTGCTTGTCCACGTGTGCAGCCCGCGTGGCATTCGTGTGAGTCCCTGCTTGTCGGCCACTTGTTTTGGTTCACACGCATACTCTCACTCCGTCCTTCCCGTAGATCGTCTCTGTGAACCTGATCCACGGTGAACTAGCCGTCTGACCCGTGGGTCCCAACTACCAGTCGCTCGATCCTTTCCCCTCTTTGAGCAATATTGCATTACACATAATTTAATGGTATAATAATAATCAAACAACTCGAAAATATCCACTTTAATTGCACCTAAATTTCATATGGTCGTTTCTCGGCCATAGGAGTTCCAAATTGACCTGTTCAAATTGTTTAGTTTTTGTTGTAACTTAAAGAACCCGTGTCTGTTGTTTTTATGTACTGTTGTCATTTCTTTCTTAGCATTGTAGCTTTGTTTTGTTTGTTCGTGTAGTCACTGCCATTCTGGAGTTCCCATGGTGCAGCTCGAGTTCATCGCTGAAGCTTCAGAAACCTCCATTTTCTTTGAGCAAGGCAAGTCACGCTCTCCTTGAGCATATTGAATCCTAGTTTGTGAAAAGTATTTTAATTTAAACTATTGCATTCGCTTTGCTAAATTTACCGCGTTACCCCAGTTGAGCGCTTGTGAAGATAGAGCTGTAGGCCCGCTAGTCTGCTGCTGTTTTTCTTTTGTTGTTAGGCCTTATGTGCATTTGTAATAATGTAAATATTATCCTGATAATTAATAAAGATGTGTCTTTTGTATCAAGTTTATGTGGTGTACCCCGGCTTTTCCTACGATGGGGATAAATACACTAGTGTTCGGGAAAGGTATTTTCCGGGCATGACAGCACCTTCCTTTCCAAAACCAATTTTAAGAAAGATTAAAATTATGAGGCTAATCAAGAGTAGTACAAGTCCTGGCGCTCATTAACCACGAGCATGGCTATTCGAATAGATTTGTTTACTCACCTGCTCCAAGGACTATGGATCCTCATTGCACCCCGGCGCCCAACCCTACCTCGAGCCGACGGTGAGGGGAGTCCTAGCACTCCCGAGGTAATAGGCGGGTTACATAATATATAATTATACTTAGGTGCGTTTTATGTTTGTGCTGCGGCGTTCAATCGATTCATCACATATCGATTCATCATATCTTCCGTCACAATCATAACAATTACAGAACTACCATGACTGGGGTGCCGTCCTACTCAGGTTTCTTAGTCCGCTGGGTCTATACCCTCTCGAGAAGTGCGGTCGTACTCGGTTCGTTTCCTGCATAGCTTCTTGACTTGGTCCTTAATTGACCAGGGTCGGTGGCTAGCAGTTTCATAGAACCACCCATATTCTATTCGTGTCACCCTAGTCAAAATTATTTTATTGTATTAAGTTTTTGGTTTTCACAAAGGTTTTTGAGTTGCAGATGGCGCTCATGTCTTCACCCATCTTCCGACAATCACTCACACCGAGTGATCACCACAACCACATCCATATAATAAGCATGGACTGTATATTCGTCTATACAAGCAATGCTAAGCAGTGTCAATAATTGACCACGCATAAATAATAGACTCTGGCATTAAAGAATTTTGGATAACAATTTCAAGGCTGGCTTACACTCAAGTTTAGGTACGTATTTTATAATTAGAATGCAATTTTATTTGCAATCAACATATTTATAAAAATAGGATCAACATGCTCAAGGAGAAGAACGTAGTGACTTACCTTGCTCAGTCAACGGATCCTTGTCAGCTGTTGCGGCTTCTCCTTCACCGATATACCCTGTTCGACGAACAATTAGGTCAACGGCCGATTTTTCTATTCTAACGCAAAAGGGGCAAAAATCTATAAGAGGGAATAACGCAAAACCAGTGCCACTGGGTATATCCTGATTTTAGAATAATTTTGGTGAAAGTTATGGCCTTCCAAAGTTTCAAATTTGAATTAAATCAAATTAATTTGAAAACTGTACTATTCAGCCTTTTTCCAATTTTTGGAATTATTTACTTTATATCACTGACAGCACCACAACTTTTTCTTTTGAAAGACATTTATTTTTGAAGGGAAAAGATTCTGAGTCAATGACAGGTGGGACTAGGGTCAATCCCTTGATTTGGTCAACTTGACCATCCAAGTGGCCTTGGCCCCACATGTCAATGGCACAGGTATTAAACACCATTTTAATTAAGTTTTATTAAGAGATGTGGCCCACATGTCATATTAACAAATTAAGCATTTCATTAAATTAATTATTTGCGTTAGTTTAAAACCAAAATCATTTTTCAAGTGGGGCCCACTGGTCGGTCTCTCTCTCTCCCTTTCTCTGTTCTCCTCTTCTTCTCTCGCTTCTTCTCTTCCTCGCGCGGGCGCCGAGCGGCGCCGCCGCTAGGGTTGGCGCACGCGGCGGCTTGCCGGGCCAGAGGGAAGGACGACCGGCGGCGGTGGCTTCTAGGGGACCTCCACCGTCCATGGGAGGCGGCGCTCGGGCGTGGGAGGACCGAGGCGACAGGGAGGCTTGGGTGCGGCGGCTGTGGTCTTTGGGCCGAGCGGTGCGCCTGCGAAGCGGCGGCGTAACAGCGGAGCCAAGGCCGGTGGTGGGGCTTAGGGGCTCCGGGGAGGTCTGCCAAAGCTCACACGGAGGCGACCAGCAACTGAGATTAAAGGTGGAGGTGGGGGCTCGAAGTAGCTATGGGCACGGCGGTGCTAGCTCGGCCTCCGGTGAAATTCACCAGTGCCGAGGCTAAATTGATTGGCGGCATGGGTTGGGTAGGGTTTCTAGGGGCTAGGGTAAGGTTTCCCCCCATCTATTACGGGTGGAGGTGACACGAAGCGATGTCGGCCTCGACGGGCTCGACCCCGGCGCGTCAGTGCAAGCGGGCCGCCGGCGTCGGGTCTCAATAGATGGGGCGCAGTTGGGGAATGGATACTGGGTCCCTAAGAGGTTCCACCTGCGAGAGGACTCGGTCAGAAATGCCGTGAGGGTGGCTGAGCGACGCGCGGCCCAGAGTTCGACGAACAGAGCGTGACGTGCGCTCTGGCACGGGTGCGGGCGTGAGCGCGGCGCCACGCCGATTTCGATGTCACCGGCCATCTGCGGCTGCGGGAGCCAAGCAAGCAGCGAGTGAAGGAGGAGAGAGAGGAGAATGACCGGGTTCTCCCTGGGCGGTAGCCGGGGAACGGCACACCATGGCGGCGAGCGGCAAAAAGACAACGGGCGATGAGGTACAGGTCGAGGATGGTTGGACGCGCGGTTCGTCCATGCAACGCTGATGGCTCCTGCTGTTCGCGTGCAGATCGTCCTGGTGCTCCGGTGGTAGCACAGCGACGGAGTTCACGCGGATGGTTAGCAGTGAGGCAAAGAGGGGAAGGTGTTCGACAAGGCGGCCGGTAAGAGGGGAGGTGAAGGGTGCGCGTGGGTGGAGGAGAAAGGTGCTCGCGATTATAGATGGCCATATGGCCCGAGGCCCGACGGCCCAGCCCAAGGCACGGCAATTTGGCCCGGCCCAGGCACGGCACGGCCCGACTGAGGTCGTGCCCGTGTCGGCCCGGCTCGACAGCCGGGCCGTGCCTGGGCTGCTCCCTCGGCACGGTGGGCCGGCACGGCCCGGCACGAAGTTCAGGGACACGAAACAGACTTATTTTCAACCATATGTAAGGCACAGCCCAAAGGATAGGGACACAAAATAGACTTATTATATAGCACGACCCAAAGAGTAGGAACGTAAAATAGACTTATTTTACCTATATATATGTCATAGCCCAAAGAGGAGGGAGGGAATATAGACTTATTTCAAAGAAGGCACGATGGGCTGTCGTGCCTTCGGGCCGGCCCGACACGGCCCGACCCTTACTGGGCCGTGCCTGGGCCGGACGTGCAGCCCGTGGGCAGGCACGGCACGGCACGAAATGCCGATCGAGCCGTGCCGGCCCGACCGCTCTCGGGCTGTGCCTATCCGTGCCTGGGACGGGCTATGCCGGGCGGGCCCTATGGCCATCTATACTCGCGATGGTCGGGCGCGACGGTTTTTATAGGTGCAGCTGGCTTGGACGACTTGCGAGAGGCGCGAAGTCATGACTATCTTTGTCCTGGCTTTGTCGCGAGGGGGTAGCAGGGGCGGGACCGAGGAAGCGAAGTGACCGCTGGTACTTGGCTGCGTTGGGGCGCGTGGCGACCTGGGTGTGCCTGGCGCTCGTGGGCGCACGGCTACGGATGGCGGGTGAAAGCGTGAGGGCGCACTGGACCGGGCGCAAGGACTCGTCCATGGCGCGGGAGCGAGAGAAAACGGCGGGAGGTGTGGTGAGGTGTCGAGCCGTGGAGGTTTGGGAGGGTGGCCATGGCACTATGCGGTGCTGTGCAAGTGGGGCCGGCGACTTGATGATCGGCGTCCTCTAGCCGCGCAAATCCCGGGCGAGGACGGTTGGCATGCGCGGGGGAGAGGGAAGTGACGCGACGGTGTTGTGCAGAGGCTGGCACGGGTGTTGGGCCCTCGACACGGTGCGACACGACACGCGAGAGCGTGATGCGGCACACGGAAGGCGGTCATGGCGCACGGGATGCGGTGCGCGGGATGTTGGCGTTTGTGCCGCGCCCGTCGCGTCGTGAGACTAGGTGGAGCAGGTGCGCAGTGCATGGGAGAAGCGGGGTGGCAATGGTGGCTTGGCAGCTAGGGTTTAGGGCGCGGCTCGGCGAAAAAGGGCGGTGGGGAGGCACGGCGGATAGTGTGGAACACGGCCACGAGCTTGCCGACGACGAGAGGGCACGACACTGCTGCTGGAGTGGCGACGGCGGTGAGCAACAGCGTCGGGTTCCCTAGGAAAGAAAGGGGATCAAGCCGGGGTGGTGTCCAGCTCGGCTCGGTGGCTCAACGGCTCGCTAGGCCAGCTCGGCCGTGTGGGCTGGCCTGGTGGGCTAGGCCAGAGGGGGGAAAAGAAAGCGAAAGAAGAAGGGGAAGCCTAAGGGACCCAAACCAAACTTTTCCAAAAGGTTTTTCAAAATAAATCTTTCAAGATTTTGCAAGGAGAGTTTGGTAAATAATTATTAATGGAATTTATAGGTAAAGTAATTTCTTTAAGGAAATAATCCTTAGAAGGATTTCTAGAAAATATTTAATATTTGATTTATTTTGGGAAATAAATCATTGAAGGATATTAATTCATAAAAAGGGTTTTTAGGAAAATAAATAGTATTTGCTTTTATTTTATTAAAATTATATTATTTCATATTCATGGTTCTTTAATAAATATTATTTTGAATCGACTATTTGAATTTAATTTGGCACTGGCATCACAAGAAAAGAAAAGAAAATGCAATAAATTCCAGCATGAGGGAAAATTTTGAAAAAGGTTTTTGATTATTCCAAATTTTTTTCCCGTATTTAAATTCAAAATTTTCAGGGTGTTACATACGCACTCTTACGTCAGACCCAAACGTGGAGGAATATAAAGGACAAACAGAGTTGTCACCACCTGCCGCCTACCTCAATTTTCGTGGAGCACACTCGCATCCAACGATATTTATCTAACCTAAACACCATGCTTATGCTAGTAAATAATATCATTAACTCCCCCGGAACTCTCACCCTACGAATGAACAAGTTGGAGCTAGAGCAACATATAAAGGTTATTGGACCGTTACCGTAACATGAATTGACTAGTCTAAGATGTAGCAGATATACAAAGTATATACTACTCATAGAACATATATTCAATAAAGAAATATAAAAATTATGAGCATAAATAAACAAGGAAGATATTTTTATTAATTCAACTATAGTCTTCCAAGAAGAATAAAGTACTAAAGACATGCCAGAAACTCCGAGAAGACCATAGGATCGAAACTCCTAAGCTTTATTTCTACTAAACTATAGAAAATACAATATAAGATAGAGAGAATTGCTTCTTGAGGTGTGTGTGTGCGCGTGAAGTGAGAAGCTCATCCCTATTTGTAGTCTTGTAATGACAGTTGTATGGTGGTTGGAGGCTGTTATCCATGCATAACCGTCATTGAGAGTGGCTGAGAGAGTGACATGTGAAGGGTGAAGATGAGAGGAGGCAATGACAATTCGACCGAACCCTCTGCGTTGCCTCTTACCACCACCTTTCACCAGTGGATGACAGGTGAGCCCCTTAGTTTCCGGGTGATTGGCCCCACTTTGAGTCGATTTGAGCTGACTTGTGGGCCCCTCAATCTGTGTGCTCGCACGTGATTCGTCGGAAGTGTGTTTCCTTGCATGCCTGCTTCATTTCTCCTTTACTTTCATGTATATTATTTGCATCCATGTTAATTCTCCAAGTGTAGTACAACTACATTATTTATTATTGGTATACATGTAAGAAATGCTAATTTTTCCTTTATTCATTGTGCTAGTTGGCGATCAAAATTGGTACTTAACGATCGTCAACATAGAGGCGGTGAGGTGAGAGCGAAGCAGAGAGAAAGGAGGTAGCGGGTGGCGTGGGCAAGAGAAAAAGGGAGTGGTGGTGTTACCGCAGCGGGTACTACTTCGATGACGGTGTCGATGAGGGTGAGGGCGGCGACCGCGTTCTGTTGCAGCGTGAGGAATATGTTGGCGTTGTCGACTCGTGTCTGAAGTATGGCCTCGCGAGCGGAGCGCCCAGTCACCCTCAGGTCTCGTTTCCTCTTGTCAGCTTCTTCTTTCCGTTTGAGCTCCTCCTCCTTGCGCTTGTTCTCCTCCTCCATACGCCTGCACTCTTGCTCAAGCTTGGCTCGTTCCTCTTCTGCAACCCTTCGGGCCATGGCCGAGTCGGTCTCGACTACTTCGGCCATGAGAACGTTGAAGAACATCGGATCGTAGTCCTTGTCGAAGTCGGAGTCGTTGAATTCGTCCGTGGAGATGTCATAGAGGTCGTCGAAGTCAGAAGAGCTAAGATATTCATTGAGCTCCGTAGATGAGCACAACCCGAGCGATTGGAGTATGACGGCGATTTCCCTTGAGCCCGGATCGCAGCATAATGACGATGATGATGATTCTCCCAAGTGGATTGATTCCAACTCGGAAGACAGAAGATTGTGGTAGATCTCAGTGTCGTCCGGTAACCCGAACGGTGCCGAGTGGTTTCCCCCTCCTGATTGGTCCGAATCCGAGTCGAGGAGAGAGAGCTTGCTGAATTTGTTGGTGACGAAGTCGAGGCTGCCAAAGCGAAACGCCTGCCCAGGGGCGAAGGCGAAGTCGTCGAAGCCTGATGAAGATCCCATCGCGCTTGTCGGCAAGATGAAGAAGAAAACTTGACGCACTGCCCCTACCTGGCGCACCAACTGTCGAAACTTGGTTTCGGCAATAAGAATCTGGGGGGTAGCAGTCAAGCACCAAACACGATGGGTTAGTATGCAAAGAGGTTTAGACAGGTTCAGGCCCTCTCTAATGAGAGGTAATACCCTACTCCTGTTTCAGGGATTCGATCCGCCGAGTGGTTTATTGATCTCTTGATCTCTTTCAATCTGTACTCTCATGAGTTTTCGCTCTGATTTTCTATATTCGTCTCATATCCCTCAAGGGACGCCCTACCCTCCTTTTATAGTCTTGGAGGGTAGGGTCACAAGTCGGAGACCCAATCACACTCTATGTCGGACTCCTCAATCTTACCAACTTTGGACTATAGGCCGTTACCTTATCACAATGGTAACGTAATACCCAAGTCCTAAGCCGGTTTACATAATTATGAGTCACAACCTATCCCCTATGGTAAGTCGGATAAGCCAGCCGTGAGGGTATCGGTACCCATAATCTCCACAGGCGGTGAGGTGAGAGCGAAGCAGAGAGAAATGAGGTAGCGGGTGGCGTGGGCAAGAGAAAAAGGGAGTGGTGGGACAAGAGAGAAAGGGGGCGAAGGGATAAGGACGATAGATGTTGACTTACTTGGCTAAAAAAATCTCGATCCCATCCCTTGGACGGCTCATATCAGTTTAGGTGTCGATTTTTTTAAAAAAACCAGCACCTATATTATAGTGGTGGTTTTTTAAAATAATCGACACCTATATTTATATTGTAGGTGCTGATTTTTTTTAAAAATTGACATCTATGCTATATGTGTCGATTTTTATCTAGATTTTTCGTTTCTTAGAGGTGAGAAACGCTACATAGGCATTGGTTTTAGATAAATCGGTATCTATATGAGCCGATATTTATTATGTATTTTTAGTGAAAGAAGCATATCTTCTGTCTATGTACACTACGCAGACAACATGCAAAGATGCAAACTGTGACCGCCCGATATTTTTGAAAGCATCGGGCACCCGATGCCTAGATTTGTCCCGCCTACCTTGCACCAAAAACAACCAAAGTGATGCACTCACAAATTGTAGTCAAGTCACAATTGGTTAACACAGCTGAACCGGCTTCAGCTGCATCAACCAATCTTCCCAATCCAAATGGTAGTCAAGTCCCCACAATCTATGTGATCTCAATAGATTTAATTTTAAAGATAATGGATAGTAATTCGGTCTCGATCCTCAATGGATAAAAATAAAAACTAAGACAGCGCGAGAACGAATCAAGTCGCCTTGCGGAAGCTCACTATACAAGAGATACGGCAGCAGGCAGGCATGTCTACTGGTCAAGGACGACGAGATTAGCGTTGGCGTCCCTGTCCTGGGTCCGGTACATGTCGCCCATCCCCATGTGCGCCTTGAGGAACCAGACCATGGTGATGAGCTCGCCGCCGCGGCTGAGCTGCCGCACGTGCGTGCTCCCATGGCACCTGCCAGCCGCGTAAACGAGCATCTCCCTCCACACTCCGGCTACCAGCCTCCACATGGTGTCGTCCCCCAGCTGCAGGAGCGCCTTGGCCAGGATGCAGGCGTCGAACAGCACCGACTTGCTCTGGTCGCCCTTCACGACCGCCGGCTTCTTGGACGTGTTGACCTCGAGCAGCATCCGCTGGGCGTCGTGGTGGCTGGGGTCCCACGCAGCCGCCGACCGGAAGAAGCGGCGTGCCTCGGCGCGCGTGTCGCGGTACCTGAGCAGCCCGATGCCGGCGGCCGTCGTCGGCAGCATCTCCGGCCGTCTGGCGAGGAGGTACAGCATGTACTCCGACAGGGTCTCGCTGATGGACATCAAGCCCTGGATGTCACCCTTCCGTGCCCCTTCCATGTGGTGGCGGCGGTGGGAGCACAAGTCCGTGGCGATGTGCCACAGCAGCAGGGACTCGTCGAACTCCCTCCTCACGCTGTCGCTCACGACGTCGTTCACGTCGAATTCCAGCCGTATTGCCTTGGTGGCCAGCTCCACCTGGATGTCGCCGACGAGCTCATTGATTATCTCCTCGCCGCGGTAGTCGCAGACCTCCTTCATCTCGTTGTAGGTCGAGTACTTGACTTCGTTGGCCGCCTTCTTGAGCCCATCAAACACGTACTTGAGGACGTCTATGGATATCTTCCGCTTACCGTCTTCGTCCTCCTTCTCCTTCTCCTTCTTCTTGTTGATCTCCTTGATCTTCCTGCAGCTCACCGGCTCGTGCCGGATGAAGAAGAAGTCGTCCAAGATCTCCCTCACGCCCACCATGTCGGCTACCCAGGTGAGGCAGCGCACGACACGCGGGATCGTCGTCCACCTGCAGCACCAGCACCGGTGGCCGGAGTCCTCCTCGGGCTTGCCTAGGCTGTAGCTGATGAGGTTCATCTTCGTGATCCGCTCCGACCACCGCCTCGTCGGCAGCCGCACGGCCCTGGCCACGCGGGCAAGCCAAGCTAGCTTAGGATCGCCGTCGAGGAAGGCCAGCGTCCGGTCGGCGGAGAGGAGCATGAGGTACGCGGCCACGTCGAGCGCCACCCCGCCGAGCAGCAGCGCGTAGGTGACGCCGCGGTCGACGGGGCGGACGCCGGCCTTGTCCATGAGCGCGAAGAAGACGATGGCGACGGCGAGGCATGCCGTGCCGACTAAGCGGAGGAAGCAGCCTTTCTTGGTGCTTGACACGGTCGCCTTGGTGTACGCCATGTCATACAGGAAGCCAAGCTCCACCTCGACCACCTCGAACGCGGCGGCGGCCGTCACGTCGTCGCGTTCGAGGAAGTAGGCCTGGCTGAGGCTGCGCTCCCTGTAGCTGAGGATGAGGTTGACGAAGAGCACCCGGAACATGGCGAAGAGCTCGTACGCCATCGTCTCCAAGCTCCTGCTGTTCTTGATCACCTCCACCTGCTCCAGCGCCTCCTTGGGCTTGCCATCGACGACGATGATGTCGACCAGCAGGCCGGCATTCTTCTTGGACTCGAACTCCGTCATGAGCTTGGCGTAGTTGGGTCCAGGATTGGGCTCGCCGAGCATCTTGTCGCGGAAAACTCTCACGCTTCCGGAGTAGAGCGAGTAGATTCTTTCGCCGTACTTGATGACGCCGGCGACGAAGACGAGGACGGTGGCCGTGACCATGGGGTTGCTTTTGACGGAGCATAAGAAGACGACCAATGCGGTGAAGACCACGAACAGCATGCCGGCGAGGTGGCGCAGCCAGAGCTCGTTGTCGTCGAGGGAGTAGGCGGTGATGGTGTCGGGGCCGCCGAGGTGGAGCAGCAAGAACGGCGTCCAGAAGGCGAAGATGGAGGAGTGTCCATTGTTACCGCTGATGCTGAGGTTGTAGAGGAGGAGGCCAAGGCCGACGACGGCGACCCAGCCGGCGACGAGGTAGCTGGACCAGACTGCGAACCGGGCCAGCGGGTGGGAGGAGCGCTTGCGCGTGGGCGCGACGAAGACGAGGATCACCTGCAGGGTGAAGCTGAGCAGCATCGCCGCCCGGATCAACCAGTCGCTGTCGTTGTGCGGATTGAAACCCATTGGTCAAGCTTCTGTTCTTCTCGCTCTCCGATCCTCAAAGACCTGAATTCACCTGCAAATTTGTTAGACAGGTATGATCCAATATATTAGTAATTGAGATCAACAAATGAGTAATCAAATGAAGTGTGAAAGAAATATTTCACCTGCATGCGTACTATTGTTTGTTTGATGCATCATATGGTAGCAATAGGATAAGCAACAATATATAGGCATTTGATCGTTTCATATGCTATATATGTACTATAAGAAATAATAAATTAATTTACTTGAGAACCAAGCGATCCGCGAAAGAACTTTCCAGAAAGAAGCGATCGGCGAATGATCATCGATGCACGCATTCGATCGTAGCTGGTTCGACGTTACAGATCATGGATCGAATGATACCACTTTTTATTTTCGCAACGGAAAAGGAAAAGCTAGGGTAAAGCAAAAGTAAATTTGTTCCAGGAATGAATTCCGTGGCACGTATATATACAGTGCACTACCATACACTCTGGTGCTGCACCAATTTTGTCATATATTTGTCAACAAATTTTTTTCCTAAAATTTTGACAAATGTAATTATAATACAATCACAGTGTAATTACATTGTAACTTACATATAATTACAATATATCTTTTATGTAATTTTTATATAATTTTGAACCATTAGATTTGTTTCAGGATTTATAAGAAAAAAATCATGGTGCATGCAAATGTGAGAGGATTCGATTCCGTTCCTCCGTTTCATGCTAGCATGCAAATGTGAGAGGATTCGGTTCCGTGACCTCCGTTTCACGAAAATAACATGTTACGGAGAAAATTTTAAAAGTTACATTGAAATTATATATATATATATGTTACAATATAATTATATCATGCGTATATTATAATTATGTCTGTTATATTTTTGAAAGAAAATTTGTCCACTCCACTCGACGCTGCCCACCCGTGCCGAGGAAGCCCTGCTACCGCCTGAACGGCTGGCGTGGACGCCATTCCACCGCGACCCAACGTGGCGGAGGCGAATATGCCGTTTTTCCCCACGTCTCCGGGACTCCGGCACAGTAACCGCCAGCTAGCTAGGCTGCCTGGCAACATCTCGCCTCTGAGCCGACACTACACATCTAGCATCTGGGTCTGGGCTAGCACTCTGAGCCGTATACATTGGGAATTTTTAGCATTTTTAATTTTAATTTTTTAAAGATTTGTAAAAATAATTTTAGGTTTGAAAAATTTGTAAAACTAATCTCCAATCGCCCTCCCAAAGGACGATTTTTAAAAATCGCCCTCCCAGAGGGCGATAAGGGACCTAACTGCAAATTTTTTTTGCATCGGTTTTAATTGATTAAAAACTAATAATGCTTATTCGACACTTTAAATGATTTTAAATAAAAAAGTTGTTAATAAAAAAGTTGTAGATCTTTGTGAGATCTATAACTTTCATATAAAGTTTATCTCCATCCGATGTCGTTTAAAATGTAGATCTGAGATTCTTTTAAATAGATTTTAGATTTTGTAACGAATATTTGGATATCTAAACGATCTTAAATGAAAAAGTTGTTAACTATAAAGTTGTAGATCTCTGTGAGATCTACAACTTTATAGTTAATAAAATTTTCATTTAAGATGGTTTTGAGTGTCGAATAAGTATTATTAGTTTTTAATCAATTAAATCGATGCAAATGGTTTGAAAATTTGCAGTTAGACCCCTTGTCGCCCTCTGAGAGGGTGATTGGGGATTAGTTTTGCAAATTTTTTAAGCCTAAAATTATTTTTGCAAATCTTTAAAAAATAAAAATTAAAAATGCTAAAAATTCTATACATTGGTAGGCTACGAGCCCATTGCCAAGCCTATGTCCTAGGAATGGGCCCAAGTATGGGTACGGGCCGTGCCAGCCTGTGCGCACTTTGGGCTGCGCCAGATGTGCTGTCCGCTGTGCCGGGCCACCATGCCTTGGATCCCGCAGAAAGTATGCTCCCACGATATTCAGGCAATGTAGCCTTCTTTTTGTTGTAAACCAACGCATATATTAGCGAATTATCATATTCGTTTCCTCTCCCACAGTAGCAGAAGCATGAGAAGATATAGAATATTCGTGTCTTTTTCTTTACCCTAAGTATATAACGAACATAGATATAGGATAGAGCTCTCTCTTCATTGTACATCTGATCTGAAATACAAGTCAACCTTGGATGTCTCATCCTGTTCTTGTGTATATAGGGGTCTTAGTAAGAGATAGATTTTATCTCTACTCCGGTTTAATGCTATCTAAGATGTCTTAGTAGGAGATAGATCTCATCGGCCTTGCCTATAGCATTAAACATCTCTCAGATGTATGCGTCGGCAAGAATTCATCAGATCTTCGAACAATTAGTCTCAAAGACTTATCTCATTTTATCATTAAAATGAGAATAGAGAACATAGGGTGTAAAGTACCATTATCATATACCACAATATCTATACCGTTGTGCAATGTAATCTATTTAGTCCTTTCAAAGAATTATGGGGATAAATAAGTCACAATGGCACGTTCCTATCGACCCACCCAGTAAATACTACTTTTTTTTTATAAATGAAGGGTACCGTAGTCTTTTCTTGACTATTAAAGTTATGTTCGGAGTTATGTTAGATTATGAGAATTTGATTTATTTTGGGACGAAGAAAGTAAATGAACTGAGAGTCAAATTACCGGAACATGGTTTTTTTATGAGACAAAATGTTAACAGCAGATTTTCGTAATCGAACCGGAGAGGAAAGAGAAAACCGAAGCGGAGAGGAAGGATTAAGTTGGAGTCGGACCAAGTATTGTATCAGACTCGGCGAACGTATCGGACTGGTAGAAACGCTAGCAGGAAGAGTGTATCGGCCGATACGAATTCAATACGGCCATTGGCCGATAGAGGCTAGAGGTTGACAGAGTCAGCGTGGACTTGGTCTGGGCTCAAGATAAGCTTCAAGGAAGTTGCCAAATAAAGATAAAGCTCGGTTTTAGGCAATTGTATCTTGTAAATCAAGTAGGTTTAGATCTAATCTGTGGCAAGAGTCTGCCGCAAAGACTTGTTTGTTAGTTAGAGATAAGATCGTGTCCTACAAGGACCCTGTTGTAATCGCGGGTATAAATATCCCGGTAGTTTGTACATAGAAACTCTCTCACAACCTAATACAACAACCAGTTTGTTTCAATCTACTTTCGGCGCATCGCCAACCCTCGCGAGAGGTCAACTCCGACGAGTTCTTGCTTCCTCGGAGCAGAGGTAAGAACTCGTGCCCGACAATCTGCATCGTCGGGGCTAGCGTGTCGCTTTAGACACGTTAAGCCTCGATGATGTGATCGTCGTTTATCATGTTTTGGATGATCTCGACAAGTGTGTTAATTATGCTTCGCCAGCGATTTACTCGTTTTAGGGTTTGTTGCCGACGGCGGTTTAATTATTACACTTGGTTAGATCATTCAATGCATTTACCATCCCCAAAAGCAATTGGCGGCTTGATTCTCTTTGTGTTAAGTCTCAATCCACACTTTGAGTTGCTATCGACCTTAGTCCTGTTTTGAGATCTAACACAAAGCCTGCTTTCTGTTGTAATTAAGGATAGCACTGGGGTTTCAGCCAGTCTTGCCTGATACGCATGTTTATCGTAAGGTTTTTATGTGTATATGCCATCTACATAAACGGATCGATGAATAGAGATGCATCTGTTATAGATTACTCTTTAGGGTTTATCTACGATTGATATATTCATATTGGTTGATTGGTTCATATAGATTTGTACTAGAGTATTAGCTAGTGTAGTTACTCCTGTTATTCTTATCGGTCGATGCTGTTAATTGACATTAATATGTCAAGGAAGGCTGATAGGATTAGATTCATGCTTTCATCTTATTTTATTGCAAGTGAGCTGATACAGCTTGGCCCTATCGGCTGGGGCCACGACAATGCGACATCGGCCTATCGGCCAATTGGCCATTGTTTTCTAACATGGTTTACTTGTTTTTCTTGTTGATTGTAGATCAAATCAACTGGCACGCTCTACACACAACTAGGCAAGCCTTTTGGACCTGCACTGGAGTAAAGCAAACCTCCCAGGCCGCCGTGGAAACGTGGAACCCGTTTGGTTGCGAGGCGGGTCAAAATTCTGCGCCAACACGCTTTTGGCACGCCCAGTGGGACTTCAAGAACACAAGCTTCGCAACAGCAACAAGATCATTACAGCATGTCTAAGCAGGGTGAGATCTCCGAGGAGAACGTCATCACCGTGACCGCCGACCAACTCAACGAGGAGCAAATAGCTGAGATGGACAAGCTAGTCGAGCAGTTCCGGAATATGTACCTGCAGACGTATTCTAGGACTCGGCAAGGCACTCTCATTCAAAAGACCAAGATGGTATTGCCGAGCCCTGGAGATGGAGCCAGCACGTCGGCGGCAGCCCACGACCATGCCGTAAAAACTAAAGAAAACACCACGCCGATGTTGCAAGACCGCATCGACTCCGCAGTCCACTCTGCGCTAGTCAACCAGTCGGGGATTCTGGTGAACACCTTGACTAACACGGTCAAGTCAATCTTAGATGGCTCAATTCACCAGTACAAACCTCAGGGGCCGATTTTCTTGCCTGAAAACAAGTTCCCAGCTTATCGGACCTTGAGGACCGATCTAAGTTCAACTCCACAGCTAACGGCGCCGATCCCGCTTCCATCGGCTCAGCGGGTGCCAACCATGCCACTGGTCCTAGCCAAGCAAGCGGGAGAAAGTCCCCAGCACATTACGAAAGAGCAATTTGTGAAGTGGTCAAAGTGGAAACAACCGGTGATCGAGCTGATGCAGCAAGTACCAGTAAACCCGCCATCGGCCGGACAACCTCAGGCCCCTGTGTTCAGTAACCCTCCACCACAGACTGCTTACAACGTGCCGCAAGGTTACCAGCAGTATACCGCAGGGCAGTACGATGCACAGAACTTGAACCATCACTTCCAACCGTACTCCCCCAAGCAATATCGGGCAGAGGGCCTGCAGCAGTCTTACCACCAGGACTTCCCACATCAGCCCGCAGGATACTGGGCCGATATGATAGCCGAGGTGATGCGAGATCAGTTCGGCTTGAAGCCCAAGGAAAACTCTACAGTGTATCGGCACCCGTACCCCGAGGAATTCGACAGAGTGCCACTGCCAGGCCGATACAAGATCCCGGACTTCTCCAAGTTTTCAGGGCAGGACAACGTCTCGACATACGAGCACGTGAGCCGATTCCTAGCACAATGTGGGGAGGCATCGGCCATAGAGGCGTTGAGGGTGAGGTTTTTCCCTCTGTCCTTGTCAGGGTCAGCGTTTACATGGTTTCCTCTTTACCCTGCAATTCCATCAGAGGATGGATAGATCTTGAGAAACAGTTTCACAGATATTTCTACAATGGCGTACAAGAGATGAAACTGTCCGATCTCATCGCCATCAGGCAACGTGTTGATGAATCGGTCCCAGAGTACATTCAAAGATTCAGGGACATAAGGAACAGATGTTACAGCCTCAGCTTGACCGATTCTCAACTGGCCGATCTGGCGTTCCAAGGATTATTAGGGCTGATACGAGAGAGATTCTCTTCTCAGGAATTTGATAGCCTAGCTCAGCGAGCACAACGAGTATCGGCCCACGAGCAACGATTCCAGGAGGCAAAGAAGTTCGCGAAGAAAATTAATACAATTTATCAATACGCCTCCGACGAAGATGATGAAGAAGACGTCGACGTCGATCTAGCCGAGTGGGCCCGGATGAAGAAGCCAACAACATGCCAGTGGGTCAAGAAAGGCGATAAGGAGGACAAATACGACTTCGACATCAATAAGGCCGACAAAATATTTGACTTACTCTTGCAAGAAAAGCAGATCCAACTGCCTGTAGGTCATATACTTCCATCGGCCGAAGAAATCAAGAAGAGGAGATATTGCAAGTGGCACAACACCTATTCCCATCATACCAATGAATGCAAAATCTTCCGACAACAGATCCAATCGATCGAGCAAGGCAAGATTAAGATCGATGATGCCAAGCGGTCGATGAAAATAGAAGGACACCCGTTCCCAGTCAACATGGTGCGGGCGGACAAGGCCGACGGCGGTGGCCATCGAACCGGCAAGTGACCTTATCAGACCTCGGAGGGCCTGATCAGAAAGTACCAGCGGCGGCAGGAAGAACAAGCACAAGACTACGCCGATCAAGACAACTCCTATGACCTGCATTGGGAGTGCGAGTTTTTCCGTTTTTGCTGGAATGAGGGAATGAGGTTGCCATCCATCCAGGAGTGCCCTGCGTACAACGATGCAGAAGACCCCCATCAGGGCAGCTCAAGCAGGCAAGCACATCGGCTAGCCAAGCAAAGAAAATCCGTCCATGAAAGGCTAGGGCCGATGCCTCAAGAGTGTCACGACGAAGACCACGATCAACCCCAGAATCCTCAATGGTGCCCAAGCGACGTGTTTACCAAAACCCAAAAACGACGAGTACAGAGGTTGAGGAAGAAGGAACAGGTCCAGGAGTAGCAAGCGACAGTAGCCCATCGGCCCACCAGAACTAAAAAAGAGTGGAGGATAAAATCTACGGTGGCCAAGGCCGATGCGGGGACTTCCAAATCAGCTGGAGCTTCTGCGGCCGCAAAAGGTAAAGGTGTAGCATCGACATCTGTTAATATGGTTTTTATATTGCCAGCAGAGTACAGCGTGCAGACGGCCGATGAAGCAATAGCCGACGATGAGCAATCCTCGGCTCGACTACAGTTGTCACCGGACCAGGCCATATTCGACAAGCCGGCCGACACCAACCACAGGCACCTATGGCCGTTATACATCAAAGGACTCATCAATGGGCGGCCGATGACGAAGATGTTGGTCGATGGCGGCGCGACAGTGAACTTAATGTCGTATACAACCTTCCGGAAGCTTGGAAAAGTGCCAGAGGACCTCATCAAGACCAACATGGTGCTGAAAGACTTTGGTGGTAACGCATCCGAGGCGAAGGGGGTGCTAAACGTGGAGCTCACCGTAGGCAACAAGACGATACCCACCACCTTCTTCGTCTTCGATGGAAAGTGTTCCTATAGCCTGTTGTTGGGACGGAATTGGATCCACGCAAACTGTTGCGTCCCTTCAACAATGCACCAATGCCTTATACAATGGCAAGGGGACCAGGTCGAGATTGTGCAGGCCGATCGGTTAGTACACGTGGCCAATGCCGATCTCGCAGTTTGGGAGATGGAGGGAATCGACTGCTTATCCGGACGAGTTTGGGATGCCGATTTCCTCAAAGTGACTGATTGTGATATCAAAACGATTGAAGATCAAGACAAGCAGTTACTTTAACAAAGATGAACCATCCACTGCCCAAGACGAGCAAGTTAGTCCCTACACAGACGATGCGGTGGATGAGCTAGACGGAAACTTGGGACAAGGCTTTACGTCGACCGATCAGCTCGAAGAAGTTGATATAGGAACAGGTGATAGGCCTAGGTCGACGTATGTAAGTGCTAACCTGCCAAGAGAATATAAAAATAAATTGATAAATCTTTTAAAAGAGTTCATGGACTGTTTTGCATGGGAGTATCATGAGATGCCAGGGTTAAGCCAATCGATCGTAGAACATCGGTTACCTATCAAACCAGGCTATCGGCCGTTTAAGCAAGCTCCTAGAAGATTTAAGGCCGATATGCATGAAGCTATCAAAGCAGAGATCACTAGACTTTACGACGCCAATTTCATTAGACCCTGCCGATATGCGGAGTGGGTTTCCAATATAGTTCCGGTGTTGAAGAAAAATGGCAAGCTTAGGGTATGTATCGACTTCAGGGACTTGAATAAAGCAACACCAAAAGATGAGTACCTTATGCCTTTGGCTGATCTGTTGGTGGATGTCGCGTCTGAACACAAGATTATCAGTTTCATGGATGGAAACGCAGGCTACAACCAGATATTCATGGCCGAGGAAGATATTCACAAGACAGCCTTCCGGTGCCTGGGGGCAATCGGCCTATACGAGTGGGTTGTCATGACCTTCGGTTTGAAAAATGCTGGAGCTACTTATCAGAGGGCTATGAATTACATTTTTCATGATCTTATTGGCTCGCTGATTGAGGTTTACATTGATGATGTCGTCGTGAAGTCCAAGGAGTACGATATGCACTTGGCCGATCTACGCAAGGTATTAGAAAGAGCGAGGAAATATGGTTTAAAGATGAACCCTAACAAGTGTGCCTTTGGCGTATCGGCCGGTCAATTTCTGGGTTTCTTGGTTCATGAGAGGGGAATTGAAATTACACAGAAGAACATTGATGCCATTAAAAATATCAAGCCTGCAACAAACAAGACCAAGTTACAATCTTTGCTCGGGAAGATCAACTTTGTCCGGTGCTTTATATCAAACCTATCAGGTAGGATAGAGCCATTCACTCCATTGTTGAAGATAAAGGACGATCAGGAGTTCGTCTGGGGTGATAAGCAACAGAAAGCGCTGGACGATATCAAAGAATATTTAAGTTCTCCCCCAGTTCTAATCCCTCCACAGAAAGGGGTCCCATTCAGGCTGTACCTATCGGCCAATGAGAAATCCATCGGCTCAGTTCTGGTTCAAGACATTGATGGCAAGGAAAGAGCTATTTTTTATCTCAGCAGGAGGTTGTTAGATGCCAAGACAAGGTACACACCGGTGGAGAAATTATGTCTATGCTTATATTTTTCATGTACTAAGTTGAGGCATTATTTACTTTCCAATGAGTGCATTGTGGTAAGTAAGGCCGTTGTGATGAAATACATGCTATCAGCCCCTGTTTTAAAAGGGAGAATTGGGAAGTGGATTTTTGCTTTAACAGAATTTGACCTCAGATATGAATCGGCCAAAGCAATCAAAGGGCAAGCCCTGGCCGATTTCATTGTTCAACACAGAGATGATTCAGTTGCATATGCGGATATTGTGCCATGGACGCTGTATTTTGATGGATCTGTTTGCAGACATGGATGCGGTATCGGCTTGGTCATCATATCCCCTCGGGGGGCAAGCTTTGAGTTTTCTTTCAGCATCAAGCCTTATTATACTAACAATCAAGCAGAGTATGAAGCGGTGCTTAAAGGCTTGCAGTTATTACAAGAGGTCGAGGCCGATTCCGTAGAGATCATTGGTGATTCACAGCTGGTAATTAATCAACTTTCTGGGGAGTACGAATGCAAGAATGATATTCTCAGAGTCTACAACGAGGAGTGCAAGGAGTTGCTACAAGTGTTCAAAATCGTGGCGATGAGGCATATACCCAGGAAGCAGAACTTCGAGGCCAATGATCTGGCTCAGGGGGCATCGGGATACAGGCCGATGGCCAAGGATGTTCAGGTTCAAATCGCTACCGTGGATGCCGACGACTGGAGATTTGCTATCATTGATTATTTGAAAAATCCTTCCCAGTCGCCGTCGCGGAGGATGAAATACAAAGTGTTGCAGCATGTCCTGTTAGATGATGACTTATATCATCGGACGATTGATGGTGTCTTGCTCAAGTGCCTAGGTCCCGAGGAGGCCAAAGTTGTGATGAGCGAGGTACATGAGGGGATTTGTGGAACCCATCGATCGGCCCATAAAATGAGATGGCTTCTGAAGCGCGTCGGATATTTTTGGCCGACAATGCTTGAGGATTGTTTCAAGTACTATAAAGGATGTCAAGATTGCCAAAAGTTTGGAGCAATTCAGAAAGCACCGGCATCAGCTATGCATCCAATCATAAAGCCGTGGCCATTTCGAGGGTGGGGTATAGACATGATCGGGCAGATCAATCCACCCTCAAGCAAAGTGCACAAATATATCCTGGTGGCTACAGATTACTTCACCAAGTGGGTTGAGGCCATCCCTCTCAAGAAGGTTGATTCCAAGGATGTGATTCAGTTTATCAAGGAGCATATCATATATCGGTTTGGATTACCACAGACACTAACCACCGATCAGGGATCAATCTTCGTGTCCGATAAGTTCGTCCAGTTTGCCGACAGCATGGGCATTAAATTGTTAAATTCTTTCCCGTATTATGCGCAAGCTAATGGGCAGGCAGAAGCTTCTAATAAGACTTTAATCAAAGTTGATCAAGAGGAAAATCGACGAACAGCCGAAGCAATGGCACACGACGCTGGCCGATTCCCTTTGGGCGTATCGGATGGCCTGTCATGGTGCGATTCAAGTGTCTCCATATCAGTTGGTTTATGGACATGAAGCTGTGCTGCCATGGGAAACCAACATCGGCTCAAGAAGGATTGCTTTGCAAGACGACTTGACAACCGACGAATACCATAATCTTATGGTTGATGAGTTAGATGATTTGGCACACGTCCGATTGCGGGCCCTGGAGAAAATCAAACAAGATAAAGATAGAGTGGCTCGTCATTATAACAAGAAAGTTGTGGCCAAGTTATTTGAAGAGGGGGATCTGGTTTGGAAGTTGATACTGCCGATTGGTTCCAGAGATAATAAATTCGGCAAGTGGTCACCTAATTGGGAAGGTCTTTTTCAAATTCATCGATGTGTTCCTCACAATGCTTATTTGCTCAAGGGGCTAGATGGCGAAATTTATGGACGAGCTCTTAATGGCAAGTACTTAAAGAAATATTATCCTAGCGTCTGGATCGATTCATGATCGGCCCGCCAGCCGATTTATGATAATAGCCGATGTGGTATACGTCGTCTTTAGATGGCTGATATACATTATCGTCTTTAGTTCAAATTTTACAACATGAGCCCTCATCTTCTAAAATTTGGGGGGCATATATATATACAGACTCGGACTGATCAAATTCGGCTAGTGGGCCGATGAGATTAATTAAATTAAGAGGGTAAAGAAGGACACATAATATATTACATCACCCTATAAAGTTTTCAATAGCTGCAATGGCCCTACGACGGATTTGATCAATATCTTCTATGGCTTGGGCGTCATCGGCCATCGATCCTGGGATCGGCTTTAAGGATTTGCTCAGGGTTGCCAAGTACTTGGCCGATGCCTTCAGCTTCGCTATTTGGTTCTCTATGGCCTTTGGCGATGCAGCTATCCCGGCCTTGACTTCTTCGATTTCTTTGCGGGTTGTTTACAGCTTGGACACAAGGTCTGCTTCGAGGCGGTGAAGTTCTTCAAGTCTGTTGTTCAAGACAATCGGCTCAACAACCAGCTCGTCTAGCTTGGTCTTATCAGAATTGACTTGAGTTTTGCTGGCGGGTAAGGCCGATTCTAAGCTCTCACGTTCCCATTTCTCCACGATTCTTTCTTTAGCCTTCTGAAGCTTGAAACAGTATTGTTCCAAGAAGATGGCCGGTGTCAAGATCCCCATCAGGTTTTCAGGCAATTGATCTTCAATTTCTTGTACTCTGCTCCTGATGGGATTGCAGTCCTCCACCAAGTACTCCAATGATGACTCCAGCCGCTTGACGATATCAGACAGCCGTTTCTTCAGATCGTCGGATACTGACGCCTTGGCTGTGATAGGTGGCTCTTGGTCCTCATCATCAAGAAATTGGCTGATGTCAAAAGAGAACATGTCGGCTAAGTTCTACAGACAACAAGATGGGGCAAAGTTAGTATAGTAAAACAGGAATCGGCAAAGGGATTAAAATGACCTTAGTTACCTGTGTTGGAGCATCGGTTGTGCCCGCATCAGCCTCCTTTTGCTGTCTTGAAACGGTGGGCGAAGGCGTGGGCCGATGTGGTGCGGGCGATGGAGCACGCGACTGAAAAGGGATAAGTAAGGACGATCAGATCTTTATCATTAAAGGAATAAGACAAAAAATAAAATTAACTCTTACCGAAGCAATCAGAGAGGGTGGTGGAGAAGGAGGAGTTCTTAATCGGGCCTTGGTCTGTTCATGCCTTTGCAGGGTTGCTTTCTTAGTTCTTAAAGGGGCCGATTGAGTTCTCTCCTTGAGCACAGATGACGCCGCAGCCTGAAAAGGATATCAAATTATAGCATACCAATAGAAAGGGGATTGCATAAGATTCAGTGAAGGAAATGCGCTGACCTTGCGGACTGCATGTCTGGTTTTCCTTGGTTGGGCAGCAATGACTTGGTCATCGGTCGACGGGATTGTAGTGGTCTTGGCCGATGGTTCTTTAGCAGTTTCAGCCGATGGATTTTCTTCTTCAACCAGATCGGTGGCGGCCGCATCGACTTCCTCCTCCATTACTTGGTCGTCCAGAAATTCTTCTACGGAGGGATCCAGTTCTACGGGATCGGCCTGGTCGGCAACTTTGGACTTTTTCGCAGGTTTTTGGGGCTTGTCCTTTGCTGGTGCTTTCCTTTTGGTAGTTTCCTTGGCTATCGGCCCTTGGAGCAGTGATGAGACTTTTGGAGCAGTGAGGCCGATAGTTGATTCCATGACAGAGTTGCCCGATGGAGCCAAGACCATTGCGTATGATATCTTTTGTCCACTGTTGCTCACAGATGGAATTGGACCATCGGGGACTTGAGGGCTGATGCCTTGGATAAGCTCTGTTAAGTGAAATCTGGCCGATTGATGGAAGATATGAGCAGCCCATTCTTGCCACCATGCTTGAAAGCTGATGTGGATGAAGGCACTTAAATGCAATCGGTCGTAATCACCAAGATTTGGGATCTCAATCTCCAGTGCTTTACTCATGACTAGCGCTGATGAGACCGTGCCCCAGCTCTCTAGGAGTTTATGGAAGTATAAGTTAACAGGGAGTTGTCCAAGCCCGCACTATCTGGCAGCCACCATGGGGTTGTAGAATTCATAGGACAGGCTGGTGCTTCTTCCTTGGAATATGCCTACTGGGAGCAGGCATGGGGTGATGCCGATCATGAACGACTCCCGTGACTCCATATCGTCATTCACCAGGTCCAAGTGGAGATCATTGGGGAGTTCGAAATCCTGGTCTGATGTGTAGACGAACATGTCCATCTTAACCGATGGGGGACCGGTGTAGAATCGGGTGAACCATGTGGACATGTCTTCGGCCGATTGATCTACTCCAGGGTAAACAGAGGCCGCTTCTCCATAAGACATGCACCTTCTGGTTCTGGGATCTTCGTGATCGGCATACTTTGATGGAAAGCAGGAGTCTGATAGTGGAGGCCGATCGACTATGGTGTTGGTATGAATGGTTAACCAGAGTTGGACAAACCACCATGGTCCTCCATGCGCCACCGTTTGCTTCAGCATCAAATCTTGAGTGGCAGAATGGAGCAGCCAATAGACAGCTCCCAGGAGATATCGGCCAAGGGGGATTTGTTTCTTATCAACCAGAGCTTGGGCTAGGTGTTGGCAGTTTAGAGTGGGGCCGCAGGTTGATCCACAGAAAACAAATCTTTCCAACCATAGCGTCAGGAAGGCCACGTGTTCTCTCTCTGAGACTGATCCTTGTTCCATATGCTCAGAGATATATCCAGACTAGCCTCCAATCTTCTTGGTTTTCAATTTATGGCTGCTGTTTGCCAGGAGGCTGAAGGGATTGATCTCGGATTGGATGTCTAATCCTGTGAGCAGCTTGACGTCAATCAATGTTGGAGTCATTGGACCTTGCTTGAATAAGAAGGCGTTCAAGGTGCTAGACCAGAAATAGGTGGCCGCTGACATAAGTGGTTTGTTTTTCTTGGTATCGGCCAGGGATAGGGTGATGCATTGATCGATTCCTATTTTGTCCCAGTGAACCTGTTTGGATGTAGCAATCCTCTTGTGCCAGGTTCTGTATCCATTGAGCTTCGACGGCCAGGATCTGAAAGTGTGCTTCCATGAGGAAACATTCGGCTTGGCTTGTTTGAAGGGTACTCTATTTGTCTCGGCGTTTATCAGCCAAGTCGGGTCACAGTTGCCCATGGGGCCTAGAAAGAATCGGTGGGATTTGTCGTTGGTGGGAATCAAGATTTGATTTTTGAAGACCTACGGCATATGGACAATAACAATGAAAATAAGACCTGAGGGGCAAGAGCAGGAACCCTAATTTGAAGAACTTGGCGAGAAAACGACAATGTGAGGGGATTGACTTACCACGGGGATTTCAGAGGCGTAAAACGGAGCGAAAGCCATTGTTGTTGTCGATGGAGTTGCCGTTGAGAGGGTTGATGCCGATGGGACGCCTAGGAGTCACCGGAGTTGAAGAGCGCGGGTGGTTGCTAAATCGGCGGCGGAGGGCTGCGAATCTGGATCTGCGCGGTTTTCAGACAAACCCTAGCGAAGAAGTCAATGGGTTCCTCGGAGCTAATTCCGCCATATTATATAATGAAGCGGAATTGGGGGGCATGTGTTAAAAGCAGATTTTCGTAATCGACCCGGAGAGGAAAGAGGAAACTGAAGCGGAGAGGAAGGGTTAAGTTGGAGTCGGACCAAGTATCATATCGGACTCGGTGAACGTATCGGACTGGGAGAAGCGCTAGCAGGAAGAGTGCATCGGCCGATACGGATTCAATACGGCCATTGGCCGATAGAGGCTGGAGGTTGACAGAGTCAGCGTGGGCTTGGTCTGGGCTCAAGATAAGCTTCAAGGAAGTTGCCAAATAAAGATAAAGCTTGGTTTTAGGCAATTGTATCTTGTAAATCAAGTAGGTTTAGATCTAATCTGTGGCAAGAGTCTGCCGCAAAGACTTGTTTGTTAGTTAGAGATAAGATCGGGTCCTACAAGGACCCTGTTGTAATCGCGGGTATAAATATCCCGGTAGTTTGTACATAGAAACTCTCTCACAACCTAATACAACAACCAGTTTGTTTCAATCTACTTTCGGCGCATCGCCAACCCTCGCGAGAGGTCAACTCCAACGAGTTCTTGCTTCCCCGGAGCAGAGGTAAGAACTCGTGCTTGACGATTTGCATCGTCGGGGCTAGCGTCTCGCTTTAGACACGTTAAGCCTCGATGATGTGATCGTCGTTTATCATGTTTTGGATGATCTCGACAAGTGTCTTAATTATGCTTCGCCAGCGATTTACTCGTTTTAGGGTTTGTTGCCGACGGCGGTTTAATTATTACACTTGGTTAGATCATTCAATGCATTTACCATCCCCAAAAGCAATTGGCGGCTTGATTCTCTTTGTGTTAAGTCTCAATCCACGCTTTGAGTTGCTATCGACCTTAGTCCTGTTTTGAGATCTAACACAAAGCCTGCTTTCGGTTGTAATTAAGGATAGCACTGGGGTTTCAGCCAGTCTTGCCTGATACGCATGTTTATCGTAAGGTTTTTATGTGTATCTGCCATCTACATGAACGGATCGATGAATAGAGATGCATCTGTTATAGATTACTCTTTAGGGTTTATCTACGACTGATATATTCATATTGGTTGATTGGTTCATATAGTTTTGCACTAGAGTATTAGCTAGTGTAGTTACTCCTGTTATTCTTATCGGCCGATGCTGTTAATTGACATTAATATGTCAATGAAGGCTGATAGGATTAGATTCATGCTTTAATCTTATTTTATTGCAAGTGAGCCGATACAGCTTTGCCCTATCGGCTGGGGCCACGCGAATGCGACATCGGCCTATCGGCCGATCGGCCATTGTTTTCTAACATGGTTTACTTGTTTTTCTTGTTGATTGCAGATCAAATCAACTGACACGCTCTGCACACAACTAGGCAAGCCTTTTGGACCTGCACTGGAGTAAAGCAAACCTCCCAGGCCGCCGTGGAAACGTGGAACCCGTTTGGTTGCGAGGCGGGTCGAAATTCTGCACCAACACATAGTAACCTTTTTTCATGAGAAAATAGTAGGAGAGTCTCCTTCCTGTGAATATATTAAAAAAAGAGAGTGTTAATTATAAGAGACTGTAATTCATGATTAGCAGTTTTGTCGATCTTGAGTTTTTACCCTATACAAAAATAGAGTAAATTCATCCTTAAAGAGTTGTTTCCAATAGTTGAAAGGAAGTGAAATGTTGTAGAATGCTGTAACCATCATGTTCATGAATTCCAGATTTGTTAACCACTGAGTTCCAATGAAATTCCAACATTGTCTTGCAAAAGAGCAAGTTAAGAAAAGGTGCAAGACATCTTCTGAGTGAGTGGAATTACAGAGACATATAGTAACTTAATTTTCAAAAATACATGTACTCATGTACTCATGTATTGTGCTTCTGAACTTTTTAGATAATGGAAATGGATTACATATCTGGCTTCTGTCATAAGACACACAGCCATAAGTTTGTTAAAAAAATAGAACTAAAAATAAATCAAAATAAGAAATAAGATGATGGGACAAATCCCCAACTCCCCTTTATTATTGACTAGCGTTAAACCACACAGATTTTTCTAGCTAGCAATTCTAATAGAACTACACCACCCATAGTGGAATAAAAGACCCTTGGCTACTGATTCTAAGAGTGTAGCACCATTGTGCATAGTATCCTGTTCCTTTTGTGGTAGCATCATAGATCAAAAGTGGAGCCAATAGGAAGACATGAAAATAACCTGTATAGGGTTAATCAATTGTTTAACATTAAAAACTTTATCATTACGACAATGCCAAATTGACCAACATACATCACTAGCTCCAATTAAAATCATCTTTTTTTATGGACCTAGATACCCCTCTAAGTCAATTACTAAAAATATTTTTGATGTTACGGGGTGGATGGATATTAAAAGCAAAAAACACATATCTCCAAACAAACTGAGCAACATGACACTCAAAGAAAAGATGTTGGATTGTCTCTTCTGCATAACAGAAAGAAAGAACAGTGTGTCTCCCCCCAATTTCTTTTAGTCAGGTTATCCTTTGTTAAAATTACTTTCTTGTGAAGAAACCACATAAAGATCTTGATCTTTAGTGGAACCTTTAAGTCCCATAGAATCCTCTTTTGGATCCTAACATTAGAGTTTTTGATCGCGGTATACATAGAGTTGACTGAAAATTGACCATTCTTATGGAGTGACCATAAAAAGTAGTCCTTTTCATTTGACAAGTTATATTAGCTAGCCTGGGGATCAAATCATTCCACTCGATTAGCTTTTGGCCAACAATGGCTCTCCTAAAAGAGATATTCAATGGTGTTGTGCTCATAACCTTTGCCACATTAGACTGCTTCTTTCGAGCCACATTATATAAAGTAGGGTATTGATCTTTGAGAGCACGCGATCCCAACCACGTGTCTTCCCAAAATCTTATGCTTGTCCGATTGCTACATTTAAAAGACCTAAACCTAAGAAATTGGTCTTTCACTTTCATTAAACCGGCCCAAAATTGAGACATACATGTCTTGCTGAACATACCAGAGAGAGGTTTACCCTTTAAGTATTTATTTCGCAAAAGGTCTTGCCATACGCCTTCATCATTAATCAATTGAAAAAGCCATTTGCTTAACAATCAACTATTTTTTATATCAAGGTTATGGACACCTAGTCCACCTTGATCTTTTGGTTGGCATATGTTTTCCCAATTAGTTAGTCTATATTTTCTTTTTCGGTCATCATTACTTCAAAAAAAACATGACCGAAAGTAATCCAATCTTTGAAGCACCCCTCGTTAAATTTCAAGGAAGGATAACATAAATAGAGGAAGACTCGAAAGAACTGAGTTTAGAAGGACCAATCTCCCACCGTATGGCATGTTTTTGCCCTTCCAAGTGCTGAGTTTTCTCTTAAATCTATCTTCAACTCCTTTCCAATCAGCATTCCGGAGTTTCCAATAATGAATGGGAATACCAAGATATCTAAAAGGGAAAGATGTAGAATTACAACCAAATAGTTGTCTATATTGATCCTCCACTTGGCTTTCCCAAAGCAATAGATCTCACTTTTATGAAAGTTTATTTTCAGCCCTGAGAGTAGTTCGAACACACACAGGATGGCCTTCATGTTTTTGGCCTGTTCAAGGTCATGATCTAAAAAATAACTGTATCATCGGCATATTGTAGAATGGACAAACCATCCTCTACTAAATATAGAATGATACCTCTAATTTGACCATCGACTTTAGCTCTCTCAATGAGAACCGCTAACATGTCAACCACAATATTGAAAAGAATAGGCAATATTGGGTCCCATTGTCTTAGGCCTTTATGCGTTTGAAAATTATTACCCAAGTCATTATTGACTTTTATATGGACACTTCTCCTTTCAACCATTTTAGAAATCCAATGACACCACTGCTGAGAAAAATCCCTTCATGCATAGTATTTGTTGGAGGAATTGCCATTTGACTCTATCATAAGCCTTTTAATAGGCTTGTTTCTTGTATTCGTTCGATACAACAATTTCAGTTTTCTCCTCCCCTCATTTCCATATTCCATCCTCGGTGATCCCACCACACCCCGTGATCGAAGCAGAGGGTTGAGACGCTGTCGTAGGGGAGAGAGGGGGGGGGGCTGAGGCACGGTCAGTTCCTCCCTTTAGTCATCCTATATATATATATATATATACACATATATACGTATGCATATACTTTGTATATACAAAGTTTATATGTTTGTATATAAAATATATAAATATGTAAATGTACAAAGTCTATATGCATATATATAAAGTATTTGCGTATAAACTTTGTATATATACATGTACAACTTTTTATATATGTATAAATTTATACGCATACATATACACTTTTGATGTATAATTTTTTTATGTATTCGCGTACATATAAAGTTTATACATATATGAATAATTTTTTTGAACGTATATGTACGGACACGTACTTCGTACCATATAGAAATTGCTCGCGCGAGGGGGGCACCTGATCGCTAATTAGTGATCTAGCGCGACTAGTGTCCACAATCACTGCCCCAGCACTTGCGCTAATAGGCCTGTCAAAACCTAATTTCGGCAATGAGAAAAGGGAGTAGCGCACAAGCAACAAACATGATGGGTTATGAGACAAAGGTTTATACAGATTCAGGCCTTCTATAAAGAAGTAATACCCTACTCCTGTTTCGGGGATTGTATCTGCCGAGTTATGTATTGGTGAAGAAAGTCTATCTGGGAAGTTCTGCCCCTCAGGGGGCTCCCTACCCTCCTTATATAGCTTTAGAGGGTAGGTTTACAAAACAAAGACTTAACCACGTACGATATTGATCTTCTAATCCTTATCTGTAATTCTCCTGACTCAGGACTATAAGCCGTTCCATAATACACAAGGAAACGTAATACATAAGTCCTAAGCCATTACACAAACATCATGTAAAACCTATCCCCTATAACTAGTCGGATAGGCCAGCCGTGTGGGTATATGGTACCGATAATCTCCATAGTAGCCCTTGAAAATTTCACAGTCGACGAAATAACTTCACCTCGAACTAGATTACTTCATAGCCGAGTGCTTCAATCATGTCTGCCATAGTCTCCCGAGTGCTTCAATCCAATAAAAAAGCTATGAAGAGCTGAAAAAATTCAATAAAAATTATACCTAGGTGCATCGACTAGATGCACCTCATTAGGTGTAGCCCCGACTATGTGTTTAGTTGAATAAACTAAACTTATAGTCAGGAACTTAATAATCTTAACCATCTAAGTGGTTTTATATAAATAAATGCCTAGCCGAAACCAAAAGCATTCTGAAAAATCATATAGCACATGACCAAAGCATGGTGCATAATGATCATGAGTACCGGTATCATATTGTGTACATATTGCCAAGGCTAATATGTTCGAGTCCCTACAAGACACACAATTCAACCATCCTCAAAATTATATGGCATTTGTTATATCAAACCCGAGTTATTAAAACTCATAAATAGATTTACCAACTGCCTATAGAAAAGTTACCAGGATAGTTATAAAAAAACTATACTATTTGCCACCTTCCAAATTGCATCATGCCAACTCATAAAAAAGTTACGCAACTGCTATATGAAAGGATTCCGAAGGTATCGGGCAATAAAACACGCACATATTGCCAAGGCAAATTTGCTTAAGTCCCTAAAGACACGTGTTAAGCCACATCTGGGATATGGGCTGTAAGCATCTCGTGGACCCCGGCCCAAACGAAAAAATGCTTACCGATACCCTCATAAAAATAACCGCCGAAGCGTCGTCATCTTCCTCGCCGCTCCATCTTCTCACACATTTTCCCCTTTCGCGCTCCTATTCATGGCTAACGCCGCCAAAGATAGGGTTCCAAATTTGCTCAAATCCATTCATCCAGCCACTGCCAATCTCATCAAGATTTGCTGCGCACATCTCCTTTTCCATCTCTTCCAGAAATCTAAGCCTCTAAGTCCACATCCAGCTAACCCCGAATCTCACTTATAGAGGAAGAGAGAGAAATCTCTTTCGATCAATGGGCTACCTCCAATGTGAAATAATCTACGCTGAAAGAGATGGTGAAAGACGGAGTCCTCCCAGTAAAAGAAATCATCAGCTGGCGTCCCGCGTATGGCAAAGAATTTTCAACTCCAAACACCGATGAGATTGTTGTTTTCACTCATTTCTTCTACTGCGGATTTGCTCTTCCTACCTCCGAATTCTTCCACGGCATCCTTGATAACTATGGGATCAAGGTGTATCACCTGAACCTCAATTCTGTCTTGCACATTGCCATCTTCATCCATATCTGTGAAGCCTTTCTTGGAATCCGCCCCCATTTCAACTTATTCCGCCGTATGTTCATCCTAAAAGCTCACCCAACCAAAGATAACCCTTGTGTTGTTGGCGGCGCCGGACTCCAACTCCGCGGAACTCTCCACAAAAACTATTTTCCTCTTCCCTTGAAAACATCCAACAAAGGATGGCACACCAATTGGTTTTACATTTCCAACCCTGCTCCCAGCTTACCTGATTTTATCGGTCTTCCACCTATTCCCCGATCCAATTGGATTGCATTGCCAAAGGGCCCAAACTGGGTTGAAGCTAACTCTCTGTTGTCGAAAATCCTTGAGATGAAGAACAAAGGGCTCCAACGAGAACAAATCACTCGGCACTTCATCAAGTGTCGACTGGCGCCGCTCAAAGAAAGATCCAGGCTGGCCTATGAATACGATGGACAAACTGACCCCAACCGGGAAGATCATGAATCCCTAGACTTCCAAATCTTGTGTGCACGTATGTACAAAATCTTCTTCGTTGGGATAGTGGTCAACTACAACAACAAACTGTCAGTTCTTCCTTACAGCATCTTTCGGCCACCTCCTCCGGTATGCAAATTCCAAAAAACTTCTTCGATATCGTCTGCTTTTACCATGCTTGCCAACACTTTATATATTGACAAAACCCCTTCTGTAGGCAAACGCACTAATGATTTCCTGACCTTTCAAAGTATACCATGAAGATCCCCAAACTCAGCCGACTAACAACCAATCTGCTAGCGGTTGGGTGACTGGTGGGATAAGGATTAAGCCCCAGGCAAAGAATAAAAGGGCTACAACCGAAGAAACGAGCAAGCGTGCAAGCAAACAGAGAAGATTAGTCATCAACAACTCGGATGAAGAAGACGAAAAAATTCTAACTCTGAGAACAAATATCAGCTCGCCAAAGCCAGCCTCTTCCAGATCGGCTCCCAAAATCAAGAAATCCAATAAGTAACTCTTGTATAACTTTCGTCGTTTCTTTAAAAATATCCAGGATTACCTCTAGAATTTAAGCCTATATAACACACTTGCAGAAAACCCCAAGACATTGATCCTACCGGCAAGGCTGAAGTACCACCTCTAGATTCGGGGCAAACAATTCAAGAAACTGCAGCTCCCGACTCCTAGGCTACACAACAAGACCAACCAACTACCAACCAGGAGCCCCCGACTGGAAACCAGCCGGGTTCTGTTGAGCAAGCCCCTGAACAAGAGCCCTTGACTGGAAATCAAGCCCTTGGTGGTCAGGGTATACCAATCAAAGACCCAACCCCAGACAACAATGAAGATACCAATAGGGGTCAATCAACTAAAAATGCCGCTGCGCAAGGAAACAAGAACCAAACAATCCCTAATGCAAATGAGGATGATCAAGGTCCCCCACACACACGTCCTGAAGTAACAACAAGTGAGTTCTTTAATCACACAAATCTTCTGACTTGAACACTAGTCCTGAAATCTTGCAATCCCTCTTCTTTTTAGATCCCATATTAGGAGAAAATGAAGAAATCCCTTGAATCAAATCAGTAGAGGACTCGCTGCCTCCAGTAAAAATCCACTGGCACGACACTGATGGCCAGGCGCACGGAATCATATTAAACAAGTAGATAGAATCCGAAGAATGTGACATGCTGGTTGCCCGATTGATAGAGTCATCCCGATTGCTAAATGTAAGCTTAAATCCTTGCTCTTCAATTCCCGCCTGATATGAAATCAGCTAACTTGTTTTTTGTTCGCAGAGAATATATCTTACATCTCAGGCTAAGTCGGAGACACTAGAAAAACTGGTGCCGCACCTGAACTCTTTGAAAAATATCCAGCAAGAACTCAAAGAAGCCAAGAAAGAAGCCGTAGCTAATGAAACGGTGCTGAGAACAAAAATTAGCCAACTGTGGGATACCAATCTAGAATTCCGTGGTTCAATTGGAGGTAACAAAAAAATAACTCAACCTCATATATTGTTCAATATATCACTATTGATTTTATATCTTCTTGTGTCAGCTCATCTCATTGAGATCAAGTCACTTAAAGCCCAATTGAAGAAAGCCGAGATCAACAACGCCAAACTGGAGACTGACAAAGCCAAAGCAATCGCCGATCTTGAAGGTAAACTTTTTCGACTCTGACTCTTAGTCTATCTCAAAATATTGCCAATATATCTTGAAAATTTGAAACCTCACAGCCCATAGAAAGAAATCCCTAGCTCAATTTGAAGTCTTTGCCGAAAGGATCAAGAAGGTTGAAAGAATTAGAGATGATATTGCAAATGCAGCTGCTCCGATCCTGAACGCAGTCTTCCAAAATGGCTTGGGCTCAAGTTCTGAAGACACCGAAGAAATATTCGAGAAGCTTAGAAGGGCTCTTGAAAAATACTTGGAGAACATCAATGATGCAGCCACAATGGGTGCAAGCCAAGCCCTAGCGATGACGAAGTCCCTATATCCCTGAGTGGATATAAATACTATTGGAGATGGCTTTGCAGACGGTACTTCTGATGAACAAGCTTTAGATCTAATAAATGAAGCACAAGAGTCCGCCAAGAAGATAGTTGTCGATGTTGTAGAAAACTTCCAGGGATAGATGCCCTTTATAAAAACACTTGTAGCCTAACTTGTAATATATCAGCTTATTTATGTTTGTGCTCTAACTTGAATCCAGCTTTTAATTTCTTAAAATTTCTCATCCAACTGTCATCAAGCCTAAAACTTGATTAAGTCTTCAAAAAAATTTCAGTCCTTATCCACTCGACTTAGATCAAAGCAAAAAACAATGATAAACCAAATATAAACAAGCCATACGCAGAAGAAAATTTATACTTTACTGATATTGGAAGCCCCCGACTGGCAAATCAAGAAGACAACTTACTTGAAGTTGGTAGTCGAGAAAAGTGAAGTACAAAAGAGTAACATTAAGTATAATAGTGTCGAAGGTGTTCAATTTTCCAAGAATTCTCCACGATCGATCCGTCTTCACACTTTAATCGATAAGCCCCTGGCCGAGTGACCTCAGCAATTATGAAAGGCTCTTCCCATAACGGAGATAGTTTGTGTCTATCCTTCGTCGTTTATATCTTTCTTAAAACCATATCACCAACAATAAATGTCCGTGATCGAACATTACGATTGTGGTAATGGCAAAGTCCTTGGAGATATCTAGCCGACTGAATAAGAGCAGCTTCACGGGCTTCTTCTAGTCAGTTCAAATCATCCACGCGGTCTTGGTCATAATGCTACTCAAAGAGATTCAAATTTCATCTCACTCGGCAACATAGCTTTGGCACCATAAACCAAAAAGAAAGGTGATTGACTCATGGCCCGCCTGGGTGTAGTTCGTAACGACCACAAAACCGAAGGCAACTCTTGAACCCAACGTCCAGCAAAAGGGCGCAATCTATCGAAAACACGAGCCTTGATGCTTTGAAGAACCATACCATTAGCGCGCTCCACTTGTCCATTACTCATAGGACGTGCAACTGACGCATAGCATATCTTGATCCCAAAATCTTCGCAAAAATCTTTAAAAGCTCCTCCTGTGAACCGAGTCCCATTGTCGGTAATAATCCTATTCGGGACACCAAACTGGTGCACACTATTAATGAAGAAATCCCGAGCTTTATCAGCTGTAATCGTCGCAACCGGCTTAACCTCAATCCACTTGGAAAACTTGTCGATGGCAACGAAGAGGTGCGTGAATCCACCTGGAGCTTTCTTAAAAGGACCCACCATATCCAAACCCCAAACAGCAAAAGGCCATGAAAAAGGAATAGTTTGCAATTCTTGGGCTGGAACATGGATCTGCTGAGCAAAAAACTAACAACCTTCACAAGTCCGAACAACTTTATTTGCATCCGTAACCACCGTGAGCTAGAAAAATCCTTGCCAATAAGCTTTTCCCACCAAGGTGCGTGCTGCAGCATGACTACCACATATTCTCGAGTGAATATCCTGTAATAACTACCGGCCTTCCTCAGGAGTAACACATCTTAACAAAACACCAGACAGGCTGCGCTTGTATAACTCAGAATCAACCATGACATAACCTTGGCTACGACGTCGAACTTGTTCAGCTTCGTCTCGATCTTGAGGTAACTCTTGCTGAGTCAATAACTTGATGAAAGGCATCCTCCAGTCGATATCAAGCATGGAAAATTGTTGGTAACGTCAACGTCGTCTTCAACGATCTCCTTTTTAACAGTCGGCTCATGAAGGTGCTCAACAAAAATATCTGTCGGAGTTGTCTCGCACTTGGATCCAAATTGAGCAAACTCATCAACAACTTCATTGTTATGCCTCAGAATGTGAGATAGCTCCAAACCATCAAATTTATCCTCCAACTTACGAACCTCTTGACGATTAGCAACCATGTTGTTATTCAAACAAGACCAATCCTTCATGACTTGATTCACCACCAGCTGAGAGTCCCCTCGCACAACCATATGCCGTATTCCGAGTGACATGGCAAGGCGCAATCCGTGGAGCAAAGCTTCGTAATCGGCCACATTACGTGATGCTGGAAGTGAATCTGAAGAACAAACCGCAATTTTTCTCTAGTTGAGGAAATCAAAACGACTCCAGCTCCCGTGCCAGTAACCCTCTTAGATTCGTCAAAATACATAGTCAAATATTCTAGCTTTTCCACAGGTACATCTCCTTGGCACTCGGTCTACTCGGCAACGAAGTCGGCCAGAACCTGAGACTTAATTGATGTCCGTGCCTTGAAGGTAATGTCCAGCGCCATCAACTCCAAGACCCACTTCGTGATACTTCCCGTGGCCTCCCGATTGTGAAGAACATCGCCAATTGAAAAAGATGTGACCACCGTAACTGAGTGACTTTGGAAGTAATGAGCCAATATCCTAACGGTAATTAGAACTCCATACAATAATTTTTGTATCTGGGGATAGCGTATTTTAGATCCAGCCTGTACCTCACTAACGAAGTAAAACGACCTCTGGACCTTCTGGACTCAACCTTCCTCTTCTCGTTCAACAACCAAAACCGTGCTAACCACCTGAAAAGTTGCCGACACATAAAGTAATAAGGGCTCCGGCGGATGCGGCGAAGCCAACACAGCGGCGTTGTGAGAACATCTTTGAAGTCTTCAAAAGCTTTCTGGGCTTCAGAGTCCATTGGAAGTCATCCGTCTTCTTGAGCAACTTGAAGAAAGCCATGCCTCACTTCCCGGGTTTGGAAACAAATCGGCTTAAAGCTGCCATGCACCCAGTAAGCTTTTGAACATCTTTCTGAGTACTCGGCGGCTTCATATTCCATATAGCATTGATCTTCTCCAGGTTGGCCTCGATGCCTCGATGAGACAACAGGAAACCAAGCAGCTTCCCTGATGGTACTCCGAAGGTGCACTTTTCTGGGTTCAACTTTATCCTAAAGAATCGAATATTTTGGAAAGTCTCCTCTAAGTCGGCGATCAAATCCTCCTTTTACTTAGTCTTGATCACAACATCATCAACATAGGCCTCCACGTTCTGCTCGAGTTGAGTATACAAGCATCTTTGAATCATCCGTTGATATGTAGCTCCTGCATCCTTGAGACCGAACGGCATTGTGATATAGCAGTAGGCTCCGAATGGGGTGATAAATGAAGTCTTCAAGCAGTCGGACTCCTTCAAGTTGATTTGGTGGTACCCCGAGTAGCAATCAAGAAGGCATAAAAGCTCCAGCTGGCCGTTGAATCGACGATTTGGTCAATGCGGGGTAAACCGAATGGATCTTTGGGGCAAGACTTGTTGAGATCTGTGTAATCAATGCACATACGCCATTGTCCTATTTTCTTCCGAACCAGAACTGGGTTGGCCAACTAGTCGAGGTGGTAAACTTCCTTGATAAATCCTGCCGCCAAAAGCTTGGCAAGCTCCTCCTTGATGTCATCTCTCTGATCTTGCGCGATGCGACGAAGTCGTTGCTTGATAGGTTTCGAGTCGTCCTTAACATTTAATGAGTGCTCAATCACCTCTCTAGGAATATCGAGCATATCAGATGGCTTCCACGTAAATATATCTTTATTAGCTTGAAGAAAGGTGATGAGCGCGATGTCCTATTTATAATCTAACTTGATGCCTATTACAATAGTTTTGGAGGGATCAATGGGGTCGAGTGAAATCTTCTTGGTCTTGGCGTCGCCTTCTCTCGACTTGGTCATCTTTTTTGCTGGGATTTTACCTTCTTCAGATGTTGATGCAGCCAGTTGGACTTCCTGTTGGCCAAGCAACCTCTCATGAGATTGGGCCATGTCACAACTTTTCTTGTCGCAGATGAAGGCTTGCTTGACGTCGCTATGCAGGGAAATAATGCCACGTGGTCCTGCATCTTCATCATCAAATAGGTGTAATGTGGTACTGTCATGAATTTGGCCAGAGCTGGTCTTTCGAGGATGGCATGGTAAGCTGCTTCAAAGTCGGCAACTTCGAAGCAGACGTTTTCCGTGCGGAAATTTTCCCGAGTGCCAAAGGTGACTGGGAGAGTGATCTGCCTGAGTGGCGTAGATGAAAGCCCTGGAATAACTCCATGAAAAGGGGCTGAACTTGGCTTTAACTCGGACCTTGGGAACTTGGTGAAGAGGATGTTGAGGGCACTACCACCATCAATTAGAATACGCTTGAGCTTAACATTGCGAACAACCGGGTCTAGTACTAGGGGATACCGCCCTGGGTGAACCACTCGGTCAGGGTGATCCGAGCGGTTGAACGTGATAGCCACCTCCGCCATCGTAGATATTGTGCAACTTCGGGCTGGACTGCGTTGATCTCTCTGTCCGTTAGCTTCTGCTTCCACTTTGACTCATAGGCGAATGGCCCTCCGAAGATGTGATTCAACTCGGCCCTGGGGTCTTGGAAAGGTTGTGAACCACCATCTTCGCCTTTCTTTTTATGCCCTGAAGTCCCGCACCATCAGATGGCTTCTGGAGCTAGGCTGTATACTCCTCGGCGGATTGCTTGTAAATAAAACAGTTCTTGGCTGCATGCTTGTGATTCGGATGATGCGTGCATTGAGCGTTTATGATCTTGTCATAGGCGGTTACGCGCGGACATTGTTGCTGGTAATTCAAAGTTGCAACCACCAGATCCTCGAGCTTGCGCTTGCGATCTTTTTGGCCTCCATTGCCACTGCCGTTGCCGTTCTCCTTGTTGGGTCGCCAGCTGCTTCCCGACTGCTTGTCTTGATGTGAAGCTTTAATGGCGTCGTCTGACTTGGCATAGGAATTAGCTATCTCGAACATTTTTTTGACTGTCCTCGGAGTTTTATGTCCAAACTTTCTAATTAATAGTTCGTGGTGGATGCCCTTCTGGAAAGCGGCTATGATGACGTCGTTAGTGATATCGGGGAACTTGTTTTGCTTCTTCAAAAAGTGCTGGATGTATTCTTTTAAGGACTCATCGGGCTTTTGGATTACGTTGTAGAGACCGAAGTGAGTCCTGGGTCTCTCGAAAGTGCCTTGGAAGTTGGCGATGAAATGATCTCAAAGCTCGCTCTAAGAGTCGATTGAGCCCCTTGGTAAACTGGCGAGCTAATTCCTAGCTAAGTTAGTGAGTGCCACGGGCTAATTAGCCATGGCTTTGTTGTCTCCACTTGCTGCGTGAATTGCGAGGGTGTAGACAGTTAACCATGACTCAGGGTCGATTTTGCCATCATACTTTCAATCCCAGTGGGCTTATTCGGTCAATCCACTCGATGTAGGTTCCTAGTGAAAGCGGGTACTCCTTCGTCGCCGTTGTCGGGTGAATATCTTCGTTCTCCCCGGTGAGCCTTGTTGCGCTCGCGATAACGCCGGTCTAGCACATCCCTCAAATCACTCGGCGCGGGCCTCTGGGAGCCACTTTGATAACTGGAGTCGCTATTGTGGCGGAACCAATTGTGGACTGGTCGGTTGTGACGTCTCTCATGAGAGTCAGCCAACTGGTCTTGACGCTTCCTGGCTTCGTGGTGACGATGTTCGTTGGACTTGCCATGGGTCTTGGTATGCTCGGGCCTTCGGTAGTCCTTAGACTACAGCGATGGTAGGCGACTGCTATCAGGTGTTTCCGCAGTAGAATCGATGATCCCTCGACTCACGTTTCCTCGACCAGTTCCAGCACCGAGTGGAGCAGTAGCCGCGACCATGGTTTTGACTTTGTCTAGAATTGGAGTCACATTGGGTGGAGCCACGTCCATGACAGTGTCGATGAGGGTAAGGGCGGCGACTGCGTTCTGTTGAGGTGTGAGAAAAACTTTGGTGTTGTTGACTCGAGTTTGAAGTATGGCATCGCGGGCGGTACGCTCGGCTACTACCAGATCTCGTTTCCTGCTGTCGTCGTTCGCCTTGCATTTGCGTTCCTCTTCGAACTTGGCTTGTTCCTCTTCCGTAACCCTCCGGGCGACAACCGAGCCAGTTTCTCCTACATCAGCCATGAAAACATCGAAGAAGAGCGGGGTGTAGTTATCATCGAAGTTGGAGCTGAAGTGCTCAGTGGAGATGTCGTCAAAATTGTCAAAATCGGAAGAGCTGATGTAGTCGGCGATCTCGGTAGATGAGCAGGATCTGAGAGGTTGAAGCATGATGCCGATCTCCCTTGTGCTTGAACTCGGTGACTTGCTGGAGAGGTCTCGTTTGGGAGTTGATGTAGAAGATTCTCCTGAGTGGTTAGAAGCCGACTCGGAAGAGAAAAGATTGAAGTAGGTCTCAGTGGCGTTTGGTAACCCAAACGATATCGAGAAGTTTTCTCCCCCCGGCTGGTTCGAATTCAAGTCGAGAAGAGAAATCTTGCCGAAGCTGTCGGTGATGAAGTCGAGGCTGCCAAAGCGGTATGCCTACCATGGGGGGAAGGCGAAGTCGTCGATGCCTGATGTAGATCCCATCATGTTTGTCGGCGAAAAAACTTGACGCAACCCCTACCTGGCGTGCCAACTGTTGAAACCTAATTTTAGCAATGAGAAAAGGGGGTAGTGCACAAGCGCCAAACACGATGGGTTATGAGACAAAGGTTTATACAGATTCAGGCCTTCTATAAAGAAGTAATACCCTACTCCTGTTTCGGGGATTGTATCTGCTGAGTTATGTATTGGTGAAGAAAGTCTATCTGGGAAGTTCTGCCTCTCAGGGGGCTCCCTACCCTCTGTTGATGCAAAAAAACACACACTGGCCTGGGAGATCTGCTTAGCTCCAGTGCAGGTCCAAATCTTGGTGAGATGCGGGCGTGCCAGTCAGTTTGATCCTGCAACTGACAAGATATACAAACGACAGATCAAAGAACCGATCGGCCAACATAGCCGATGTAGTAATTCCAGCCGATCCTGATAACAGCCGATAGCGATAGGGTTTTGAGCTATCGGCTATGTGTTCAATGTAGATTCTGACACTTGATGAAGAGACAATCGGCTGATTATAATATGCATTAGATCGACAATGACTTGATAAAGTAAAACGAAAGTTAGACATACTCGATCGACTGTAGATATCAATGATACATAATCTAAATCTCAAAATATATTTAAACCAAGTGATTGGGATAGATCGGACAGGGCGCCGAGACAGTATAAATCACTTATGTCTAAAAACACCTCAAGAGAGAGATTATATATATTCATAGCATAGCCGATGAAGTAAATCTAACATAGATCCAATGCCATAAAATCCACAAGATTAGATTAAACAGTGAAACCTTTGTTGTCATCGGCTAAATTCAACTTATATGCAATCCTTATAAGCCGATGCAACGTCCAGATAACTCATCGGCTGAAACCCCGATGAAACCCTTATCGGCAATCAAAAAGCAGGCTAGAGATTCATGGTTCTAAGCACGACTTAGTAGGTCAAACTCAACTGATGCAGCACTAAGTATGTAAAGAAACACGGTATCTAGATGATCAAGCCCTTGACTGATTTTCAGGGTGGTAGATGCCTAAGCTAATCTAATCTAGCAAGACGATTTAGTCGATACCGGCAGAAACCCTAAAACGAGAAGCAGCCGATAAAGCTAAATCGAGATGCTAATACTAGATTAACAGAAGACATATGATAAATAGCCAGGCAAATATATCATCCAAACCAGAGCAATCCAAGAGATCGAATGTACTGATGCAGCCTTGAACGACGCCGACGTAGATGATACAATTGCCTGAACCGACGGAACATTGGACTTACCCCTTCGCCGGAGATCGACAGCCGATGCAGCCCCGCGTCAGGTGCCAAATTCCGCCGGTTGATAAAGAAACCGTAACAGAGTAAAAGGTGGCGATGCGCCGAATTGTATTGATCGAGAGTTGATAGATTACAATAACCCCGGGTGTACATATTTATACCCATGGGGAGATACTAGTCCTTGTAGGACAAGAAAGAAACTTTCCTAAAGATAAAAGGAAACTAACAAATATCCTAATTAATAGATACAATTGCCTTCTTCGGACTCAATCCGCACGTGGCAATCCTCATGAAGCACACCAACCGAACCCGACAATGATCCTGCCATCTCCTCATCGGAATCGGCTACATCGGCTATCCTTGTCCGATTCTGTTTCAGCCGATGCACACCGTAGCCGATTTGGCTTGCAGCCGATTCATACTCTGTTTTCTGTAATCGCTTATCTCCTCCAATCGGCTTCGGCTTTAACTCTGAATCCAATGCATGATTTACCAAATTTCGTCGTTAACACATGCCCCCCAGTTTTGGAGTATGGGAACTCATGCTTCAAAATTATCTTCTATGACTCCAAAATTGATCCTCTTTTGCTTCTTGCAATCGGCCTTCATGAGCCGATACCGTCTGCATTAGATGAGCTAGGCTGTCAAACTTGTGGCAAAAGAATTTATCCTTGATAGGTGCTGATAACCCTTGGAATGCAAGATCTGCTAGCTGCTCATCGCTTAGATTCAAACTATAACATCGGCTGCGGACATCACGAAATCTTTGTATATATTCCATAGCCGATTCTCCTTCTTGCTGCTGCATTGATATCAAATTTGAAAGTTTCATCTCACTGACGCCAGCAAAGAAGTAGTCATGAAATTGCTTCTCAAGATCAGCCCATCTTCTAATGGAATTTGATGGTAGTGATGAAAACCATGTGAAGGCCGATCCAGTCAAAGACAACGGAAATAATCTAACTTTCAGAGCCTCCTTCAGCCGACGCCTCCCCACATTGAGCTAAGAACCGGCTGATATGTTCTCTTGTAGATATATCATCTTGCCCTGAAAACTTGGAGAAGTCTGGAACTTTGTATCGGCCTGGAAAAGGAACTCTGTCGAACCAATCAGGATATGGCGGCCGATACACAGAAATCTGATCCTTAGGTTTAATCCCAAACTGCTCCTCCGTTACCTTTGCAATCATATCGGCCCAATCTTCTTTAGACTGATATCTTTGAATTTCTCTGGCCGATATTGTTGTTGTAACCCACCATACTGATATGCTTGCCCCCCGAGCCAATATTGTCTGTTGCCGATGTTGAAATTGTTCGTCGATTTGCCCCCCAGTCTGATTTCTTAAGGCAATAACTCTGGGAACTATTTCTCGATCAAACCATGTAATGTACTCACCAAAACTCCAGATCGATCAAACACAGCGCGACGAACAATTTCATCAACTAGCTTTTGAAGCGTCTCATCGTCCATCGGCTCTTCTTTTTCCTCTATCGGCTTGAGAGATTGTTCCTTCTCGGCATTGACTTCTTCTTCAGACATGTTGGGTAGAAAACTCGTGTCCCACGGGCGTGCCAAAAGCGTGTTGATGCAAAAAAACACACACTGGCCTGGGAGATCTGCTTAGCTCCAGTGCAGGTCCAAATCTTGGTGAGATGCGGGCGTGCCAGTCAGTTTGATCCTGCAACTGACAAGATATACAAACGACAGATCAAAGAACCGATCGGCCAACATAGCCGATGTAGTAATTCCAGCCGATCCTGATAACAGCCGATAGCGATAGGGTTTTGAGCTATCGGCTATGTGTTCAATGTAGATTCTGACACTTGATAAGAGACAATCGGCTGATGATAATATGCATTAGATCGGCAATGACTTGATAAAGTAAACGAAAGTTAGACATACTCGATCGGCTGTAGATATCAATGATACATAATCTAAATCTCAAAATATATTTAAACCAAGTGATTGGGATAGATCGGACAGGGCGCCGAGACAGTATAAATCACTTATGTCTAAAAACACCTCAAGAGAGAGATTATATATATTCATAGCATAGCCGATGAAGTGAATCTAACATAGATCCAATGCCATAAAATCCACAAGATTAGATTAAACAGTGAAACCTTTGTTGTCATCGGCTAAATTCAACTTATATGCAATCCTTATAAGCCGATGCAACGTCCAGATAACTCATCGGCTGAAACCCCGATGAAACCCTTATCGGCAATCAAAAAGCAGGCTAGAGATTCATGGTTCTAAGCACGACTTAGTAGGTCAAACTCAACTGATGCAGCACTAAGTATGTAAAGAAACACGGTATCTAGATGATCAAGCCCTTGACTGATTTTCAGGGTGGTAGATGCCTAAGCTAATCTAATCTAGCAAGACGATTTAGCGATACCGGCAGAAACCCTAAAACGAGAAGCAGCCGATAAAGCTAAATCGAGATGCTAATACTAGATTAACAGAAGACATATGATAAATAGCCAGGCAAATATATCATCCAAACCAGAGCAATCCAAGAGGTCGAATGTACTGATGCAGCCTTGAACGACGCCGACGTAGATGATACAATTGCCTGAACCGACGGAACATTGGACTTACCCCTTCGCCGGAGATCGACAGCCGATGCAGCCCCGCGTCAGGTGCCAAATTCCGCCGGTTGATAAAGAAACCGTAACAGAGTAAAAGGTGGCGATGCGCCGAATTGTATTGATCGAGAGTTGATAGATTACAATAACCCCGGGTGTACATATTTATACCCATGGGGAGATACTAGTCCTTGTAGGACAAGAAAGAAACTTTCCTAAAGATAAAAGGAAACTAACAAATATCCTAATTAATAGATACAATTGCCTTCTTCGGACTCAATCCGTACGTGGCAATCCTCATGAAGCACACCAACCGAACCCGACGATGATCCTGTCATCTCCTCATCGGAATCGGCTACATCGGCTATCCTTGTCCGATTCTGTTTCAGCCGATGCACACCGTAGCCGATTTGGCTTGCAGCCGATTCATACTCTGTTTCTGTAATCGCTTATCTCCTCCAATCGGCTTCGGCTTTAACTCTGAATCCAATGCATGATTTACCAAATTTCGTCGTTAACACCCTCCTTATATAGCTTTAGAGGGTAGGTTTACAAAACAGAGACTTAACCACATATGATATTGATCTCCTAATCCTTATCTGTAATTCCCCCGACTCAGGACTATAAGTCATTCCGTAATACACAAGGAAACGTAATACTTAAGTCCTAAGCCATTACACAAACATCATATAAAACCTATCCCCTATAACCAGTCGGATAGGCCAGCTATGTGGGTATATGGTATCCATAATCTCCACGAGACCACCTAGTGGAGCCAAAGCCAATATGGTTTTTTCTATTTTTGTAACGTGTGCTAGAATACCTTGCAAAAAGGTCTGAAATGTATATGTTAACTAATTTCAAAGTTATAAAGGTCTCATGTCCTTTTTGTTAGATAACCACCCTGTTTTCATTGCTCCAAAGTTCATATTTCATATATAGAACCATGATGGAATTTTTCTAGTCTCGTGGATTTGAATTCTGAAATTATCGTTGAGTTTCATGTTCTTTTGGCATGTAAATCCCTTATATATGAGAGCTATTCTAAATTTCAACTCCTAAATTATGGATAAATTGGCCCATCAAAATTTCTTTCTATTGGAGTAGAACATCAGGCCCAATCGGGTCTGGACCTAATCACGTGTCCAAATATGGGCCGTTTTGCTTTGCCCAGGAAAGCGAATGTGGTAATGAATATCTTGCGGATATAACTTGTGTTAGTGTGTTACAACAGTTTTATGTAATGGATATATCACTACTACAGAAAGCATTTTTCTGTATGAGGGGGGCTATAGGTTCCATGCGGGCGACCTGTGGGCGCGCCTGCAAAAATCGCCCCCCCCCTCGGGGGCAGGTCAAACAGCCGCATGCAAAGATGCATTATAGCATGCGTCTGCTTAAGACGGCCACATGCGATAATAGGCCTATTTTCGCATGCGGCCGTCTTAAGGGGCCACATGCATTATCGCATGCGGCTGCTTAAGACGGCTGCATGCGAAAATAGGCCTATTATCGCATGCGGCCGTCTTAAGCAGCCGCATGCCATAATGCATCTTCGCATGCGGCTGTCTTAACGGACCGCATCCGATGATAGGCCCATATATCCTTCAGCAGGCCCGAACTTGACCATTTGAAACCGAAGTTTTCTCTCTCCTATTGCAAGCAATAAATAGGGGGGAGGTTTTCAACTCAAAATCTTTGCTTCAAGTTTATATGAAAGGTGAAGAACTCTCTCTCCTCCTTCATTTGGCTCCATTTTTATTAAATTTTGTTGGTGGAAATTGGAGTTTTTTAAAAATTTTGACAAGGTTTGTTTTAGCTAGTTTTTGCAAAATCTAGCTTCAAAATATATGTTTCGATGTGCAAATTTTGGATGTAAACACTTGTACATACTAGTTACTTGTATTGTTGTATTTTTTTGGAGGGATAAATGTATTTACACGTCTTTATAAAATACCTGTGGTCTATTATTTGTATCTGTAATTTTTTTTCTTTATACATAGATGGATCGGTCGTCATGGATGTATGAGATGCAGAGAACTCATCCAATATTTATGAAGGAAGCATCTAAATTTATTGATGAGGTTAAGGCACATGCTTTAAGGGAGAATATGACAAAAAAATTTTGTCCGTGCCGTCATTGCAAGAATCAGAAATTGTTGGTGGATCATGGTGAAATATTAGGACACATAATGCAACATGGATTCACCACCAATTACAAGGTTTGGACCTATCACGGGAAAATCGCCGATCCCCAAGATGATGATGAAGAGTTAAATCTCGAGATGAATGAGGCAGAGAATTTTGTAATCGAAGACATGTCCCTTGAAAGGATGAATGTAGATGTGTCCACAGATAGTGATGATTTTAAGGGTGGTTTTGATATAGGAGATATGCTACGCCATGTTGAACCAGAGGTTCTAGCGGGTAGATCACGAGGGTTAGAGAATTGGTAGGCATTGGAGAAGGCATCGAAGGATCTTCTTTACGATGAAACGAAGGGATGTGATAAGGATTTCACGGTACTGCGTTCAGTGCTTGAACTTCTGAGATTGAAGGCTAAACACGGATGGTCGGACACAAGTTTTAATGATCTGATGAGCTTGTTGAGTGTGTTGCTTCCTAAGCCTAACTTTATACCATCAAACACGTATCAAATGAAGAAACTCATATGTCCTTTATCTCTTGGTGTTGAAAAGATTCATGCTTGTGAGAATCATTGTATATTATACCATAAAGAATATGCAGACTTGGAAAGTTGCCCAACGTTTGGCACAAGTCGGTATAAAACGGGAAATGGGCCCGTTGATACACAGTCTACCGACCCAGATTCATCGGAGCATAAACGAAGAAAGATTCCGTCAATGGTGATGTGGTACCTACCAATTAAGGACCGCATAAAGTGTCTGTACTCAAACCTGACTGATGCTGAGTTGATGAGATGGCATCAAGAGGGCCGGAAGACAGATGGTATGATTTGACATCCTGCCAATACTCGCCAGTGGAATACATTTGATGCAAAGCACCCAGAATTTGCTAAGGATCCAAGATATGTAAGGTTCACGTTGAGCACTGATGGACTGAACCTGTTTGGTGATTTAAGCAGCTCACACAGCACATGACCAGTTCTTTTCACAATGTATAATCTTCCAACATGGATATGTCAGAAACGAAATTATATTCTTCTCACTATCCTCATACAAGGTCCGAAGCAACCTGAAATTGATATAGATGTTTTTCTTGAGCCTTTGATGGAGGCCATGGAGGAGCTATGGAAAGAGGGGTTACGGCTATGGGATGAGTTTAAGCGGGAGCACTTCAATCTACGTGCGATCATATTCGTTACCATCAGTGATCTACCTGCAAACTTTTTATTATCCGGGCAGATTAAAGGGAAGACTGGATGTCTGATATGTTTGGATAAAACTTCGTCCAAATACCTAACGTCGTCTAAGAAGACAGTATACATGCGACATCGACTGTTCCTACCACGAAAACACAAGTATCGTAAGATGGCCAGATTGTTCGACAAGATAGTGGAGAACGAGACTGCCCCTGAAACACGAAGTGGTACTTATGTGTATGAGAAACAAAGAAGATTAAGGTAGTATTTGGCAAGGGAAAGAAGAAGATAGCAAAGAGGAAGAAAGTTGATGATGACGAAGATACTACATTGCCATTCAAGAAGCACTCAATTTTCTTCAGATACTTAGATTACTGGAAGGACCTAGAGATTCGTCATACAATTGATGTTATGCACCTCGAGAAGAACGTGTTTGATAGCACCATCGGCACCTTGTTGGACATCCCGAGTAAGACGAAGGATTGACTGAAGTCATGTAATGATCTTGTAAATTTGGACATAAGGCATGACCTTCACCCAGTAGAGCTGGCAAGTGGAAAGACCGAGATTCCTCCTGCTTGTTACTCGTTGACACTTAAAGAGATAAAAGCATTCTGTAAATGCTTGCAAGGGGTGAGAGTGCCTACTGGTTTCTCATCGAACATCAGGAAGCTAGTCTCAACGAAAGATTTGACCATTTTCGGATACAATACGCACGACTGTCATAGGATGCTAACGGTATTCCTACCAATTGCTATAAGGGCAGTCAAACTTGTCCATACCAAGGTGGTTATAACAAAGTTGTGCTGCTTTTTCAATCGAATATCACAAAAGGTATTTGATCCTCTCTAATTAGGTCCCCTTCAGACATTTGCTGTGGCGACTGTATGCCAGCTTGAGATGTATTTCCCACCATCATATTTAGATATGATGGAGCATTTGATCGTTCACATCGTCCCTCAGATTATTGAACTTGATCCCTTATACTTACACCAGATGTGGGCGTATGAGCGTTACATGTCGATCCTCAAAGGCTATGTACGCAATCGCGCTCACCCCGAAGGATCAATGATAGAGGGATACATAACTGAAGAGGCAGTCGAGTGTTGTATGGATTACATAAAGGATGGTAATGCCATTGGAATTCCTGTGCATTGACACGAAGGGAGATTATCTGGAAGGGGTACTATTGGTAGGAAGCAGTTCTTCGATAATGATTACAAAACGGTGGCCGTGGCACACAGCAGCGTTCTACAACAGCTCGCTATCGTTGAGCCATTCATTGAGCGACACATTGAAGAAATCAAAGCCTGCTTCCCAGGACGATCCGCTGATTGGGTTTCAAGAGAGCACAGGCGGCGATTTCCTCAATGGTTCAAAGATCTAAACCTGTCAGTCGATGATTCTATGAAGCAACTTACTTTACAAATATTGGCAAGTGGGCCATCAAGTATTGTCAACTCATGGCAAGGGTACAACATCAATGGATTTACCTTGTACACAACTACGAAGGACAAGAAAAGCATAGCACAAAACAGTAGGATTCGTGTCGAAGCGATTGACACGACTGGTGAAAAGTTGTATTACGGGACCATAAAGGAAATATGGGAACTCGACTATGGCCTAAACATCCAGATCCCTGTGCTCCGTTTTCAATGGGTGAAAGACACAATAGGGGTTTCCGTGGACGACTATGGGCTAACAATAGTCGATCACAGTAAAACAGGCCACAAGGATGATCCTTGGGTTTTAGCAGATCGTGTGGCTCAAGTTTTTTATGTGAAGGACCCTTCGGATGAAAGGATGGATATTGTTGTATCCGGAAAGCAACAGATTGTCGGCATCGACAACATCGAAGACCCCGCTGATTACAACCAGTTCGACGATGTACCATTGTTTACTGATCTTCCTATGCGAATTAAGAAGGTTGAGTGAACCATCGACGAAGCTAATATGTCGTACGTTCGATCAGATGGTGTTGCAAAGATAATTAAGCCCTACTTCTTTTGTAACCTTTAGTTGTCATGGTGTTTCAAATTTACCAGGATGAATTAAAGTGGCACTTCTTTTGTACTCATTAGCATGTAGCATTTGGTAATGAATTTATTTATCGCCAAAATATATGAAATTTTAGTTGTACCAATATATTGGAAAAATTACCTGTAATAAAAAATTTTAGTTGTACCAATAAAATTTTAGTTTACTTAGATGAAAAAAACTGTGTAACTTATTATATGTAGTAAAATAAAAAATTATTTTCGCATACGGGCCATTAAGCCGGCCGCATGGAAAGATCATTTTCGCATGCGGCCGTCGTAACTGGCCGCATGGCGAAGTTAATTTTCTCATGCAGCCTGCATGGGAAGATCATTTTTTTATGCGGCCGCTTAAGCTGGCCGCATGCGATGATCTGGGCCTATATATAGGGAGCACACGGTGCAGAAATTTTCTATGTCCCAGCGCCGCCGAACCCTAACCGCCAGGCTTCTAAATTTTCGCACCACTCTGCCGCCACCGGTCGCATCCACACCGCCGACGTAGTCGCCCTCGTCGCCAGCCTCCTCCCCTCCCCCCTAGCCGCCGGCTCGTCCTCCCCCCTCGCCGCCGCCGGTTCCAGCCTCCTCCTCCTCCTCCACACGCGCCGATGCCACTGGCTCCTCCTCCTCCGCCTCCAACCCGACGCCGCCGGCTCTCCTCCTCCTCCTCCACGCCGACGCCGCCCGACTCCAAGTCCAAGACCTCCCCCTCGTCGCCGTCGCCGCCAAGTCCTAGCCCCCCTCCCCCCGACGCCTCTGGCCTCCAAGTCCTCCCCCTCCCCGCCTGTAACATTTTTTTTACACATAAATTGTGCAATGTGAGATATGTATATATAAATTTGTGAAGTGTGAGATATATGTGCAATGTGAAATGTGAGATATGTATATATAAATTTGTGAAATGTGTGATATATATGTGCAATGTGAAATGTGAGATATGTATATATATGTGCAATGTGAAATGTGAGATATATATGTGTGAATTATGTGTGAATATGTGTGGGATTTTGTGAATTTGTCTATGGGCTGCAGCATGGGAGCAAAATTACAGTGAATTGTACATGGTAGATAGTATTTTGTTGGAATTTTTCATGATTTTATATTGCCCCATTTATGTTTAGAAATTCACCAAGTATAACTTTATATATATATGTTCCTACTATTTGTGTGAATTAAGGTGAATCAAAATTAAAATATTTGTGTGAATTAATGTGTTTACACATCTTTGTGTGACAATTAAGGTGAATCAAAATATTTGTGTGAATTAATGTGTTATTATACCTTTGTGCACATGCAACCATACACTATGTTTTATTTTCATTTTAGGTTAGTAAGGAAAAAGTTTTTAGATTGTTCCCAAAATATTTGTGTGAATTAATGTGTTTACACTATGTTTTATTTTCATTTTAGGTTAGTAAGGAAAAAGTTTTTAGATTGTTCCCAAAATTTTATAAAAAATTATTAACATATTTACTTATAGTTATATGAATTTATAAAGTATACTCATATTATCCTTCATACATATATACTCATATGTGTGTGTGTGTATCTTCGAAGCTTGCTACATCGATTAGATAACCATTTCTAAGTTAATTGTTAGCTTTATAATATTTATTTCATACATAAATTTCTATGACCAAGTCTAACTAGTCAAATATTCAAGGCTGTCAATGAGTTATTCATCATCAATTGTATGTGTAATATTTTTTAAAATAATATAACTATTTTTTTGTACTGTTAGCTTTTACTGTTTTTGTAAGAGATCTTGGACGTGCAAATAAAATCCTAAAATAAACGACACATGCTAAAAACATACTATCTGATCGGAAAAGTGTTATCATCTGGTATCAATATTTCTTTTGTAAAAGATAGTAAGACAGATTAATCACTTCAGAAGCATATCATGTTTGATGAGAAATAATATTCGGGTTTATGTACTCATTTGTTTTTACGTCAATGTGAAAGATGTCGAACGACAAGGTTCCATCGAACACACCAGTAGCGCCTGAAGAAGGCAAAGCTCCTTAAATTTCCGGTAGCAACAATCAGGCTGACGCTTCTAGTGAAGAAACGTGGTGCACACCAAGTGACCCGATGGAAATAACACAAGTCGCCCCTCGCGATGATGATCCGGACTACATACCTATGGAATAGGCCATAAGTGTTGAACATCGTTAGCCATATATTATTTCGTACCTAAATACCAAATCCGCTTAATGGTATAGAGAGTTACTTATATTATGCAGATGGTAGTCCGACGCCGCTCGAAACGTAAAGCCGTGAGGACTCGCGGAGTGGAAGAAGTTGAAATGGACACTGCTACGTCTGCCCCGGATCGTACGGATACATCTGCGAGTGCAGGTGGGAGTGGGAAAAGAAGACGTGGTGAGAGAAGCAAGAACAAATTACCAAAGGAAATCTACAACGTGATTGCTCCGGACGTGTAAGGGGTTTGTCGTCAAAGACGAGTTGGAGGATAGGGTTCCCACAGGACGCATCAAGTTATAAGAAGAGAGACAAATACAAAGAACAACTATCAGACAAAATCTATGCGCTAGTGAAGGAACACTTCTACTCGTTGGCAGCTGAAAACCCCACAGCCTTTCCAAGGCTATTCCCTGACAGCCAGCAAACCATCCAATCTCCACAGCAAACAACTCAAGTACGTAGCAGTGCAGGCTTAGTGGTAACAACTCCTTGTGCTGTGGATGGTATAACTGAACCAACTCCGTGCTTACTCGTAGTACCTATCGGCCGCGCTGGAAAGACTAAAGAGGTTGCAACGGTTTTAGCAATACCCGGTCGTCAATTCCACAACACGGCAATCCCTGAGGATTATGCAAGGGTACAAGTCGCTAAGGTACATAGCAAGCACACTTCTATGGAACTAGACATCCCTGCACCAGAGGGGATTGAACTTCTTGGTGATGCAGTAAATCAGTTTATATTGTGGCATCGTCGAGACATAATCCTGATAGCTGCTACTCCAGCACCAACATCTTCAACTCCATCCTCAACGCAAGCAAAGACAGTTGCCGCTCCAGCACCACCGTCACCTCCTGGACAACCTTCCCCTCCAAATCTAGCGTCACCACCACCGATTAGGTCCCCGGCTCGCCTACCTACTCCACCACCCTCCCCAGCTCAAGAGGCAGTTCCTCCAGCTCCCCCCTCTCCACGAACAGTTCAACCCTCTCCACCCACACCCCAATCTGCTCTAGTGGAACAAGTGCCCATACCTGAAGGAACTAAATCTGGACCGAAGTCTAATCCCTTGGAACCTCGTCGTCTAATTCCAAAGTTGATATCAACATACGATCCAAAGGAGATTGACAAGGATAAGGAGAAGTTCATGTTTTCAGCTTTCAGAAATTCTGATAAGTCAAAAGAACTTGTTCATGTCATGTCAGACTATCAGAAGTGCAATCTTGAGTATCTGCAGATGTGCCTGAAAATTACGAATATGGCAAGCCATTCTTACCAACTTATCTTCTGAACAACCTATCCTGGGAAATGAGAGTAATGCATGAATGGTACATCAAGGCAGCTAGGAAGGGTCTCGGTTTCATAAGCATCGTCGTCCCGGAAGGCGCTTTCATGAGTGGTCCTAATGAGATATTCTTTATCTCTTTTCAGGACCTGTACGCCATCTACAAGCTAGATAAAATGGACGTGAATCTCGTTGCCGCGTTCTGCCTGTAAGTCTGAACTCTTATATGTTACACGTATCATTCCAAACAAAAAAAACCATATCTCATTACTTCAATTTACATTGTACAGGATACAATTCCACAAAGCTGATAGAACTAGATCACCGGTTGGATACGTCGATCCAATAAGGATATGCAAAACGCAACACACCATACAGAGGAGAGCCGACTGCCTGGAATTGGTTGACAAGACACCTGAAGAAAAGGAAGAATATATCAAGAAATTACACAAGACCAAGAAGCTAGAGGTAGCAACATACTTGGCAATAGCAATATTGGCGCACGCCGACAAAAATGTCTTAATGGTCCCCTACGCGTTGAAGTAAGCTTTCTCTTCTATGTGTTAAATTAATTTATCATTTTTGGAATTCTCTGTCTCTAATTAGTTTTTCTTAATTGCAGCAACCACTACATATTATTCCTCGTATATCGAAAAGACTAATTGATTATTTCATTGGACCCCGTACACTATGACAAGGAGACGTTTATGGAATTCCTCACTATTTTGAATTTGTAAGTGATAAACATTTCAATAGACATTTTTTGCGACTTCCAGTGTTCTAAGTACTGAAGAAACAATTGTTTTGTTCAAACAGAGCACACGCAAAAGAGGTGGAACAGTACATGATCCGGCCAAGACTGGCTGACCGGTACGAACATATTTATGCCAATACAACAAACTATCGTACATTAGTTTCTGAATTATGTCTAATGGTTGGTCCCTCGTAATTATATCGTAGTGTTACAAACAACCAGCGGGAACCAACTTGTGCGGATATTACGTGTGCGAGATGCTCAGAGTCAACGGGAGGTACCAAACAACCAGTGACCGAGTAAGTCAGCATATTCTTCTTTACAAAGAAACCCAACTAGAACACACATTTCACTTAGTAACCTTTTATTGACTTTTCTATGCACAGATCCCGGAAATCCCTTATATTGCACAACGATTCGATGACAGGACTATCTGGAACGTGTGCGCAGACCTCTGCCGATTCATCCGTCGAGATGTCTGCAACGCAAGAGGTCTCTTCTACGCCAACCAGAGTGAACTCGCATTGGAAGACAAATTTCAACCTCAGAGAGTGGGAGAAAGAACATATGCAATGACATGTACACTACTTATATATGTGATGAAACAATTGTGGCATTTGTAATATATGTTTCGTATGTAAACAACGTTTGAATTTATGGTTATGTATTTGATATTTGTTAGAGTAATAACATCAATCCGACTATCTCATATGCTTACTATTCGAAAATACGATAATAAATCATACAAAATATAATATTAAATACGATAGAATATTAATTTTGCTGTTGAAAAATTTATTTTTCCAAGCGGTCTACTTAACAAGACAGCATGCGAAGATCGATTTTCACATGCGGCTGCTTCAATCGGCCACATGCGAAGATCGATTTTCACATACGGCCGTCTTAAGTGACCATATGCGAAGATCGATCTTCGCATGCGGCTGGGCCGGCCGCATGCGCAAATGGTGATCTTCGCAGACCATTTCGCGCATGCGGGCCGGCCAACCGCATGCGAAGATCGATTTCGCCCGTCTGCAAAAACCATTTCTGTAGTAGTGTATTTAATCAATCAATGAAACAAATTGGCATTACAACACTCGTTAATTAGTTCGATTCAACACACATGAAGGAATACAGTAAAATAACTTATTCTTGATGGCAGCCTGATCGATCGGTAAGGTGGCTGGCCATCGAATGGAATTAATAAGCTTAATCACGAATAGTATTGTTTCGTGTGCACACATGCACACGCTTGAGCAATAGTTCTGCTTAATCAGCAGGTAAAATCGGACGGACAGGTCTTCCCACACTTATTGAGGATGAGTTTGATATCGACCGGGAGGTTGAGGTCGACGCCAAGCACGTTGGCTTTCACGGCGGTGCAGAGGCAGACGGCGGCGTCGACATCGGCTAGCCTCTGCAGCAGCGGGCAGCAATCATCGGGGCCGTGCCCAACCTTCGCGCCGACCAGCCCATCGAGCAGGTTGGCGCACGCCCTCAGCTTTATGGCGTCGATCGGACAACGGCCGTGGCCATGGTGGTATGACGGTGTCGGGACAACCGTCTCGCCGGGGCAGTTAGGTGCGCAGCCGTGCGCCGCGACGGCGAAGAGGAGGAGGATGCTCAGGGCGAGGAGGGGAGCAACGATCTTGGAAGCCATTGATGCCATCGAATGACGTAGTAGCAGGGCACTGGTGATAGGTAGGCTAGATGCTGTAGCTTTGTGTGGCTTCGGGATGGTTTTGGTTGGGGTCTAGTATTAAATAGATGCGCTATTATGCACTCTGCTGTGTGCTGGTTGATGGACGCACGATGCATGTGCATGTCTGGTGGTTGCTTGGGTGCATGTCCTGGATAGATTTTGCATGCATGGACCAGTTGTTCGAGAGAGATATGACAAGATTTTTTTCATGACGAAAAATAGCTTACATGCCTAGAATTCAGCCATGGACATGCAGTCATGCAGATTATAGCATTCAGTCCATTTTATACGCCATATTATATTCATTCACTACCAAATAATACCAAATAGGTGACATACACGTTACAGACACAAAAACAACCCGTAAAAAACTACATTAGATACCGGTTGAAAGTTGATACGTCTATGATAACTCGTTGTGTCGAGACTGACCTGCGTCTCTGATTACTTTTCACTCATAGACGTGTCTCTCAATATGCTTTATTTATAACTTCCGATCCCTAATGTATTCTGAAATGTATTTTTCTGAATTTTTCAAATGATATTAGATGGAGACATGCTCATCAAAGTAGTAGATCTTGGCGTGATCTACAACTTTTTATGACAAATTTTATAGCTCTTCTCTTCATTAGACATATATCGCTCATCCCTTTGATTCACTACTACAGAATATGAGATTGGTGCCGGTTTGCAAGGGTTCATAGGTGCCGGAAATCCGGCACCAATTGGTCGGCACCAATAGAAGATACCGGCACCTATGAACCCTATAGAACCGGCACCTATACATTCGCACGAGCCAAAAAAAAGAGTCGGCTCAAATCGAGCCGAACTCACCTTGGGCGCCGCCGCCTGCCGCCTCCCCTCCCGCCGGATCTGGCAGAGGGGAAGGCGCCTCTGCCGCCCGCCGCCAGCCGCCTCTCCTCGGGCACCGCCGCCTGTCGCCTTCCCCTCTGCCACCGTCGCCTGCCGCCTCCCCTCCCGCCGGATCTGGCGGAGGGGAAGGCACCTTTGCCGCCCGCCGCCCGCCGCCTCTCCTCGGGCACCGCCGCCTGCCGCCTTCCCCTCGGCCACCGCTGCCTGCCGCGTCCCCTCCCGCCGGATTTGGCGGAGGGGAAGGCGCCTCTGCCGTCCGACGCCCGCCGCCTCTCCTCGGGCACCGCCGCGTGCCGCCTCCCCCTCGGCCACCACCGCCTGCCGCCTCCCCTCCCGCCGGATCTGGCGGAGGGGAAGGCGCCTCTGCCACCCGCCGCCTCTCCTCGGGCACCGCCGCGTGCCGCCTCCCCCTCGGCCACCGCCGCCTGCCGCCTCCCCTCCCGCCGGATCTGGTGGAGGGGAAGGCGCCCATGCACCGCCGTGGCCCGTCGTCCCTCCTCGAGTGCCGCCGCCTGCCGCCAGCCACCTCCAGAGAGGGAGAGAGAGGGCGAAAGGGAGAGAGAGGGCAACGAAGGAGGAGGATAAGGATAAGGGAGAGAGAGATCGCGCGTGGCCAAGGTCGATCGCGGTTCTTATGCGCGTAGACTCGGCTCGGCTCGGCTGATCGCGCGATCGGTTCGGCTCATTCTTATGGGTGTCGGTTTTTTTAAAAAACCGGCACCTATAATATATTATAGGTGCCGGTTCTTTAGAAAACCGACACCTATCATATATTATAGGTGCCGGTTATTTTAAAAAACCGGCACCTATAGTATTAGTTCCGGTTTTTCTTGAAGAACCGGTACCTATAGTGTTTAAAAGTGCCGGTTCTTTTTTTTTTTTACCGTGTGGAGGTGAGAAAAGGTCCATAGGTGTCGGTTTTAAATGAACCGGCACCTATAAGGCCGGTCCCTATGAGGGTTTTTGTAGTAGTGATTTCAAATGCTGTCAACAGACAGAAGAAATATTAGTTTCTACGTCTGCCATATATCACACAAGTACCTTGACGAATCAGGTGGTATCGATTGGATCATGAGGTTTGTGCTCGTGTCACTGCTACAAAAACGTTCATCAGTGTCGTCATAATAGGTTTCGGTTGAACAAAAACCGGCACCTATTAGTCATTTATCGTCTCAATTCTAGATTATAGGTGCCGGTTCGGGCGAAGAAAGGAATAGGTGCCGGTTCATAACAAGAACCGGCACCTATTTGCTTCAATTGGTGTCGGCTGGATGCTACAAACCGACACCTATAAGATATGTGCCGGTTCGTAACAAGAACCGGTACATATGTGGTTCCTTACCACGGAAGGAACTGATTATAGGTGCCGGTTATTGTTGTAAACCGGCACCTATATCCTTTGCACCTATATATATCTTCTCTCAGCACTGATGAGCTCATTTTGAGCGTCTTCGTGCGGCTCATGCAAACGGGGGGGAGAGGTTTTGCCGAATAATTTTAAAAACATCAAGGAATTTGTATATTTTCTCATGTTTAAAGGTTAGTACAAAGGTTAGTACATTTTCTCTAAGCAAGTTTTTTTCATTTGTGTGATTAATTCTTTATGGTATATATGCTTTTCTTATTTGTGATAGATAATGTAGACGTCTCTTGTTGAATTGGTCCAATATTTTGAGAAAATATAATGACTTATTGATTTTGGAGTAATATTGAGAATATGTTACTTGCGTCTATTTGTGTAATGTGGAGAGTATTAAATCATCGAGTATTTTACATATGAAAGATTAGTAACGATGATTTTTGATTGATTTACGGATTTAATCAATATATATATGTTAGTAGTTAATTTAAGAATTTTCGTAGGACCGATGGATGAAGGAGGGATGAACGGTGCGAAGCGTGGTACCTTGGAGTATGCCAGGGGAGTAACCAACTTCGTGATCGCGGCCACGAGTTCCCGATCGTTGAGCATGACGGAACATTTGCATTGTCCATGTGCTAATTGCAGGAACGAGAGACAGTTTCCTGCAAAACAAGTTCACGAGCATCTTCTAACAAGAGGTTTTATGCGTAATCACACATGTCAGGACAATCATGGTGAAGATGAGAATGACAGTGTGGACAATCATGGTGAAGCAATGCACGAAGACAATGTGGAGTTGCCTGGTGACGAAGGTGAATATGACAATCGCGAATCAGATGGTTTGGATCAAATGTTGCGCGATGGGGAGACAGCCTACAGCGATGACAAGCAATACGAGAAGTTCAAAGCCATGGTGGAGGACTCAAAAACACCGCTTTATTCAGGATGCAACGAGGAACACACCAAGTTACACGTCGTCCTCTCGTTATTGCAGATGAAATCAACCAACGGCTGGAGTGACAAGAGCTTCACAGAGCTTCTGCAGCTGATCGGAGACCTTCTTCCAGCGGGTCATGTATTGCCAGAAACAACATACCAAGCAAAGAAGGTTGTCTGTCCACTTGGGCTGGAAGTACAAAAAATTCACGCTTGTCGAAATGACTGTATTCTATATCGAGGTAACTACGAAGACTTGGATACGTGTCCAGTTTGCAAAGCACCGCGGTATCAGGGTGGAGATAACGATGATGATGCTGACGATGGTAGTGGTGGGCCCGTTCTAAAGAAGAGGAAAGTGCCCGTTAAGGTTGCATGGTATTTTCCTATAATCCCTCGGATTGAGCGCCTGTATGCAAACAAAAAGCATGCAAAGATGATGCGGTGGCACGACGAAGACCGTAAGAAGGATGGGTTGATAAGGCACATTGCCGATGGATCTCAATGGAGAAAGATAGATAGAAAGTACAAAAGGTTTGCATGCGAGATTAGGAATGTAAGGTTTGGGCTAAGCACAGACGGGATGAATCCATTTGGCGATATGAGCAGTCGGCATAGCACGTGGCCAGTGACACTTGTCATCTACAACCTTCCTTCATGGTTGTGCATGAAACGCAAGTATATAATGATGCCACTTCTAATCCAAGGGCCCAAGCAACCTGGCAACGATATCGATGTCTACTTCAGGCCATTGGTAGATGATCTTAAGTTACTATGGAACCGGGGTGTGTAGATGTGGGATGCATACAAAAGAGAGTACTTCACCTTAAGGACAATGTTGTTCGTTACCATTCAAGATTACCCTGCGGCTGGCAACACATCCGGCCAAACAGTGAAAGGTGGTTGTGCATGTGTGCAGTGCATGCGGGACACAACAAGCAGGTGGCTGAGGTACTCAGGAAAGACTGTGTATATGTGTCATCGGAGGTTTCTTCCTGCCGGCCACCCGTATCGTAGCAATAGAAGAGATTTCGATGGCACAGTGGAGAAGGGGACAGCTCCAATACACCGTACAGGCAGAGATATTTTTGAAGAGGTAAAAGATATAGAATGTATATTTGGTAAGGGACATGGTAATAGAAACGCGGCGGGCAAGACTGGTGAGAAGCCTCTTTGGAAGAAGAAATCTATCTTTTGGGAACTACCGTATTGAAAAGATTTGGATGTCCGTCACACAATTGACGTGATGCACGTTGAGAAGAATGTGTGCGAGAGTTTGATGGGACTCTTGCTAAACATACCCGGCAAGACAAAGGACACGTTAAAAGCCCGGAGAGACCTCGCAGACATGAACATCAGGCCCGAGCTACATCCTCAAGAACGTCCCAATGGTCGCCAGTACCTCCCTCGTGCGTGCTACACCCTTAGTGCCGTAGAGAAAATAAGTCTGTTGGAGTGCCTGCAGGGTGTCCGGGTCCCTTCTGGTTACTCTGCGAACATTAAAAGACTTGTCAACATGAAAGAGAAGAAATTAGTGGGCATGAAGTCACATGATTGCCACGTGCTGATGACACAACTTCTTCCTGTTGCTATTAGAGGCATTTTGCCAGATAAGGTTCGAAACCCAATCATAAAGCTGTGCTCGTTCTTCAACGCTATATATCAGAAGGTGATCGATCCAAGCACGCTAGACAAGCTCCAAGCAGATGCAATCAATACCCTTTGCCAGCTCGAGATGTGTTTTCCACTATCATTTTTTGATATAATGGTTCACCTCGTGGCACATCTCGTGAAAGAGATAAAGATTCTCGGCCCAGTGTATCTGCATAACATGTGGGCTTTCGAGAGGTTCATGGGGATCATAAAGAAGTATGTGCGTAATAGAGCTCGACCAGAAGGCAGTATCGTAGAGGGTTATGCAACAGAGGAGGTGGATGAGTTCTGTATCGACTATATGGATTTGCATCCCATTGGTGTGCCGATGTCTCGACACGAGGGCAGGCTACTAGGGAAAGGGACACTAGGGCATAAGGCAATTTTCGCTCCTAGCCTAGAAACATTACGGCAAGCACATTTCGCAGTGCTCCAACAGTCGGCCTTGGTGGCTCCATTTGTCGACATGCATTTTAACACACTCCGCTGCGAGAACCCAAGCAAATCAGAAGCATGGATAGCTAAGCAGCATAGGTTGAATTTTGGCGATTGGTTACGGAAGCATATCATGGCTATGAATACTGATAGTGACCAGCTGTATGTTTTGTCTTGGGGACCTGCGAGCACAATTCATTCATTCCAAGGGTATGACATTAATGGTTATACATTTTACACGAGAACACAGGATGCCAAGAGCTCGTATCAAAACAGTGGTGTCCGCATAGACGCCTTCGACAGTAATGGTGTAAAACAAACGTACTATGGCTATATAGAGGCAATCTGGGAGCTTGAATATGGACCGCTCAAGATACCACGTTTCCAGTGTCAATGGGTCAAAATTCCAAGTGGTTTGAAGATTGACAAGTACGGAATGTTCCTTGTGGACCTAAACAATGTGGGTTATCAAGATGAACCATTTGTGCTCGCAAACTCCGTAACACAAGTATTCTATGTGAAAGACCCTTCGTCGATGACTGATCGCCACGTGGCTCTCCATGGAAAGCGGAGCATTATTGGAGTGGAGAATATCATTGACGAGGAAGGCTACGATCAAATCGACGAGCTACCACCTTTCGCGAAGGATATAGAAGAAGGTGAAGAAAGTCAAGAAGACGAAGACGAAGACGAGGAGGAAGCCCCATATGTTCGTAGTGATCATGAGGAAGGAGTAATTGTGATCGACTTAGAAGTTGGAAATTGATTGTAATAGACATGAACAAACCAATCTTGGAACTCGAAACCTATCGTCTTTTTTTACAATTTTATACTACTTACAACCTGCCGTCTTTTCACTTATTGGATGATTTTCACTAGATATTCCCAATATAAATAAATAGAAAATCGAGAACTAAGGCATAAAACGATAAAATCTTTAACCAATCTCCTCTGTTACCGTAAAAACCCCATAAGCGAAGGGCTAAACTAAAGTGGAGAATAGCCGAAAAAAGTTTGCTGCAATGCATATGGTTTGCTGCAATTTTATAGTTCTCCCTAATGAAACCTGGGTTAATGGGTAATAGGTGCCGGTTTTTAAATAGGAACCGGTACCTATTAGGGGTAATAGGTACCGGTTCTAAATAAGAACCGGTACCTATTACCCCTAATAGGTGTCGGTTCCTAATACGAATCGACACCTATTACCAAATATAGGTATCGGCTTTTAATATACAACCGGCACCTATTTGTCCGCTATATATATCGTCCAATCCAGCGCCGCCATCGCCATCCCCTTAGCTTCCTGGGTCCAGTGCCGCCGCGATCGCCATCCCCCCTCCAGCGCCGCTAGCGCCAGGGTCCAGCGCCACCGCCATCGCCATCCCCTCCAGCGTCGCCAACGCCAGGGTCCAGCGCCGCCGCCATCGCCATCCCCTCCAGCGCCGCCAGTGCCACCACCCGCCCGCCCGTCCAGTGCCGCCCGCGCCACCGTCGTCGTCGACCTCCAGCTCCTAGAGCCATGCCCTCCAGCACCTCCGCCGACGACGTCCTCCACCGCCGTCCAGCGCCTGGAGCTGTCCCCTCCTCCCGGATCCCCCAAGTCCAGTGGCCGCCGGCGACGCCGCCCCAAGATCTGCTCCGCCGGCCCCTCGACCCTTTGATCTCCTCCGCCCCAAGATCTGGTACTGGATCATTAGTGAGATGCCCCAAGATCTCCTTCGCTTTGTTTTCTTTTCTAATTAAGCTTATGTTGATAAGTGGCTAGCTTAGCATATAGTTAGTGGTGATTATTTTACATGAAATCAATCTATCAGTGGCTAGCTTAGCATATATGTTAATGGCAGTGAAAGTCTTCCCAATGTTTAGGGTTTGAGTAAAATATTGTTTTGTTTTGTTTTCTCTCGTACTGGATCATTAGTGAGATGCAGATGCTTTCGTTATGCCATTCACAGCAAGGATTGTGTTATAGTGTTTATTTTCTCTGTTGCTATAGTGTTTATTTGCCTTGCCATTCACAGCAAGGATACTGAGTGCTATAATGTTTTGTTTTCTCTGTTGCTATGTGCTGATCTTAATTTCTCTGTTTGAGTAAAATATTGTTTTAGCTCAGTTTGTCGTTTGTGTGGAACTCAACAATGTAGATGAATTACATTGTAATAATTTCTCTAAATGGTACAATTGTATAAACATATCTAAATATAAACTGAAAATAACTAATTTATGCTTTTTAAGAGTAAATTGCTTGTCATGCATACTGAAAGGGCTTTGACGTGCCATTCCTGTGCCATGTGAGCTACGCTCAATATATGTGGCAAGCTCTTATTTGGGCATGTAAAATGTTATGCTAATTCTAAAAGGCTCACAGTCAAAAATAATTTTGTAGAGGGTTTGTTTTCGACATATTAATTCTAAAAGGTTTAAATAATAAAGAAGTTCACTAAATTTTCATCTCATGCTTGCTTTTGTTCATATCAAACGTGCCCTTAATGCTATGGAGTGTACATCCGTACTTACTTAGTAGGGGTACTTACTTTCTAGCTTAAATAAGTTGTGCTATGTGCTTAGGATTTTCTAGCTTAAATAGTCTTTTCACTTAGTAGGGGATTGCAGTTTAACATTTTTCTCTCCATGCTGCATGCAAAATTAACAGTTTTTTTATAGAGATATTTGTTTATTTGGAGGATTAAAACAAGCTTGTCTATTTGTTTATAGAGATGCAAAATTACCTTGTATCTGCTATCCCCCCTTCAGCTTCCTTTTTGCTTTTACTCATTCTACATGTATCTTGACAATAGGCCTACCTTAACCTCCTTAACCTCCTTTAGTTTTTCATTAGAATATGTCACGGGAACAAGATAATAATAGGCCTGCAAATTCTGGACAAAGCGATGGTGGTAATGTTAGCCCAAGTGTCTTTCTAAACATAAACCAGCCCGGTGATAATCACGATAACATGGAGGTAAATTCGCCCATCTGAAACAAACAAATTTTTAAATTAGGTTAATTTATACCGTTCGCCCATACGAGAGTTGACTAATTTATACCGTTCTTTGAAGGAGGTTAATCCTTCCGCCACTGTGAACTCTGGGGACACTGCCACTTCATCGTCAAGAAGGAGTAGAGGTCCAACCAGGATGCCCTCGGGCCTTTACACTATCACAGCGTTAGATCCAGATGGGAACCCTGTAGCTCCCGCATCAGTACTCACCCCATATTCCAATGCTATAGGCGCCATCGTGAAGGATGACATCCCAATAAAGTACCGATACTGGAAGACCAGTGATCCAGATCAATTGGACTGGAAGGTACCAGACAGAGACAAGGACCTTGCGTAGGACAAGTTGAAGCGGACATTCCAGTTCCCCACAGGTTCAGAACAAGTCGCAAAGCAGAGGGCCCTTGAGAGGATGAGCATCAGCTTCTGGAAGTTCAAGGCAGACCTTACCAAAAAGTTTGTGAAGCCGGGGCTGACACCCAATTTTGAAGATCCCAATTATCAAAGATGTCGCCTTTTCTGGGATGACTTTGTGGCATACAGAATGTCAGATGAGGCAAAGGAGGTTAGCGAAAGGAACCAGGCCAATGCGGCCAAAAACCTGTACCCTCATCGTCTCGGCCGTAGTGATATGCTCAGAACGTAGACAAATGGCAAGCGAGGGAAGATGAGCTGTTGGAAAAGGGAATCGAGTTTGAGACAAAGGACTAGTGCCAACGAGGCAAGAATTACCAATATGCCCGAGGGGCAACACTCTCGGATACAGGCGAGTTGGTACACAAGGGTCCCCAATTGCAAGAACTATCACGAAGGCTCCATGATGCCCATCAGAAGTCTTCCGAGGGTACTTTTGTTCTGAACCGGGAGAAAAATGAGCTGACACTTGCTTTGCAGAACGTTGAGCATCCGGGCCGCACAAGAGGAGTAGGCCTAGTGCCATGGAGGGAAGGTTTTCCTGAAGACAGACATAGGTACCGGTCTCGAAGTTATAGAAAATCCATGGACCAGTCAGAAGAGATAAGGCAACTGAAGGAACGAATGGTGAGGATGGAGGCACTGCTAATGGCGGCGGGCCTCGAAAGGCAGGATGGGGGTGATGCTGATGCTGGCCGTGTAACCAGTCCAGCTGGAAGGAAAAGCAGTTGCGCTTCAACTGAGGTTCCTCAAGAACCGGACATGGCTCGTCACCCTATGGACGCCATCACTGTACGTACTGCATGTAGGCTGCATGTGCCAGTTCAAAACCTCACTATAGAGGTGGCACGTGGTATGGCACATCCTATAGTGGAGGGAGGAAGGATACATGGTAATCCGATACCAACTGGCTATTCAAGGGTTGAAGTGGAGGACGTGTCGCGCAGATATAGGGCTTTTCAACTTGAGTTTGCTCCAGAGGAGGGGGTGAACACTCTTGGAGAAGCTGTCCACAACATTATACTGTGGCGAAAGCGTTTCATTGTCTTTCCTTCAGGAGATGGTGATGACGAGCCAAGCGATGGTGGGTCTAGCTCTGAAGGACTTGCTGTCTCCCCTCGAAGGATGCCAACTCCACCACCGTTGCCACGTAAGAGCCCGTCTCCTCAACCGGCACAACAATCTCCTCCAAAGGCAGCACATTAGAGCTTATCTTCTTTAGACCAGCCAAAAAAGAGGCGGCGCCTGATTAAAACTTCAGAAATGTCTGAACCACCATCTATGAAGAAGACCAAGAAGGCCTTATTTCCTAATATGTCGGAGCCTTGCTTGAATGAAAAAAATGAGATGGGTGAGAGCATATCATCCGAACCTAGACGTAAAGCAGACAAAACAAAGGAGCCGACAAATCCGAAAGTGCCAGTTGCAGTACAGGACCACTTCCTTCGCATGGCAAGGCCACCAGCCCCGAAGAAACCTATTTCAGACTTCCAACGCACGGTCAGGAAAAAAATTACTAGCATTTTCCAAGGAAGAGTTCGCGAAAGATAAGGCCAAGAAGATTGAGCAAGAATTTTTAGAAGGTGCAGGGCTAAAGAGTTGTCTGATGTGGACAATATTGCGAAGGCCCCGTTGGCAGCTAAGTTCAAGTTCGGTGATCCCTTGACTACCGATGAATATCGCAATGTCGTTGCCAATTGTACTCAGATGAGAAGGATGGAAGAGTGGTACTTACAGATGGCAAAGGAAGGTAAGGAGACGTTCGCCATTTTTTACAGGGACAAGGACTTTCATCACGAGGATGGTATAATTTGGGTCCCATTTGAAGAACTATTTCAACTATACAATCTGAGAGAGCTAGACGCATCGCTACTTCAGTTATGGGCATTGTAAGCATACTTGACCCCTCGCTAGTTTTTTTAAGCCGATATCCTCATTGATGTGTAACTTGATTTTTTATGCCTTGAATGTAGAGCAACCCATAACAAAGTAGGATTCCTCGATCCAGCGGTTGCCAATTCCACTAGGATTCATGAAGGCCCGCAGTCCAAGAAAATGGTGCTGGACTACCTGTACAACTCCTTTGTCAAGCTTCAGGACATGAATACGATCCTTTTGCCCTACCACTTTAGGTAAGTGTGGCATTTATCGTTGTACCTCGCATTAGTACATAAAGATATTAATTGCTCTCTCCCTTTGTATGTAGGCCACCTCACTGGATCCTTCTTGCGATCCATTTAAACGATTCCAAAATTGTCGTCATGGATGGTTTGAGAAAACCGCGAGAAGTTTTTCAATCTGTCATTGACATCCTAAATAAGGCACTTCTGAAGTATAAGAAGAAATGTGTTCGACACGCTCCATGTGCAAATACATTCCGGGTTTGCTGCCACCCCTGGTGCTCACGCCAGGATCAGGGCACGAGCACATGTAGGTTCTACGTGATGAAATTTATGTGGCTTTTCATGGACGACAAGAACTGGAACATTACGGATTCTGAGGTTCGCCAATTTTGTTTAGACGTAAATACACATTTCTAAACATATAGTATGTTTTCACATCTTCTATCCTTTCATTTGCAGAAATTAAAGCTTCCGACGAGTAAATTGCTGCCACATGTTTGCTTTGTCCTCGCTGAACAACTCTGTGGATTCATCTTCCAACATGTCATCTCGTCGAATGGCGCATATCACATTTCAAGAGCTCAAGATGGGCTACTGGGTTTCCTTGAGGCTGGTGGCCCTAGTGACACTGTAGACAGTCGTTCAACGACAAAGGATAAGCAGACTTAGAATTAGTGAGCAGAACGTAGCTTTCTAGGTATCTTGTAGATTGGTTATTTCAATTGATGTCTCGAACATGAATTAAGTGTATCTATTTTGTTAATGTTTATCTATTTGTTTTCTTGAACACTTATCTACTCATGTGTCATGTGTTAAGTTTCTCTAGCTAATATTTTTATCTCTCAGAGTAACAGGTGATCTCCTGGACTAGGTGTAGCATGGATGAGGCCGGTATCGTCGTTGTTGTCCCTGGAATCCACAGGTGAGCATGTGTAACTAAAATTTTCATATGAGTACGAGTTTACAGCATTTGAGATGTTGTAGAGTTCAAGCGATTTTTTGTCAAGTCTCCTGAGATGTGTAACATATCTGGTCGCCGCCTTCGTGTGGTTTGACGGGCATGTCTCAGGCTGAAGTTGACTGGCACGCTGAGTCCCAGCAATATCTTCTATGTTCTCTACTCGAGCTTTGGGTTTTATATGTTAGGCCTTGCGAGACTAATTAATTATAAATTCATGATTGCTTTTGGTGGTTAATACTTCAAAAAACACATATATAGGAGTATAGAGGAGTAGGACTTATGTGAATCTTTTTGAGATATTTTTTTACAAAATAGGTACTCGTCGTCAATGTTATTATCGCCAATCTTTTTTAAAATTATTGACTTAGCTTCCACGGGGAGAGAGGTTAGGTGGTCGATGTCACTCTCGACACCGAGAAAATAAACCACGGCAAAGCTTTTAATGGGTTTATTTAAAACATAAGTTTTAAAAAATCAAAATATAAAAAAATCCAGGAGCTACTGTATAAATTAACTGAAATACGCTCACCTGATGAGAACTTTTCACCTCTATTATTTTATTCTTGAAAGTCAGGCTCATGGAGAATAGATAATTTAAGCTTGAAAGTTATCCATGGACCATTGAATACACCTGCAGACCTGGAGACAACAACTGAACTTGACAACAACTGAACTCAAGTTCAATGGTTTGCAGTACACATTTGAGAAAATCAACATGCTGCTTGGAGAAGATGGAGTTTCAGTTGTGGAAGCAAGGCCTGTGGCTGTCACTGATCTCTCAGGCATTAGCCTTTCTGATCTCCAAGAGGGGCTGTTATCCTCAGCAAGCACAACTTCAAGCATCCTTGAAATGAAAGAAGATGGCTTGAAAGAGTATGCTGACCTCAAGCAGTCGCTGTTGCTCTACGATCTTGCTATTGTGATAACAGGTTTCTCTGCCTTCACCTTGGCTTCAAATGACAGTGCTGCCCTCTTGTTCCTTGTTGGAGGCATTGGAGGATTTCTCTATTTGTTGCTGCTCCAAAAATCCGTAGACGGGTTGCCGGCGCTTAGTTCACCATCAGAAGCTGGTAGTGCCCAGCCCTCTGTTAAAGGTTTCAGTGGCATAAGGAGGCCATGGTTCATATACAATACTAGTTAATTATTCAATCTGTGATTATCAACTTGAGCTTGCTGATTGATATATATTGTGACAATGTTGTGAAATTTAGAAAAACTGCCATGCCCCAACTATTCTTTAAACTTGAACTGCTAGCATATATATCAACATGAGCAGTCTGTTTTTGACTTTTTGGTGTGAAATGTGAATACTTGTGGTGAACATGTGAATATGTGAATATCTATGAATCTGTGTTTTAGGAAATATATTGTGACGAATTGCATACAGAAATCATTTTTTTTTGCCTCAAGACTATAGGTGCCGGTTCTTTACAAGAACCGACACCTATATTAGACATCTAAGGCGCTCTGGTAAGCTTATAGGTGCCGGTTCCTATTAACAACTGGCACCTATAAGAACATATAGGTGCCGGTTGTTAATAAGAACCGGCACCTTTCAAGACACATAGGTGCCGGTTGAAGAACCGGCACCAATGTCTTTGGTTATTGGTGCCGTTCAATAGGTGTCGGGCCCGAAACCAACACCTATTAGACATTTCGAACCGACACCAATAGGTATTTCTGTAGTAGTGTGTTAACGTAGGCCTACATATATAATCAGCGATGTTACTCTACATAACATTCTAATGATACTATCTTCTCGAACAAACCAACCGCTGGAACAAGTCAACCTTCCCAACATTAGAGGACAAATAACTTCCTTGCTTGCAGAAATCATCAGCACAAAAGGCAGCTTCCATGCAAAAAACATATCCAAAATTCACTTTAATCATTTCTTGTTTTCTTTTGTACTTGTAACTAGCTTGATGATCCGCACAGATTACACGGCTAGTACCATTATATTTTTTCTCAAATAATAGTATATGTTCTTTCGCATTCTATTATAAAATATATTGAAATGGCAACACAATTTTATACTTCGACCATACTGGACCAAACCAATATTTTGATTAATATATTAATTCCTACGTCCATAGAGCACGTTTTATATGTGCATATATAAAAACGTTATGGTATATTTGTTTGTTTTCTTCCTTCGTCTTTATCTTTAGACTAGGAGCGACATTTTTTATTTGTTTTCTTCCTTCGTCTTTATCTTTAGTGATATTTTTTATCATCTCTAGTGACATTCTTTCACCTATTAAAGCTGGCTTATTTTATTATATATTCGAGATAGTTTATAATCCGTTTCAAATAAAAAATATCCATCATCATCAACACTTCTTTTTTATTATTGGTTTTCTTATATTTTATTTTGTTGTTGCTGCTTATGGTTTGGACGCTATGAACTCCGTTGTCGTGTTAGTATAGGTCTAGGATCCAATCTCATTTGTTAGTTGTAATTTTTTATTGTAGATTGGATGTTCAATCTATATTATTTTTCTTCGAACAACATACGAATTCAAAGAATTTCAATTAACCTGTAGCTATTTTCATCTTGTAGGATTAATATGGGTTCCTAGGAGAGCATCCAATTAATATAAGCAAAAGTATGGACTCTTCTTTTAGTATTTTATTTTTAATCCACACTTAAAATATTTCTAAATTACAGTCCTACGTGAAATATTTTCTGAATAATATTTACTTTTAAAGCAAAGTTAAGATATTTATAAATTATATATATACGATGACCCTTTCTCTTAATATTATTTATTTTTAATCCAAATTAAAAATATTTTTAAATTGCACTCCTGCATGAATTCTTTTATGTACAATATTTATTTCTTTATTCCACAGTTTACATATTTCTAAATTATATTTCTATGTGTACTCTCTCAATATTATTTATTCAAAGTTTAGTTGTTTTGAAATTGTATTTCTACATAGACTATTATATCAATGTTAATTATTTTTTAATTTCTCTTCCAAATTTTATAATCTCTCTGAGTTGTATTTTTAGATGGATTCTTATATAAATTTTTAATTATTTGTATTTTTTTTTGTTTTTATTCTGAATTTCATATATTTTTTATTGTATTTTTAGTAGACTCTAATTTTTTATTTTCTAAGTTGTACTCCCACGTGATCTCTTTTCTCAATAAGATTTAATTTTAACCTGAATTTAAGATATTTCAAAGTTGTATTTGTACGTTGACTCTTTATTTTAATATTATTTATTTGCAATACAAATTTAAAATATTTTCAGATTGTACTCCTGCACGAAATCTTTTCTCCATAATATTTATTTTATAATCTAAAGTTTAGGTATTTGTAAATTGTATAATTTATTTTTAATCCGAACTCTTCTCTCAATATTCGTTTTATTTTTTAGTTTGAATTCTAGTTTTTTCTCTAAATTGTATTTCTACCTAGACTCTTCTATTATTTTTTATTCCAATTTAAGATATCTTAAGTTGTTTTTATTTTTTTAATCAGTGCCTTATAAATTTAGGAAGCCATAAATACATGGATGACATGATGCTTTTTGTTTATACTGAGTCCGACTCTGTCTTGGACGTAATTTATATCCAATATTATATTTTATTATTGTTGTTCATGGTTTCAATCTGGTTTTGAGAATTTGAAAGGAACTATAGTGTCACGAAGGTATAGGTTTAATGATTTAATGTTAACTGTATATTTTTTACGTAGATTGGATTATTAAGATTTTTTTCTTCTACGTTATTTTTTTAAGAATCCGAGATTTGATTTATTGCAAAGGAGAGATAAGCAATAAGCTAATATTGGATGCTACCTACTCCGTATCATATGTATGTTCACCTATAGCTTGTGTTGTATACGACTACTGTAGCCAGCACAAGTAATTTTTTTCTTCCAAAAGATTAGTTCTATGCAGGTGTCCAACTCGGACACTACACATGTATATCGTGAGTTTTTCTTAAAAGAAAGAAAGAGTCCTTATCTGCCATGAGTTTTTATTATATATATTTTTATTTTATACTGATCAATGTGGGAATTTCTAGACATTGAGAACAAACACGGATGTTTCTTTTTCTATTACGTTAGCACGGGATCGACTATCTCTAACGGGCATTAACCCTCATCACCCCTCATCACTATCGGGTAGGACCCCCGTCACTGACCAAAGGTCAGTGGGCATTAACCCTCATCACTATCGGGTAGGGCCCCCGTCGCTGACCAAAAGTCAGTGATGTGATAAACTATCTCAATCGGGCACAAGGCCGTCACGGATGGACGTTATCTCGATCGGGCCTAACAATGTAGCCCGTCACAGATAAGATTAACCAAGCAATACAAGTCAAACCAGGTTGGGTAGGAGCCAATCACGGATGACTAATCTCAATCGGGCAAACTACTCAGCCCGTCACCGATGACTACCCATCCCTAACGGGCTTTTCAAAAGAGCCCGTCACCGATAGGTTTGACCCTACCTGTTAAGTCAAAATAGTCCTGGTTCGGATGACTTATCTCTATCGGGCTTAGATTAGGAGCCCATCAGGGATATTTATATCCCTATCGGGTTTTGTTTGGAGTCCGTCACGGATGATTATCTCTTTCGGGCATTATTAAAATGCTCGTCAGGGATGAGTAAGTCAGCAAAAAAAATAAAATTTATTTTTTGGCTAACCTCAGGCCTTTACTAGCCATGCCCGCTGCAAAAAATGATAGTCCCAGCAACCATATTCAGTGCATATTTCAGCATTTCATCAGATATTCACAGCCAATTCACAAAATCAAACCCAATTCACAGCCAATTCATATATATACATTAACATCCACAGACCCATTCACATATATTTTTTGCTATCCAAACCACCGACATGTATCAAAACCTGTAAAACTGAGTTATAAATTGGAACAAGTTTATATGTAATTAAGAAATGCAAATATATACAGAAGAACATGCGGAATTGTATTACAAGGAATATTTACAAAATCAAATGTTTGTCGCAAAAGCATTTCTTTCGGCTAGGACTTTACTCTAAACATTCCTTTCGGCGACAAGAGATCATCTAGTATGAATTGTGCTATCTCCTTTCTAATGATATCGAAATTGTTTTCCGGAATCGCCGAAAGTTTTTCCTGCATGTGAGGCGCCAAGTTAGTCTACATACTTGGAAAGTTAGTATGAATCGTACTATATATCTCCTCTCTAATGTATATAAACAACTGAAGCACACACCTCAAGGTCGAGCAATGTCACCTTGTCTGCGAGGCTCCTCATGTTATGGCAGACGTGGAACCCACACTGGTCGTCAACTTGTTGACGTATTGAAAAGTCCTTTTTGTGACCGAGTGAGGGATGCCCTTCCTTATGCCTCCCGCCTTTTGCCACGTATTGGTCCCAGGCATCGTTCAAGACAGCTTCAATCGCCAACCAATCGTATATTTCTTTTTTGATATTGGAGTTAAGGTAGTATACCAAACTCCACTTCGGCACTATGACCTGGAGAATCCAATGACGACTACAACATTAATAAATTGCAAGTTAAATACTAAAGCTATACGCGTCGCAGATTTGATTCTAAGTAGGGTACATGCTTACTGTTCAGAGTAGGCACACATAATGAAGTCCTTGTCTTGACGGGACCATAAGCAGTCCTTGATATATTCTACCATGCTGGCTCGATCGTAGTTCATAGTTGTCTCGTTGACGATAGTTGGATCGAGTAAGGCAACATGGGGAGCATTATAATGGACATGCTTCCAAGTTAACCTAGAAGCAAGACAAGAATCCGGGTAAGCGTAATACAAGGATAGTTATTACCATATCTCGTACGCAAGAATACTTACAAGGAGTAGCACTTAAGGAGGTTGGTGTCGACCGCTCACAACCTGTAGAGGTCTCATAGATCTTTAAAGTCTACGGCGATAAAGCCTTCAGGGCCGAGGAACGGCTGTCTATCGTGCTGGCCCGTCATGGAGGTCTCTTTATGCTTCCTCCTTGCGTTGGACCTCTCCATGTAGTACCCGTGCAACTCCTTGCATGCAGGGCCCATCTTCGATAAGGCGTCGTCTCCGACCAATGGCATGCCTAATGTGAATTCTTTAGGAGGAGCTGATGGCGCCTTGCCAAGATCTAGCTTCTTTGGAGCCAGAAGCGGCCCTTCCACATTTCCTCTTCCTCTCCCCCTTCCAACAGCTCTTTTGCGTGATCCAAGCTTGGGTGGAGAAGATGCCGCCCTCTTTCTTTTTTTGGAGACTGGGGGGAGGTGCGCTCTGCTGCTGACCTCTTGTCCGTCATCCCCAAAATCTGTATCATACTGCAATTGGAGATCTTGATCTTCTTTTTCAACGGCAGGAGGGGCAGATACAAGAGCTGGAGGGGGATGCGGCGGCGGCGCCGGATGAGCACTTGGTGCTGGCCTAGGAGTTATATTTATCTGAATGTTCTGCGTGGGCCATTGGATAAAGGTCCCACGTGCAGCTCCAAGGGTCAGAACCTCGTCATTTGGTGGGAGCGGGAGAGTGAAGCCAACCCAATCGGGCTTCACCATGTCCACTTGAACTTTGGCATGGCCGGCTAGCAGCTGCCCCCATGCACTCGGGTCTCCAGCGTGGGCTTGAACGCAAGACCCTCTGCGGCAGGAATTGCAAAGTCTTTTGTCACCCGAACGACTAGGGTGCACGATGTGGGTCCCTGCAATAGATTCATACGTGTCCTTATAATATGTTATAGTGTACTGTGGTGCTAAGAGAACATATACGTTTTGTGTTGGTTTTACCGTTATGTGGTCCACCGCAGTGGAGGCTGGTGCTTCTTGTGCCACCGCCCCAGTAGATGCGCAGCTGCTACGCCTCTGCATGGGACTCGTTTCTACTATGGGAGCGGCAGCAGGCTCGCTTTCCCTGAGGCGTGCCTCCACCCGAGCCACCACTTGTAACAACTTCGAATCGAACTCTTCTCGGAGCTCGTTTCTAATCTCGTCCTGAAGTTGTTCCTTAAGGCGTACATCTTTCTGCGCCTTTAAAAGCCTATGCTTCCTGTACTGCAACGCGTATTGGGGAAACCCAAGCTTCCATGGAACATTGGAGCTAATGCCCCTTGTCCGTCTACGGTGTTCTTCGCTTCCCAACGCTTTCGTGAGGATGTCATCCTCGCGTCTTTGTGAGCAGACCTCTTCGGAGGCCTGTCTCTCAGCAGTCATCTCAACCTGCGATATAGTTAGGACGAATTTAATCAAGAGTACGATACAACCTAACGAAACATACTCTACGTGTGGTACTTACGATTTTCTGGTACACCGCTTGATCTTCAGGATTTGGGAACGTAAGTGCTCCATCACTATTCTTCTTCACCCTCGCCCTTGCCCAGTTCCTTGCTCGGGTGGTCGGGATATCACCAAGAACTGGCGGCGTGTTAGATTCTGCAGCAGCTTCATCCTCCTTGACCCATTCGTGCTGGTTCCCGGTGTAGCCTCTGGTGCCAAGCCGGTGTGGGTGAAGGTTTTTTGCCTGCAATCTCCTATAGGCCTCGCTTTTTGCCCGAGACTCAGGGGTTGATTTTGCGGCATGAAACTCTTCCTACACGACCCGTGAGATGAACGGGTACTTCCCGAATGGTTCTGGCTGGGCGGGGTTGAGGACGTAGTGGGTGACCAACGTGGTCTTGAAATTTTTCCACAAGTTGCCCATCTTGCGGATAGCCTGCCGCTTGAGTCTTGCCTCGGCCTCTGGGGGTATTCGAAGCTTTCCTTGAACTGCTTCCAGGCCTCATATTTTACTTCCTGTGGGACCAGATCGATGTGGTCCTTCAAAATGGGGAAGTTCCGCCTCCCGAGGACTCCACATATCGTTGAGAACTTTTTAACAGCTTTCGCAGGAGCCGTCGGAAATCCCAGATCGTCCACCTCTGTTATGGTGTACACTTCCTTAGGTTTCTTATTCTGGGTCCTAGGAGCCCGGCTCGATGTTGTCCCACTAGTAGTCGCTGACATGGGTTCGCCTTGCTACGACATTTTCTATATAACTGTTGTACGGCAAGAAAGTTAAAAAAAGGTGTACTACACATGTATACCTTGATTAATGCGACAAATATACCATATATTACATCTCCACCATTGTACTATACAATGTCGACGTACCATTGTAATATACGGTCGACATTGTATAAATTTAGTGTCAAATTAGTACTACAATGAATTAGTATAAATTAATACTTCATAGTATAAATTAATACATTTTCTATACTACGAACAATTCTTAATTTAGTGTAATATACTATATATATTCATACAAATATACTATAGTATAGTATACTATAGTATTAATACTAATTCATAGTATTAATACTAATATACTAATATACTATAGTACTAATTCATACAATGTACTAATATGCAATGTACTATAGTATAAATTAATAATTCATTGTATACTATATTAATACTAATATACTAATTGTAATATATTATGAAATACTATGAATTAGTATTAATTGGGACACTAAATTAGTACACTATATTAATTTATACAACGAATTAGTATATTACAAATTTAATTCATACTAAATTCATTCCAATTTAATACCAATTCATAGTAATTCAAACAAATTTGACACTAAATTCAAACTAATTCATACTAAATTCATTCCAATTTAATACTAATTCATAGTAATTCAAACAAATTTATCACTAAATTAATACTAATTCATACTAAATTCATTCCAATTTAATACTAACTCATACTAATTCAAACAAATTTGACACTAAATTCAAACTAATTTCATAACGGTGACGCGACGGCGGCGTTGAGGAGGAGGACGGCGGCGTTGAGGAGGCGCCGGCGGCGAGGAGGAGGACGACGTCGAGGAGGCGGCGGCGTCGAGGAGGAGGACGGCGTCGAGGAGGCGGCAGCGTCGCGGAGGCGGACGGCGGCGGCGAGGAGGCGGCGGCGGCGTCAAGGAGAGGACGGCGACGACGAGGAGGAGGAGGACGGCGGCGGTGGTGGTCGGTGAGGAGGCGCTTGGAGGGAGGAGGCGGCGGCGTGAAGGAGTGATAGTGAGACTTAGAGTCAGATCTGGATCGGTAGAAAACCTAGTCGTAGGTCATCACCATCGGGCACAAGTACTAAGCCCGAGACGGATGACAATCATCCGTGACGGGCACAAATAACAAGCCCGATACGGATGACACACATCCGTGACAGGCAGAACTACTATGCCTGATAGAGATAACCTCATCTCTGACGAGCGTTATTTATATGCCCGATAGAGATAAGCTCATCCCACTATAGAATTAAAATATTCCTTATTAATTGTATTTAATAATGATATTTAAGTTATATTTAAGTTGCTATTACATTTTTAAATGGTGTAAAATTTTTGTTAAATTAAAATATGCCTTATTAAATTAGTTTAAAATTGCTATTAAATTTTAAAAAATTATTACAATTAACATATGCCTTATTTAAACAGTGTAAATTTTATATTAAATTTTAAAAACCATATGAAATTAAAATATGCAGATCATAAGGCACCGGTAGAAAATACTTTATTACTTATATCAATTTGCAAATTACAGTACTACGAAGACTCTATTTACAAGGATATGCCTTCCGAATGGTCAGAACGAGCGTATGCCACTTCGTCTTCGGGATCATCGTCAAGGTCGATCTGAGGTCTCACGTGAAGATTCTAGTTATATTCTTCCTCATCGACGACGTTGTCAACCCCAACAATTCTTCGTTTGTCATCCCTAACGACGTGCAGCTTCTTGTTTGCGGGATCTTGTATATAGAAAATCTGCTCGACCTGCTTCGCTAGGACGAATGGTTCGTCGGCGTATCCAACCTTGGCCAGGTCCACTAAAGTGAATCCTTCCCTGTCGACCTTAACACCAGTGTGGATATTCACCCAGCTGCAACGAAACAAAGGGACTTTGAAGCTCCTGTAGTTCATCTCCTAGATCTGCTCTATGCGGCCATAGTATGTGTTCGATCTAGCTTGATCCTGATATGCATCTATACGGACTCCACTGTTCTGCACTGTGCTTTTGTCATCTTGTTTGACGGTGTAGAATGTGTATCCATTGATATCGTACCCTTGCCATGTGTCAACATCCCAGCTTGGGCCCCTTGCCAACCTTTGTATTATCTCACTTGGCCCATCGGTCGACCGTGCGATACGATTCTTGAACCATTCGTTGAAGCGAATACTATGTTCTCTGTTGATCCACATATCTGATCGACCCATGTTCTCCTGTCGGACCTTCGCTAGATGCTCCTCAAAGTATGGGGTTACTTCGGCCATATGTTGTAGCACAACGAAATGAGCCTGCGCATACGATGCATGATCAGGTACAATTCTTTTTCTGCCTGTTGTGCCAAGGCCTGCCAACCTTCCTTCGTGGCGAGACGCAGGAACTCCAATAGGATCAGTCTCGGCCATGTAATTGATGCAGAACTCAATAACCTCCTCCGTCGTGTACCCTTCAATGATGCTTCCCTCTGGTTTTGCTCTATTTCGAACGTACGACTTAAGAACTCCCATATACCTCTCAAACGGGTACATCTCCCTTAGAACAGCTGGACCGCATAGTTTTGTTTGCTTCACTAGATGAACAGGGAGATGAACCATAATATCGAAGAAAGATAGTGGAAAATACATCTCCAAGTGACACAGGGTATTGATAATATCAGCCTGCATCTTATCTAGATCTTCGGGATCTATAATCTTCTGACAAATTGCATTGAAGAAAGCACAGAGCCGTTGGATCTTGTGACGGACTTTGGGTGATAGAATGCCTCTGTTAGCAACTAGCAAGATCTGTGTGATTAGCATGTGGCAATCGTGAGACTTCATTCCAACCAGTTTTAGATCCTCCAATATAACGTACTTACTGATCCTTGCTGAATAGCCCGAAGGAACCTTAATATCAGCCAGGCATGATAGCATTACGATCTTCTCATCCTTCGACAATGTGTGGCAAGCTGGTGGGAGGTACACTCTTCCTGTCTCTTCATCCGCAATAGGCTGAAGCTCACTGCGAATGTTCAATTCTTGTAGATTTAGGTGAGCATTCAACCCGTCCTTTGTCTTTCCAAGCATATTAAGCAGTAGCCCGAGCAAACTATCGCAGCAGTTCTTCTCTATGTGCATTAGATCAATGCAATGCTGGACCTCAAGGTCTTTCCAGTATGGTAGCCGTCAAAATATGGATTTTTTCTTCCACATACCCTTATCATTTGCCTTGCCACGTTTTCTTTTCTTCCCAAACTCATTAGTTATGTCTTTGACCATGTCGTGGACTTCGTCTCCACACAAATCGTTGGGAGCAGTTCCAAGTTCTCTCGGACCGTTGAAAATTTTCTTCTTTCTTCTAAAGACGTGGCGTAGCGGGAGCCATCTCCTATGACCCATGTAAACCATCTTTCTTGATTTCTTCAGCCACCTACTGCGTGTATGTTCCATACAGTCAGAGCAAGCCTTCTTTGCTTTCACGGTTTGTCCAGAAAGATTACCTAGTGTAGGATAGTCGTTAATGGTGCAGAACAATAGAACTCGTAGCTTGAAGTTATCCTGACCATATGCATCCCAAGTTTCAACACCTTCTTTCCAAAGAATCTCAAGATCATCGATAACAGGCTCCAAGAACACATCGATATCATTGCCTGGTTATTTCGGACCTTGGATTAACAAGCACAATATAATATATTTCCTTTTGAAGCACAACCATGATGGGAGGTTATAGTTCGCAATAAGAACGGGCCAAGTGCTGTGAGAACTGTTCATATCTTCGAAAGGATTCATGCCATCTGTACAGAGACATATCCTCATGTTTCTGGGATCGACAGTAAAGTCTTTGTGCATTCGATCGATATTCCTCCATTGAATCGAATCCGCAGGCTGCCTAAGCAAACCGTCGTTCCTTCTATCTTCGGCATGCCAACGCACTAACTTTGCTTCCTTGGGGTTGGCAAATATTCTCTTGAAGCGATCAATGATAGGTAGATACCACACAACTTTCGCCGGACCACCCCGCTTTGACTTCTTTCGCTCCCCCGCACTTTTTTTTCGCTTGTATCGAGAAGCCTTGCATATAGGACAAGCATCTAGGTCGCATATTGCTTGTGGTACAATATGCAGTCGTTTGGACAAGCGTGAATTCTACGGACCTCTAACCCCAGGGGACACAGAACCTGCTTTGCTTCATATGTCGTCTCGGGCAATGTGTTCTCTTCAGGAAGCATGACCATCAATATTCCCAAAAGTTCCGTAAAACTCTTGTATGTCCATCCACTACTTGCCTTCAGCTTCATTAGGTCCAAGGTAGCTGACAATTTGGTGCGCTTTGCCTTGCATCCGGCGTATAGAGGTGTCTCGGAGTCATTGACTAACCTGTTGAACTTTATGGAATCTCTCTCGTTGTGAGCTTGCTACTCAACGTCACGTAACATCTCTTGCAGCATATCAGGATCCATATCAACCATTTCACCGCCCAATGGAGATGGTATAAACATGTCATGCTCATCTTCATCTTCATGATTGTCTGCACCACTTCTGTCTGCAGCTGCACCACTACCCGATTCTTGCTCTCCATGCTTCACCCAACATGTGTAGCCCTTCATGAATCCCCGTTGCATCAATTGAGAGTGTACCTCCTCTCCGCTAAACATAATATCATTCTTGCAATCTCTACATGGACAACACATGTATTTGCTATTTCTTCTTCTCCTATCCTCCTCCGCAACGTTCATAAAACTTAAAACGTTATCTCTATACTCCTTGCAATGACGTTTCAAAGTTGTCGCATTTATCCAACTTCGATCCATCGCTGCAAAATTTAATAAAATATTAGTTAACATACTACTAAATTAAAAAAAATTATTACTACCTTTTTACTTACTTTTAAGATTTTTCTGTTTTTCTTTGGAAAAAAAATAACAAAAATTCGCCCCATTCAACCTCCCACCAAAATAGTGAATAGTGGGATAACTTCAGACAACAGTCAGGTGGTCTCTTTATAGTGTGCAAAATATATCTCAATCGGGCCAATGAACCGACATCTCTAACGGGCGCATAGTTATCTCTAACGGGCATCAATAAAAGCCCGACACAGATATGAGTCATCGGTGACGGGCTTTAAAGCCATCTCAATCGGGCCATCTTTGGAGCCCGTCACCTATGACACTTATCTCTGACGGGCTCTGTAGACGGGCCGGATTGAGATATCTTAGGTCATCTCAATCGGGCCTAAATCTGTGCCCGTCACAGATGAGTGTCATCGGTAACGGACTATATGTACTTGGGCCTAGAGTATGACTGTACGAGTACATCTACAACGGTATAAATTTAGGCTCGATTGAGATGACTTCGTTCTGACGGCCCAAGTAGTCCAGACATAATTGAACCCGTCACAAATGATAGGATCTGTACTAGTGTTACTTTATTATAAGTTAATAGATATTTGTTAGTTCTAGCATGTACTTTATAAAATAAATTCTCTCTAATAAGTAATTGTTCTCAATTTCAAATGATAGAACATGTGGTGTCGGCTTGGGCTTTGCTATGTTATGAATCCCAATGTTTTCTTACAAATACCTGTTATCACTGTTGGATCCTCATCCGAGACACACTGATGAGTTTTTCTTACCACTGATCTCTCATCATTGACGAAGCGCGCTAACCATATAGCAACTTACACAACAATCAGGTGATTCAAGGATGATAAAAGCAAACATCAATCCACAAATTAGTAGACAGGAGAATCAGCAACATAATTAACAGCCTTGACAGACAACCATTGCACGAAATCAAATTAAACTCGGGAACAATATAAATTGCGCGGCTTAGCAAGTGAAGTCGGATGGACAGGTCTTGCCGCACTTGTTGAGGATGATGCTGAGATCGATGGGGAGGTTGAGGCCGATGCGGAGCACGTTGGCTTTCGTGGCGGTGCAAAGGCAAATTGCAGCGTCGAGACCGGCGATTCCCTTCAGCAGCTGGCAGCAGTCGTTTGGGCCATGCCCGATCTTCACGTCGACCAGCCCGTTGAGCACGCACTACTAGAAAACTCATTTTCGACGTCGTAGGGGTTAAATTTTCGCAGGCGGGTATGGTCTTCGGAAGTAAAATCCCGCTGGCGAAGACGATACCCGGGGTGGAGGAGGCGGTCCGCCTGCGAAGATCTATCTTTGCAGGCGGGCCATATAAGCGGCGCCTGCGAAGATCGATCTTCGCAGGCGGCAAGCGACGTGCACCTGCGAAGATAGATCTTTGCAGGCGCCGCTTATATGGCCCGCTTGCAAAGATGCCCCTATATAGTCTTCTTCCTCTCCGAGCCCTGTTCATTCTCCCCGAAGTTTTTCTCTCCTAAAGTGACTTAAATATAGGGGAAGGTTTTGAACTTCAAATCTTCGGGGGATTTTTGTACGGTGCTTAGATCTACTCATTTCCACACTAGGTATGTAATTTTTTAATCTTTTAGACCTCAATTTGTGATGGATTTATGCATGCAAAATTGTGAAGGAAAAGCTCCATGTTTTTTAATTTACTTTCTTTTGATATGTTGATGTTAGATGTATGTGTAATACTTGTTGCCTCTTGTTGTAGTGGTTTAATATGGTAACATAAAATCTCTTTTTTTATTTTGCTATCACATCCACCTCCAGGAAAGATAGCTGAATACAAAAAGGGTTTGCACAAGGAGAAATTGATTACTGTCGCACAGTACATTGGACTAGCCTTCTTGCACCTTCAAAACAAGAGAGTCGTCATGGCCGCTTATAATTTTAAGTAAGTCCGGTACATTTATCTTCTACACATATGTTTTATTTTAGCTGGTACTAACTAACTATACTGTTGTTAATATGTAACGATCATTATATCTGTCTACTCATCCACCCTAAAGACGGAACCGTGGTAGTGTTGGACCCTCTCGATTACAGACACCAACAATACAAAGAATTTATAACAATCTTACAGTAGTAAGTGTTTATGACTCTTGTATTTTTATATGAATGTATTATAAATAAATATCCTTCTTAATGTGAAACGGTACGACATCCATACAGTACGTACCAATACTACAAGTTCAAGGGTGGAGAACAGACCCGGACAAGGGAGAAACTGCTAGTACGTCCCTATTGGCCGGTAATACTCCACTCACTTAATGTATTTCAATTGTTTCACTAATTGAAAATTTTAACTATTTTTTTCTATGATATGTCCTGAAGTGTCATAAGCAACCTAGAGGAACTGTCCTTTGCGGGTATTACATCTGCGAATTCCTTAGGGTTAATAGGAGGTACAGGACTAACGCAGAGGATGTAAGTCTCTATACTATGTACTAGACAGCTTCACATATTTATGGTACTAATATATTGTTTATCTTCAATGCATGCAGTTGCCAAAATTAAAATGTCGAACAAGCTTTGAGGATACAGGCATCACAAATGTCCAGCGTGATCTGTGCCACTTCATCCACCGTGAGTGCTGTCATGTCAAAGGAGATTTCTTCGACCCAGAGGGTGCTTTAGCGACAAGTGACGAATTCAAGAATCTTCGGGAGTGGAACACTGCTATGCCATAATGTAACTAGATGGCATATTTGAAGTCACAATGTAAAAAAATATTGTAATATATATATTTTGGCAACACTTTTGAGTTATGCAATATATGTAAATTTCTCAGTACCAAATGCTTGATAATCTTCCAATATATGTACATAATAATCTACCTGCAAGAATTTCTATTAACGGGCAAATTATTATTAAATTTACGGGCAAATTATTATTTAATTTCAAAAAATTCTCCCTATCTTTGCAGGCGGATATTTTTTTTTGCAGGCGGCAGATTCGTATTTTCGCAGGCGGACCGGACTAGCCAACGTCCGCCTGCGAAAATTATCTTAGTAGGCGGACGGCCTCCCCGCCTGCGAAGATCAGCGATCTTCACAGTCGTTTTCTTACAGGCGGACGACCGCCCCGCCCGCAAAGACCATTTTCGGCCGCTTGCGATAATGCTTTTCCTAGTAGTGACGTTGGTGCGCACTCTTAGCTTCAGGGCGTCGATCGTGCAACGGCCGAGCCCGCCATGGCTCGACGGCGTCGGCACCACCACGGGTAGCGTTGGGTCGACGACGACAGGCCCGCCGGGGCAGTTGGGTGCGCAGCCGTGGGCAGCGAGGGCGGACAGGAGGAGGGTCAAGGCAACATAACGGCAGCGATCCTGGAAGCCATTGCTGAAGTGATGAAGTGATCGAGCTAACTGCACTGCTTTAGCTTGCGTTGGTTCTGGATGGTTTGCTTGGGGTGTCCGATATTTATATAGATCTATCGACGAGCTACACACACGCACATACCTATGTACGTACGTATGCATGTATATGAAAATTGTGCGTGTATATATATATATGTGTGAAAATTATAAACTACTACGGGTGTAGCTATCCCACCCTAGTTGATGTTCTGTTTTTTCGTGTTAATTTTCTGCTCACTATCTAATTGAAATTCTGCTTTATAACTAGTTGATTTTCTGCTTCATTTCGAATTGAATAATTTTCTGCACATTTTCAATTGGTAGACTGTTCGTTTCATGTTCATATATGTATTTTTTTTATCTTATGTTCTGGTCCTTGTCGAGATGATATATCGATATTTTTCAAGCAAATATATATTCAGCTTATTTTCATGTTTATATTTTTTTTCTTTCCAAGCTGTTTATTTTTTTTGCTTCCTATCAATATAAAAACACACCGAGAATAATCATCATATTATATTATGAGAGTAGCTACTCCCGGTAATACCATATAGGTGTTATATATATATATATATATAAATAATATATATATATATATATATATATATATATATATATATATATATATATATATATATATATATATATGCACGATGTATCTGCACGCACTGGCTTGTCCCCACATGGAATATGGATTTGCTGCATAGGCAGGCTAGTTGTTTGCGAGAAGTACGTTACGTTTTTTCCATGAAGGACATAGGCATATAGCTAGTAGCTAGATAGATTAATTAATTTTAGCCATGCCTTCGTGCAGAGCAGCAAGCCAGCAATCAAGTCTAGTAGTTCATTAATGAATCGCTCCATCGATCGACTATTAACAGTCTTTTCCTTAACAAAGAGTCCGGTTTCCTTTGCTATCTATGTATATATGTTTATTCAGGTTGAGTTATACACTTAAGCTTATACATAACACTCAGTACAACAGCCTAATTAAGGCACGTTCGGCAGTACAAGTTAATTTCCATCTTGTTCTATACCACAGTTTCCCGTGAGCACGATGCATGTGTTTTTGCAAAAAACATTTCTATAGCAAATAAAGTTTCTTTAAAAAATCTTATTAAACACACTTCGTTTGACTTGTTTGGGGAGAAGTTTCTAAACTTTCTTCCTGAACTTAATTCAATTCTTCGCAAAAGAAGAACTTGATTGGAGAATATACATCTGTCGACAGATTTGTCATCTAAAATCTGTGGAATTATGTACACTGAATTAAGCCCAAAAATGATGGAAGGAGAGCACGTGTACGGTAGGAGCATGCGCATCTACCCATGGACAGCACGGATGAATCTGAATGGGCTAATCGCACATTTCCTAATTAAAATTAGTCAAAATTTTAATCATATCATTAACCCTTGAGAGCTGCCGTATAGTAGTAGCATGAAGTAGATATATCTACTTGCATAGTTTATTTGCTAAATCTTTATACTGTATAAAAAATATTAGTAACTGTAACGCCCCATGTTTCACGAGATGTTAAAAATCTAAATTAATAAAAACCTATTCGCGAAAATTTCGTCCGCTGAGTGTCGCCTTTAAGTTGTGCCTAGATCTCAATTTAAATTCTTTCTTTGTCTCCATTCCTTGATGTCAAAATCACCTTCTTAAATTAAAAAAATTAGTCAAAATTTTAATCATATCATTAACCCTTGAGAGCTGCCGTATAGTAGTAACATGAAGTAGATATATCTATCTACTTGCATAGTTTATTTGCTAAATCTTTATATCGTATAAAAACTATTAGTAACTGTAGCGCCCTACGTTTCACGAGATGTTAAAAAACTAAATTAATAAAACCCTATTCGCGAAAATTTCGTCCCTTGAGTTCCGAGTTTAAGTTGTGCCGTAGATCTGAGTTTAAGTTGTGTCGTAGATCTCAATTTAAATTCTTCCTTTGTATTCAAATCGCCTTTCTACACCTTCACCGAGAAATCCCCCTTCAAATGAATCTAATTCAGTTGTTCTCCAAAGATTTGAGTTTATGGTCAGATCATCTCTGATATCTCCCTGCGAAGGTCCCATGATTTCAAATCTCAAATTTAACAAATCCGAATCTCTAACCCGACCTCTCAAAGTTTTCATTCAAAACTAGTCTCAAAATTCGAACCTTTGTATTCGGATTTCGCTCCTAAAATCTTAACCACAAATTTCGTCTAGTCCTTGAATTCAACTCAGTCCAAGCATCAACCTCGTAAATCCTAACCTCTTCCCTTGATTCACTGAAAACTACCCTTGGGAATCGAATCCCCGAAACCACAATTCTCTCTTAAATCTCATTCGATCAATTTCTCCCAAAATTATTCTAGCTCCATAATCCCTCCCAATATTGAACCGATGCCCAAGTTATCCCCAAATTCTCGCTACAAAATAAGAGTCCCTAAAATCAAATCTCAAGCTCAGATTCAAACTCTTAAGTTTCATCTCTCTCTCTCTTTCTTTCTCTCCCTATCTATCTATCTATCTATCTATCTATCTAACTATCTATCAGCTTCCCTTTGAATCCCTTCCCAAATATTCGCTCCAACTCCAAGATGTCAATCCAATCAAATCTCCCTGGAACTCTGCTGTCAGGATACAATTTATTCCCTCTTTTGAATCCTCTCCGAAATGCTCTCACAAATCTAAACACAATTATATCATTAGAAATATTGAATTCCCCGAATTTACATTCGCCCCAAAATATCGAGTTCCGGCCTTGATGTTTTCCCCTCGATCCTTTATACCTCTCTAAGTTCAAATATCAAATTTGAATTTCAATCTAAAATCTAGTCCCTCTCTCCTTGTTCCCTCTCCTCGATATCAAAAATTGACATCTCAAAATCCCAAATCCAAATTCGGGTCTCACAAAATCAAATTCTAAATTTCAATCTTTCCCTCCTTTGAATACTTGCCAAATATTTCTCCCAATCTAAAAATATCAAATTCTCACTTTGAATCCCTTCCTTGACTCCTCCTCAAACCTCTGAGTTCAAAACTCCAACTTGAATTCAAATCCGAATCCAAACGCAAATCCTAATTCCTCTCCAACTCAATTCTCTGCAAAAAGTCTAACTTGCCTCCCTTCCCTTTCTTAGGCCATTTTCCTCAGGCGGCCCATCTCTCTCTCCTTACCTTCCTTTCCTCCCAACTTGGGCCGCTCACCACCCCCTCTCGGCCCAGCCCACCCACCAGCTTGCATCACTGCCGCCGCACGCGCGACGCACGTGCTGCGTGGGAGCGTCTCCTCCGTCTCCCTCGCGCGCTCGCTTCTCTCTCTCTCCTTCGCCGCGCCAATCCCGCTCGCCGCTCCCAAAATTCGTCGTCGCCATTTGAATCGAGCCTGCGCGCGCGTCGTGGCCGACCGCCCGGTCATCGCCGCCGTCCGCCTGCGCTGATACCCTCCCGTGTCCCCGCTCCCAGCCAAAACTGGCCACCGTCTTTCGCCGACAACGCCGTCGTCATCCATGGTCCCCGCCACTCGTGGCCAAAATTAACTCGGACGTCGAGTCGTGCGACCGCGCTAGCTACCCCTTGGAGCTTCCTTCTCCTCCAAGCCCCCCAAATCAATCCCCTATAAAACCGCCGCTCCCCTTTCATCGGCCACCTCCTCCTTTCCTAGGCTGTCTTCCTCCTGGGCGCCGGCAATGCCGCCTTGGCATCGACCTTGCCTAGCCGCCACCGAGAAGGTCCATCCCCGTACAACCCCGTCCGTGCCGCGCCTGGACCCCCGCCCCATGAAACCCGGCCACCTTCCTCCGCCGGCTTTTCTTCTCCCCACTGGGCCATCGCCGCCGATGATGAATCCTAACCATCGGTGAGCTCCCCAACCGTTTCTCCCATCCACTCCATCTAGACTCTCTCGCTTAACTCCCGAACACGACCCCATGGCCGTGCCCTGTCCGCCGGCCTCGCTGTCTCCCTCCTCACCGTCGTTCTGCCACCGTCGCTGCCGAGCGCAACCATGCGCTGCCACGAGTCGGTCTCGCATTGAGTTCGCTCGCTGTCGCCCTCTTGGAGGCCCGTTGAGTCATCCCAAATCCTTCCCTAGGCCTTCTCTCTTGCACCCGCGCCGTGCCGCCCATTCCGCCGCCGCCATGGGCAGTCGTGCGTCACTGTCGGCCAGTCTCCCGTCGATTCCTTCTGCCGCCGCCCCTTGAGTACCCGCGAGCCTCCCCGGAGCACCGCCATGGCCTCTCGCCGCTTTCCCCTCCCCTCGCGCGCGGCCGGCTCACTGCTCCAGCGAGCTTCGCCGCCGGCCATCGTCGTTCCCCTCCCGGTGAATCCAAGCCGATGAATCGATTCGCTGTGACCTTCTCTAGCCTCCGGTGTCAACATCCTTCTCTGTCTCGCCGCCACTCGCCGCCGGCCGTCCGTAGCCACGCCCGGCCTCCTCTCTTCCTCTCGGGCCGACGTGGCAGTCCACGTGGACTTTACTGAGTCCACGCCCCTGTCAGCAGCCTCCCAATCTCACCGTTCATGGGCCCAGCCCACCAGCCAGCCTGCCTCACGCCCACCGACCTGCTAAGCCGAGCCCTCATTCCGGCCCACTCGCTCCCGGCCTCTCTCTCGCGCGCGTCAGCTGATTGGGCCGTGGCTCGCTCCTTCGGCCCGTGGAACTAAAGTCCACTTTGCGTCCCATCTCTTGATTTGCCATTTACCCTTGAGGCCCATGGACTAAAGTTCATACTGCGTCCCTCATCTGAACCAAGAGGCCTGTGGACATGGTCCATGGTGCACCCGTGGGTTCCCTCCCATTGACGTGTGGATCCCACATCGGAAAGAATATTCTTGAGAATATTATTTTCTATAAATTCAATAAATCCCTTTTCCTTTATTCCAGAAAATCAAATAAACTTCCAAAATTCTTATCTCTTGATCCGTACCTCCGTTTGGCTCCGTTCCACTTCCATTAATTTAATAAAATTGAGATCTATCAAATGACATTATTAGTAATCCTAAATAGATATTTATTTTTGGTCTCTGTGTAGGTTTTAATTGTTTACGTATAGTTGCGGTTGCCGGATTTTCGTTCGAGCGCAGATTTCAAGAAGTTTCGCGAAGACCTTGAGTAAGGTAAGTCACCCTTGACCATATTGCTCCTATAATTGAAAAGTTATTATTACTTTTTTTGCAACTTGAATTGTTAGGAATACACACATAACTTACTTGGCCTCAGTTTGCGTGCCAAGCCGAGGACCTACCGAGTAGTCGCACTATTTACTGTAGGCCGACATACCCTGTTTCCTTGTTGCTCCACCTTTGTGGTACTCCAGTACCCGTGCTCTATGAGCGCGAGTACCAACTACTCCACATACACCATTCTTTGTCTCAAACTTTGGGAAATGGGTTTGAGAAGCCTTGAAAACCTGACATGTGGTATGGGCATGTTTGAAAATAAAATAGTTTGTGAAAACTCGCGATGTGGGTGTTGTGCCTGTGTGGTGTTGTCCCGTATTCGCATATAAGGACCGATTCCTGTGGAAAATTCATCAAGCATAACAAGTGCAACCACATGGTGGAATGGGACACCCTGGCTAAGTAATTAGTTGGTTCAGGGAAACCTCACATGCCAATAGTTGGGGAATGCCGGGATGCGGTGGTTGGTGCATCTTCGGGTTCCTGGTAAGGCAAGGAAGAGCAGCTTGCCAGATTACCGGTCAAGGTGGTTGGAGTTTGATTTGTGAAATGAAAATAATTCGTTTACGTGAGAATCTAATCCTTCTATTTGGCATGAGGTAACCCTGGGTTGACTTTGGAAAGACTTGGTTGCGAGCCTCTGATACCGATGGGTGTTCGAAATAAATTCGCGTCTTGTGAGTAAAGTGTACCCCTCTACGAGGTTAACTAACTGTTCGAACAGCCGTGCCCACGGTCATGGGCGGATGTGAGGTGTTTCCCGTTGCATAGTTTTGTTTGCCTGTGCTTTGTGAAAAGTTGTTGTGGATTGGGAATAGTTACCAGAATCAACCTTGGTGGCAGATGGATGGCCTGGGTGGTCAGAAACGGATCTGTGTGATCCGGGATGTCTGAGGGCATCATAGACTAGGCTTCCCGGGTGGAAGCAGATTGTAGAGCTGTGGGGCAGCAGGACTCTTGGAGTCTGAGAAAATAAAAATGGCTCGGGGAGCCACTTAATCAAGTAAAATGGTTGTGTGAACCAAGAATGAATGAACCGACCTGGGAAGTCGGTGCATTACCAATTTGAGTTGTTGAAAAGCATCTCTTAAGTCGAATCGAGACACAAGTCTCTTTTCAGCACAAACTTAAAAAGAAGAAAATCACTTAATGGATTCAAAATGTTTTCAAATAAAGCATTTGCAAAACAACCTTGCCCCTCTTTCAAGCTTGCACTAAACACCTAAGTTCCCGTGACTTGCTAAGTATGTAAATACTCAACCTTGCTCTATATATAGTTCCTCCGTCCTGAAGGGAAGATGAAGTGAAGTGAAGATTATGGTTTCGTCCTAGTTCCCAGCTGTCGCCTGTGGTGTTGGGTGTTAGTCTGTTGGTTTCGTTGCTATTGCTGTTGCGATTGCTATTGCTACTGCTGTTGCTTCTGTGTCGTCGATTGCATTCTCAGGCCGTCCTGAGCTGCAACTTAAGTTAAGGTAAATAAGTCCTCTATTTAATTTAAGGATTGCAATGATTCATAATTGTCAGCGTGGGTAGCAGCACTATGTCCTGGGACTGGTATCGATATCGCGGTCTCGTAGGAAGCGGTTCATGCCTTTTTCCTACGAACACTCCCGTCGGGTGTCGTTGTGCAGCGGTGCCAGATTGGGGTGTGATAGTAACCCATCCACTAAAAATTATATTTTAATTGTACTATAGTTACACTGTAATTATATGTAGTTATGATGTAAGTATAGTGTAATTATATTGTAACTATAGTGTAATTATAATGTAAGTCTAACAAAATTTTGATTGTCTTTACAACAAACACAAATTACACTATAGTTGGTTGTAGAAACTAAACGATTGAGGTGTAGGATTGACCAGCAAGAACTAAGCCAATCAAAGGAGGGTGAAACGCTGGAGTACCCAAAAACTCACAACTTTTGCGGAATAAAAAGTTACCCTTGTGGTTTATGTAGATCGGTCTGACCATAGGTTTTGCGCATGTCTGACCGCGCCTTCGTTGCCGGTTTGACCGGTGTAGATCGATCGGTCTAACCGCCCTTCGCGTCGCCTCCTCCTGTCATTGCTGCCGCCGGTCTAACTGCCTTGGAGTCGCCAGTCTGACCAGTGTGATGCCATCGGTCTGACCGCCGATGTCTCGCCGGTTGAACCGTGGCACCCGTGAAAACACAAATCGAAGATCTCTAAAAAATATATTCAACTTTATTGCTTATATTCGGGTTTACAAAGTGCAACAACAACACTTTTAAAAATCTCGACTAATCTCGAAACCCTAACTTTTCTCTCAACTTAACTCTAACAAAATCGATACCGAGAGGCCTCAACTTCCCTCACTATTTATACCCATAGAGCCACAGCCTAAAGCCATGAATCCAACTCATACAAAAAGTCCTAATCCCCTAGGAAACCTTCCCGTACAAGAAACAAACTTTACAAACTTAATCATACTAAATTTAGACTCCTTTCAAAGTTTACTCCTCATCCCATACGTACACAATATTTCCATCGTATGCCATATAGAATCTTCATCAAGCACATGCATTGATCTTTAGCCTAACCATCCCGCATGATATCCTTATCGTTCGGACGCTATTTTCTCCCAAGTTGACTCCCGATTCATTACTGGCAATACTTTCTCGAGGCATCAGGACTCATCTACACATGAAGCAAACAAGAAACCATATCCGAGCACAAGTTCTCTTCAACTTGACTAAACGTTAGCACACAACAGTATTACATACGTATAGAAATCATCTTGAAGTCATAAACATGAATTAATCACGAGAATCCAAATAAACAACCTGAAACCGACTCCAATCAGGAACTAGCTGATCAAATCGTCGGGCCGGTCGGTCTGACTGCGCACTACACTCCGGTCTGACCGGCGGCACTTGCCCGATCTGACTGGCTTCACTCAGCCGAAGCACCTGTTCATCATCTGAAAACACTATTCGTCGTCATCCGATTTGACTGGCACACAAACCCCGGTCTGAGTGGCTATAAAATCATTTCCACTACTACAAAAGGGATTTTTCCGTGTGGTTCTAGAGGGGTTTTCGCGTGCGGTAGAGCTAACCACACGCGCGAAAACATCTGCAAAAATCCGATTTTCGCGTGCGGGTGACGCAACCGCACGCAAAAATCTGATTTTCGCGTGCGGGCGCTTAAGCCGTCCGCACGCGAAAATGAAAAATCACAAAAAAAAAATAAAAATTCCCAAAATCAAAACCCTAACCCTAGCCAGCGAATCCGCACCTCCAATCATCGCTGGCGACAGATCCGCGTCGCCACCGTCATCCGCGCCCACCGCCGTCGTGCACCCCGCCCGTTGCCTCCCGCTCGAGCCCCTTGCTTGATCCACACGAGGGAGGGCGGGGGAGAGCCACCGGCGGCCTTCCACTCGAGCCCGCCGCCAGATCCGGGCGGGGGAGAGCCGCCGCCGGCCTCCTGCTCGAGGCCGTCGTTGGATCCGCGCGGGGGCCGAAGGACCGAGGGGAGCCGAAGGGGGAGGGGAGCTGAGGGAGGCCGCCGTCGTCGCCTACGCCCGCCGCCGCCAATGCTCCTCCCCTCCGTCGGATCTGGGAGGGGAGCTGGAGGGGGAGGGGAGCTGAGCGAGGAAGGCCGCCGCCGTCACCTACGCCCGCCGCCGGATATGGGAAGGGAGCCGGAGGGAAAGGGGAGCCGAGGGAGGCCACCGCCGTCGCCCGCCGCCGCCGACGCCCCTCCCTTCCGTCGGATCTGGGAGGGGAGGGAATGGGGAGGGGAACGGAGGGAGAGGGAGGGGAGGGGAGGGGACCGATCGAGAGAGAGGAGTAGGGGAGAGAGAGGAGAGGCGCGTGTGGGTGGGGGGTCGGGGGAGAGGTGTGCCATTTTTTAATATGGAGGGAGACAGGGTGGACTTTTCGCAATCTATTTTTCCGTGCGGTCCACTTAAGCGACCGTACGGGAAAATCGATTTTTCCGTGCGGTCGCTTAAGTGGACCACACGGGAAAATCCATTTTCCCGTGCGGTCTCTTAAGTAGGCCACATGGGATAGTGTGACATTTTTCCGTGCGGTCCACTTAAGGGACCGCATGGAAAAATCAATTTTCCCGTGCGGTCACTTAAGTGGACCGCACGGGAAAATGCCGCATCGGCTTTTCCAGGCGCGGCCACTTATGGCCCGTCTGGAAACTATTGGGGGCCTCGTCCAGAAAAATCGAAATTGTACTAGTGTTCGCCAATAATTTTCAAATATCAAAACCAATTATCTCAAATACCAATTGTTCATCATAAAATAATAATCAGACACACTTTGATTTTACATGCGAAAAATACATAATCACGAAATCTCCATCAAAAATAGAACATCAAATTATCGAACCAAACTAACTTGCGTGGTTGCATCCGTTCATATTCCTTCCCTGTTTAGTGTTCGTTGTGTGCCCAATAAAGATGCTACTAGCTAGGTGGTTCGTGCAAGGCGTGCATGTTAGGGGACGCATCGCAGCCATTAAATTAAATCATGCCCAAGTGATCCAACGGAAGCAAATTTGAGTGATTTCCGGCAAAAAATCTGTCGCGTGATGTTTAGCAAAATCGATTAAATTCTGCTGTCTTAGATCAAAGCACCGAACTTATTTATTAACTACCATAGTTGAGTTGACACGTATCACATAACGTTAGATAAAGAAAATTAACTACGTGCTTCCTCCGTTCCAAGATATATAGGTACTTCAGGAAATTTTTCATGAAAATTCAGGAGAGGGGAAAAACTAGATTGCGTTTCATTATTGATTATCCCGTTGCTGAGACCTGGGTGGGGTTGTGGACATGGGGTCGGGAGATATCTTGCACATTTTATCATTACACAAACACCTCTTAATATTCTAAAAAGAATATATTTTAAGACAAGATTTAAATGCTTGAAATAACTATATCGTATTAGCCCACAAGTATAAAATCATGCCGCTAATTAATCATCTAGATAGCTGCATCACACTGCAGAGCCTACTCGAGCAGGGTTTGCAATTTCGGATCTGAATTTCTAAAATACACCGATAAATTAGTCGGTGTATACAATATGATATAATCTACTGTATTTATTTGGTTTTCACAATTATGTGTCTTGTTGTTTGTTTGGTTGTCAAGGAAAGGATGATCTTATAGTAGATTGGTTGCAATGCAGCGATGTGGATCATCTTCTTCTAAGGGCTAGCTTTAGTAATCCCGTCACGATGGGCTGGAATGGTAATCCCACCAACGGGATGAACATACTTGTGCAAAAACGAGTACATAGTTTGGCCCATGTGTGGGCCCTTTTGACTAAATTCAATCGGTCATATTACAATTCAAGAATTTCAGCGTCGCCAGTGCTCGGGTGCAAGGTCCATGTTAGTGTACGTGAAGCAGTTTGAAGACATCATCATATGAAATACAGATCTACAAATCGATCCATTTTTATGCTTTCATGGGTGAGAGAAAGCAAACATATAAACCACTAAATTATCTGCTGATAACAATATATATATAATGTGTTTTACATATTACAATCTCTGACAAAAAAATAATCAACTTACAACCATCAAATTAAAGTAATTCAAAGGATGATACAACCGCACATCAATTTGCCAAAAGAAACGAGACTTATTCACGAGGAATCATGCAAACAGCCTTGATCGATAACCAACAATCACAAAACTCAGGAACATTATAATCATGCAGCTCAGCAGGTGAAGTCAGACGGGCAGATCTTGCCGCACTTGTTGAGGATGATGCTGAGATCAACGGGGAGGTTGACCCTGATGCCAAGCACGTTCGCCTTCACGGCGGTGCAGAGACAGACGGCGGCGTCGAGATCGGCGATCCCTGACAGCAGCGAGCAGCAATCGTCGGGGCCGTGCCCGATCTTCACATCGACCAGCCCGTTGAGAACGTTGGCGCACACTCTCAGCTTCAGGGCGTTGATCGGGCAACTGCCGTGCTCGCTGTGCCCACCATTGTGCGATGGCGTCGGCACTGATATGGGTGGCGTCGGGACGACCTGCTCGCCGGAGCAGTTGGGTGTGCAGCCGTGCACAATGACGGCGAAGAGGAGGAGGCTAAGGGCAAGGAAGGGAGCGATGACCTTGGAAGCCATTGGTCGGAGATCGAATGAGCTAGTGGTACTCAGTGAATAAGTGTTGTAGGCTGCTATATAGCTTTTGTCGCTTTGAGTTGGTTTGCTTGGGGTGTCTTCTGCTATTTATAGATGAGCTATAGTATGCTTGCTTGGTATAGATAGTTGCATGCATGATGCATGTGTGATAGTTGCTTGGTTATCATGGATGGATTTGCATGCAAGCATGGGCCAGTAGTTGTTGGCGAGAGATATGACAAGTTGAATTCTTAATTTCGATAAAAAGAGCTATGCAGTCATGCATAGCACCAATCAAACAATCATGTCCAGTTGTACATTTTACTCGATATTAACTAGCTAGCTGATCAGTGGCCAATGGCCATGCTTTGATATTGATAAAAACTACATTATGATATCACTTAAAAAATAATATCAGCATCCTAGCAAAGGTATCCCTACTTAATCAGTTTGTTTCGTTGCGAATGCATAGCATCCCGCTGTATACAGTCAATGGGTCAGTGCATGCCTCCCCAAAAAAGGTTGACTTGTAATCCCGCGGGGAGGTCCATGTATCCTCTCATTGTATGTGATAAGGGTCAGGAAGAAGATTAAATCTAACAAGAAACAAACTAAAAGATAAAATCTGTTTTTTAGTACGATCGGTACAAAATGGACTCGAATTTAGTTGGAGATAAACCCTCGAGCCTCATCAGTGTCCTATATAAGAAAGAGTAGAAGAGGCATAGGCATGGACTGAGTCCTCTCTAGCTCTAAAACCCTAAATTAAATCGCCCGATCGATTTTTGACACTGAAAGGGGTTCGTGAGGCTTCTCTGTACGTTTTCTTTTATTTACAGAGAAGAAGAAAAGAAGAAGAAAGAAGGAGAAAACGAAATTTTCAATGACTTCATAGCAAGGTCAGTAGATCATTTATTTTTCTGCATAATTAAGCAGAGGTGATCATGTTTAGGCAAAGACTTAAGATTAGATTAAATCATAAACCCCAACATTGTGGTATTAGAGCCTAATCTTTCCTTTTTGATCCCATCATCCCTAGCTGAAGGCATTATGTCAATTAAACCCTAAATTCTATTCGGCATGATGCAATTTTGAATTAATTAGATTATATTAATTCTTTTAATCTATTTGGCTTGTTTTAGTTAGATTAAATTAAGGTTTAAGTCTTACTGTTTGCATGTTTCAAATTCAAGTTTTAAGCTTGATTATTTGCTTAGCAGTAGAATTGATCAAGTAAGGGAAAAAGGGATAAGCCGGATTGAATTTTTTTTCCGTAATCCCCAAATTGAAAAAACCATAATTTCGGGTGAAAAAATCCTATGTCTCGAAATCCCCAAAATTTTCCAAGAAACATAGAAATCAAAATCCCAAATCAAATCCAAATCAAATATTAAGCTTTGCATTCGGATTATTACTAGACTGTAAGCCCTAAGTGTTGGTATTTATTACGAGCACAGAATAATCTGTAAGCGTACAAATACCGTTGTAGCGTTCACCCAAGAGTATTCCAGGGTATCGTATCCACAGGAAACATATGTAAACTAGTCTTCTAGTTAGATACCCAAGAACACAAGATAAATGGTAAATGAGGGTTGAGAGGAATTCCTATGGGTTACTTATATTAGTTTAAGTTAAGGTAAAACTCTATCAATTGTTTCGGACACCGGCTTACCCCTGGTCTGTCAAAGCGACTCCGGCCTACAGCTCTATGATGTACCCGAACATGAAGGATTATGAAGGATGGACATGACTGTTACCATCTACTGCATACATTTACAACCTGTGGAGCACACAACAAACAAAAGTAATCTCTAGCCTAGACATCACGTCTATGCTATTAATTACTACCCTAATCCCAGAACTACGCTTATGGAAGATTAAGGTAATTTACCTAAGCAGAACGATGAACCCGCAACGATGAGAATATATCTTACTTAAATAAGAAGAGCAAATACCGTAAAGAAGTCATGAATACTTACTTATATGAAAGCAAGCATCCATCGAGATACAAGCTTGTAGAAAAGTGCCAACAGACCATGCACTTCCCTAGGAGAAAAATGCCGACAACCCCGGCACTTCTCTAGACTTCCCCTCACTCTCTCCCTACTCTAAGCACTAGCTAAGTAGAGCTTTACCTTTGGAATGTAGCATATGATCTTCTTGGTGTGTGTTGTGAGTGAGGAGTTGGAAGCCTATTTATAGTGTGGAGGTGACTTGAGAGATTGGAGATGCTAAAGGAATATTCTCCCTCCAACTCCTCTCAAGCCTTCACCTGTCCTCAAACCATCATTGGATGACGATTTCCTCCCTTGGGACCTACGCCACTGACTTCAGAAGTACGGTAATTGCCGAACCTTGGCCAAGCTCCCTCGCGCCGCCATTCGCTGAATCACTGCTTGGTGGTCCCTCAAGGCGATTTGGAGTGTTTGGACGAAATTGAGGCGGTTCTCCTCCTGATGTGGGCCCTTTGATCCATGTACTCTCCTCTCATTGGTTGGAGTTGTGTTTGTCTTACTTGTGTTTTCTCTTAATTTGCACAAGTAATCACTTGCATACAGATATTCACCAACACTTGTGGAAGTGGTTAGTAATAATCCCCTACCGCTAGATTTGGTGGTAGACATTAGTAAGTATTATGCAGAAATTGATGGTCAAATTTGGTAGTTAAGGACCGTCAACACTAAGCTCACCGAGAAACCCCGCCGTGGTGTGGGTCTCGTTAGGAAGCGACATCGCCGCCGTCATCGCCGCACAGGCCTTATTTCGCCCGTGCTTGCCTCGGCACCGCGCTTGCCTTCTCCTTCTCGCGGTTGTGTTGGTTCTGTCCTATGTGCATCATCTTGTAGTCTCCCCACCATCACTGCCTCGCCAAGGATGGAAAGGCTCGGCTTGGCACCACCTTGTGCTCCGCCTTTCAGCCGACGAAGTTTGGAGCCGCTCGGCGCTCACTGTCGCTTGCGTGCCCCACTTCACCCGACCGTCGATGCCTCCTAAGCGACATGGCTTGGCGCCTCCCTCGAGCGCGCCCCCTAGTCGGCGAATCTGGAGCCACACGGCAACCCCACGCGCACACCACTTCACTGGACCGTCGTCCACTCACTCGTGTCATCGGAAGAGGAGATTGAGGGAGAGAAAGAGGATCAAAAAAGTGAGAAGGGGATTAGGGTTTTTTCCTCCCCATCGGCAACTTCACCGGCACGCGAACGATCTGAGAAATCCATCGATCGAACGGCTTGGATCTTCTCGGCGTCGGGCCAATGACGCTTAGAGCCCATGCGCGCCGCTGGGCCGCGCAAGTCACTTGGGGCGTGCTTGGGCCAAGCTCAGCCAGTGTGCGCACACAGCTTGACAGGCTGGCCCGATTTTGGGCCGACTTTCGAAGACCTGGGCCAAATTCCATTTTTAATTAAATCCACCGAATTTAAAAGTTTATTATTTTTTAAATATTTTTATGTACTTCCTTACCTAATTTAAATTACTAAAAATTATTTTGGTCACTTAGTAAATTACTTCTGTTTAAATGGAACCAACGGGAAGTTTAGCTAGAAAGAAATTAATGATATGATGATATTATATATGTCCAACGTTAATATGACTTCATGTCAAAATTAATAAGATTATTATTTCCTTGAGACATTTAATTTATTTCTAGTTGAATGGAAATTTAATTAGAAAGTATTTATATATGAAATTGTATTTGACCTTTACTATGATTTCATGTCAACATCATTATGATCGTTATTTCCTCAGTTATTTAAAATAATTATAGTTGAATGGAACCAACAAAAAATTTAACTAGAAAGTATTTAGATGCGGAATTATTTTTAACCTACGTTCTTCTAATCTCATGTCAAAATTTTAAGATTATTATTCTTTGATTATTTTATGCCCAACAATGAATGATCAAGGAATTAATTTCTATCATTTCATGATCTTTCCTACCCTACGGTGTTTTGATTTTGGAAATTCAAATTTATTTGTATGCGATTAATTACGCCAACATAAATTAGTTGCATGCATTACTAATGTTTATTTAAATTTCAGCAATAGGACAGCTTAAGACTATTCAACCCCCTTGGTGGGTCAAATTACGTTGAGTGAAGAAATAATGTGCTTATTAACTAAGCCATGTTGGATTTTGACTTAGCCATAAGAGGGGATCGTCCTGAGGAACCTAAACCGGCTGAGAAACTCAATATAACTGAGGAAGAATTTGATAATCTCAAGTGGGCTTATGATGAAAAGTTAGCTGACTAGGAGAAGTCCAACAAAATATGCTTAATATATGTCAAGGGTGCCATCCCTCCATAAATCATTGGAGGGATCATTGTCTCTAACAATGTTAAGACATATCTGGCAAACATTGAAGAAAATTTTAAATCCATATCTAAGACTTATGCCATTATGCTGATAAGTAAGATGATGACTAACCATTATGATGGCAAAGGTAGTATAAGGAAGCACATCCTTGAGATGACTCATATGGCAAATCAGCTTAAATCCTATGAAATGGAAATATCTAACGGGTTTTTACTACATTTCATCATGAGCTCTTTTGATCCTAACTATGGTCCATTCAAAATCAATTATAATACTCAGAAAGAGGAGTGGACCATATATACATGAACTAATCTCACACTCAATAGAAGAGGAAGAGCGTTAGAAAGCTGAAAAGCAGAAGATTAAAAACCAGCTCAACCTCGCTAATGCCAATGAGAAAGGCAAGAAGAAGATCTATCAAGGGGAATTCTTTAAGAGCAAGCCAGGCAACTCTCAGAAGCAAGGAGGGAGTAAGGCCTCTACTTCAGTTGTTTCAACTACAAGTCCTTACTGTAACTTCTGTGAGTCTGATGGACATTGCAAGAGAAATTGCCCACACTTTAAAGTTTGGTTAGCTAAGAAAGGTATAAATGAAATTGAATTTAGTAAATCCCTTATGTTGAATTTTCCCATAATACTTGGTGGGTTTGACTCAATGCCATTGTGTATGTTTCTAACTCATTACAGGGATCCCATACCGTCTAGACGACAACAAAAGGGGGAGCAAAGACACAGAGTAGCTGATGGAGTGAAGATAATAGTGAGGGCCATTGGATACCTCACACTCATCTAGCAGTTGTAATTAATAAATAATGTCTTATTTGTTCCCTCTATTAAGAGAAATCTTATTAGTTTAATTAGTTAGAGTAATATGAGAAACGAGTTATGTCCGTTATTCTTTCAAAGAGAACATATTATATTAAGTGTGATAATAAACTGATTGGTCTTGCTTTCATGCATGACAAAGTTGCATTTTCTCTCTTTGGATGACTATGTGATTATTGTAAATACCTATAATGATAAAAGTGATACGTCATTGAAATTGTGTCATTGTTGTTTATGCCACACTTCCAAGGGAGATTGGAACGTCTCATAAGATAGAGATATTCTTCTCCTTAGATTTTAAATTTAATGATGTTGTTTAATTTTACGAAAAAATTCACTAAGTCAAGAAATTATCCAACAAATGATTATTTATGGCTATGTTTACCCATAAGCGACCTCTGATTTTCTTTAAGAAATTTAAGATACTAATGCTAAAAATTAAATGTTGTGTGTTTTTTAGTAACAATATGTTGTATGTTTTTTTGCCTAACCATAGATTTGGTTGTGAAAGATATGTCCCAGGATCGAATTATTAAGCTGAGCATCTGCTCATGGATACATACTCTAAACCCTCATAAATAAAGTTTACTTAAGATTATGTTCTGGACAATACATATGTAAATTAGAGCCTTGAATAAGATCCTAGATGAAGGGGACTTAAATTTATCAATCAACACCCACTAAGTTAGGCTAGAGTTTACTTGAGTACTATAGTGAACTATAGGTCTTGTTGTCTAATTGACATTTAATGTTGTTGTGACACATTGTCTTGGAGAGCTATTTTATTTAGTAGACTTGTCAGTTAGTTTCAAAATTAAGGGAAAAATGTTGATTGATTTTATCGACACACTGTCGATAAGGGTTAGGAAGGAGATTAAACCACCTATATCTTTTCCTAACAAGAAACAAACTAAAAGATAAAATCCATTTTTTGTGTGATCGGTATAAAATGGACTTGAATTTAGTTGGAGATAAATCACCAAGCCCCACCAGTGTCCTATATAAGAAAGAGGAGAAGAGGCAGAGGCATTGACTGAGCCCTCTCTAGCTCTAAAACCATAGATTAAATCACCCGATCGAATTTTGACAATGGAAGGTGACGAGGATATCAACACCATCTAATCCATGTCTCCACAAGTACAACTTGTACAACCTCATGGTCCTATTACCCGTGCTCGTGCACATCAACTCAATTATCAGGTGAGTTCATTCTTCAGTTCATGTTCATTTTATTTATACCCCGGAGATGAATGCACTCTTGTTTTACTTAGGAATGATGGAGAGGATCAAAATGAGAAAGGATTCGCGCGGGCTGGATTCGGACTACAGGACAGCACCAATTTGTGACGACCGCCACGACTTCATGCGAACTCCAATTTAAGCGTATAAGCACTTCATGGAAAGCTTATCAAGTCTAATTTCAAATGGATCCAGTCTCATGTCCATATCTATTCTAGAGCGGCCGCAATCATCATTTTACTACCGAGTCCTTTTCTGTCAAAGGTGCTGCGTTACCTTATTTGGGCCCAATGGGCTGTGTATTAAGTTGGGTCCACTAGGGACGCGTCCTAGGGTTAGAGAAGGACCCCAACACCCCTTTAAATAGATAGGTACCCCTTTAGGGTTTCTCGGGTTTTGTTGATTAGAGTTAGCGACTTGCTACTTGCATGCAGCGCACGTGTTGGCTAAACCGTCCGTCTGTTTGTCTTCGGAACCCTACCATATTGTGAATTCTTAGTGAAACTTTCATCTTCATGTAGCAATTCCGTGCTTGTTCTACTTGTTCTTGCTTGTTCTTCGATTGCTTGCAGGATGAGTGCCCTCGTGGCCGGGTTGTCGCGCACCGCAAGTTCGTGACAACCATTGGAGGTGGTGTATCGGTTGCTAAGGCGCAGCATCTTTGGACGGTTGTAGACGGGCTGTGAACGTTGTCTCCTTCCCAATCGAGTTATCCAACTCTCTCATCGAAAGATCGGGCATCAAACCCTCACGGGTTCACATCAGGTGGTATCAGAGCGTGGTTGATCGGTGAGAGACTTTTTACCCTTCATTGTTTTATTTTCCTATAGTTTAGAAAAAGCCAAAAAGAAAAGTAGATTAGTTCTCCGTAATCCCATAAACCCTTGAGCCTCTTTTACTAGTATTGCTTAGTTATGGCTTGTTGAGTCTTCGATTGCATCGGTTGTGTTATGTTGCTGGTCTTAGTGTTTAGTCGATTAGAGTTTCGAGTTCTTGCCACACTCATTGCTGCCATCTTCATCACACCCATCTACCAAATCACTTTCCGAATGTGTTAGATCTGTTTCTTTCCTTGAGTTCGACTGCTTTTGAGTTTGCCGCCACCGGAAGAAAAAAAATAGATCCCTGATTCGAGTGACCTTCCTTAAAACAGCCATATCTTTTTCACACAGACTCAAAATCAGGCTTATAATATATCCACGAACATCGGCAAAATTAAAATAGCCAAATTCCGCTTGCAAAATTTGTTTTCGAGATGACAAGATTGGGACTCCTTTGGATTGAACTTTGAAAATTTTCATAGGCCTCATATTTTGTCCGTTTGAGCTACGAATTTCTGTGGTTGGTTTCAGTGTGCTCCTAGTTGTGAAAAAAATATCAAAAAAATATAAGAAAAATAAAAAAAGTCACATCTCTCTCCTCAGCACTAGCACTAGAGAGAGAAAGCAAAACAAAGACACGACTTGTGAGCTTGTGAGCACCTTCCACCATCTGTTGTTTTCACCATTGTCATCGTTTCTATTCGGGTTTGTGTCTTGTGGTGTCCTTTGTGGTTAGGTTCACGTCTCTACTTCGGCTAGCCTAGGACCAGCACGGTACCAACCTTGAACGATTATTCAACTTGCTTTGACTAACGTGATTTCTAGTTGTTCCTTATGCATTGCTTTCAGCCTACCCACAGCTCCACACACTTGGCTACAGCTTGAAAAGTCTTGTTGCTATGGCACCAATACACCTCATTCCACGGTTGCAGACTTGTTGGTTGCCGTCTCCCTCCTGTGAGCAATTGGTAAGAATTGGTAAGAGCTTGTAAGACAGGTTAAGAGTGAGCGAGCACCTTGCAGTAGCTATATCCTAATAGTTGTTGGGCTTGTTTTTCTTCATCTGTTGTCTTGTTGTCTTGTTGTCTTTGTGCTACTAACCATGACAGGGTTAGAAGACGATCATGGTGCATCCCATTCTCCACGCACCAAAGGCATCATACGATATTTTGAAAGGCAAGTGAAACAGCACACAGAAGGACTTGATGCAGATTTGTAGGTGACGAACGACAAGATTGGGCAATTATAGGCCACACAGATTGCTGCCAACACCAAGCTTACATGGTTGGAGGCTTCGGTTGCTCATATTGACAATAGCCTTGCTGCTCTCTTGAGGCACTTTGACGACCGCCAAGCTAGGGACAATGGTCGGCATAATGAAGACGACACTGACGGTGAGCACGTCGATGATAATTTGGATGATGATTATACTGCTGACACTGAACAGGATGATCGAGACACTCGTGATCGTCGACGGCTACGTCATAATCGTAGAGGTATGGGTGGACACCGTTGACGTGAGGTACGCAATAATGATGACATTTTAACTAAGATCAAATTTAAGATACCTACTTTTGATGGTAAATATGATCCTGATGCATACATTACATGGAAAATTGTTATTGATCAAAAGTTTGCATGTCATGAGTTTCCTAAGAATAAACGGGTTAGGGCTGCTACCAGTGAGTTCACTGATTTTGCTTCTGTTTGGTGGATAGAACATGGCAAGAAAAATCCTAATAACATGCCACAGACTTGGGATGCTTTGAAACAGGTCATGCGGGCTAGATTATTCCTTCTTACTATGCACATGACCTGTTAAATAAGTTACAACAATTGAGACAAGGTGCTAAAAGTATAGAAGAATATTATCAGGAATTGCAAATGGGTATGTTGCATTGTAACTTAGAGGAGGATGAGGAACCTGCTATGGCTAGATTTTTGGGTGAATTAAACAGACAGATACAGGACATCCTGGCTTACAAGGAATACACTAACGCAACCCGTTTGTTTTATCTTGTTTGTAAAGCGGAAAGGGAAGTGCAGGGACGACGTGCTAGTGCCAAGGCTAATTTTTTTTGCAGGAAACTCTACATCATGGCAACCACGCACGACTACTCCTTTGGTTGGACGTACTACTTCCACATCTTCCACACCAAGCCAATAAGCACCTTCTCAACCCAGCGACAAGCCACGTGCTCCTCCTCCTAGTGCCCAACAGCCAGCCGTAAGCGCTTCTTCAATTGCATCCACGGGCAGAACAAGAGACGTAGAGTGTCATCGCTGTAAGGGCTTTGGGCATGTGCAACGTGACTGTCCTAGCAAGCGTGTTTTGGTAGTCAAAGATGATTGTGAGTATTCATTTGCTAGTGATTTCGATGAGGATACACTTGCTTTGCTTGCAGCTGACCATGTAGATAAATAGGAGAGTCCAAAAGAACATATTGGTGCTCATGATACAGAGCGTTATGAGAGCCTCATTGTGCAGCGCGTGCTCAGCGCACAAATGGAGAAGGCGGAGCAAAATCAGTGTCACACGTTGTTTCAAACCAAGTGTGTCATTAAAGAGCGTTCTTACTGCATGATCATAGATGGAGGTAGCTACAACAACTTGGCTAGTAGTGAGATGGTGGAGAAGTTTGCACTTAGCACCAAAACCACATCCACATCCATACTACATCCAGTGGCTAAACGATAGTGGTAAGGCAAAGGTAACAAAACTGGTGCGCATTAATTTTGCAATTGGATCATACCATGATGTTATTGCGTGTGATGTTGTGCCTATGCAAGCTTGTAATATTCTGCTAGGTAGACCATGGCAATTTGATAGAAACTCTATGCATCATGGTAGGTCAAATCAGCATTCTTTCCTGTACCATGATAAGAAAATTATGTTGCATCCCATGTCTCTTGAAGATATTATGCGTGATGATGTTGCTAAAGCTGCCAAATCCAAATATGAGAACAATAACAATGCTCGGTCTGTTGTTGATAAGAAAAATAAAATAAGCTTGAAAGAAAAATGCTTACTTGCTACCAAATATAAAATTAACGAATTAATTGCCTCACCATTGGTTGCCTATGCTTTGGTATGCAAAGATGCTTTGGTTTCACTTGATGATATGCAGCTTTCTTTGCCTCCTGCTGTTGCTAACATTTTGCAGGTATATTCTGATGTCTTTCCAACTACATTACCATCGGGGCTGCCACCACTTCAAGGGATTGAGCACTAGATTGTTCTCATTTCTGGTGCTTTATTGCCCAACAGTGCGCCATACAGGACGAACACGGAAAAAACTAAGGAGATTCAACGCCAAGTACAAGAACTACTCGACAAAGGGTATGTACGTGAGTCTCTTAGTCCTTGTGCTGTTCCAGTTATTCTCGTGCCTAAGAAAAATGGATCATGGCATATGTGTGTTGATTGTAGAGCGATAAACAATATCACCATTTGATATCGTCACCCCATTCCACGTTTGGATTACATGCTTGATGAATTGAGTGGTGTTGTTGTGTTTTTCAAAGTTGATTTGCGTAGTGGATACCACCAGATTCGCATGAAGTTGGGAGATGAATGGAAAACTACTTTCAAAACTAAGTTCAGTTTATATGAGTGGTTAGTCATGCCTTTTGGATTAACTAATGCACCTAATATTTTCATGCGATTAATGAACGAGATTTTACGTGCTTTCATTGGAAAATTTGTGGTGGTATACTTTGATAATATATTGATTTACAGCAAGTCTATGGAAGAACATCTTGATCATTTATGTGCTGTTTTTAATGCTTTTTGTGATGCACGCTTATTTGGTAACCTTGAGAAGTGCACCTTTTGCACGGATCGAGTTTCGTTTCTTGGCTATGTTGTCACTCTGCAGGGAATTGACATTGATCAAGCCAAGGTGGAAGCTATACAAGAGTGGCCTGTTCCACAAACCATCACACAAGTGCGAAGTTTCTTTGGACTTGCTGGTTTTTATCGCCGCTATGTGAAGGATTTCATCACCATTGCTGCGCCATTGAATGAGCTTACGAAGAAGGGAGTGCCTTTCACTTGGGGCACAACCCAAGAGAATGTCTTTAACATGTTGAAAGATAAGTTGACACATGCACCTCTCTTCCAACTTCCCGATTTTAATTAGACCTTTGAACTTGAATGTGATTCTAGTGGGATTGGATTGGGTGGTGTTTTGCTCCAAGAAGGAAAACCTGTTGTATATTTCAGTGAAAAATTGAGTGGGCCTGTTCCGAATTATTCTACTTATGATAAAGAATTGTATGTTCTTGTGCGAACTTTAGAAACATGGCAACATTATTTGTGGCCCAAGGAATTTGTCATATACTCTGACCATGAATCTTTGAAGCATATTCGTAGTCAAGGAAAACTGAATCATAGACATGCCAAATGGGTTGAATTCATGGAATCTTTTCCTTATGTTATCAAACACAAGAAAAAGAAGGATAATATCATTGCTGATGCTTTGTCTAGGAGATATGCTTTGTTGACACAACTTGACTACAAAATCTTTGGCTTAGAAACAATTAAAGACCAGTACATATATGCTATGAATTTAAAGATGTGTTGCTACATTGTAAGGATGGAAAGACATGGAACAAATTTGTCTTCAGCGATGGGTTTGTTTTTAGAGCTAACAAGCTATGCATTTCAGCTAGCTTCGTTCGTTTGTTGTTGTTGCAGGAAGCGCACGGAGGTGGGTTGATGAGGCATTTTGGATCCAAAAAGACAAAGGATATACTTGCTGGTTATTTCTTTTGGCCAAAGATGAGGAGAAATGTGGAGAGATTCGTTGCTTGCTATACTACATGTCAAAAGGCTAAGTCACGCTTAAATCCACATGGTTTGTATATGCCTCTACCTGTTTCTAGTGTTTCTTGGGAAGATATTTCAATGGATTTTGTGTTGGGATTGCCTAGGACCAAGAAGGGGCGTGATAGCATTTCTGTGGTAGTGGATAGATTTTCTAAAATGGCACATTTCATACTATGTCATAAAACTGATGATGCTACCCATATTGCTGATTTGTTCTTTTGAGAAATTGTTCGCTTGCATGGTGTGCCAAACACAATTGTTTCTGATTGTGACACTAAATTTCTTAGCCATTTTTGGAGAACTTTGTGGGCTAAAATAGGGACTAAGCTTTTGTTTTCTACTACATGTCATCCCCAAACTAATGGTCAAACTGAAGTTGTGAATCGAACCTTGTCTACTATGTTAAGGGTTGTTTTAAAGAAAAATATTAAGATGTGGGAAGAATGCTTACCTCATATTGAATTTGCTTATAATCGTTCATTGCATTCTACTACAAAGATGTGCCCTTTTGATATTGTTTATGGGTTGTTGCCTTGTGCTCCTATTGATTTAATGTCTTTGCCGTCTTCTGAAAAAACTGAATTTTGATGCTAAACAATGTGCTGAGTTGATGTTAAAACTGCATGAAACAACTAAAGAAAATATAGAGCGCATGAATGCTAAGTATAACCTTGCTGGTGACAAAGGTAGAAGAGAACTTAGTGTTAAACCTGGAGATTTGGTTTGGTTGCATTTGAGAAAGGATAGGTTTCCTGATTTGAGAAAATCTAAATTGATGCCTAGAGCTGATGGACCATTTAAAGTGTTGGCTAAAATTAATGATAATGCATATAAGCTGGATCTGCCTGCAGATTTTGGGGTTAGTCCCACATTTAACGTCACAGATTTGAAGCCATATTTGGAGGAAGAAGATGAGCTTGAGTTGGGGACGACTCAAATGCAAGAAGGGGAGGATGATGAGGACATTAACACCATCGATACATCCATGTTTTCACAAGTACAACCTATACAACCTCATGGTCCTATTACCCGTGCTCGTGCACGTCAATTTAATTATCAGGTGAGTTCATTCTTGAATTCATGTTCATCTTATTTATATCCCGAAAACGAGTGCACTCTTGTTTTACTTAGAAATGATGGAGAGGATCAAAAGGGGAAAGGATTCGCGCGGGTTGGATTCGGACTGCAGGACAGCGCCAACTTGTGACAACCGCCACAACTTCATACGAACTCCGATTTGGGCGTATAAGCACTTCATGGAAAGCTTATCAAATCTACTTTCAAATGGATCCAGTCTCATGTCCATATCTGTTCTGGAGTGTCCGCAATAATCATTTTACTACCGAGTCCTTTTCTGTCAAAGGTGCTGCGTTACCTTATTTGGGCCCAATGGGCTGTGTATCAAGTTGGGTCCACTAGGGACGCGTCTTAAGGTTAGAGAACAACCCCAACACCCCTTTAAATAGCTAGGTACCCCTTTAGGGTTTCTCGGGTTTTGTTGACTAGAGTTAGTGATTTGCTACTTGCATGTAGTGCGCGTGTTGACTAAACTGCCTGTCTGTTTGTTTTCGGAACCTCACCATATTGTGAATTCTTAGTGAAACTTTCATCTTCATCTAACAATTTCGTGCTTGTTCTATTTGTTCTTACTTGTTCTTTGATTGCTTGCAGGACGAGTGCCCTTGTGATCGGATTGTCACGCACCGCAAGTTCGTGACAATCATTGGAGGTGGTGTATCGGTTGCTAAGGCGCAGCGTTTTTGGACGGTTGTAATTGGGCCGTGAACGTCATCTCCTTCCCAATCGAGTTATCCAACTCTCTTATCGAAAGATCGGGCTTCAAACCCTCATGGGTTCACATCAGAAGGGGTTCATGAGGCTTCTCTATGTGTTTTCTTTCTTTTTCACATAAGAAGAAAAGAAGAAGAAAGAAGGAAAAAACAAAATCTTCAATGACTTCACAGCAAGGTCAGGAGATCATTTAGTTTTTTGTATAATTAAACAGAGGTGATCATGTTTAGGCTAAGACTTAGGATTAGATCAAGTCATAAACTCCAACATACTCACGTAACCGTGTATGGTAGGCCCGATATTATGTATGTACCAGATTATTTGTAATGAAAATACATATAGTTTGATGATTCGACATGATCATAAGTTTGATAGAAGATGAGTGGCATGATCAAAAGTTAATGGACAATTAGCTATATTTAATTACAAAGAGAACCAATCGTGAAGTTAGGTGAATTATAATAGCTGAAAAATATTTATTCAGGGAGCCCAAATCCTAAATGTTTGTGGCAACTTAGCGTAATACATGAATATTATCAGCATATAATGTTGTTACCCCTTTATATTTGATCAGTTTTTTTTAATTTTAAATTTTTTGTTTCCGTTGCAACGTATGGATATTTTTCTAGTTACAACAAAAATTGCAGCATCGTCTATGCTCGGGTGCAAGATCCACATCGGTGTGCATGACATTGTTTGAAGACACGATCATATCAGATACAGATCTACAGATCAATCTATTTTTTTCACGCATGGGTGAGATAAAGAGCAAATGTAAGCCATTAAAATATCTTCTGGATAAAAAATATATACCGATATATAATGGGTTTTACAGATTTGCAATCCCTCAACAAAAAAAATCAAATTAAAGTGATTCAAGGATGATACAACCGCACATCATTCTGCAAAATAGACAGGAGACTTATTCACGAGGAATCATGCAAACAACCTCGATCGATAACCAACAATCGCACGAAAATAGTTAAACTCAGCAACATTATAACTGTGCAGCTTAGCAAGTGAAGTTGGACGGGCAGATCTTGCCGCACTTGTTGAGGATGATGCTGAGATCGACGGGGAGGTTGACCCTAATGCCAAGCACGTTCGCCTTCACGGCAGTGCAGAGGCAGACGGCAGCGTCGACATCGGCGATCCCAGACAGCAGCGAGCAGCAATCGTCGGGGCCATGCCCGATCTTCACATCGATCAGCCCGTTGAGCACGTTGGCGCACACTCTCAGCTTCAGGGCGTCCATCGGGCAACGGCCATGCCCACTGTGCCCGCCATGGTGCGAGGGCGTCGGCACAACCACGGGTGGCGTCGGGACAATCTGCTCGCCGGGGCAGTTGGGTGTGCAGCCGTGCGCTATGACAGCAAAGAGGAGGAGGCTAAGGGCAAGAAAGGGAGCGACAACCTTGGAAGCCATTGAGCTGGGACCGAGTGAGCTACTAGTAGTCAGTAATCACTCAAAGTGCTGGCTTGGCTGCTCTATCTTGTGTGGCTTTGGACGGTTTGCTTAGGGTGTTTGGGCGCGCATCTGCTATTTATAGATGAGCTAGCTTGCTATAGGTAGTTGCTTGCATGATGCATGTGTGACATGACAGTTGTTTGGTTTTCCTGGATGGATTCCATCTGCATGCATGGGCCGGTTGTTGCCTCGAGTTGGCAACATAATTTCTTAATTTCAACGTTGAATTGGGGCATGCAGACATGCAGTCATGCAGAGCATCAATTAACCAATCATTTTCAGTTCACCAGCTGTCCATTTTATCATAATTATATTTCTCAATATATCCGCAATTAATATTGTTTTTCCATAGTTGCATGGAGTACGATGGATTATGCTCGTGAGAGTGTGGATTACGCAGCAGCTTGTCTGGCTTCCAAGAGAAATGCGACCTAGCCAAACTTCGTTTCAGTATGCATATCCTATATGGTTCGAAAGCTTATTGTATCCACTTTCAGACTCAGGCTGAGTTTGGTGTAGCTCTAACTCCCAGATTCATCTCAGATCTAACTAGAGTCCAACCAAACAGTCCAGCTCCACAAAAAAATGGAGCGGAGTAGGCTAGATCGCTCTGAAAAATTGTACTAGCGGTGCGGAGCGGCATCCCCCTCGCTCCCCAACTCCAAGTCCAACCAAACTTTGCAAGTACCATTAAACTTTAAGAAAAATTACCCGCAAATGCCATCCAACTACTCCCTCCATCCCTCCCCCTCCCCCCTGCCCGTTTCGCATCCCCTCGGTCCGCCGCACCAGCGCGTCTCGCTTGCGAAAAGAAAAGGAGGCGGCGCATCTGCCTGAGGCGCACCAACGACGGCGACGCACCGGTGGCAGCGGCGAGCAGGTGCGCTCTCAGATCCCCTCTCTTTTCCCCTCTTTTCTCTTCTCCCCCCTTGTCTCTTCCCCCTCGCTTGACCTCCGGCGGACCTTGTTGCAGACGAGGGCGACAGTGCACGGCGGCGGCTCACGGCGGCAGCGCACGGCGGCGGAGGCTCGAGGAAGCCGGTCCCTATCCCCCCAACACCACAAGGTATCAAATCCTCAAACCCTAGAAATCACCCCAAATCTGTCCTTCGGATGCGCATGATTTTTGTGGAATGGATTTATTTTTTTGGGTTGATGATTGCTTGATATTTGCTCAATCTTGTGTCACATGGAGTTGTAGACTTCGATCTATTGGGTTGTAGTCCATGAGGAGGCCCTGAGTTTTCTCAAGAAACATAGTGCTATGGTCTGTAAAAATCTGCAGCTTGCGTGCTGTAAAAATATGCAGACATATATGTTTAACTTGATTTTAGATTGATTCTATGTTATCTATTTCTCTTGCAGTGTGAGAGGATAATGTATAACTTGATTTCAGATTGATGCAAATGCTTGAGGGGATAATGTATAACTTGATTTCAGATTGATACATAATGCTATAGGTGTATAAATGTATTATAACCTTGCATGAACACACAATGTGAAATTATAGTAGTGCATTCTGAATCTTTATCTAAACTTTGAAAGTATGGTGTGAGTGGATGGCAGGCATGGCTCAAAGTGTGCCATCGGAGAGTGTTAAAATGCCAATTGACTCTGCTGATTGGAATGAGTACAACACTAGAGTTGTGTGTGAGATTTGTGCTGATCAAGTAGTTGCGGGTAATCGTCAAAATACCCATTTATCCAATTCTAGGTATGACGAAGTCATTGAGCAATTTGCCTCAAAGACAGGGCTGAGGTACACTAGGCTTCAAATTAAGAACAAATGGGATAAACTTAGGAAGGAGTACAATTGTTGGAAGAAGTTGAAATCTCAAACAGGTTTGGGATGGGATGACGCAAGGCAAACCGTCACAGCTACACCAGCACGTTGGAAACAACTGAAAGAAGTAAGTTTTTGTCATATGGTGTTAAATTATGCAAATGCGAATCAAAATTGTGTATTAACTTCTTTTTATAATGTCATTCATGTAGGATATAGCAGGCTGCCTCAAATTTAGAAGGGCCGGCTTGCAAAATGAGGAGTTACTTGAGAAGATGTTCAAAGACATTCGCAATACTGGTGCTGACCATTGGTCTTTAGGGCAAGGCACCATACCATCAGCCACCAATAATGGTACTATTCAGATTGCCGATGACAATGAGATTGACGATGAGACGGATGCAGATGAACCAAGCGCAAAGAGAAAGAGAGGAGATAGCTCAAAGGCGGATAAGCTGAAAAAGACAAAGAGTGGATCCCAAAAGATGGTCGAGGAGATGTCAAAGAGTAACGAACTCTCTGCACAAACTTTATCATCCATTCAATCATTCACTAAAATTAGAGAGGATCCTCCGGGTTGTTCTATAAAGGATGTTATGACCTTGGTGGAGGAGTGTGGTGCTGTTGAAGGGACAAATGAACACTTCATTGCAACTGAAATTTTCATCAAGAAGGATCAAAGAGAGATGTTTGTTAATTCATTGCGCACTCCTGCAGGACGCTTTGCATGGCTTAAGAAGAAGTATGATGTGAAGTATGGAAATTAGTTGAATGCAATGCGGCCATGAAATGTATCACTTTAATTTAGTTGTCATTTAATTTCAGAACTATCTACTGAAGAGACATGTTTGTATCGGTTATTTGATTTTCAGTTCTGAACTATTATTGGGTTGTATCACCTTGTTGTATGGGTTCTGAACTATTATTTTCAGATCTATGTTATGTAATCTTCTTGGATTATTTTCATATATATGTCATGCACTATTATTGAATTATTTTCAGATATATCTCTTGGATTATTTTCATATGTATGACATGTAGTACTGTTCCATTAATTGCAGATATGCAGTACTGTTCTAATTGATTTTGTATGTCTCCCTGTGTAGATGTCAAGTGAGAGTGAAGATGGTTCATCAGATGAAGAATATGATTGTGATTTGCTTGCCATGCAATTGTTTGAAACTGTGACAAGCAATATTTCTTCAACTCGAAGAATGGCAGAGAGTTATCACTCTCTCTACATGGAAAAGGCTGCGCCTAGGACATCAAGACTTAGTGGAATGGGATGGGTGCAAGAAACTTTGGCCACACCAGGTGAATGCTGTAGGATGCTTCGCATGAATGGCAACACCTTTCTTGCATTACATGATCTTTTGGTTGATAAATATAAGTTGGCACCTACTATACACATGCATACAATGGAGGCACTTGCAATTTTTCTATACATTCTAGGTGACGGTTCATCAAACCAAAGGGCACAAAACCGTTTCAAGCATTCTGGTGAGACAATATCAAGAAAATTTGAAGAAGTATTGTTTGCTGTTGTGGAGTTGGGACGTGATATTGTTCGTCCAAAGGATCCAAACTTCCTTAATGTCCATGAGAGAATTAGGAAGGATCGTCGTATGTGGCCACACTTCAAAGATTGTATTGGGGCGGTTGATGGTACTCATATTCTTGCAGTTGTTCCAGATGATGAGAAGATTAGATATATTGGTAGATCAAAATCAACCACTCAGAATGTGATGGCTATTTGTGACCATGATATGAGATTTATCTATGCATCTATTGGACAACCTGGCTCGATGCATGACACAACCGTGCTATTTAATGCATTGAGAACTGATATAGATATCTTTCCCCATCCTCCCCAAGGTAATTACCACTTGTTATATATTTCTTTTATATCTTTGCACATTCTAAATTGATATGTTTCTGTTTATTCGTATTCTAGGAAAATATTATCTTGTCGATGCCGGCTATCCGAATCGCCCTGGGTACTTGGCACCATATAAGGGACAAAGGTACCATGTCCCGGAATTTCGAAGAGGTTCAGCACCAAGTGGGGAGAAGGAAAAATTCAATTTCTTACACTCTAGTCTGCGCACTATAATTGAGAGATGATTTGGTGTATGGAAGATGAAGTGGCGAGTTCTCCTCAAAATGCCGAGCTTCCCAATGTGGAAACAAAAAATGGTTGTGGCGGCAACAATGGCATTGCATAATTTTATTCGTGACCATAATGCTCCGGATAGGCATTTTCATAGGTTCGAAAAGAATCCGGATTATGTGCCTACCATTCCATCTAGATTTAGGAGATATGTCATTTCTCAAGATGCATCGGATACATGTACCGAGGGTCAAAGTGATGTATCCATGGATGCATTTCGTGATGACCTAGCCGGTCGTATTGCAGGATTATTACATATATGTCATGAACCAACTTGAACTTTATCAATCTTATTTTGATTAAATTTTAACCTCCCATACTTAGAATGGCTCTGACTATGAATGATAAAGTAATGAGGTGACCGAACCTCTGAATTTGCATGACCTTTGCACTGAAAGTAAGTGAGAATCTGCACTAGGATTTCTGATCTCATTGTGGATAAAAGATGATCAGGGGTCCGGAAGTGGCCTGATCATTGGGGACAAGTTGCAAACATGATCATGCAACAGTTCACATTTTACATGCAAACTGCAAAGTGTCGTATCACTTTTGAAATGTTGGTGGGGCAACGTGTTTGAAGAAATTACATCTTATCGATACAGAGAACAGATTGCAAACTTTTTTTAATATTATTTTATAGTGTTCAAATATTAAGGAGAAATAACTGTTATTAATCCTACATCAAATAAACAAGAAAACAACAAGGGTAGTATTGTCCATCTCCCTCTTATCCTCTCTTTTAGAATTTCTGGAGTTGAGCAGTCTTGCCAAACGCTTTCAGGAGTATCTTCAGCTCCAGCAGGAGCTAGCTTCCACTGGAGCTGGAGTTTGGAGCTAGGATTTAGGAGTTGGAGTCCTACCAAACAGGCCCTCAATAAACGACACCTAGCTCGTTTCGACTTTCGAGCTAGGTGTAATTGATGTTTGATTGGAAGCTGCACGGGTTGTCAACAAGCTGCATAAGAATCAGAAATGACTCCTTAAATGATTCAACAAGATCACCTTCACTACGCCAGATATGCGTTTCACCAAGATAACCATCACTACCCCAGCTATGCGTATCTATTACGGGCATAAGTGTCTCATCACAGATGACCTCATCTCTGACGGGCTAAACTAAAGCCCGTTTTAGATGAGGCTTAGGGGCATAGCCTGTCATAGCTAAGAACTCAACGAATTTTTTGCATTTTTAATTTTATTTATTTAAAGATTTGCAAAAATAATTTTCCGTTTCAAAATATTGCAGAAATAATCTCCTCTCGCCCTGTGGGAGGGCGAGATTTAAAAATCGCCCTCCCAGAGGGCGATTTTTATGACGTGGCAGACGGCCGTTGGGCGCCGTCTGCCGCGTCCTGGCTTTTTTGCATCTAAGTCCCTTGCCGCCCTCGGCAAGGGCGTTTTTTGACTGTAGCACAGGGGGCCGCCTGCAAAAGGGCGGCCGCCCTGGCAATTTTGTAGGTGGCCCCCTTGCCGCCCTTACAGAGGGCGATTTTTTGCCCTCCCCTATAAAACCCCCATTTCCAACTCCGCGGCCGTCATTCGCAGCCGTCGAGACTCGAGAAAAATAGTAGAGCGAGGGGTGAGGAAGAAGAAGGAGAGCGGCGAAGCCCTGTCGGTGTGCACACTCGATCGTAGGTAAATACAATATCCCGTTATATGTTTGTGTTATTTATTTTGTGTAGAATATATAAGAAAAGAAATTTTTTTTGAATATTTGAATAGTTGTTTAGTAAGATATTGATTTATAAATTAGGACACGATTTAATTTAAGGAGTTTGACCTAGGACGAACCGATTTAGATGAACCTACGTACAATACATTCTGATCTATGTCTATGTTATTTAAATAGTTGTGTAGCACTATAATATGGATTTAAAAATTAGGGTATGATTTATTTTAGTCAATTTGACCTAGGACAAACCGATTTAGATGAACATATGTAAGATATGTCCTTATGTATGTATATATTTCTTTGCGTAGAATTTTGTTTAATATAGAATTTAACTTAGGCACAGATTGATCTAGGCAACATATTCGTAGTATGAAGTAAATTAAGTTTGAACCTGTTTATCAGGCACAATGGCAAGCAAGGTCATATTTCAGATAGTTCACGGTAAAGGCAATGTTAGATATGGTCGAGATGGTGTTGATCTGTCAGAATTTAGTATGAAATCAAAGGGCATCGATAGGCCAACCGATAAAACATTTGAGTCGGTCTATAGTTGGTTACTACGTGGATTTAAAGTGGATACAAGAGTGAACACAATGTCTCTATCCGTTGTAGTCAGTCGTGCAACGGAAAGATATTATTGGGAACTAATGCCTGTAGATAACACCGAGTCCTGGAGACGTTATGTAGAGATGGCATTTGAAAGGTCCTGGCCCCTTGTTATTTTTGTGGCATTGCATGAAATCGATAGCAGTGTTACAGTGCAAACAGAGGATGGTGAAGGTGCTAGCAATGCTGTGGAGAATGTTGGACCATCGATGCGAACTGGGGGTAACGAAGCAAGATTGGAGGAGGCAATAGGCGTGGCGGATGAGGGGGAGAGAATCGAAGCAATTGTTGAGGAAATGGAGAGGGAAGATTCTGAAAATGAGCTGGCGGAGGGCGATGAATCATCGGACGAGGAGGAAGATGTACTACCCGTTGATTGGACAAAAGTCGATTTCTCTCAACTTGTTATCTCAGAGGGGCAGCAAGCACCCTTTGAATACAAGGATAACGAGGTAATCCAAGGTGCCAGGTATGCGCATAAGGAAGACATGAAAGAGGCGGTGAAACATTGGGCGGTCTCCTTGCATAGAGAGTTTAGGGTGGTGAAGTCTACCAACTGTGTGTATGACGTGAAGTGCACGAAGGATGATTGTCCGTGGCGCGTTCATGCATATAAGGGAAAATGGAATGACTATTGGAAAGTGAGCATTGTTGGTGAGCACACATGTTGGTTGCCAGGGGTTGATAAGTATCACCGCAACATCACCTCAGCTTTTGTTGCCGGTGAGATGTACAGCGATGTGGTTTGTAACACGGACTTTGAACCGGGCTCCATTATTAGGCACATTGAAAACAAATTCAAGTATACTATAAGCTACTACAAGGCTTGGAGGGCAAAACAAAAGATTTTGGAGATGAGGTATGGCACATTTGAAGCATCCTATGATAACTTGCCTCGTCTGTTAGGCACCATTGCTCAGAGAAACCCCAATACCTATTATGACATTCAGACCTTTCCGTTGTCTAATGACCCGAGCAAGAGCGTGCTGCAAAGAGCCTTTTTCTCGCTGGGTGCTTGCATCAACGCATTTGTGCACTGTCGCCCTGTGTTGTGCATAGATGGAACCTTCTTGACAGGCAAATACAGAGGTCAGATACTGACGGCGATTGGAGCCGATGGGAACAACCAGGTGTTACCTATGGCGTTTGCATTATTTGTCGAGAGTGAGAACACCGAAAGCTGGTATTGGTTCTTGGAGAGAGTTCGCTGCCAAGTCGTGCGTATGAGGCCCAATGTTTGCCTCATTCATCATCGTCATGCGGGCATGTTGAAGGCAATTGACTACTTGCAGAATGGTTGGCCGGAGAGGGGACTTCTAGCTAGGTGGCATGATGTTCGGAGTAGGTGGTGCATGCGTCATATGGGAGCCAATTTCTACAAGCAATTCAAGAACAAGCACCTGATGGATCTATTTAAGAGGCTATGTGGTCAAAATCAAGAGAAAAAATTCAATGAGTTGTGGAGGAGGTTGGATGAGCTGACAACAAAGCAAACCGACGAGCAATCTCGTCGGCCACAGGATGACGATCCTCCAGTACCTCTTGGTCCACTACATGATGACCCGCCAACAATGAGAAGAAGGTCGGCATCATCAATACATAATTTCTCCCAGTGGATAGAGAATGAACCGAAAGAAAAGTGGTCTCTGTTGTATGACATTGACGGGTCTCGGTATGGTATAATGACAACCAACCTGGCCGAGGTGTACAACTGGGTGATGCGAGGAGTGCGAGGACTCCCACTGGTCGGTATTGTGGAATTTATCCTTCATGGCACTCAGGCATACTTCAGGGACAGATACAAGAAAATTGCCCCTTCGATGCAAGATAACAACTTGTATTTGGGAGTGTGGTGACAAAGTATATGCAAGATAAAATAGCAAAGGCTATGAAGCACAGAGTTATTCCCCAAGGTACCCAAGTTCATAGGTACGAGATAATGTGTGTGGACAGGCGAAGGCGCGGCATCAACCGCGTTCAAGCTGTGCAGGAATGTGTGCTTCATGCGGAGGGCGGTTGCAGTTGTAGCTGCATGAAGCCCAAGCTTAGACATCTGCCTTGCTCACACGTACTTGCAGCAGCTGGGGATTGTGGCATACTTCCCGATATCTATGTGTCACCCTACTACAGGAAAGAAGCAATATTTCATACATGGAAGGAGATATATGGGTTCGGGATATCTGGATTTTATACAACTCTGAGGCCACAGGTGTTCTACATTCCAGATCCGTCGAAGTTAAGGCTGAAAAAGGGCCGACATCAATCGAGACGCATCAGAAACGACATGGACGAGTCGAAGGCAGGGGGAGGACTCTACGGTGCAGCAAATGCGATGAGCGCGGGCATACTTACAAGAAATGCCCGAAGAATTCGCAATCTCCAACCGTCCCAGGTTCTCATCTATCTGGACAGCCAACCGATGGCCAGCCAGGTTCGAATCCCTGCAAAATCAATAAAAAAATGCCTACTAGATTAGTGTTGATTTTGCTTGAGCACAGGCTTAGTGTTTGCCACGTATACATGTTCGTTTCTTCTGAAACTTTTGGATAAATTTTTAGATTTTCGTGGCACGTTTTTCAAATTGCAAAACGATACGTTTCGTGCAAAAAAATTTTATATGAAAGTTGTTCTAAAATATAAGATAAATCCATTTTTCAAGTTTGTAATAATTAAAACTCAATTAATCACACGTTAATGTCACCTCGTTTTACGTGAAACACTTAATCTTAAGGAGATTCAAAATCCGTGTAAACGGCTCATTTGATTGTCAGATAAACAGTAGAAATTGAAGGGAATGGAAATTTCTGAAGCCCAAGTGAGGTTTAGTTGTTGGGTGGTGTTTGCAACCACTGAAATGAAGATTAAGATCAAGGTCATGCTAAACAAGAAAATAATTAGTACATGATTAATTGAGTTTTAGTTATTATAAATTTAAAAAATGGATTTAGTTAGTTTTTATCTTCATCACTACCGGACGGAACGAGCCAGCTTTGGTCTAACGGGCCAACTCTGTCTCTTGGGCCACTGGTTGTTTGTTCTAAGCTGTGCCCAATTCACTACTTTTCGGTCGTTAATATTTTTATGTAAGGATAAATTTAGGTCAAACTATTAAATTTTGAGCATCACTAATTTCTCTCTCAAATACTTATTTTTAAAACAAAAGAAATGTTATAAAATGTTATACCTAGATGTCTCAAAAAGTACTACCATAATATTATAAACTTATTCTTAATAAAATTGTTGGTCCGAATCTTAAAGATTTAACGGAATTTTACCCTAACCGTTTTATATATTTGACCAAAGAAAATATCCTACCTTCTCGAGCTGACAGGTTACCCGCCAGTTTATTGGACTATGTGGCAGCGTTGAACTTTGAGATAAATCCGAGAATCATACAAGTAAAAAAATATCCAAAAAAAATCTTTAAGCAACACATCTACTAGCATATTCTAGAGCGACGAGGCCTCTCTAACTTAAGTCACAGGGACATGTGTCTTTGACATGTAGGCCCATGATACATGTTGAAGACATATGTCCCTCTGACTTAAGTTAGAGGAGGTTCCATTCTAGAGGCTTCTCATCTAGAGCATCCGTCACCTTGAAATCAGACATTCATGTCCCTTTGATCGAAGATAAACCCATAACTATTTTCCCTGGAAAAAGAGAAGAAAATCCAAAAAAAAATCGTGCGGATGAAAAAACGATGCACTCTCGCTCACCTCCTCTTGGTCACGCAGCACCGTCGCCGCTAACGAATCGATCGGAGTTGGAGCTACAAGTCAGCTCACTCCTCTACTACCTCCCCCACCAATGGATCTGATATCATCGAGCATTGCCTTTACCTGATTCGGCCATCCATGGACCACCGTTGTGCGGAACCAGGTCTGACCAACACACACTAGTAGGGCCGACCGATAAAGATGTTGTATCTAGCAGAGGAGGAACTGTTGACGCTGATGTCCTCTACCTACGAGAGAGGATATCGGCACCGACAACGGGAGCAAGGGGATGGCCACTGCAGGGTGTCAATAAGGGTGGCCCTTGCAAGCGTTAGTAGCGACAATGAAACGATCGCTCAACACTACTCTTGCTGTGACCTTGCTCCCGTATCACGAGCTCACCATGTCTCCACCATCCTCCACCGACCTATCTCAATGAGCTCCTGCCACTAGCTTTGGTAAATATATGTATGCAGGTCATTTATGGATGAAAATACACCTGCCATGCGACAAAATGAACCTTCGGCCAATCATACATGAGTACACGGATTGGAGGGCCCACATGACAGTTGAAACCGACCTAAAGTGGGACCAAACCATTCTTAACCGCCATTGGGGCCCGCTGTTAGCCTCCCAGCCGAAGAAATAGCCAGGAGGTGGGACCCACAGTTCTGCCGAACTGTGGGTTCGGTCGAACTGCCATAGTGGCCGCCCTGATGGCCTCCCAATGACGGTTACTGGTGCACCAACCTTCCAAACTGCCATTCCAACCGTCATATGATGGCTACAAAAGGAGGAGCTTAACACACTTTACGGTTGCAAACACGTCATATGATGGCCTCCCAATGTCCGTCTTTTGTATCCCTTCACGTTCGGGTATATTATAGAGCTCAAGGTCAGACTCACCCTGGTAGACTAGGAGAGGGCCGGTGTGTCACGCCCAGAAATTTAGCCAAATTTCTAGACTATTTTGTTCAGGAATCAAGCCAGGGTACACAAAACGACAAATTAATATACAGATCCAAACGAAAATTAAAGCGTAAAGTACTTACAAAAGAGGCACTTAGTCCTCACACAAAAAATAAAGCAGCAGCAGCAAAAAAAAGACGATCCTAGCGGGGCTTCAGCACCATTCCATAGACAAAAACTCAACTGGGGTATAAGTCTTGGTCCTCTAACTTTATCTTCGGCTCAGAAGCACTACACTTCTGAAAAGGGAGAAATAGCAAGGCTGAGTACAATCACCGTACTCAGCAAGCCACACCAACAATGCAGACTTGCAAGGGGGAACAAAGGGAGGTTTGTGACTATTTGCGTAAAGACGGTTGTAAACATTTATAGTTTAAAACAGTAAAACAATTGATTATTTAAGGCAGGATTAAACATCCACTGAACAACGCTACACCACGTTGAACAAGCCCAACCAAACCACCTGAACTACACCAATTCATTAATTCAAGTTAATTAATAGGGTGAGACTAATCACGATGAAGCTGGTCGATCGCCCATTACCGCGGGCACGACTATTCGAATAGTTTTACTCTGGCTAGAGGTGCACAACTGTACCCACAGGACACAATCCATTGTCATGTTACAGTGCTCGACCGGGCATGTCACCATGGTGAGTGATTCTGACAAGACTCTTCGCATAAATCTCCCCTAACCATCCACACCACGTTGATGTTTCACCCCCACCCCTAAACTGGGGTGGGCAGCCCCCCGTGTAAGCCAAGGCCGACCCAACTCCATCATGCCCACCCTTGCCTCGGTGCCTAGGAAAGAGTCAAGCTATACTACAAATCCAATAGTTGCCTACGCTTGCTTGCAGTAAGCACGGTAAGTCTTCTAGAGTTTCTCGCGAACTGGTCCTTAATTGCCATGGGTGTGACAATCAAAACCATGCACCCACAGCCCACCATTAAGCCATATTTTAGTTGGATAATTACGACCAATAAAATATGACCAAATGTCTCGAGCTCACAGCTCAACAAGATATTATATATAAATAGTGTAATTATCCCATTAGTGAGCTAGTGGTAATTAAGCATGGCCAAACATATCATAATTCTAGCAAGGTCAACATAATCGACACAAGCTAGTCAAGTTATTACCCAGGTTTGGAAAGGAATGGATTTCAAGTAAATATCGCACAAGCAAGCAGATTGGTAATCCCTATTCCCAAGTAATTAGCAAGACATGCAATTTATTTGCAAATGAGAAAACATTTTATAAAGTAGGCTCAACATGCTCAAGGGGAAAATGTGTGACTTGCCTTGATTCTTCAAACAATCTTCCGAACTCTTTTCCTCGAGAACGCGATCTTTCGAAACGACGGATTCTACACGCTGGCACGCAAAATAAATAAAACCCTAATAAAAACCAAATAAACAGTACATGGAAAGTAAACGAACATGTAGATCTCAATTTTAGATGAATTTTGCAAGTTGAATGGTTCAATTTGGAGACCTCATTGAAGCGGTGATCCATCTCAGTATTTATGGCATCTAATGCAGCATAGAAAGTGTCTACACGATAATGATGACCTTCAGTAATCATTATCCCTTTTTCTTGCCTTGATCGGCCTCATCTTGCCCTTAGTGCTTCCATATCTGGTACCACAATGTTCTTTGCATCACAAAATGTTTTAACTTCAACAAATAATGACTCCCAACTATTATTCCTCACTTCAATCAACCTTGCTTTGACATCAACAAGCAAAGACATGGCTTGAACAATATTCTGATCTTTCTTTGCAATAGAAGTGATAGCTCATTTGTAACCCGAAAAAGTTTCAACATCAGCTTCATAATAAACACAAAATTAAAACTCTCCATTATGTGAACCAAACCTCCAGCATTATTTGCTTGGCGCTTCTCTTGATTCACAAAGACCAACACTGGTATAACTGCATTTCACATTGATTCAATGCGAAGCAATGTGGTATAATGTGAACCCCATCTAGTGTCTCCGGGTCTAACCAAAGTAGTATCTTGATGCTTGCCTCTTCCTGAAAAAATCTCACCAGTACCCATTGCAGCCAAAATATTTTCACGATGTTGTTCAATCAGTAAATCCTTCCTCTTGCAAGACGCACTAGTGTTGGTCACAATCAAATTGACATGGTAAAAAAATCCTTTATTCATGTACAACATTCATTGATGGCAACTACAACCAATTGCAATTGGTGTGCGAAGCAATGAACATAGAAGGCATATGGATTCTTATCACGGATCAGTTTTTGCAAGCCATTAAATTCCCCTCTCATGTTGGATGCTCCATCATATCCTTGTCCACGAATCCTAGCAATTGGTAAATTATGACTAGCAAGCATCTCAACAAAAGCACTCTTCAATGCAGCTGATGAGGTCTCTTTAACATGTTTTATATCCAAAAATCTCTCCACAACCTGTCCTTTATTATTTACAAACCTACATCACACATGGAAGTTTGATACTAGTTAGTTAATGCATCAATAGGCAACTATAGCAAAAATGCAAATAAGAACTTACCTTATAATTACGGCCATTTGCTCTTTGATCGATATATCACGTGACTCATCAATAAGGACAGAGAAAAGACCACTCCCCATCTCGCCCATTATAACTTGGGTGACCTCTTGTGCACAACACTTTGCAAGGTCCTTCTGAATACTAGGAGCAAGCATTTGGCAATTTTCTGGGCACCGCTCTTCAAATGCAATTCTTACATCTTCCTTCTTATCTTTGTACCAATCAACCATTTCTCGATAATTGTCCTTATTTAGAGAGGAATCAGATTCATCATGCCCTCTAAAAGAATGACCTTGCATAATGAGATATCTTGCACAGTCCACAGCAGCAGTCAAACGGATTTTATAGTTGATTTCAGATTCCTTGCTATAATTCCTCAGCCTAGTGTCTACTGCCACCCTCGGATTCTTAAAATCATCACATCTTTTTCTTGCTGCATTATGCTGGCTTCCAACGCCACCAACATGTAAAGGAAAAGCTTTATAGGCATTTCTCCAAGTACTAAAGCCTTCCTTTGTGTAGACATCATGACCAAAATGATCATCTGATGGTTCATCCTTAAATAGAAAGCAGTAAAAGCAAAACGCAGAATCCTTCTCAACACTATATTCTAACCAATCATACTTTTTAAACCATGCTTCACGAAAACTCCTACCATCTTTACTACCTTTAGGCTTGCGAGGAAAAGGATGACCACTAGGTTGGGTTGGACCCTTCAACAAATAAGCTCTCTTCACTTGATCTCTAATGTTTGGATGAAACCTCTCAATTGGGATATGAATTCCTGGATCTGCAATTATATGTTCTGGGCTAAACTCTGTAATAAACTCACCATCTCCTTGTTCATTTTCTTGCGGTTGTTCTTGAGCAGCAGGATCAGCATGTGCCTCTGTTTCTGCAATTGGAGTTACCCCATCTTCCTCTTCCGGTGCAGCAGTTGCAATTGCAACTTGAATTGATTGTTCAGGTTGAGCGGTACTTGGACCAGAAACGGTGCTATAGTATCTATTCAAACCTACAGCTATAAATTAAAAAATTCAGTAACTCAATTGATCGTATGTCAAATTGTCAATCAAATTTAACTGAAGACTGAAACCTACTCACCTTTTCTTCTTTTTCCCCTCTGCATTGCTGAATCTTCCATCGCTCAATCACTGTCAGTCGGCCACAGCAGTGCCGCCGTCGTGGCGTCGCACCGTCCGGCGTCCGCCGTCGCCAGTCTGCCGCCGCGCGCAGCCGATTGCCGAAGTCTCGATCGCGGGCAGGGACAGCGCCGCAGCGGAGGAGTCGGAGGCGCGGTTGCCGATCGAAGAGAAATCGAAGAGACGGCGCTGCAGCCTGCTGATTCTACACTATATGTCTAAATGGGCTCTTACGTGTTTACAGCCCACCAATTAGATGGCCCAAGTGGCAAGTTGCAGCCCACTGGAAAATAAAGATTCGTTTGCCTTCGTCTAGCTTCGTCTCTCGCGACCAGAAACAAACAGACGGAGGCACGGAGCTCCTGTCCGCCGCCGGCCATGGGGTTGAGGCCTGGGGGGTTCGCCGGCGGTGAGGTCTGACGGCCGCCAGAGCTCGCCAGATTGGTAGATCCGCCCTTGGGTGTAAATATAGTTTCAAGGCATATTGAAGACTGTTTTGGTGACGTGACGCTGACGTGGCTCAATAAGCAAAAAGAAAAAAATAAAAAACACGTGAGACCCACTTTAAACAACAATCTTCATTTTATCCCCTCACACTCCTGTCAGTTGGCGGCTGGCGGAGCCACGCGGCCGTGCACCGAGCAAGGAGCAGGCGGAGCAGAGCGACGGCGGGCAGGGCAGGGTGGGCGCCGACGGCCTCGATCTGGGTCGCAGGCAGTCGCCGCGGTGCTTGTCGGCAACCACGAGGCAGGAAGAGGGGGGCAATCTGCGTGCTGTTGCTGTTGTTGGAGCATGTAGTCGGCGAGCAGCAGAGAAGAGAAGAGAGTTGGTTGCCGCTGCATAGGATTCATTAATGTTGTAGTGGCACAAGCAGAAGTAGAAGCAGCGTCGTGTTCCACTTCCAGTGACACTGCCGCATCCCTGCTCTACAGGAAACATGAACACGCCCTTGCATCGGGTCATCTCCGGCGAGGCGGCGACATCCCTTCTTGAGCTCCACCTCGCGCACAACGCCTTCTCCGGCAAGCTCCCGCCCCTTCCGCCCCTGGCAATCAAGGGTTTCGACATCTCCGGGAACGACCTCGAAGGCGTTCCGAAAGTTCGACGCCAGCAAGTTCGGCAGCAACCAGTACCTCTCCTATGTGCAGACCTCCGACCGGCCATGCAAGCGCGAGCAGATGGAGGCCAGCTCGTCCAAGAGGTGCCCATGGTGTTAGCCACGCTGTTCGTCTTGGCCGTCGTGATGGCGCTCGTGCTGTGCCTGTGCTGCAACTGGACGAGCCGCGTCCGCGATTTCGACCCCGCCCACCGCGGCGACGACATGGAGAGCCTCGACAAGAGGCCGCCGGTGTACATGGTGAAGCTGGCGCCGACGACGGGGAGGCGGAGGTGGACGAGCTGGACGGTGGCGCCGCCGCGGACCTCGTCATCGTGAACAACTGCAAGCCGCTGGACACTGCTCCTTGCTCAGAGGACGGCTGCGCGGCTCCGCCGGCCGCCACCTGACAGAGTGAGGGATAAAAAAAGGAGACTGTTGTTTCACTTACACGTGGGTTCCACGTGATTTTTTATTTTTTATTTTTGCTTATTGTGACACATCAACACCATGTCATCCAAAGCCATCTTTAATACTGCCTTGCGATTATATTTGCACCGTTTTGAAAGGTGAGGATGTGTTCTCTCCGGTTTTGTGATTTAAGAATAAGATTCAAACTCGACATTAAGATGAGGGACAAAAGGTGAACTTATTTCTTGATTTTTAACGGGCATCCAGAGCTTAGCCATTTGGGCCTGGGCCTCGGCCTAGGCCTGGTGTTCTTCGCGGAAGAAACCGAGCTCTACAAAAGTGGCAAGGAGAATCACAGAAAGCCAAGCGGCGAGAAGTTGTCCGATTGGTCGGTACACGTCACGAAATCCCCACACGTCAAACTGACCGCAGGGCCCAGTGATAATCCGCCACGATACGCTACGCCACCGGCCAGGCCACCCCCAGCCCCGGCCNCCGGGCCCACCCCCCCCCCCCCCCGGCGACGGTTCGCGAATTCCTCACGCGGAACACGCGACCGCGAGGTGCGGGACGGTCGGCCGCACTGACATGTGGGCCCACCGATACCAGAGCCCGCGTGTCAGCCTCCCTCCCCAGCCGGATGCGCTTCCCCCTCGTCCGAGCTCTCCATGCACCCGATCCACAACCCTCCCTTCATAAACGCCATGCGGCTCCACCTTGTCAGTGAGATAGGTCTCCAGCACCCGGTCCAGGTAGCTCGCGTTCCCCGCGAACACCACTCGAGCTAGAGAGAGAAATAAACCGCTCCCATCTCTCCACTGCTGCTGCCGCTGCTGCGCTTCCGATCTAAACCCTCGCGCCGCGCCGCCGCCGGAGCAGCCAGCGAGCGAGGGGAGCGAGCGCTGCGCTGCGCTAGGCGCGATGCGGGGGGCGGCGGGGCTGCCGCTGCCGCTGCTGGCGGCGCTGGCGCTCGCCGCGGCGGTGATGGTGGTGGAGGCGCGGTTCGTGGTGGAGAAGAACAGCCTGATGGTGACGTCGCCGACGTCGCTGCGGGGGCGGCACGACAGCGCCATCGGCAACTTCGGCGTGCCGCAGTACGGTGGGAGCATGGCCGGCACCGTCGTGTACCCCAAGGACAACGCCGACGCCTGCGACGCCTTCGACGGGGACCGCCACTTCCGCGCCAAGCCCGGCGCGCTGCCAAACTTCCTCCTCATCGACCGCGGAAGTGAGTGCCTCCTCCTCCCTTCCCCGATCCCTCTCTCGCTCGGCGAGTTTGCGCTGTTTCCGTGGATGGATTTGGCGTTGGTAGTTCATTCTAGCATCGGGCGCGTTCATAAGTTGGGAAATGGCGATTTCAGCTGCCTCGGCTAGGTTTTATTCGACAGTTTGGTAGGTGGTGAAGTAGGCGTGGCGTATTTAGCTGATTCTATTAATCGCCTAGTTGGCGGGGTAGTGGATACAAATCTATAATCAGTACTAGATTCATTCTCGTTTTGGCATAGCTTCGTTGTCAGGCGAATTGGCTTTTGGGGTAAGCTCTGCCACAGATATGATAAACAAGTTACCCCCGCTACTTTGGAATTTTCAGCTGTTTGGGGAGAAATTGGTGGAAGCATTTTATTGTATTGTAACTTGTTTAATTTGTTTCGTAAATGTGGGTTTATCTATATTTAGTAAATTTGGCCAAGAAGGGACAAAATTTTCTGCCCCCTTTTGGAATATTGTGCACACGTTTAAAAGTAAAACAATGCTCTGTAAACAGTTTCTTTTTAGCGTTTTTTTTTCCTGTAGTCAGTCAAAGTGGTGGGTGTACTGACTGCTGGACAGCTGGAGTAAGTGCCACTGCAGATATGACCAACAAATTGTTGCTGGTTGTTTGGTGGAGTTGATGTGGAATTTGTGTCATGTAAGCTTGTGTGAATTCACTTGGCAAGAATCGTTTTGATTTTAGTTAGTTTAGTGAGAAGATAGGTTGGTAGTTATCTGCGATCATCACGGATGGTTATGAAACGGGTGATGGAATCTTTTCATTTTTCAGATGTTGCAATTGATCGTGGTGATTTTTTGTATCTTAATATCTACTATTTTGATTGTTGATGTACACATCACTTGATTAGTCAGAAGGTCATCCTTGGCTGTTATCTCTAATCCTGTCCTATCTGATGGCTGCTTTTTCCCTTAAAAAACACTTTCAAGTTCTCTGTAGAATATTGGTGAGGGAGGCTATTTTCCCTGCTACCAGTATGCCTGTTCTCTTGCCACAGTTCATTTTTGCGGTCAAGTGATGGTGACACATGTTTTTTTTTTCCTTTTTCAAGTTGTAACAATGAAACTGGACACCATCAGAGTGTATTATAATGTTATCTATGTTATAGCTGCTCAGTTAGCTTGGACATAAACGCTAATGTTTTCCCCTTTTATCTTTTCCAGATTGCCTATTTGCTAAGAAGGTTTGGAATGCGCAAAATGCTGGTGCCTCAGCGGTCCTTGTGGTTGACGACAAGGACGAGCCACTGATTACTATGGACTTACCTCGGGAAGATGATGAGGCTGCAAAGTATATACAGAATATAACCATTCCTTCTGCTCTGATTGATAAAAAATTCGGGGAACAGTTGAAAAAGGCTATTAAAGATGGTGAAATGGTAAATGTGAATCTGGACTGGAGGGAGGCTGTTCCACATCCAGATGATCGGGTTGAGTATGAGTTGTGGACAAACAGCAATGACGAATGTGGGCCTAAATGTGATATGCTGATGAATTTCCTTAAGGAATTTAAAGGAGCTGCTCAACTACTCGAGAAAGGTGGTTACAGTCAGTTCACGCCCCATTATATCACCTGGTACTGTCCTCAAGCATTTGTTGTCAGTAAGCAATGCAAGTCTCAGTGTATAAACCATGGAAGGTACTGTGCACCTGATCCAGAGCAGGATTTCAGCACTGGTTATGAAGGAAAAGATGTTGTTGTAGAGAACCTGAGACAGCTTTGTGTATTTAAAGTTGCAAATGAGAACAAAAAACCATGGATCTGGTGGGATTATGTGACTGATTTTCACATCAGGTGCCCTATGAAGGATAAAAAGTATAACAAGAAATGTGCAGAAACTGTCATCAAATCACTAGGTTGGTTCTTCTTTTCTTTCTGAGACTTTCTTTTGCATAATGATAAGCATGATTGTAGTAATTACTTGTACGTACTTAAATTGGATGTTTGAAATATATGCTGGGTGTCTGCTTGCTGGTCCCTGTTTGTTACGGTTGGAATCACTGTAGGTGTTTACATAGTTCATTGCATGTTATGGTTTGTAGCACTCGACATTTATATAAAAATAGCATCACTAATTCCATATATTTGTGGACACTGTTCTGTACTTCAAACAGGTTTAGATGTAAAGAAGGTTGACAAGTGCATGGGAGATCCAAATGCTGATTCGGACCATCCCCTGCTTAAAATGGAGCAGGATGCACAGGTGAATTGACCTTGTGATGTGTTGGTTATTGTTATATTTATCAGTAAATTGAAGTACTGGAAACTACTAGTATATATGAATGTTTATCACCTTTTAGACTGTGTTCTTTTCCCATCTTTCTTAACTCATCTCCCTCGTTTTCCGCACGCACGCTTTTCAAACTACTAAACGGTGTATTTTTTGCAAAAAAAAATTCTATATGAAAGTTGTTTTAAAAAATCATATTAATCCATTTTTCAAAAAAATGAACTAATACTTAATTAATCATGCGCTAATGAGTCGTTTCGTTTTGCGTGCACGGAAGATTAGTTATGAACATCAACGAACGAACGCAACCTTAGTACCGCTTTAATATCTTTGTGTTTGATATGAGCTATAATGTTGCATAGATTGGGAAAGGATCAAGAGGAGATGTTACTATACTGCCTACTCTTGTTGTGAACAATCGGCAATACCGAGGTAGATGTTCTACAAGATCTCTTGTAAGGCTTCAACCTACTTGCATTTGCTCTGGCTAATTTTAACCTGGAAAACTAACAGGAAAGCTTGAAAGGAAAGCTGTCCTCAAAGCTATCTGTGCTGGCTTTGAGGAAACTACTGAGCCAAATGTTTGTCTTAGTGATGGTAAGACAATGAACTACATTTTCCACTATTCTGTGTTTAGTTGAATACAGACTGCTGAGTCTTGAGTTGTTTCAATACAGAAATGGAAACTAACGAGTGCCTGAATGACAATGGGGGTTGCTGGCAAGACAAAGCTGCTAATGTAACAGCTTGCAGGGTATGTGCAGATAATAAATAGATGGTTTTCACTTGACTTTGCTGTTTTAGCATTTCTTTATTTTCTCACTTTGTTGTTGTTAACCTTCCAGGACACTTTCCGTGGCAGAGTGTGTGAATGCCCTACATTCAATGGTGTACAGTTTAAAGGCGATGGCTATAGCAATTGTGAACGTAATATTCTTTCCGTATCCATGCTTGTATCCTTCCATAGTCTCAGAAATATTACTCCTGTCTCAGCTATATCTACAAATTACAACATGCATAAACGAGTGACATTGAACTAATTAGCTTCCCTTCTGCAATATACAACTTCCTTTTACAAGTGTCTGGATCAGTAGGGACTACATAAAGAAACAATGCTTGAACATTTTGCCAGGTAGTCAATTCTGTTTTTGCAGTGTATAGAACTTAAATCGACATGAGAGAAACATGTTTAGTTTATTTAATATTTTTCCAGTATCTTTGAGAGCATTAAAATTCAGGGCGTGTAAGAGCAACCTTGAAGGTTGGCTTGGCTGTTAGATAAATTGCATGCGCAACTCATATTCTGTTCATTTCCTGGCTAGTTTTCCACTTCCCAGAGCTCTCCGTGTAACAAGTGCCAAAATCTTCTCAATTTGCAGCATATGCTGGGATTTTCATGTGGAAATCTGATTGTTGCCATCTTAACTTTTGGGCTACTAACAATTAGCTAGAAACAACAGATGATACCATTGTTCATTTAGCCTTACCTTTGTACATGGATGGATGGATTATATGGGGAAGAATTGGACTTGTGTCCATGCAATGAAAACTGATGAGATGATAGTGTAGAAGGAATCAGGCTGCATTGCGTCTATTTGCAGTTAGGAGTGTTGACTATTCAGTATGCTTGGTGGCTTCATTTTTCTTCAGTTTTTTCCAGACAGTTCAAATAAATTTGCATAGTGAACTCCATAATTAGGAAGTGGTATGAACAAGCAGCCCTTATATAATTAGCAATTTATAATCGTGATTCTTGGTTTGAACTTATTTGAAGTGAATTTGAACTTGCTCTCCTTATGATAACAATTTATTTGCTGTGCATCATCTTTGGAGCATAATATATACTGCAGAAGTTTGCTGAAATTGATAATTCATATAAATGATTTTATTTGCAGCTGCTGGACCAGGAAAGTGCTTGATAAATCATGGCGGCTGTTGGCATGAGACTCGCAATGGCAAAACGTTTTCTGCTTGTCAGGTAGTTTTAGGCTTTAATTAGTGCATAAGATAGCTTGTACTGAATACTGATAAGTTATCTTACTGTATTCTACTTAAATGTTTATTTTCCAGGAATCAGGAAATGGAAAATGCCAGTGTCCAGCTGGTTTCCGAGGGGACGGTGTTAAAAAATGTGAAGGTATTCTACGAGTAACGCTTTCCCGCTTTATTAGGATTCTAAAAGGAGAACTTATCTGTGGTATCAGAAATTCTTTCCTCAATGGCACAAGTAATGTTATAATATAAATAATTCAGAAACACTCCTATACCTTGTTACCTTGTGAATTATTTTCAAACTCTTTCTATAAAAATAAAATAGACCTCACACCTTATTTCCACATCCGAACCCACACCTGTTTTTGAATAAGTTATATTTTTATCAATGTCTCACAGATTGATGAAATATATACATTAACTCCTATACCTTGTTACCTTGTGAATTATTTTCAAACTCTTTCTATAAAAATAAAATAGACCTCACACCTTATTTCCACATCCGAACCCACACCATGATAGTGCCAGCTGTAGGACAATATTGCAGCAACGGGACAAAATTTTGGCATACTGGCAGCTTGTCATACAAGTGCTGCCATGCCATCACCCGTGGTGTATCAATTAACAAGAACACCAAGACTGGCTGTGTGGTCAAAGGGGCTTTTTTTTTGATAAAAATGATACAGGATAGATTTTTATATTGGAAACGGGTTAAAAAGAGGAAATTATTTATTTGCACCTGTATGTTGTTCATACTAAATCTCAGAGATTAAAGATATATGCATACACATTTAGTTATCTACACTGCTGTCCTGTTCTATCTTCTCTCACTGAATTTTAGTCGCAATGGTTCTCTCCACATAAAATGAAAATATTTGTCACAATCACAATAATCCTCTTTTTTCCCTTGCAAAAGAAGTCTCTTGCAATATACTGCCTTGACAACTTTGATCCCATAAATTAGAACGGGGGTATATTAGGAATACTAACCTTACATTGGGGTTATTGTGCTGTAAAGATCTTATGAGTTATGATAAATCATTGTTAGTGTGGTAATGCTGGGAGTATAAATTTTGTGCCATGCAACATACAACAGCTCTTATAATGGGCCCTATTTTCAATTTACTTTTGCAGACATCGATGAGTGCAAAGAGAAAAAAGCTTGTCATTGTCCAGAATGCAGCTGCAGAAATACATGGGGTGACTATGAATGTACTTGCAGTGGGGACCTATTGTACATCAAAGAGCATGATACTTGCATAAGTAATTTCCAACATTTTGGTGACATTTGTTTCATCTAACTATTGTATATCACTTGATATATTATTTGTTTGATGAATCTGTAGGTAAGACAGCAGTTCAGGCTAAAGCAGCTTGGGCTGCAGTTTGGGGAATCTTGATAGTCTTGGTAGTTGTGGCAGCAGGAAGTTATGTTGTATACAAATACAGACTAAGGGTAAGCTAGCTAGTCGATAATATTATCTCCATTCTCACAGCTTTCATTTTTAAATGATGAATTGTTCTGCTGTCGTATGGTTTGTTCATTGATTAGAACATACTAGACATCCTTAAAATAATATTTTACTTTAACTTGCTGTTTTAGGTTTGCCCGTTTGGTTTTGTTTTGTTACGTTGTAAAACATGAAGCTAGGATTTCATTCAGATGCAAAACATTGTTTTATTTCTGATCAATTGCTTCCTCAATGTGTGCTATTGCATTGTGAATCAAGATCGGTAAATCTAAAATGGAGTTGTTAGTAAAAAGAAAGTAACACTGTACAAAGATATGTCTTGTGGGTGCTGTTTGCTACTTTTGTAGTTGTGACCATTTCATGTTTTGATTACTTACGTTTTTAACTACACTGGGCAGCACGTTAAGGGGTACTATTCTAATACTTTCTGTTTCATTTTATAATACCCTAGTTGCACATGGGTGATAACTGATAAGTCATTCCCTGATCATGGTTAGAGGATACTGGTCGAGTTCCGTTAGGGGATAATTTTTGTTCTTTGCAAAGAGGGGGAAAAGGGTGATGGCCATTATCTATAAACCATATGTTTAATTGATGATTAGTTCCTGTTTTGTTTTATGATAATTCCTCAGTCCAGTATGTGGTTGTTCCACCGTCTCTGCCTTAATGTCTGTTAATAGGGCTTTTGTCCTCAAATTATATATCTTGGCGTTGTATTACTGGGCTAAGTGCTGTAAAAATGGAGGTGGTTGGGTTTGGTGTGCTTCTGTTACACACTTCCAATCAATTGTCAGGCTGTTATCCTAATTGCAGCAGTCACAAAAGGGTTGCCATAGACTTGTAGTTGGGCTCAGATTTTGTGTGGAATATGCCATCTTTGTGCTGGCTGTTTTTTTGCCATGTACATTTGCTATAGAAAGGATCAGAAATGACCACATCTTTATCCGTAGCTTATGACCTCCTAATATTAATCCCGTGTGCTGTTTCTTTCAGTCATACATGGACTCTGAGATCAGAGCAATCATGGCACAGTACATGCCACTGGACAGTCAAGGGGAGGTGCCAAATCATACAAATGATGAAGAACACCATTAGCAAGAGCTTAGTTTACTTGTGTACACCAAGGAACGACAGGCCCCCTTGGCGGCATGGACAGACTGACACATGCAGAAATGTGATGTTTTAAGAAGATTATGAGGGATACGGGAGTGATGTGGATGTGGAGGTGAATGTGGCTTGATAATTGAAGTCAGTTAAATCTGTTATTCACCTGCTAATTTATCTGGAGCAGTTTCACCATACGTGCCACTGTTTAACTCCATTTGTGGAAGTGTACATTTGTAGGCTTTTGGTTGAGAAAGTATCCATAGAGTTTTTTAGCTTATGAATGGGGGCCATGTAATAGTAACGTATGTCCGATATGCACCTGGTGCCACACGAAAGACTGTTCAACAATGTGAATTGCAACATTTGCGACATTGCAAAGTTCCATTGGAACAAATAATTACCGGCAATGTATTATGATCTGGTTTTGGCAAAATGTATGCACAGAAATTTTCCGTTCGATCTTATGCTTTTCGGTATTATCTCAAGTTGTAGTCGTAATACTGGCTGTTGACGATCAAGCGTAGAGTTCGAAATGTACTTCCATTGTCAAAAATAATTATTTATTTGTTCGTGTTGGTTTTCAAAAGAATAATTTTAATGATACTCAGTGACGAAGGGCACGCTGCGCACGCATTCTGTGGGCTTAGGTGGTTTGATGATGAATTGATGATAGCGAACGACAACACTAGCTAAACCATCCTTTAGTTTGTGGCCAAAGCTACTAGCTTCGTTGTGACTGATAAACGGAAAAGGCTATACGTACTAACTTTTTCTTACTAAATTTTTACTAATATTGATAAGTCATTGCTACTGATATGTCATGTTATGAGTGCATTTAGATTTTTTATAAGTTTCATCTACCTAAATCAAGTGGTTGAGATGATTGCCAATAAAAATTTAGTACGTGTAGCAGTGCTCCTGAGATGAAAATGCTTGGATAGTTTTTGAGATCTGAAATTCATCTCTGAAAGAAAATATCACATATAACTCATCCTCAACTCAAAAAACCGTGTTAATTTTGGTCCCTTGAAAGTATAGTGATCGGTATTAATTGACGTGACAAGTGAGACCCACATGGGTCCCACATGTTAGCGGTCAACTCCTCTCCCTCTTTCCTCTCTCTCTCCATCTCTCACGTCGGACGATGGCGAGGCAGGGCCTGGGATGGCGCACTATGGAGTGGACGTCGATGGCGGCACAGCGGTGAGGCCAACACCGCAGCGACAGCGGTGGCGGCGCCGACTCACGCTGCACCACCTTTCTCATGACGAGTAGATTTAAGTTATTGATTTTTTCCCTTCTGGTTCTCCTTTGTCGTTTGCCATTGAGAGCAAAGCTGAGTTCTTGATGTTGCTTCTTTTGGTTCTCCTCATACACAGCACCAGCAGCAGCAACAGCAAGAGGGCGACGGAGAAGAACAAGGCCATCATGCCAAAGTCTCATGCGCCGCCGCCTCCAGCAAATTACTTCGAGAATAAGGCTGATGATAATGCCGCCACCGCATTTGCTTCCGCGTGTGCAGTCAACTACAAGCTCTTTAGCGAATTAGAGGCCATCTACAAGTCCGGGAGCGGCAGATTCAAGATGGGCTCTGACTTCGACCTCATCGAGGATGACAATGCCATGCTCACCCAGGCCATGGCGGACCTTCCCGACGTCCTCTCTCCCTGAGGCGCTGGCATCGATGGAGCAAGCCTAGGAGGTGGTGGAGGCGATGTGGGCACCGGCGGAGCGACAAGGGAAGCGAGCACGTGCATTGCGGTGGCTGGAGTGCTGTTCGTGAGAGATGGGAAGAGTGGGAAAAGGGAGAGGGCGCAGAGTTTGCCAGTGACATGTGGGCCCATAGGTTTCACTCGTCACGTCAGCCATAACCGGCCACCACACTGCCGAGGGACCAAAGTTGATATGTTATTGTGAGTTGGGGGATTGACTATATCTGGTATTTTGATTCAGGGATAAATTTCAGACTTGGGGACAAATTGAAAGACCTAAAGTAAACTTATTTCTTTTGAAAATGGATAGTGTTAGACTGATTTTTTGGATAGTTTTGGAAACGGAAAAATATCGAACATTTTTCTCGAAAACGCGTAAACAAATACAGTAAGATTAATATTGTGTCAGCGTCAAGGATAAGGCATACCTCTTATGCATGGATTCGTGGTATATGAAAATACCATATACTTAATAGTATACGTACGAGAAGTTATCCTTTGGTTAAGGAAATACGATGGATAAAGAAGAAACTATTTTTCCAGAATAGAAGGTGTTCCGGATAAGAAAGGAGAAGCGGAGTCTTATTCAGGCACTACAAGGACTACTCGAATCGTATCCATACTTATCTCCCTAGTTCTACTTAGACAAGGGGACATCCGAGGATATAAATATAAGACCCCTTAGGAGAAGAGAGGAGAGGCCAAGGCAGAATATAAGCCTAGACAAACCCAATCTAGAGCCACAAAAGTCGACATGATGGATCTAGAGCTACCTTCAATCTTGCCGATTTCATATTCAAGGAAGAAGACTACGCTAGTCGTCGACTACGTGTGAGAGCTCTATACTGCCAAATCGACGTCGACTAGATTAAATCATCTCATATATTGTCCTAGTATGATACTGATATATAAAGACAACACCGGCTTCAGCCAATAGGAGTAGGGCTATTACCTGTCAGTTAAGGGACCCGAACATGTATAAAACTTCATGTCTCATCTTTTTTATCTCAGTCTCACGTATACCCTGGTTTCAATACTCCTCATACTCTACAAATACCGTCTACGGGTATGGCCCGTCGATAGTAGTGTGCCTGATAGGGGACTTGGTGCTTTAAGGTTTCGACGAGATGGGTTTCAAGAGACGAACTTTCCGACGACAAACAATTCGACGACTTCGACTTTGGGAGATACAACCCGACCGGAGTGCGCTCTCCTATGAAGCAGGACCCTCGTCATCTCAATCTTTGTCAAGATATCGTCACTGTGGATTTATCGATGAGGGATACTTCAACGGTTTTGGCTCTAGGATATATGACCCGACCAGAGTACGTCACCGCCAACAATTCAATCAATCAAAATCAACCGAGCTTCACGATGTCACCGTCACAGGGAACAACAGTTCAATGTTGTCAGCCGTAAGACCTTGGTCCAAACTGACTACTTCCGAACCTCAAAAATCTCGTTGGATTAGGAACCATTCGGCTACGATGTTTTTCACCTACCGCGTTCGGTGGGGTCATCGGTTGTCGTTGTGCCAACTATAGAAGACCACTTAGGCTGTGTTCGTTTCTAGATGTTGGGAACATATTTTTTTCGCGCGAAAAACGGAACAACTCATTAGCACATGATTAATTAAGTATTAATTTATTTTTTTAAAAAAATGGATTAATATGATTTTTAAGTAACTTTTGTATAGAAATTTTTTTACAAAAAACACAACGTTTAGCAGTTTAAAAAACATGTGCATGAAAAAAAAGAGAGGTGAGATGCGATAATAAGGGTGAAGAACACACCCTTAATCCGCATGGCTCTCGGGCAGTTAATTCCACATCAGTTTCGGATACACACGAGCGTGCCTCTTCGATACAGACATGCAGTAGGATTACAACGTGGCCAGCCAACCAGCGAGTACACTAGTACACGTGCCGACTAGCTTGCTTGTCTTTTGTCACGTACTCCTGATCAGTACCCTTACAGGCATGCATGCTCAGATCGGTCGACACGTGTCTACACAGTACACCTGCACAGTTGCTAGCTCCGACTGTACATTGCGCGGAATATTCAAACAAATCAAAAGAGGTAATTAGTAGATCAGTTTTTAAATTAATCTACTATCGTAGATACATCCGACATGTATCTACATAGATACGTAATATTTTATATAAATTTACTATATCTATTCTCGGAATTTATAATTTATTATGTTTACCTAAAACATGTTTCTTATATAATATCTATTGTACGGGTATTTCCTATATTAGACCGACTACGATCTAATACTGGGGGCTCACTTTATTTGTTCTATATAAATCATGTTTGTTTATGATAAATATAGTACCCAATATTCTAACCCATATGCTCATTATATCCTGATAATACTAGAAGATTTATACAATTTTTCAAATACATACTCGGTATTTTCTGCTATATATCTTGTCTTCTAGAAAATATTTTTCAGGAATAATCAAGCAGTCTAGTGGGTAGAGGTCAAGTACACCCCATTGTCAATAACGTTCTCGAACAAACGAGAAGTTGTCGGACGAAACCTACCAATAGAGATTGGCGGCCTATCTCACATCTATCTTCGGTCACAACCCGATCTATTTGTAAAAAGCTTGCTACATACAATCTCCTCGCGAATGTTGTCGGCTTGATCACCGGCAAGATTGCGAACGAACGTTCAATATGCTTATAAGTTGGGTATGTAAAGTCATGCTGGCCACATGCGAAGCACATGTAATAACTAATTCAAGCGCCCCTAAAAAGCGATGGAGGTTTGACTACATCTGGTTCTCGGCCAGTGGTTGTAGTAATCCTCCCTCACCTCTATGAGTGGGTAAGGTACAACTACACCTGGTTCTCGATCAGCATTTGTAGCGATCCTCTCACCACCTTTACAAGTGGTTGAGGTACGACTACACCTGGTCCTCAGCCAACGATTGTAGTGATTCTCCCACCACTTCTGCGTAGTAGCGATCTCACCAACTCTACAAATCTTCTACGACTAGTCGATACGACTACACACCTTATTCTCAACCATCGTGGCAGTGATCTCACCAACTCTACAAATCTTCTACGAATGGTTGAGTACGATTACACACCTAGTTCTCAACCAGCGTGGTAGCGATTTCACCAACTCTATAAATCTTCTATGAGTGGTCGAGCACGACTACACACCTAGTTCTCAACCAGCGTGGTAGCAATCTCACCAACTCTACAAATCTTCTACGAGTGGTCGAGTACGACTACACACCTGGTTCTCGACCAGTGTTGTAGCGATTCTCCCACCACCTTTACAAGTGGTTGAGTACGATTACCCACTTGGTTATTGATCAGCGTTGTAGCGATTCTTCCACCACCTCTACAAGTGGTTGAGTATGACTACACACTTGGTTCTCGACCAGCATTGTAGCCACCTCTGCGAGTGGTTGAGTATGACTACACATCTGGTCCTCGACCAGTGTTGTAGCGATCCTCCCACCACCTATGCGAGTGGTTAAGTACGACTACACACCTGGTCCTTGACCAATGTGGTAGTGATCCTCCCATGACTTCTACGAGTAGTTTGAATATGTTTGTACACTTGGTCCTTGCTCGACTAGTGTGTGTAGCGATCATACTAACCCCATGAATTAATCTATATAAGTTTTTATACAAATCAAATGTGCAATATTTGTTTGTCGATCCACTTTCTCATATCGCTACTGGTTGAAGTCGTTTCTTATCGTCCTATTACATTAAGTCCGACTAGTCATTGGGTTCCCTGAGCCTTGGCCAAGGACGCTTGGTACTATTTGATTAGTTGGGTTGCTAAGGTTGAAATGACCATGTCATACTGGTTATGTTAGAGTACTCACTGTAATGTATTAACTAGTTGTGTAATCAGGAATTAGTTTTCCCAACTTCACGGCTGGGGGCTAGGACTTCGCTTCTTCACCTTAGTTTGTTATGAGATTTAAGCTACTTTTGTGAAAAACTTTCCATAAAAACAGCTGGGGGCTAGAAAGTGTACACAACTCTGTTTGGCTGAGAGCAGATCTGGTGAGAGTACTTGTTTATTGTCACACATCGATATAATTTATTTTTGATATTTTCAATTCATATCATATTACTCTCGAGTGTTTGCTTGAGGTCTTTCTATCAAACAATTTGTTCTGAGAATTGATTTTAGAAGAATCAGATATCATAGCAATTGGCCTTCTTGAGTAAAAGAGATGAAGCTTAAACAAATAATTCTTGTACTCATTTAACAGACATATACTGGTCTCAGGACACACAGTAGTCGAAATTTATTTCCGACTAGATGGATGTCGGATTAGTGAATTCAGTTCAAATCGAGTTCTCGGTCCATGAGAAGAGAAGGACCTTATCGCGTACTCTGCACCTACTCGGTTATCCGAGAACGGTTGGACGAGTTCGACAAGGGTTATTTATGGGATATATGCTCAAGAATGCTATAGTATGGTCGCATATTTTCTGATCTCAATCCAAATTCAAACAGTGGTCATGTTCTCTATCATGACTAGGAAAGATGACTTGTCGGCAATTTCATGTCTACTCGATATTCCAAAAATGGCTAGGTGATTCTGACAATGATGGATCTTCGGGCTACACAGTCGAGAACGCTAGTCCGATCATTTGCATTGAGGTCAGGGGCTACTGTCAGTGTCAAGAATGCATACCTCCTATGTATGGGTTCGTTGTATACGAAAATACCATATACCTAATAGTATATGAGAAGATATCCTTTGGTTAAGGAAATACGACGGATAAAGAAGGGAATTATCTTCTCGGAATAGAAGGTGCTCCGGATAAGGAGAAGAGGAGTCCTATTCGGGCACTACAAGGATTGCTCGGATCGTATTCATACTTGTCTCGCTAGTTCTACTTGGACAAGGGGACATCCGAGGGTATAAATACAAGATCCCCTAGGAGGAGAGGGGAGAGGCCAAGTCAGAATATAAGCCTAGACAAACCCAATCTAGAGCCACAAAGGACGACATGAGGGATCTAGAGATATCTCCAATCTTGCTGAGTTCATATTCGAGGAAGAAGACAACGCTAGCTGTCGATTATGTGTGAGAGCTCCATGCCACCAAGCTGACGTCGATTAGATTAGATTATCCCATATCTTGTACTCGTATGATACTGATATATAAAGGCAACACCAGCTTTGGCAATCTGGAGTAGGGCTATTACCTATCAGTTAAGGGGCCCGAACCTGTATAAAAATCCATGTCTCCTATCCTTTTTACTTAAATCTCACGTATACTTTGGTTTCAATGATTCCCATACTCTACAAATACCGTCTGCCGGTATAGCCGGTCGACACATTGGGTGAAAATCGGTAGTATTAGTCAAAAACTATCAACATATTTTCCTGGATATCTAGAGATTAAGCCTGCATACCCACCCATATTTATCCATGGCCCAACCCATTAGGCAAGAGGCAACAACCCAAATAACTAGTTAACCTCCCCATCGGCCCGTCCACATGCACACTACACGACGACATCGGGAGGTGGCGACCGCGACTGGCGCGTCGATGCCCAACAAGCGAAGCTACCAACCGTTGTGTGCCTGTGTCGTCGTCTCTCGCCATAGAATCCTTGCCGTCTTGCCCACCTCTGCCGTGGCGGCACCGCCTCCTTGCTGTCTCATCTACCGGCCATCGCCGCTACCTCGCCTCAGCGTCTCCACATGAAGCCCAAGCAAGTTCATCCACCTCTGCTGTAGCTACAGTTTATTAATTGACCAAATGACCCCTGTAATAGTAGCATGTCCTATTTAGGGGAGTTTAAGATTCTGAGAAGCAGCTGGTGAGAAGCTAGCTAGTGGGAATCATGGAGAAGTAGGGAAACCCAGCTTCTGGCTACTAGTTTATTTTTTGAATTCCACAGCTACAGCTTCTCAGTTTGGGGGAGCTTCTAGCAGCTGGAGATTATAGGGGAAGCAGCAGCTGCCAGGAGCTCCCCCAAATGGGCCCGCTGTGTAGCTTCTAGTGTAGGACCTCCTCATTGGTTGTGTATATGTGGTACGTGGTAGATGTGTGATGGATTCCTCATCATCACATCCAAGTGGCAGAAGATCAAAGCCTATGCAGCACGAGTGTAGTAGCTTTGCCAACATTGCAACCAACTCCACAAGTGCCTGATTCAACTGCCACTGCATTAGCATCAAGAGTTGAAGTATGATGTTTGCCAATTATAGGCAGGTTTTCGGCGAGGTTACCAACATGGAGGGAAGACTGTTAACTAAAACAGGTTGATTAGTGTTGATAAAGTCCACCCTCTCAGCCTTACCTACCTATCACCTCATGGTTTTTCGTCTAAAAAAGTGGGCAGCAAAAAAGATGGACAAAATACAATGAAGCTTCTTATGGACAGGTTCAGAGCAAGCACATGGCGGGCGTTGCTTGGTTAATTGGAAAAGGGTATGCCACCCAAAAAACTTAGGTGGACTAGGTATAACCGACTTGGAGCACTTTGGCTGCGCCTTGTGGCTAAGGTGGCTTTGGCTCGATTGGACGATGGACAACAAACCATGGAGAGGGTCACAACTTCCTTGTGACGAAATTGACAAACAACTGTTTAGTGCCTCGACAACAATCACGATAGGAAAAGCAAAATTTTGGCATGAAAGGTGGCTGGAGGGTAAATCTTCAAAAGAGATCACCCCTTCACTCTACCAGCTTGCGACTAGGAAGAATAGAACAGTGGCACAGGAGTTTCGGTGAAATTTTTGGCCAAGGCAAATGAGAAGGATGTGTGAAATCAAGGTGTTGATTTAATCTTGGTAATGAACAATTGTCAAAGGTGAGTGTTGAAAATATAGTGTGAAGTGTTTTCGGACGGTGCATAGTGCGTCAGCACTGGGCGGCCGGCCAAATCGGGCAAGAGGTGCCGGTTTGACCAGGTGGCCTAACGGTCTGACTGAGTAGATTTCGGGTTGGAGTCGGTTTCAGGTTGTTTTCTTGGAATTTATAGATTGCTTCATATTTATGACTTTTAGATGGTTTCTATTCGTATGTGATATTATTGTGTGTTGATGTGAGTCAAGTTGGTGCAAACTTGTACTCGGATATGGAGTTTCTTTGTTGTTCATGTGCAGGTGTTGCTTGAGGCTATGGGAGTATAGCCGATGATGGATCGGGATTAGGCTTGGGAGAAGTTGAGGTCTAGACGATCAAGGATATCACACGGGATGCTCAAGCTAGAGAACAATGCACGTGGAGGTGAAAGTTTTCATATGGCATACACGTGATGTTGTGTGCGTATCAAAAGAGGAGTCAAATTTGGATTGAAGTCCAAGTTTGGAAAGATTGAAGTGTGGAGTTGTCTGGGGATGTTGTTTTCATGGTTTGTCAGGTTTTCTTTGTGATTAGGAGTCCTAGTTTTAGTTGAATTCATAACTAGGGGTTGCCACGTTGTGAGTATAAATAGATGAGGGGTTGAGGCTAAAAGAGATCAACTTTTTGGGAGAGAAAAGTTAGGGTTTGCTTCGAGATTTTAATCCTATTTCGAGAGTTGAGAGAGGAGTGCTTTTGATGCACTTTGTAAACATATATTGATGCAATAAAGTTGATCTATTTTTAAGAGTTTTATCGATACGTGTTTTTTTAGATCCCGACGGTTTGACTAGACTTCATTGTGCGGTCTAACCGGCGGGCGGTCCAATCGGCACAGCGGCGGTCAGACCGGCGGCGGTGATAAGGCAATAGATAGGGAGGCGGCAGTCTGACCGACCAGACAACACCAGTCGGACCGGCGGCGAGGTTGTGGTCAGACCGGTATGCACATGACGGTCAAACCGACTATGTCTTCATCGATTAGAGGGTAACTTTTATTTCCACTAAAAGTTTATTTTGGTTTTCTTTGGTGATCCAAAGATTCACCCCCTCTGGTGGGCTTGGTTCTTGCATTCGATCCTATAGGATGAATTCGACTATGCAGGTTAGAGAATTTATAACTCTCTGGCATTTGATACAACAATCATTTGGAAGAGGAAACCAAAGGCAGAATCACATGGAGATGGTCTTCAAATGGCTGCTATTCCTCCAAGTCCGCATATAGTGCCCAATTCGTCGGAGGGATAAAAGATGACAGGTTCTCATACAATTTGGAAAGCGAAAACAGAAAACAAATGCAAATTTTTTGGTTGGCTTATAAGTGCAAAGGAAAAATCTTAACCTCAGATATGCTGCAACTTAGGGGTTAAAATCACAGCCCAACCTATGCAATGTGTGGTCTCGAATCTGAAACAACTCCACACCTCCTCATGAACTGTGCTTTCGCGAGACAGGTCTAGAACACGATTTGGAGTAGATTGGGTCTGCAGATGCAAACCACCTTCTCCTTTGGTGGAAATTTCATGAGCTGGTGGGAAACTTGCCGAAAGGAGATGATAAAGGAGCAAAAGAAGATCTTCGACAAAATAATCATATACATGGCATGGGGCATTTGGTTGTAGCGAAACGATAGAATTTTCAATGGTGCGTACAGCATGGTGAATCAGGTGGCGGATTCAATCATGGAAATGTACGTGCAAGGCAATGGAGGAAGTTCAAATGAACGCTTAATTAGATGATCCTCCGTCGCTTACAGATGCTTATTGCCGTCGGTTACCTAAAAATTATTGTACCTTTCTTCTTTCCCTCCTCGGGCTTTTCCGCCCTCTTGTAAGGATGGTCCCCTGTTTTTTCTCCTCTATAATGAAATGGTAGAGCTCCTGCCCGTTCCCTGAAAAAAAGGACACCAAGCTGATTGGTTGATTTGGTGTGCAATAATATGCTGACATGTGTCTATTTCCACTGTTCCACAATATGTGTGGAAGCAAGGTAAAAAGAAACAAAAACAAAAACAAAGAAGCAAATACATTCGCAACTTCAAGAGCTTTCCATTCCTGTTGGATTAAAATAGATCTAAAATAGATCTATTCTTTCCGTTGCATAATATTTGTCTTCTTTAGTGCCAACTATTAGAATGTTGTAGAAAAAAAGAGAGAAAATAAAAATCCAAACTTGAAGAAGAAAAATCAAATTTTCCATCCAACATCGTGCACACCCTATATACTTATCAAAGTGAAAAAGGAAAGCCGAAAATATAGGATTAAAAATGTGAAACAAAGAAGAAATGAAACGAGGAAAGAAAAAAAAAAAGCAAGAGGGGTGCTTTCTGCTTTGATATGTCGCTATCAACTAATTTTGTCAAGTCCTAAATTTTGCTATGTCATGAGGCCATGGGCATCACATTAAAATTTTCTATGTAATTCATGTGCATATATCTAACTAAATGGTGCTAACTCATATGCGTATGCACCTCTATTGGGCATTGGGTAAATTATGATTTTTACACACCCTTAGGCTTTGTTCGGCGGTACGTGTTCCCAGCGCGCACAGTGATAACGGAAAACAGAGCGATCATTAGCGCGTGATTAATTAAGTATTAGCTAAATTTTTTTTAAAAAAATGGATTAATTTGATTTTTTTAAGCAACTTTTGTATAGAAACTTTTTGTAAAAAAGTTCACTGTGTAGTAGTTTGAAAAGTGTGCACGGGCGAAAATCACTGTGCGCACGGGAAAAACGTTCTGCCGAACAAAGCCTTAGTAAACATTATGCAAAGGAGAAGAGAAAATATTCGGTTCTACTGAAATAAATTTCTATAATAAGATAATTGGAAATCTTTTGATCTTCTAGAAGTTAAATAGCTAATTAAAAAACGTGAATAAATTTTATGAGAATTAAACTTTGTGTTGTATAAAAATCGTGAAAAATATTACGTTCTAAAGAAAACATAAAAAGCATATGCATGCAAATTTTCATGTGTTCTGAGAGAATATAAAATGAAAAATAAATTAAGAATAGTACTGCGTTATTTATGACGTCCTAAAAATAAACCACAAAACCCAAAAATCATCTTAGATGATCAATATGTAAAATATGTATAAAAGAATATTTGTTATTAGATATTACATGTCACTTTCTATGTCAGACATCCGAAATCTCTATCTCTATTTCTATTTCTATTTCTTCTTTTCTTTATTTCTTCTCTGGCTCTTTTCTATCCCTATCCCTATCTCTATCTCTATTTTATCTCTTCTCTTCTCTTCTTTTCTCTTCTCTATCTCTATCCTATCTTTATCTCTACTATTATAAATTAAAGATGTTTCTGTCGGAATTTTGATATGTTATTCGTGTTTGAGTTGGTTTTTGAGTTGTTTTTTCGTTTGTCCGATTGCCCGTCTGTCCCATGCGCACCTGCATGCTGCGTCTACTTCCACCCGCCCAATTTTGATTTCGCTCGTCGTCTTGCTTACGCGCCACCACCTCCTGCTCCTTTGTCTGTCTCACCCTTGCGATCTATACTAGCCCGATCAGGTGAATGATGGGAGACATGAGATCGTTTTACATATCTATCAGTCCCAAACGCCCCTCTCGATCGGACAAGATCGATTTGCACACGCAACCCAAACGCCCCTCCCAAACGCTGGAGTCCGCAACGTCCCAAACCGGCTACCAGCAGTCATCATCATTCGTTCATGTGTGCTCCGTGTTCCTCGAACCGCCGCGCAGCTCCACATGTGGGGGAATGGCTGGCCCGCTCATGTCACGAGTCACGGCCTAATGGATTGGTGCTTCCTTCCCAACGGTCGACTCTTCTTCCACGTACGTAACACCAGGAGATCGCGTCGTATCGCAATACAAGACAAATAACACCATGTGCGGGTTGCGGAAGTACCAGTGAGGCTCTCAAGATGCCGAAGATGGCAAAGTCTGTAGAGCTTGATCGAGATGGCGGCTCCATGAACAGGCCGAGCTCCGTGGTGGCAGTCATGGCTGCGGTGGTCCGGCGACCTAGCATAGGGTTGGCGGGCGGTCAGAGAGCACCAGGGAGGTGAGATGAATGATGAATCTCGTGGTAGCAATAGCATCGGCTTGAACAGAGGTGGATGGCAGGACGGGAGCGGCGTGCGGTTTGATAGTGGCTAGAGCAAAGCAGAACTGCAGAGGCACGATCGAAACGACAGGTTTGACATGGTGAGCATGCAAGGCGATTGAAGTCGGCGAATTTTGAGGTTATAGAAGGCCCTAATCCGCTTAAGCAACAATGATATAGAGGCGTAGCAGGTCAAGGCGACTTTCTGCTGGTGGTAGAGGAGGTGGGAGGATGTCCCTTTTGCACTTTTAGATGGAGTGTAGAAGGAGAGGCAACAGCTGCAGGGTGCTTCGAGCGGATGAGCTCAATCAAGTAGATACGGCTCGACACCCTGCTCAGCAAGAATGGAATGTGAATAAGCTCACTAATACAGATCCTATCATCTGTGACGGGCTCAATTATGCCTGGACTACTTGGGCTGTCAGAACGAAGTCATCTCAATCGGGCCTAAATTTGCACCGTTGTAGATGTACTCGTATAGTCATACTCTAAGCCCAAGTACATATAGCCCGTCACTGATGACACTCATCTGTGACGGGCATAGATTTAGGCTCGATTGAGATGACCTAGCATATCTCAATCGGGCCCATCTACAGAGCCCGTCAGAGATATGAGTCATCGGTGACGGGCTAAGCCCGTCACTGATGACTCATATCTGTGTCGGGCTTTTATTGATGCCCGTTAGAGATAACTGTGCGCCCGTTAGAGATGTCGGTTCATTGGCCCGATTGAGATATATTTTGCACACTATAAAGAGACCACCCGACTGTTGTCTGAAGTTATCCCACTATTCACTATTTTGGTGGGAGGTTGAAGGGGGCGAATTTTTGTTATTTTTTTCCAAAGAAAAACAGAAAAATATTAGAAGTAAGTAAAAAGGTAGTAATAATTTTTTTTAATTTAGTAGTATGTTAACTAATATTTTATTAAATTTTGCAGTGATGGATCGAAGTTGGATGAATGCGACAACTTTGAAACATCATTGCAAGGAGTATAGAGATGACGTTTTAAGTTTTATGAACGTTGCGGAGGAGGATAGGAGAAAAAGAAATAGCAAATACATGTGTTATCCATGTAGAGATTGCAAGAATGATATTATGTTTAGCGGAGAGGAGATACACTCTCACTGGATACAACGGGGATTCATGAAGGGCTACACATGTTGGGTGAAGCATGGAGAGCAAGAATCGGGTAGTGGTGCAGCTACAAACAGAAGTGGTGCAGACAATCATGAAGATGAAGATGAGCATGACATGTTTATACCATCTCCATTGGACGGTGAAATGGTTGATGTGGATCCTGATATGCTGCAAGAGATGTTACGTGACGTTGAGGAGCAAGCTCACAACGAGAGTGATTCCATGAAGTTCAACAGGTTGGTCAGTGACTTCGAGACACCTCTATACGCCGGATGCAAGGCAAAGCACACCAAATTGTCAGCTACCTTGGACCTAATGAAGCTGAAGGCAAGTAGTGGATGGACAGACAACAGTTTTACAGAACTTTTGGGAATATTGAAGGCCATGCTTCCTGAAGAGAACACATTGCCCGAGACGACATATGAAGCAAAGTAGGTTCTGTGTCCCCTGGGGTTGGAGGTCCGTAGAATTCACGCTTGTCCAAACGACTGCATATTGTACCACAAGCAATATGCGGACCTAGATGCTTGTCCTGTATGCAAGGCTTTTCGATACAAGCGAAAGAAAAGTGCGGGGGAGGGAAAGAAGTCAAAGCGGGGTTGTCCGGCGAAGGTTGTGTGGTATCTACCTATCATTGACCGCTTTAAGAGAATATTTGACAACCCCAAAGAGGCAAAGTTAGTGCGTTGGCATGCCGAAAATAGAAGGAACGACGGTTTGCTAAGGCACCCTGCGGATTCGATTCAATGGAGGAATATCGATCGAATGCACAAAGACTTTGTTGTCGATCCCAGAAACATGAGGATATGTCTGTGTACGGATGGCATGAATCCTTTCGGAGATATGAGCAGTTCTCACAGCACTTGGCCCGTTCTTATTGCGAACTATAACCTCCCGTCATGGTTATGCTTCAAAAGGAAATATATTATGTTGTGCTTGTTAATCCAAGGTCCGAAACAACCGGGCAATGATATCGATGTGTTCTTGGAGCCTATTATCGATGATCTTGAGATTCTTTGGAAAAAAGGTGTGGAAACTTGGGATGCATATGGTCAGGATAACTTCAAGCTACGAGTTCTATTGTTCTGCACCATTAACGACTATCCTGCACTAGGTAATCTTTCTGGACAAATCGTGAAAGGAAAGAAGGCTTGCTCTGACTGTATGGAACATACACGCAGTAGGTGGCTGAAGAAATCAAGAAAGATGGTTTACATGGGTCATAGGAGATGGCTCCCGCTACGCCACGCCTTTAGAAGAAAGAAAAAAATTTTCAACGGTCGGAGAGAACTTGGAACTGCTCCCAAGGATTTGTCTGGAGACGAAGTCCACGACATGGTCAAAGACATAACTAATGAGTTTGAGAAGAAAAGAAAACGTGGCAAGGCAAATGATAAGGGTATGTGGAAGAAAAAATACATATTTTGGCGGCTACCATACAGGAAAGACCTTGAGGTCCGGCATTGCATTGATCTAATGTACGTAGAGAAGAACTGCTACGATAGTTTGCTCGGGCTACTGCTTAATATGCCTGAAAAGACAAAGGACGAGTTGAATGCTCGCCTAGATCTGCAGGAATTGAACATTCGCAGTGAGCTTCAGCCTATTACGGATGAAGAGACAGGAAGAGTGTACCTCCCACCAGCATGCCACACATTATCGAAGGATGAGAAGATCGCAATGCTATCATGCCTGGCTGATATTAAGGTTCCTTCGGGCTATTCAGCAAGGATCAATAAGTACGTTAAATTGAAGGATCTAAAACTGGTTGGAATGAAGTCTCATGATTGCCACGTACTAATCACATAGATCTTGCCAGTTGCTATCAGAGGCATTCTACCACTCAAAGTCCGTCACATGATCCAATGGCTCTGTGCTTTTTTCAATGCAATCGGTCAGAAGATTATAGATCCCGAAGATCTAGATAAGATACAGGTTGATATTGTCAATACCCTGTGTCACTTGGAGATGTATTTTCCACTGTCTTTCTTCGATATCATGGTTCATCTCCCCATTCATCTAGTGAAGCAAACAAAACTATGTGGTCCAGCTGTTCTAAGGGAGATGTACCCGTTTGAGAGGTATATGGGAGTTCTTAAGTCGTACGTTCGAAATAGAGCAAAACCGAAGGGAAGCATCATTGAAGGGTACACGACGAAGGAGGTTATTGAGTTCTGCATCGATTACATGGCCGAGACTGATCCTATTGGAGTTCCTGCATCTCACCACGAAGGAAGGTTGGCAGGCCTTGGCACAACAGGCAGAAAAAGAATTGTACCCGATCAGGCATCGTATGCGCGGGCTCATTTCGCTGTGCTACAACATATGGCCGAAGTAACTCCATACTTTGAGGAGCATCTAGCAAAGGTTCGACAGGACAACATGGGTTGATCAGATATGTGGATCAACAGAGAACATAGTACTCGCTTCAACGAATGGTTCAAGAATCGTATGGCACGGTCGACCGATGGAGCAAGTGAGATAATACGAAGGTTGGCAAGGGGCTCAAGCTGGGATGTTGACACATGGCAAGGGTACGATATCAATGGATATACATTCTACACCATCAAACAAGATGACAAAAGCACAGTGCAGAATAGTGGAGTCCGTATAGATGCATATCAGGATCAAGCTGGATCGAACACATACTATGGCCGCATAGAGCAGATCTGGGAGATGAACTACAGGAGCTTCAAAGTCCCTTTGTTTCGTTGCAGCTGGGTGAATATCCTCACTGGAGTTAAAGTCGACAGGGAATGATTCACTTTAGTGGACCTGGCCAAGGTTGGATACGCGGACGAACCATTCGTCCTAGCGAAGCAGGTCGAGCAGATATTCTATATACAAGATCCCGCAAACAAGAAGCTGCACGTTGTTAGGGATGGCAAACAAAGAATTGTTAGGGTTGACAACGTTGTCGATGAGGAAGAATATAACCAGAATCTTCATGTGAGACCACAGATCGACCTTGACGATGATCCCGAAGACAAAGTGGCATACGCTCGTTCTGACCATTCGGAAGGCATATCTTTGTAAATAGAGTCTTCGTAGTACTGTAATTTGCAAATTGATATAAGTAATGAAGTATTTTGTATCGGTGCCTTATGATCTGCATATTTTAATTTCATATGGTTTTTAAAATTTAATAGCAAATTTACACTATTTGAATAAGGCATAGGTTAATTATAATAATTTTTTAAAATTTTATAGCAATTTTAAACTAATTTAATAAGGCATATTTTAATTTAACAGAAATTTTACACCATTTAAAAATGTAATAGCAATTTTAAATCGGGTATAAGTTAATTATAAATGATTTTATAACTTACATATCATTATTAAATATAATTAATAAGGAATATTTTAATTCTATAGTGGGATGAGCTTATCTCTATCGGGCATACAAATAATGCCCGTCAGAGATGAGGTTATCTCTATCAGGCGTAGTAGTTTTGCTCGTCACGGATGTATGCCATCCGTATCGGACTTGTTAGTTATGCCTGTCACGGATGTGTGTCATCCGTATCGGGCTTGTTACTTATGCCCGTCACGGATGTGTGTCATCCGTATCGGGCTTGTTAGTTGTGCCCGTCACGGATGATTGTCATCCGTATCGGGCTTAGTACTTGTGCCCGATGGTGATGACCTACGACTAGGTTTTCTACCGATCCAGATCTGACTCTAAGTGTTACTATCACTCCTTTACGCGCCTCCTCCCTGCAAGCGCCTCCTCACCGACCACCGCCACCTCCTCCTCCTCACCGCCGGCGCCTCCTCACCGCCGCCGTCCTCCTCCTCCTCGCCGCCGCCGCCTCCTCGCCGTCGCCGTCCGCCTCCGCGACGCCGCCGCCTCCTCGACGCCGTCCTCCTCCTCGCCGCCGACGCCTTCTCGACACCGCCGTCCTCCTCCTCGTCGCCGGCGCCTCCTCGCCGCCGTCGTCCTCCTCCTCCTCGCCGCCGCCGTCCTCCTCCTCAACACCGCCACCGCGTCACCGGTATGAAATTAGTTTCAATTTAGTGTCAAATTTGTTTGAATTAGTATGAGTTAGTATTAAATTGGAATGAATTTATTATGAATTAGTATTAATTTAGTGATAAATTTGTTTGAATTACTATGAATTAGTATTAAATTGGAATGAATTTAGTATGAATTAAATTTGTAATATACTAATTCATAGTATAAACTAATATAGTGTACTAATTTAGTGTCCCAATTAATACTGATTCATAGTATTTCATAATATGTTACAATTAGTATATTAGTATTAATATAGTATACAATGAATTATTAATTTATACTATAGTACATTGTATATTAGTACATTGTATGAATTAGTACTATAGTATATTAGTATATTAGTATTAATACTATGAATTAGTATTAATACTATAATATACTATACTATTGTATATTTGTATGAATATATATAGTATATTACACTAAATTAAGAATTGTTCATAGTAATTCATTGTTTTACTAATTTGACACTAAATTTATACGATGTCGACCGTATATTACAATGGTACGTCGACATTGTATACTACAATGGTGGAGATGTAATATACGGTATATTTGCCGCATTAATCAAGGTATACATGTGTACACCTTTTTTTAACTTTCTTGCTGTACAACAGTTATATAGAATATGTCGCAGGAAGACGAACCCATGTCAGCGACTACTAGTGGGATAACATCGAGCCGGGCTCCTAGGACCCAGAATAAGATCCCTAAGGAAGTGTACACCATAACAGAGGTGGACGATCTGGGATTTCCGACGGCTCCTGCGAAAGCTGTCAAAAAGTTCTCAACGTTATGCGGAGTCCTCGGGAGGTGGAACTTCACCATTTTGAAGGACCACATCGATCTGGTCCCACAGGAAGAAAAAGATGAGGCCTGGAAGCAGTTCAAGGAAAGCTTCGAATACCCCCCGAGGCCGAGGCAAGACTCAAGCGGCAGGCTATCCGCAAGATGGGCAACTTGTGGAAAAATTTCAAAACCACGTTGATCACCGACTATGTCCTCAACCCCGCCCAGCCAGAACCATTCGGGAAGTACCTGTTCATCTCACGGGTCGTGTGGGAAGAGTTCCATGCCGCAAAATCAACCCCTGAGTCTCGGGCAAAAAGTGAGGCCTATAGGAGGTTGCAGGCAAAAAACCTTCACCCGCACCGGCTTGGCACCGGAGGCTACGCCAGGAAGCAGCACGAATGGGTCAAGGAGGATGAAGATGCTGCAGAATCTAACATGGCGCTAGTTCTTGGTGATATCCCGACCACCCGAGCAAGGAACTGGGCAAGGGCGAGGGTGAAGAAGAATAGTGATGGAACACTTACGTTCCCAAATCCCGAAGATCAAGCGATGTACCAGAAAATCGTAAGTACCACACGTAGAGTATGTTTCATTAAGTTGTATTGTACTCTTGATTAAATTCGTCCTAACTGTATCGCAGGTCGAGATGACTGCTGAGAGACAGGCCTCCAAAGAGGTCTGCTCACAAAGACGCGAGGATGACATCCTCACGAAAGCGTTGGGAAGCGAAGAACACCATGGACGGACAAGGGGCATTGGCTCCAATGTTCCATGGAAGCTTGGGTTTCACCAATACGCGTGGCAGTACAGGAAGCACAGTGTAAGCCCCCGGTTTTGTATACCGGAAACCCCATGTGTATTACAATACCATTCCCTGGATCAGTAGATGGTACACACATGGCACAGTTGTATATCTCAAGCTGACATCGTCATACAGGTCTTACAATATATTAATAATACAAGGGTAGCCCAAATGGAACCCGAATAGACCAAGCATGGTCGATAGCAACACAAAATACCAAAACAACTAAATAAAGTAGCGGAAGCGAAGCAGCAGCGGTCCATCTTATCCCACACGCATCGACTGGTGAACCTAGGTCCCTATTCCACCGTCCTCGGTAACTCCTTGCCAGCATAACACATGTACAGGTCGACACCAACACCTTTCTAAAAGGCCCGCTGGTAACGGGCTTCCAGGTCTGTGTACTGGTCTCGAAGCTCGTCCAGCTCCTCGAGTGCCTGCTCATAGGCATTCTCGACAGTGCAGGCTAACTCGGAGAGGAGAGCGCACCGGGTTCCTTGGTCCTGTCTGGTCACGCGGAGGTGGTACCGGTTGTCTTCTTCGGTGCGGAATGGGTGCAAGCCATAGTCATTGACTATACCCAAAGGGGCGGAGATCTTGCAAAACCGATAGAGGGTTTCACGAAGCACATCCTGGAAGGCAGCTTCAGGGGTGATCCGGGGATGACGTGTCTGGAAGGAGATCGCCGTTCCTTCTCCTTCTCCCTGAAAGGAAAGAAAGATCTTCACCTTCCAGTACTTCCGGGATCCTCGGACGATCTGCTCACTATGGTAGATGGGTTCAGTGAAACCACCTAGCTGCCGAAGTATGCACTCCAGCTGTTTGGCATATGCATTGGGGTTGTCCTGAGGTGGACAATCTGTGGTTACCATGGGGTCACTGTGAGGGGGGGTTCTCTGTGGTTGCCATGGGGTTGTTCTGAGGGAGACTCCCTGTGGTTACCATGGGGTCTGCCATGGGGCTAGGGGTTTTTTTTTCTGGCTAGCTTGGTTCAAAAGAAGGGAGAGGAGTGATGCATTTCCTTGGGGTAGCCTGGGGCTCCCTTTATAGGCATCGACCACTGGGCTACTGTGATGGGGTCAACAACTCCAGTGCTCGTGTGTCCCGGTGTGGCCTGTTCCAATTATTGGCGACGAGCAGTATGCTATTGTGGATCCTGTCAATCGAGGCTCCTGTTGTGTTCCTGTGGGTACTGTTGAAATATGGCGGTTCCCGGGTCTTCCGGAGTCCTTGGTCGGTACTGTTTGGGTCGCCGTCCTTGTGGTCGAAGCTTTCGGCTGAGGTCGCACTCCTATCTTCGTAGGTTGCCGAATTCCCAAGTGGTTTTGTTGTGGTCGGCTTACTGTGGCTGTACCGGGTGGGGTCTTAACTTAACACTTGTCGATTCTAATTGTACTCATGTTGGTAATTATCCTTCATCCTGACAACACCGGTATTTGGAAGATTAGGGAGGAATGAGAAAGTCCATCGGAAGAAAGAAATAGAGTTTTCTAAGAAAGGGCTGCTTAATGGGAAGTTTTAATTGTTCGGGTGATGTGTATCATATACTTGGTGAGCACACAAGGAGGGGGGGGTGAGTAGTTAACTGCTTAAGAGCTACTACACAACAAGAAAATCAATGCACAAAACGATGGGTTGCCACCCCATACTGCAATAACTCACAATAGGAGGTGGCTTATGCACAATACAACGTCTACGACACACATCTAAGGGTATTTAGTCAGATCGGTTAGTGGTTCATGAGGTCCTAATAAACCAGCTATCTCTTCATCCTTAATCCTTATAGTCTGTATAGGAGTATTTGAAATTAGAGTGGTGAGTAGGGGTTGGATATAAATGAATTTTCAAAATTACTCGAGAAAGAGGAGTAGTAAGAACCCATGGCTTTATCAAAATAGTTTTTGCAAATATATAGCTTGAGGGTAATAGGCTGCACTAAACCAGTCCTAGGTTTTAACGGTGGTTACAAGGGTCCTTAGGTCCTGCAGTCGTCTTGCTCTGATACCAACCCTGTGAGCCCCCGGTTTTGTATACCGGAAACCCCATGTGTATTACAATACCATTCCCTGGATCAGTAGATGGTACACACATGGCACAGTTGTATATCTCAAGCTGACATCGTCATACAGGTCTTACAATATATTAATAATACAAGGGTAGCCCAAATGGAACCCGAATAGACCAAGCATGGTCGATAGCAACACAAAATACCAAAACAACTAAATGAAGTAGCGGAAGCGAAGCAGCGGCGGTCCATCTTATCCCACACGCATCGACTGGTGAACCTAGGTCCCTATTCCACCGTCCTCGGTAACTCCTTGCCAGCATAGCACATGTACAGGTCGACACCAACACCTTTCTAAAAGATGTAAATAAGCAAGAGTGAGTACCAACCGTACTCAGCAAGCCACCACTACAGAATGCATATAATGTTCATAGGGGTTCAAGGATGGCTTGGTTTATTTGCATAAAGCTAGTTTTCACAAATTATTTCACAAACCTATCCCACAACAGTTTTAACTGAAAACCACGTTAAGTTGAAGTTATCATTAACCTGCGAGGGTTCATCCACCTTCCCCAAGCCTCGCTTGGTCCGGTTTACCCTCGCATCCAATTTCCACAATTTTAACCACTAGACCTTTTTGCATATCAGGCAAGGTCACACCTTCCACACCCATCATATTTTAAGCAATATTACAAATTGACGAGGCTAGTCAAGAGTAATACAAGTCCCGGCGCTCATTAACCGCGAGCACGGCTATTCGAATAGTTTAATTTACTCACACTGCAGTGGATGTACGCTTTTAATCCCACACTCCGTGACTCACCCAACACATGAGACTTGTCACGGCCCGGTTTTTCAGTTACCCTCGCATGGCGGCACCCGCTCCAAGGACTATGAATCCCCATTGCACCCCCGGCGCCACATTCCTACCTCGAGCCGGTTGTGAGGGGAGTCCTGGCGCTCCCGAGATTGAAGGTTACATCATACATATATAAAGCTTGACGTCATTAAACCACACACTTCCACATTTCCATACCGATATCCAGAACCTACCATGTCTGGGGTGCCACCCCACGAGAATGACCTAGTCCACCGGGTCTAACCCCACTCAAGAAGTGTGGTCGTACTCGGTTCGTTTCCTGCTTAGCTTCTTGACTCGGTCCTTAACTGACCAGGGTCGGCGGCTTACCGTTCCCAGAACCACCCATATTCTATCCGTGCCGCCCCAGTCGAAATCACTTTTGTTTAATTAAGTTTTTGGGTTTTCACAAAGGTTTTCATGCTGTGGGTGGCGCTTATGTCTCCACCCGATCTCTATCAATCACTCCCATCGAGTGATCAGTGTAACCATATCCACATATCCCATATATGGAGTGTATAACGTCTATGTAAGCAGGGCTAAGCAGTGAGTAAATAATCACGCGTAAAGTAATATACTCAGGTAACAAAGGTGTGTAAATACATAAGGATAAACAATATCAAAGGTAAGGCTTTAAGCAAATGTGGGTACGCGTTTTATAATTAGCATGCAATTTTATTTGCAATCAACACATTTATAAAAATAGGATCAACATGTTCGAGGAAGGGGGCGTAGTGACTTGCCTTGCTCAATTGAGGGTTCGTTATCAATTGGCTCAGTTTCCTCCTCGCAGATGTACCCTGTCCGGTTGAATAATAACGTCACGAACTACTCGCTAACACAAAAAGAGCCAAAAATTCAAAAAAGCAAAAATAACCAAACCAGTGCCATTGCGTAGATCTTGATTTTTGAAAGATTTTGACGAAAGTTTCGTTCAACTCTGACTTAAAATGAGGGAGACACGGGTTTGGAGGATTAATGGATTTTCTGAAATACGGAAATGAATTTATTAAATTGGAAAGGAATATTCCCAAGAATATTCCTTGGCTGTGATGTTGAGAGGGACGAATGTTGGACTTCCTTTTGTGAAGGCTTGGGCTTTAGCCCAGAGATGAAGGAGGTCGGGTAGGGACCTTATATAGACTTTTGGATAAGGGCCTGGGTGAGTGGAGGGATATGCATTAGACTTTGGTGAGGAGGGAGGTTGTTGGTGGGCTTTGGCCCGGAGGATGCAATTTAGACTTTTCAGGTCCATTCTTGGGCTTGGCCCGAGGAAAACAAGGGGATGTTTTGTGGACTTATGTGGAGGACTTTATGGTCTTGGCCCAAGGGACAAGAGGGATATATGTAGACTTTTGGATAGATTGCAAGGCCGGTTGGCCCAATGAAGTAGAGGAGCTTTTATAGACTTTTTAGAGAATTTCGTGGGCTTAGGCCGACCACGAGAGGAAGGCAATGTAGACTTTTTGGAAGGCTTTATGGGCTTCGGGCCGACAAAGCAGAGGAAGGCGATATAGACTTTTTCCAAGTCTTCGGTCAATGGGGCCCGCGGGGAGAGAATAAAATATGGGGCCCACTAGTGGGCCTGACACGGTGTGGCGGCGGCGCGTCGGCATGGCGTGGCCGAGGCCCGTGTCCAGGAGGTGGCCGGGCGCAGGCCGACGCGCGGGCGCGGAGGCTCCGGTCGGCGCGGTGACTTGGCCGACGCCCGCGGCAGCGAGGAGGTCGGCTGAGGCAGCTCGGCCTGAACTGGGCCACGGCATTGGCCGGGCGTGACGCGGTACTGCCAGGACAACGTCGGCCGGGGCTCGACCGAACGACGGATGCATATACATACACACGGCTAGCTAGTTGCATGCATGTGGGTTGCTTGCATGGATGCATATGCATACACACGGTTAGCTAGTTGCATGCATGTGGGTTGCTTGCATGCATGCATATGCATACACACGACTAGCTAGTTGCATGCATGTGGGCTACTTGCATGCATGCATGCACACATACAGCCAGCTAGCTGAATGGCACATGCATGGCCGGCTGTGAAGCGACGATCGCTGCGGAGGGCAGCCGCGCAAGAGATGGGCACGGTGTTGCGCCTCACGACGTCACCGTGCGACGGTAGACGAGAATGCGGTAAGGAAACGAAAGCAAGAGGAAGGCAGGAGGGGAGCTCACCTTGCGGCAGCCGGGTAGCGGCGTACCGACCGACGGTCCTCGCACGAACTACGGTCGTCGAGGTACTGCCTGGGGCCGGTCGACCCGCGGATCGTCCTCGCCCACCACGTGTTCGCTCGGCAACAAACGAACACACAGCGTTAAGGAATAAATGTTAGCGGATTAGTGCAAGTTAGGTGTCAGGGGTCAGCGAGTTAGAAGTCAGCGGGTTAGTGAGTTAGAAGTCAGCGGGTTAGTGAGTTAGAAGTCAGCGGGTCAGATGTTAGGGATTAGCCGTTCGATAAGTCAGTCGTTCTCGGGTTCAAATGACGGCGCGGCGGCCTATCCGTCCTCTTGCTCAACTGAGGCCCAGCCGAAACCGGCCGCGGCGGAGCAAGCGGAGAGATGGCGGCGTGTGCGCGGAAGGGTGTGACTGAAGAGAAAGAAAGCCAGGAGGAGGAGAAAAGAGGATGGAAAGGGACGGGTTGCATACTGGCTATGGTTGCCCTTATATAGGCTTCACCGCACGAGCTCGTCTTAAATGGCCATGAAGACAGGGACGGGGCAGTTGCAGCGGCCGCGCGGGTTGGCGCGTATACTGCATAGGCTGTTGCATGCATGCTAGCTTGGGCTCGACTAGCTGCTTGCATGCAGGCATACGCATAGCTAGCTAGTTGCATGGTGCTTGCTCGTGGCTGGCTTGCCTGCATGCACGCGCATGCACAACTAGCTTGCTGCATGGCTCGCGGCGGTGCGAGGTGGGGCCGGATGCGTATGGAATGGATGGCAAGCTCGCCGGTGAGACAGGAGCGGAAGGCGACAGCCGGTGATGTCGTAGCGGCCTCGTCGTAGCGGCGCGGCGTGCGGCGACGTCGTCGCCGAAAATAGTATGGGGGAAAATTAGACTTTATTTTTACTACCAACCTAATAGGAATGAAAGGGCTCGGGGAGGCAACATGGACTTTTCCAGAAAAAGCCCAGCAGGAAGCCACGGTAGAGGGAGTGGAAATGAACTTGTTTTGCGGAATGGGTTGGGTTAACAGAGGGAAATGTGGCCCAAAGAAATAGGATGTTCGAATATTTTCTTTGGGATATGAAATTTGGAAATTTGAAGGGGGTTTGAGATAGAATTTGTACAGAGGACAACCTTTTCGGTAAAAGGATTTAGTCGAGATCTTTTGGCACAGATTCTAGACACACACAAATAAACAATAAACAAGCAAACTAAAATTATGCCTGAGGACTAGACTTTGTCTGAGGAGGTCATATCCTTGAAAATAGCCTATTAGGAATTTATATTTCGCAATTAAGGTTTCTAGTAAATACTTTACCAATAGACATTATTTTGCAAATAATTTCCAAAAGCTTATCACTCTATATAAAGGTGCATAGAAAATAATCAAAGCTATTTCTTTAGTGGAACAATATTTGTTTTAATAAACTATCCCTTAATGGGTTTTATCCAAAATGGTGATACATTTAGATATATAGCTTTATTTATAAAGTAAATATGCTCAAGGGTTTTTGTTTTTCGAAAATAATTGGCATATGCAAATCATAGCTCCTTGAATAAATAATATTTGAAATCAAATATCGACGTATCCTCAGACGTTCGTCTATTAGCCCACGTGTAAACGAAAAACGACAGATCGAATTGAGTTAGTTCAGGCATGAATGTATTTTGAAAAAGATTTTTGGTTATTCTGAATTTTTAATTCCGTATTCCAAAGTCGAAATATTCAGGATGTTACAAACCTACCCCCCTTAAAATAATCTCGTCCCCGAGATTACTTAGGGGTTAGAAAAAGAGAGGGATGGTTGCACTCCGGGAGACTTCTGAAGAAACACAGAGGCTGAGGTACCATGAATTTTCCAAATTATACAGGTTCGGTGCTGGGCTGGTGAAGAACATCCTGGTTCACTGTCCTGACCATTTTAAACTCCTTTTTCACGCGGATAAGCTTGCACTTTTTCTGGGGACAGGCGTCGGTACCTTTATCTTTTTTTTGTGATTCATATGCATGCGCATGTGGCAGTGGTTGTAGCGCGCAACGACTGGTTGTCGCAGTGGTACCTTGTGTACTCTGCGAGGTTCATAGCCATTAACCGGGGCATCCAAATATTCAACGGCTCGTTTCGAAATACACCGGTCTATCCAAAATTTCAAATCGCCCTGTACACTTGGGTAGTTGCTTTGCCAGGCGTGCAACTTTTGATAAAAAGGGGAAGAGAGAGGGGGCTGCTTTACGCCTCTTTGCGCGGTAGCCCCGAGCGGAGTGTGAGTGGAGGGTGGTGTAGCTCAACTAAGGGAGGAGATGGAGCGGCGGCTCGGCGGTGGAAGCGACCTGGATGGCGGCGAGCGCGGCGCTAGCTACCACGGTGCCGGTGGCGGCGCGGAGCGAGGCGCTGCGGCGCAAGGTGCTCCGAGCGGGGGCGTTGCGGCCAGGGGTGAGCTACGCCGGCGGTCGGGGTCGGCGACTGCTGCGGTTGAGTCGCAGCGGCGTGCTTCTTCTCCGGCGCAGGCGGCAAGCGACGCCATTGGGGGCGGGGCTGCTGTGATGATGGCGCGGGGACATCCCAATCGAAGAGGGACCTTCTTGTCGTGGGTGTGCATTGCCTTGTACTGGGTGTGGGTATGGTCCGGCCTACAGTTTGTTAGCGCAACTATTTGCGCCACTTTATCTTGGTTGGTGCGTCCAGTGGTCATCCTTTGGGGGTGGTGGCGCGTGCTTGTTGCGGACGAGTATGCCGACCACCTATGTGAGGCGGTGTTCCTCCTCATAGTGTTGGCGCCCATCGTCTTCATTTCCGTTCTGAAGGCGATGTTAGAGTAGGTAGTTGACGACATGGTTGCCAAACCTTGGCATGTATCCCCTATGTATCGATCTTCATAGTCCATCTCTTTAATCTTTGGCCTCTCGTGTCATTAGTATGGTTGTCTCTAGTTTGTACTTGTGCCTGACTTGGCTTATCCGTTGATGAGGCTTGATTACTAACGGCATTATGGGTTTTCCGAACAGGTTCATGCCTGTTTTAACTTTGGGTATCTAGGGGTTGCTTTCTCATTAGACGAGATTATCGTTCAATCTTGAAATAGTTCAATCCGTCGGATGGCTTTCTATGGAAAGGGCAGGTCAGCCTAAGTGTGGACACAGACGACCCTTTCTGAACAATGGATTCATGGCAGGCAAAAGGTTGTGTTACCCTTCATCCAATTTCTCCTTTGAACGAGATAAAAGGGGAATACATCCTTAGTGAGGAAAAGGGAGAGTTGCTACTACTGGATAAGACATTTCCCAACAAGGGTCTACACACATAGCTTGCTCATGGTGACGGTGGAGGCGAGAGTGGATCGAACTCCAGCGGAGGCTTCCTGCGAATCCTGGTCAACTTGTGGCCTTGGATGCGGCGAACTATCTCAGATGCTTGCAAGAGTTGTATGGTAGTGCACTCCAGAGATAAGCGCTGGTAGCGGGCTTCTAGATCGGCATACCGATCTCGAAGTTCATCCAGTTCTTCGAGGGCCTGCTCATAGGCGTTCTCAGTGGTGCAGGCTAGCTTGGAGAGGAGAGTGCACCTGCTCCCTTCGAGTTGTCCAGTCGAGCGGAGGCGGCACCGGTTGTCGTCTTCTTCGCGATAGGGGTGGAGACCAAAGCTGTCGGCTACACCCAAGGGGACGCAAATCTTGCAAAGCCGTAGGAGGGCCTCACGAAACACATCCTTGATGGCAGCTTCAGAGGTGATTCGAGGATGGCGAGTCTGGAAAGCGACCACTTCATCTCCTTGGAAGTGGAGGAAGACTTTCACCTTCCAGCTCTTCTGGGATCCCTGGACGATTTGCTCGCCACAGTAGACGGGCTCCTCAAAGAAATCGAGTTGCCGGAGTAGGTGGCCTAGTTGTTCGGCATACCCGTTAGGGTTTTCCATGGCATGCCCCTCCATGGTTACGGGTGGGTTTTCCATGGGCTTGGGTTTCTGGCTAGCTTAGACCAAAAGAAGGGTGCCCTTTATCGTGGTTGCTTGGGGTTCCTTTTGTAGGCACCATCTTTCGGTGGCTCCTGTTATGGGGTCAGCATCTCCAGTGTTTGTGCTTCTCACGGTAAGTCCTGTTCCACTTACTGGTGGTGGACAGTATCTTGTCATGTATTCCCGAGGACTGGTGGTCATGGTTCTTGTCAGCCTTGGTTTGACGGGTCTTAAGGCGATTACATGCCCATAAAACTGGATTATCTTATGGCTGGGCATTTTGCTGCAGAGTCAGTCCTTAGAGTGTCCAATGAAATTTTCTTGTTCTTCCTGTCATGGGCATGGCTACTTCGGGTCCTTAATGAGTCGTCTGGGGCCGCTTGTTGATGAGGGCTTGAATACTGATTTTATTATTAGTTCATCGCCGTACTTACATCGCTTCCTGCTCGGGTAACGGGGGTCGCTTCTTTCTGTTAGGTGTGCTTATTAACCAAAACTTGGAATAACCCATACTGACAACAATGGGCTTCCCAGAGGAAGGCATGATGATCTAGCTACGAACAAAATGTTCAGCTGCAAACCATGAACTTATGACGGACCAACGGTTTCATTCCATTCATAACAGGATACAGGGGTACAACTCCAGGGGTAGGGTACAATTCAAGGGAAAGGGAAAAGGAACTACTACGCTTAACAGTGCAAAGCCTAATAGAGGTTTGCACACCTAACGGTACTCATGGCGATGGCGCAGGGGAGACTAGATCCATCCCTAGGGGGGACTTCTCGCGTTTCCTGCTCATCTCACCGGCTTTCATCATACTGGCCGCCACATTCGCCTGTGCAAGCAGTGCAGAGGTGTTCCTGTGGGTCAGCCGCTGGTAACGGGCTTCCAGGTCTGTGTACTGGTCTCGAAGCTCGTCCAGCTCCTCGAGTGCCTGCTCATAGGCATTCTCGACAGTGCAGGCTAACTCGGAGAGGAGAGCGCACCGGGTTCCTTGGTCCTGTCTGGTCACGCGGAGGTGGTACCGGTTGTCTTCTTCGGTGCGGAATGGGTGCAAGCCATAGTCATTGACTATACCCAAAGGGGCGGAGATCTTGCAAAACCGATAGAGGGTTTCACGAAGCACATCCTGGAAGGCAGCTTCAGGGGTGATCCGGGGATGACGTGTCTGGAAGGAGATCGCCGTTCCTTCTCCTTCTCCCTGAAAGGAAAGAAAGATCTTCACCTTCCAGTACTTCCGGGATCCTCGGACGATCTGCTCACTATGGTAGATGGGTTCAGTGAAACCACCTAGCTGCCGAAGTATGCACTCCAGCTGTTTGGCATATGCATTGGGGTTGTCCTGAGGTGGACAATCTGTGGTTACCATGGGGTCACTGTGAGGGGGGTTCTCTGTGGTTGCCATGGGGTTGTTCTGAGGGAGACTCCCTGTGGTTACCATGGGGTCTGCCATGGGGCTAGGGGTTTTTTTTTTCTGGCTAGCTTGGTTCAAAAGAAGGGAGAGGAGTGATGCATTTCCCTGGGGTAGCCTGGGGCTCCCTTTATAGGCATCGACCACTGGCTACTGTGATGGGGTCAACAACTCCAGTGCTCGTGTGTCCCGGTGTGGCCTGTTCCAATTATTGGCGACGAGCAGTATGCTATTGTGGATCCTGTCAATCGAGGCTCCTGTTGTGTTCCTGTGGGTACTGTTGAAATATGGCGATTCCCGGGTCTTCCGGAGTCCTTGGTCGGTACTGTTTGGGTCGCCGTCCTTGTGGTCGAAGCTTTCGGCTGAGGTCGCACTCCTATCTTCGTAGGTTGCCGAATTCCCAAGTGGTTTTGTTGTGGTCGGCTTACTGTGGCTGTACCGGGTGGGGTCTTAACTTAACACTTGTCGATCCTAATTGTACTCATGTTGGTAATCATCCTTCATCCTGACAACACCGGTATTTGGAAGATTAGGGAGGCATGAGAAAGTCCATCGGGAAGAAAGAAATAGAGTTTTCTAAGAAAGGGCTGCTTAATGGGAAGTTTTAATTGTTCGGGTGATGTGTATCATATACTTGGTGAGCACACAAGGGAGGGGGGGTGAGTAGTTAACTGCTTAAGAGCTACTACACAACAAGAAAATCAATGCACAAAACGATGGGTTGCCACCCCATACTGCAATAACTCACAATAGGAGGTGGCTTATGCACAATACAACGTCTACGACACACATCTAAGGGTATTTAGTCAGATCGGTTAGTGGTTCATGAGGTCCTAATAAACCAGCTATCTCTTCATCCTTAATCCTTATAGTCTGTATAGGAGTATTTGAAATTAGAGTGGTGAGTAGGGGTTGGATATAAATGAATTTTCAAAATTACTCGAGAAAGAGGAGTAGTAAGAACCCATGGCTTTATCAAAATAGTTTTTGCAAATATATAGCTTGAGGGTAATAGGCTGCACTAAACCAGTCCTAGGTTTTAACGGTGGTTACAAGGGTCCTTAGGTCCTGCAGTCGTCTTGCTCTGATACCAACCCTGTGAGCCCCCGGTTTTGTATACCGGGAACCCCATGTGTATTACAATACCATTCCCTGGATCAGTAGATGGTACACACATGGCACAGTTGTATATCTCAAGCTGACATCGTCTTACAGGTCTTACAATATATTAATAATACAAGGGTAGCCCAAATGGAACCCGAATAGACCAAGCATGGTCGACAGCAACACAAAATACCAAAACAACTAAATGAAGTAGCGGAAGCGAAGCAGCGGCGGTCCATCTTATCCCACACGCATCGACTGGTGAACCTAGGTCCCTATTCCACCGTCCTCGGTAACTCCTTGCCAGCATAGCACATGTACAGGTCGACACCAACACCTTTCTAAAAGATGTAAATAAGCAAGAGTGAGTACCAACCGTACTCAGCAAGCCACCACTACAGAATGCATATAATGTTCATAGGGGTTCAAGGATGGCTTGGTTTATTTGCATAAAGCTAGTTTTCACAAATTATTTCACAAACCTATCCCACAACAGTTTTAACTGAAAACCACGTTAAGTTGAAGTTATCATTAACCTGCGAGGGTTCATCCACCTTCCCCAAGCCTCGCTTGGTCCGGTTTACCCTCGCATCCAATTTCCACAATTTTAACCACTATGACCTTTTTGCATATCAGGCAAGGTCACACCTTCCACACCCATCATATTTTAAGCAATATTACAAATTGACGAGGCTAGTCAAGAGTAATACAAGTCCCGGCGCTCATTAACCGCGAGCACGGCTATTCGAATAGTTTAATTTACTCACACTGCAGTGGATGTACGCTTTTAATCCCACACTCCGTGACTCACCCAACACATGAGACTTGTCACGGCCCGGTTTTTCAGTTACCCTCGCATGGCGGCACCCGCTCCAAGGACTATGAATCCCCATTGCACCCCCGGCGCCACATTCCTACCTCGAGCCGGTTGTGAGGGGAGTCCTGGCGCTCCCGAGATTGAAGGTTACATCATACATATATAAAGCTTGACGTCATTAAACCACACACTTCCACATTTCCATACCGATATCCAGAACCTACCATGTCTGGGGTGCCACCCCACGAGAATAACCTAGTCCACCGGGTCTAACCCCACTCAAGAAGTGTGGTCGTACTCGGTTCGTTTCCTGCTTAGCTTCTTGACTCGGTCCTTAACTGACCAGGGTCGGCGGCTTACCGTTCCCAGAACCACCCATATTCTATCCGTGCCGCCCCAGTCGAAATCACTTTTGTTTAATTAAGTTTTTGGGTTTTCACAAAGGTTTTCATGCTGTGGGTGGCGCTTATGTCTCCACCCGATCTCTATCAATCACTCCCATCGAGTGATCAGTGTAACCACATCCACATATCCCACATATGGAGTGTATAACGTCTATGTAAGCAGGGCTAAGCAGTGAGTAAATAATCACGCGTAAAGTAATATACTCAGGTAACAAAGGTGTGTAAATACATAAGGATAAACAATATCAAAGGTAAGGCTTTAAGCAAATGTAGGTACGCGTTTTATAATTAGCATGCAATTTTATTTGCAATCAACACATTTATAAAAATAGGATCAACATGTTCGAGGAAAGGGGCGTAGTGACTTGCCTTGCTTTTAGGTTCCTATATCTTCCAACAATCCCGCGTCAGTAGAATTTCCGGATCATCCACTACGCGATCGAAAAGAGAAAAACATCCAAAACCCTATAAAGCAGATAATAACTATTATAAACTAATTGTGCCATTGGATAGATCACATTTTTAGAAAAATTATGGAAGTTGAACGGAGTCAATTGGACTTACGGTTGAGGAGATATGAATTTTGGAAGATTAATGGATTTTCTGGAATGCGAAAATGAATTTATTAAGTTGGAAAGGAATATTCCCAAGAATATTCTTTTGGCTGTGAAGTAAGAGGGAGGCAATGTGGACTTGGTTTTGGGAGGGCTTGGGCTTTAGCCCAGAGATGAGGGAGGTCGGCTAGGGAGTTAATGTCGACTTTTTAGTCGGCAGCCCAATGGATGAGTAGGGACATTGTATAGACTTCTATAAGTGACTTCATGGTCTTGGTCCGAGGAACCAAAGGGAGGTTACATGGACTTGTGGATATAATATCAGGTCGGCTAGCCCAATGAAGTTGAGGGACATCAAGTAGACTTGTAGGGATTTTCATGGGCTTAGCCCGACATCGTGAGGGAGGCAATATAGACTTTCGCAAGTTCTAGGTCAAAGTGGGGCCCACGGGGAGAGAATAAATGTGGGGCCCACTAGTGGGTCCCACCTCCTTTTCCTTTTCTTTTTCTTTTTCTTCCTTTCCTTCTTCTCTCTCCTTCTTCTCTCTTTCTTTTCTCCTGCTTCCTCTGCTGTTCTTGCCGGGAGGAGAGGAGGGTGCCGAGCGAGAGGGCGCCGGCGGTGGGGCGGCTGGGCGCGTCGCGGCCGGGGGTGGAGCGGCGCCGGCGGCGGCGCGGGCGCGCGGCTGGGAGCGCGCAGGCAACGGCGCGGCTCGGCCCAGGCGGCACGGCGGCTGCGGGCGCGCGGTGGCAGCATGCGGGTGGCGCGGCGCGCGCGTGCGGCGGCCGGGCGGCGCGGCTCGGCCGGGGGCGGCGGCGCGCGGCTCGGCAGGGCGGAGCGGCGCCGGCGGTGCAGGCCGGGGACAGCGCGCGGCTGGGGATGCGCGCAGGCGGCGCGGCGGCTGCGGCCAGGCAGGCGGGTGGCTCCGGCCGTGGCGCGCGGCAGCGTGGGTGCCGGCCACGGCGCTCGGCCGAGAGGCTGCGCCGGCCGGGACGGCACTGCTCGCGTCGCGTGGCCAGGAGGCGGCGCCGGGAAAGGCGGCAGTGGTGGCCGGGCTCGGCCAGGGGCGCGGCGCGCGTGCGCCGGCGCTCGGCCGGGCCAGGCGGCTGGAGGGGCGGCCGAGCATGGCGGCACGGCGCGGCAGTGCCACGGCAGGGGCGGCGGCGCGCAGCCGAGGCGGCCGGGAGGCGGGTCGGTGCTGGCTCGGTTTGCGCGGCACGGCCAGGAGGTTGGTGGCGCGCGGCTTGGCCGATGTCCGCGGGAGGGAGGTGGTCGGCCGGGGCAGCTCGGCACGAGCTGGGCCACGGCATCGGCCGGGCGCAGGGGTGACGCGGCTCGGCCGGGCTGGAGGAGGCCGGGGGCGGCTGTGCGGCAGAGCGCGCGCGATGGCCGGGCGTAGCCGAGGTTCACGACTCGGCGGCCGCGGCAGGAGACGACGTGCTGGCCACGACGTCGGCCGTGCGCGAGCTGCTTGGCACCGGACGGCACGGCGGAGTGGAGGCCGAAACGGTTCACCGGACAGGGGCGACGCCGGCCGGGGTTTCGGCCGAACGACGACGACGCATATGCATACACACGGCTAGCTAGCTGCATGCATGTGAGCTGCTTGCATGCATGCATATGCATACACACGACTAGCTAGTTGCATGCATGTGAGCTGCCTGCATGCATGCATGCACACGGTTAGCTTGTTGTATGGCGCATGCATGGCCGGTGGTGAAGCGGCGATCGTTGCGGAGGGCGGCCGCGCAAGGAACGGGTACGGTGTTGCGCCTCACGACGTCACCGCGCCGCGGCAACAACGGTAGACGAGGAATGCGGTAAGGAAGCAAAAGCAAGAGGAAGAGCAGGAGAGGAGCTCACCTTGCGGCAGCCGGGTAGCGGCGTACCGGGCGACGGTCCTCGCACGAACTACGGTCGTCGAGGTACAGCCTGGGGATGGTCGACCCGCGGATCGTCCTCGCACACCACGTGTTCGATCGATGGTAACAAACGAACACACAGTGTTAAGGAATAAATGTTAGCGGGTTAGTGCAAGTTAGGGGTCAGGGGTTAGCGAGTTAGAGGTCAGCGGGTTAGTGAGTTAGAGGTCAGCGGGTTAGTGAGTCAATGGGTCGAATGTTAGATGTTAGAGGTTAGCCGTTCGATAAGTTAGTCGTTCTCGGGGTTCAGATGACGGCGCGGCGGCCTACCCGTCCTCTTGCTCAACTGAGGCCCAGCCGGAGCCGGCCGCGGTGGAGCAAGCGGAGAGACGGCAGCGCGTGCGCGGGAGGAAGTGGCTGAGAGGATGCAGAACGAGCAGGAGGAGAAGAAAGAATGGAGAGGGACGGTTGCGTATTCGGCTATGGTTGCCCTTATATAGGCTTCACCGCACGAGCTCGTCTTGAATGGCCATGAAGACAGGGACGGGGTAGTTGCAGCGGCCGCGCGGGTTGGTGCGCATGCCAGCTTAGGCTCGACTAGCCGCTTGCATGCAGGCATACGCATAGCTAGCCAGCTGCATGGTGCATGCTCGTGGCTGACTTGCTTGCATGCATGCACATGCACAACTAGCTTGTTGCATGGCTGGCGGCGGTGCGAGGTTGAGCAGGATGCGCGTGGAATGGCCGGCAAGCTCGCCGGTGAGACGGGAGCGGAAGATGGCAGCCGGTGGTGTCGCAGCGGCCTCGTCGTAGCGGCGCGGCGTGCGGCGACGTCGCCACCGAAAACAGTATGGGGGGAGAATTAGACTTTATTTTTACTACCAACCCAATAGGAATGAAAGGGCTCGGGGAGGCAACATGGACTTTTCCAGAAAAAGCCCAGCAGGAAGGCCACGGTAGAGGGAGTGGAAATGAACTTGTTTTGCGGAATGGGTTGGGCTAACAGAGGGAAATGTGGCCCAAAGAAATAGGATGTTCGAATATTTTCTTTGGGATATGAAATTTGGAAATTTGAAGGGGGTTTGAGATAGAATTTGTACAGAGGACAACCTTTTCGGTAAAAGGATTTAATCGAGATCTTTTGGCACAGATTCTAGACACACACAAATAAACAATAAACAAGCAAACTAAAATTATGCCTGAGGACTAGACTTTGTCTGAGGAGGTCATATCCTTGAAAATAGCCTATTAGGAATTTATATTTCGCAATTAAGGTTTCTAGTAAATACTTTACCAATAGACATTATTTTGCAAATAATTTCCAAAAGCTTATCACTCTATATAAAGGTGCATAGAAAATAATCAAAGCTATTTCTTTAGTGGAACAATATTTGTTTTAATAAACTATCCCTTAATGGGTTTTATCCAAAATGGTGATACATTTAGATATATAGCTTTATTTATAAAGTAAATATGCTCAAGGGTTTTTGTTTTTCGAAAATAATTGGCATATGCAAATCATAGCTCCTTGAATAAATAATATTTGAAATCAAATATCGACGTATCCTCAGACGTTCGTCTATTAGCCCACGTGTAAACGAAAAACGACAGATCGAATTGAGTTAGTTCAGGCATGAATGTATTTTGAAAAAGATTTTTGGTTATTCTGAATTTTTAATTCCGTATTCCAAAGTCAAAATATTCAGGATGTTACACACAGGCTTTCAAAGGCGCAGAAAGATGCACGCCTTAAGGAACAACTTCGGGACGAGATTAGAAACGAGCTCCGAGAAGAGTTCGATTTGAAGTTGTTACAAGTGGAGGCTCGGATGGAGGCACGCCTCAGGGAAAGTGAGCCTGCTGTAGCTCCCATAGTAGAAACGAGCCCCACGCAGAGGCATAGCAGCTGCACATCTACTGGGGCGGCGGCACAAGAAACACCAGCCCCCACTATGGTGGACCACATAATGGTAAAACCAACACAAAACGTATATGTTCTCTTAGCACCACAGTACATTATAACATATTATAAAGACACGTATGAATCTATTGCAGGGACCCACATCATGCACCCTAGTCGTTAGGGTGACAAAAGACTTTGCAATTCCTGCCGCAGAGGGTCTTGCGTTCAAGCCCATGTCGAAGACCCGAGTGCATGGGGGGCAGCTGCTAGCCGGCCATGCCAAAGTTCAAGTGGACATGGTGAAGCCCGATTGGGTTGGCTTCACTCTCCCGCTCCCACCAAATGACGAGGTTCTGACCCTTGGAGCTGCACGTGGGACCTTTATCCAATGGCCCAAGCAGAACATTTAGATAAATATAACTCCTAGGCCAGCACCAAGTGCTCGTCCGGCGCCGCCGTTGCGTCCCCCTCCAGCTCTTGTATCTGCCCCTCCTGCCGTTGAAAAAGGAGATCAAGATCTCCAATTACAGTATGATACAGATTTTGGGGATGACGGACAAGAGGTCAGCAGCAGAGCACACCTCCCCTCCAGCTCTTGTATCTGCCCCTCCTGCCGTTGAAAAAGGAGATCAAGATCTCCAATTACAGTATGATACAGATTTTGGGGATGACGGACAAGAGGTCAGCAGCAGAGCACACCTCCCCCCAGTCTCCAAAAAAAGAAAGAGGGCGGCATCTTCTCCACCCAAGTTTGGATCACGCAAAAGAGCTGCTGGAAGGGGGAGAGGAAGAGGAAATGTGGAAGGGCCGCTTCTGGCTCCAAAGAAGCTAGATCTTGACAAGGCGCCATCAGCTCCTCCTACAGAATTCATATTAGGCATGCCATTGGTCGGAGACGACGCCTTATCGAAGATGGGTCCTGCATGCAAGGAGTTGCACGGGTACTACATGGAGAGGTCCAACGCAAGGACGAAGCATAGAGAGACCTCCATGACGGGCCAGCACGATAGACAGCCGTTCCTCGGCCCTAAAGGCTTTATTGCCGTAAACTTTCAAGATCTATGGGACCTCTATAGGGTGCGAGCGGTCGACACCAACCTCCTTAAGTGCTACTCCTTGTAAGTATTCTTACATACAAGATATGGTACTAACTATCCTTGTATTACGCTTACCCGGATTCTTGTCTTGCTTTTAGGTTAACTTGGAAGCATGTCCATCATAATGCTCCCCATGTTGCCTTACTCGATCCAACTGTCGTCAACAAGACAACTATGAACTACGATCGAGTCAGCATGGTAGAATATATCAAGGACTGCTTATGGTCCCGTCAAGACAAGGACTTTATTATGTGTGCATACTCTGAACAGTAAGCATGTACCCTACTTAGAATCAAATATGCGACGCGTATAGCTTTAGTATTTAACTCGCAATTTATTAATGTTGTAGTCGTCATTGAATTCTCCTGGTCATAGTGCCGAAGTGGAGTTTGGTATACTACCTTAACTCCAATATCAAAAAAGAAATATACGATTGGTCGGCGATCGAAGCTGCCTTGAACAATGCCTGGGACCAATATGTGACAAAAGGCGGGAGGCATAAGGAAGGGCATCCCACACTCGGTCACAAAAAGGACTTTTCAATACGTCAACAAGTTGGCAACCAGTGTGGGTTCCACGTCTGCCATAACATGAGGAGCCTCGCAGATAAGGTGACATTGCTCGACCTTGAGGTGTGTGCTTCAGTTGTTTATGTACATTAGAGAGGAGATAGCACGATTCATACTAACTTTCCAAGTATGTAGACTAACTTGGCGCCTCACATGCAGGAAAAACTTTCGGCGATTCCGGAAAACAACTTCGATATCATTAGAGAGGAGATAGCACAATTCATACTAGATGATCTCTTGTCGCCGAAAGGAATGTTTAGAGTAAAATCCTAGCCGAAAGAAAGGCTTTTGCGACAAACATTTGATTTTTGTAAATATTCTTTGTAATACAATTCTACACGTTCTTCTGTATATATTTGCATTTCTTAATTACATATAAACTTGTTTCAATTTATAACTCAGTTTTACAGATTTTGATACATGTCGGCGGTTTGGAGAGCAAAAAATGGATGTGAATGACATATATATGTGAATGGGTCTGTGGATGTTAATGTATATATATGAATTGGCTGTGGATTGGGTTTGATTTTGTGAATTGGCTGTGAATATCTGATGAAATGCTAGAATATGCACTGAATATGGTTGCTGGGAATATGGTTGCTGGGACTGTCATTTTTTGCAGCGGGTATGGCTAGCAAAGGCCTGAGGCTAGCCAAAAAAACAAATTTTATTTTTTTTTGCTGACTTACTCATCCCTGACGAGCATTTTAATAATGCCCGAAAGAGATACTCATCCGTGACGGGCTCCAAAAAAAGCCCGATAGGGATATAGACATCCCTGACGGGCTCCTAATATAAGCCCGATAGAGATAAGTCATCCGAACCAGGACTATTTTGACTCAACAGGTGAGGTCAAACCTATCGGTGACGGGCTCTTTCGAAAAGCCCGTTAGGGATGGGTAGTCATCGGTGACGGGCTGAGTAGTTTGCCCGATTGAGATTAATCATCCGTGACGGGCTCCTACCCAATCTGGTTTGACTTGTATTGCTTGGTCAATCTTATCTGCGACGGGCTACATTGTTAGGCCCGATTGAGATAACGTCCATCCGTGACGGCCTTGTGCCCGATTGAGATAGTTTCTCACATCACTGACCTTTGGTCAGTGATGGGGGCCCTACCCGATTGTGATGAGAGTTAATGCCCGTTAGAGATAGCTGATTCCGTGCTAGTGGCTACAGCCTGCGGCGCCTGTGCATATGCGATCGTCCTTTAATTTTTACGATAGAAAGGCTGTTTCTGGAGCACAACAATAGAAGTGTGAGACTGAACCCATCTACAGGGAAAGCTCAAAGTGAAGAGAAGAGCATTCTTGTCCATTGCGAGTTCAGGAGATCGATGATGTCTCCTTGTGTGCCTACCAAAATAAATGGAAACTTTATTATATAACGGCAGAAACTTTTAGCACGACGTTTTATTTCTCCACATTGATGTTTGCATTACTCTTTTTTACTATGATCTAATTTTATATCTGATGTTGGATAAAACAAAGCAATATTTTGTTGCCTTATTGTTTGGCTATGATTTTCATTAAAAAGATCTGATCGATGACACCCCCTTTCAGATCACGCTTTCTATTCTATTTTCGTTACTATATCGTGTCTGGTTTTGTTTTTATGATTTTAACGTATGATTCTGTTGATGAAAAATTCACGTCCAATAGTGCCAAATTCACGTCGACACGAACCATGTCATAACACACGAAGGCCTAGGAGATTTGATTAGCTCCGATACAGGTCCTAAAATATTGATAAAATACGGGCGTGCCAGTCAGTTTGATCCTGTAACTGACAAGATATATAAATTGAAGATTGCAGAGCCAATCAACCAACAAGCTAATATAGTAATTCCAGCCGATGTCGATAGAGTTTTGAGCAATAGGCTATATATCCAATGTGGATTCTGATACTTGAGTAAATAACGATATAACAGCAATCGGACAAGCAATAAGAACTTGTAATAATACAACAATATAATCCAATAGAAACCAACCGGCCAATAATGATATGATAGAGTAAATGTTGATCTGATGGTTAAAGCATACATTGGCTGGAGGTCCGATGTCGTTAAATTCAAATGATTAAATAATCAATGAAACCTTTGTTGCAATCGGCTAAAACCAACTTATATGTAATCTTTATAAACCGATGCAACGTTCAGATAACTCATTGGCTGAAACCCCGATGAAACCCTTATTGGCAATCAAAGGCAGGTTAGCTTTTATGATTCTAAGCACGACTTAGTAGGTCAAATCCAATTGATACAACACTAAGTATGAAAAGAAACATAAAGTTTAAATAATCAAGCCTTTGATTGATTTTTATGATGGTCATGTCTTAAATTTAACCAAGATAGTAATACCATCAAAGAGAAATTTAACGCATCAGATAAGATCGACTAATCCTCCAATGAAACATTAGCATGAACCTATCAGCTTAACAAGACTTAGATTATCAACAATAACCTAGTAGGTCGAACCTAATCAATGCAGCATGAGATTGTATATAATAATCTAATTCTCAATGAGCCGATAAATCTGTCTAATGTGATGGATATAACAAATCTATCTAAAATATCATTGTGATTGTAGAGAAATATCGGCTAAAACAGAAGATCAAACCTAACCAAAATAGTTCCAACTAAACCGATGCATCTCTAAACACAATGTTATTAAAGATAAAATCAAAATATTAAGTAGGCAAATATATCAACCGAACTATAGCGATCCAAGAGGTCGAAGCGATGCAGCCTTGAACAACACCAATGTAGCCGATACATTCACTAGGGCCGGCGAAATGTTGGACTTACCCCTTTGTCGGAGATCGAAAACCGATGCAGCCCCGCATCAGGTGCCAAGTTTTGCCGTTTGATAAGTAGAACCTCGAAAAAGAGGGTGGCGATACGCCGAGAGTTGTTGTATTGATCGACCTCGGGTGTACATATTTGTACTCTCAGACCGATATGAGTCCTAATTGGACACGACACAAGCTTTCCTAAAGATAAAAGAAAAAACAACTGACTATGCCTAATTAATAGATAAATTGCCACGTTGCATTCTCTTCAAACTTGGCATCTTCTGGATAAGCTTCCTTTAATTGATTAATTTTCTTAACCGAATCCACTGAGAATCCAACTGCCGGCGACTGATAATTCTCATTGACCGATTCCAGGACTCTGAAGCCGATGCTAACTCTAGGCTGATGATGATTTCAGGGTTTATCAAATTTTGACGTTAATAGATTTCTTCTGCTATAATCATGGTGAAACGAGAAACATTCTTTTATGGATAAACTAGAATAAACATATAATTAGTAGAAAACACCCAAGATTACTTGCCATGTCAGAATATAGGTTAAAATGGCTCAAACCATGAAATTTAACCCTAATCATTTGCAATTTTAGTTTTTTTCGTTGCAACGCACGGACACATTTGCTAATGTTAAATAAAAACTTAAAAATTAAAGGAGATACGTTTTGAAAAATTAAAGGAGATACGTTTTGAATAAACCTATACATACGGGCTATAAAATTGCCAGTCACGCCAACTGGCGCGTCCATTTTCAAGTTTGTTATCTGCTTGCCAGTATGTTCATTTGGGAGTTGACCTTTGAATGTACGATATTTGGTATTTGTTAGTTGCTAAAATACGGAAATATCAATCTGTGTTGTAGAAATATAAAGCTATATGTCTTCTTTGATTTAGGAACCTCGGTTTGAACGGTTTCCATAGTCTGATAAGTTTTGATTCGTATTCACTTCATTTCTGTATTATACATAATATCCGTTTCCGTTTACATGTTCAGGGTTACCGATTTTGTTTTCTTTTTTAAACATGAAATCGAATATGGTGGAGCTACTTTCCGAGCCGTTTTCGCCCGTAAGCATGAAGAGGGGGCGCGCGTTGCTGGCAAAGCTAGCTAGGCGAGCGAGGTGGCAGATGACTAGTTGACGACACAGCGAGACAGTGCTCGTACACAAGGACAACTAATCTGCCCGAGGAGAGAGAGAGCCTTTTGTGTCTAATACTTTTACTGGATAAGCACTAAACATACTACTGTTGGTTTACTTTGATTCATATCCCCTGTTTTTGTGATATTGATTCCATCCCCGTTTACCTTTCTCAAACAAACAATGTTAGATTTAATTGGGTAATTCATCCATTTAAATTAATTAAATCAAATAAATTTTAAGGCTCATTATGCTAGGAGTTATGTGTATTTATTCTTTCATAGGTTACCAGAAGAATTTTTGAGAATTACATTAATTGATTAATGGAGTGGTAATCAACGTCAATTAAATTACATTAATTGATGGTTGGTTGATGATGGTGTAGTGGAGAATGGTTGATGACTGGTTGATGACAGTCAGTTATTCTATTCCTCTTCCTATTCCATGAGTTTCTTCCTCTCACTTTCTTAACTAGTAAAATGCACATGCAAGTCAAGTTTTTTATAATATCAATCAATAGAAAATATAATCATATTAGAAAATTAGAAACTACATATTGAAGGATAATGAACCGACAGAACAAGTGCATATTCAGTTTTCCTGAACATTCTTGCTCTTCAACTATTGAATTGATAAAGCTATTAATTTATGCATACAGAAAGAACCAAACCAAAACAAGAAATTCGTTTCATATAGCCTTTTCAAAAGACTAACCACAATAAATTTAGAGGATGCTTAAAAACAACTTTCAATAATAGATAACAATATTATCAAATTGTTTCCATACAGCTGAATGTGTATGTTTAGCTATGATAAATAAATACATGCATGTTCTCTGTCAGCATGCCATATATTTGCTCCAAACCATCATCGTTGTCACTGGGTGTCTTGACCAAACTCTAGCACAACTGATGTTACCTATCAACAACACATGCATTTCTGCTAGTACATGTGCCTTATACCATGGAAATTTGTTATGCAATTACATGAAGGGAAGGACCAAATTGAAAACAGAACATAACCAAGTGGCAAAAGCCATACTGTTTTGCAACTTTCTTTAGTATCTTTTCCACATAAATTAATGAAAAGAGTAAAAGCAGCCTTTTATCTATTTTTTAAGAGCCACTTAGACAATCAAAATAAGAAGACATACAAATACATTAATTAAGTGGCATTTACCTTGGATGATATTCTTAATTATGAAGCTATATAAATTAAAGGATGTCACCAGCACAAATGCAAAATTGAAACCAGCTCCAGATCAAAGCCATATCACAATGCAACTAACAAGCTTAAACATAGAATTTACCCCAACGTTCCAGTATTTACTTTAGGAATAGCTCCAATAAACTGTGTAGCTAACCACCTTCAGTTGTTGTCTACAATGTTCAACCTGTATTATAAACAACAGAAGTAAGCCAATATATTTAGATGCCTAACAGCATTACACGGATACTTTTCGATGTCATGATTTCTCTTATTTCTAGATTTCAGAAACACTTACAAATCTAATCTATAGTTTTAGTAAAGTAGGGGAACAGAAGAAAATCTGATATACTTGCATGCATTACATACAAATTTGACCTTGGTAGGATTTTACTCTGCAAATCTAAACATTAATTGCCACAATAAATCAAAAACTATGTAATTTTTCTTCCCAAACTCAAACAAGATCTGAAACACCATTATGTGATCTTCACTAGAAGGAGTACATAGTGGTTCTCAAACTTCCTGACTGGCAACCACATTTCCTTACAAAACTATAGCACCCAATCAACACAATCACTGGATAGTTGCACCGAGTAGCTAGAGACCTAGAGTGCATAATTCGACCCATATGCAAAAGAAAATACATACATGACTGGATGGTAGGGAGCAGTGGAGGCTTCTGAGGCATAGATCATCACAAGGCATGAAAAAAGGAGGCGTTGGCATAATTATTCAGAAACACACACATGCATGTTGAAATAAATAAATATAGTAGTCTGATTAATATCTTGAAAATTAGAGCTTTGGAAACATGAATGAAGCATAGAAAGCTGAAACCTTTTCACAACGATGGCTATTAAATCAGGTATACCTAAATACATGATTCGGTTATGAAGTACATAAATTGGAATTGTCTTCTCCATGTGGGTCAAACATGCACTTTGGTTACATAAACCATACTACAAAATGTTATCCTACGGCTTTACCGGTGTGGTGGAGGTGAGTGGTCGCCCGGTCCAGGAAATTAAGCCTCCATATTATTTAGAGCACTATAAAACAAAATATATTGTGTACTGTTTAGCATTCCCAAATCACATAAAACCAAGCTGCTAGGAATAAATCATAATTTCTGAAATGATGGCAAACCTGGAAATTTTTGAAGTCAACCGGTTTCTTCAATTAGTTGGCCTTTACCGATTCTAGAAGTCAGGCAGCTCAGAAGGTTCAAGCTACATTTTTTTTCCCTTCCTTGACCACAACACTAACATCAAAGATGCCTGGCACAAGATCAGATTAAGACAACTATATAAGAAAGCCATTTAGAAACTTAATTTTCCAACTTAAGAAAACTACAATATCATCTAACAGCAATATCTTTAACATCATTGGTTTTTACTTTTGTGGAGTATGGTACAAAACCACAAATAAGCAGCGGAACCATTATTTGATATATGTCTATATATACATATCACGACACTTAATGTATATACCTGAATATGCACCAAATAAATTCATATCCACGGTGTTTTGTGTAGTGAGCTTAATCAAGTAGCTCTTGGGACTTGGGGATTAGCACCGGATCAATAGGGCATGTTGAACTGTTAGTCAATGCAGTAGTCCGATACACACAAAGAACCACATGAACCCTCACGGGTGAAACATAATATAGAACTTTAGGATTATACCTGACCGTTTAGGTTCCTATTCTGCTTGACCTGGGGAAGAAATATTTCAGCTCCTGCACTTTTCTATTGCAGCGTGTATAGAGGTAAATCAAATTGACAGCTGCATATAATTTATTATAGAATTTGTCATGTTAATTCAGAGTGAAAGTGAAACGAATACCTCAGAGGTAAGCACTGTCACCATGTGAAGTAGCTTTTCATCGGGCAGCATAACTTTTCTGAGAAATCAACCCAAGATGACAAATTGATTGAGCATAATTTTGCCAAACATTATTCTGCTATATATAACAACTTGAATGAGCATAATCATGTACAGAAAAACTTTAGTGGAAAAATAACAACGAACACTACTCTGCCGTATGTAACAATCATAACTATTATGCACCACCATACGTTCCCAGACTAAGTGGCATATCATCAGTATCGTTACTATTATTCCTAGTCACAAATTTGCAGCCATCATTGCTTTCTTTCTGTTACTAACAGAAATAATATTATGTTTCACCAAAAGAAAACCATTCAGCAAGTAGAGCAAAATATCAAGCAGGGAATCAAGAGCATAGTGCACAAAATTTATTTGGTTCCTGGGATAATGGGGTAAAACTGAAACACTACCAAACTACATATTTGGCAAGAAGAAATGCGAGCAGCAGGAACTACATATTTGGCAAGAAGTAATGCAAGCAGCAGGAAAAGGGCTAACCATTTGGATCAAGCCGTGTCTCCCTGATTGCCTCCGGTTAGGCAGCAGTCACATGTCCATGAAACTCAACCTGTGGTAACTCTAGGCTGGGCAAGCCCGGCCCCTTGATTCAATTGTCAAACATGAACTCAGTAATGTCAACACCAAAACATGTCGCATGGGAGGAATGGGGGAATGTAGTTACCTGGTCTCAAGGGATGCCGTCGTCGGTGGGTGAGGTCGTTGCGGTTGGCAATAGCGTCGGCCATCAGCAGGCCACGGGACGCGAGGTGGAGGCGGTGTCCCAAGCAATGCAGAACCATGCCACCTCCAGATTTGGCTCTGCCCGGCGCTGAGAAGATGCGGAGTCATGGAAGGGCGGACCACCTCCACGCCGGTGGGGGGAGACTACGATTTGAGGCGGGATTAAGCGATATTGTGGTGGGATGAAAAGATCGGATGCAACAATGTGAGAGAAGGCGTGGCGGTTGAGAGGAAACCAGAGCTGCGGCGGAGTGTTGACAGGCGTGAATCGGCGAGGACTTCTGCAGCAGCGGCCTCGGCGAGCAGCGACGGGAGGAGCAGCGGCGATCGTAGTGCAAGGAGGCGTTGGCGTGGCTGCGATGTCGTCCAGTGCGCGCATGGGGATGGGGAATTTAACTATTTGCCACTTTTACGTTGGCCAATAGCTCAAATACCCCTCTTAGATTTGCAGTTAACAATATGTCACTGGAGACAGAAGCTTTTCTATGTTTTTGTCACTTTTCGCACTGTATACCGCCACATGTTCTTGCCAGCATGGAATGGTACGTGAAATGACCAATATACCCCCCTGGTAGCAATTGGTTGCAATATAGAGCTGAACCCGAAACAATATTTGGGCAAATTGATTTGATACAACTTATTGCTACTAGCTGATTGTATAATTCATTTGACTGATATATATAACAGAAACAATATTTGGTAATATAGAGCTGCAACAGAAATAATACATATATAGGAGTGCAACAAAAACAATTTTTGGGCAATATATAACAGATACTAGTTTATGACAACACACACGTATATAAGGATCAATATCTTTAGCATACATATCCATACATATATCTCAACAAACTGAACAGCACACATATCGAAATAACAAGGCAGGAGTGTCTTAATTCATCACATCCCATCCAATATCTTAATTCATTAGCCATACAATTAATAGATTCATCACAGGCCACACATCATTACAAAAGCAGGCCATGCATAACAGGTCCATCAGACCATACAATGGTCTGTACATAACAAGTTTAGGGTGCCATATAACATGTTCATCATAGCATACATCATTACAAAAGCAAAATACATCATCATCAGGCCATGCACATTAGAAGTTCAAAATACTTGCAGATTGACGCATTTCAGCCATACATAGCAAAATACTAGCAGATTGACACATTTTATTTCAGAAGCTTTGGTGGTGATGCATTTTTTGGTTTGCTGGCTAGTTTTTTTCTTGGTGTGAGTTTCTTGGTTGGCTATACTGTTGCTTGGACCTGCATAGGTACTGCTACTTCAACAGAGATTTGACCTACCTCTAATGCCAACCTCCTATTGTTTTTTATGGGTGTAAGCAAGATAAGAAGCAAAGTTAAGTAAAAAAAAACAAGAAAACAACACAATTATGCCTTACCTCCTAGTGATTGATCCAGGACTACTTGTTTGTGTTGTATGCACTTGTGATTCTGTAGCTGCTTCTTTGGCTGCAGCTGGTCTTGTTCTTGGTGTATTCGCTTGAACATCAATTGCAGCGTGTTGGGCATCAGTGGCACCCTTTGCTTTCTTCCTTCCCACCCTTGTTTTTGTCTTCTTGTTTCTCTTCCTGTAGAACATTGGTTAGCGTAAGCAATACAATGTACAATAGCTAAAAGAAAGTAAAGCATAGTTGAACTAACCTTTTTCTAGTTCCAGTCAGTTCACATCTTGCACTATCCTTCCTGTGTCCAAACCATTGACAGTCCGGACACTGAACTTGCCTTGTGGCCTTTTCTTTGCCCTTTTCAAGAGCAGATGGGATCCTATTCTTTCTCTGCCTATCCACTCCTCTCTTCTTGGGTACTGGTGGAAGGAGCTTGTAACCTATGTCAACTTGTGGCCACTGCTTCTTGTCTGTGATGTTAGGGATAACACATGCATATGCAGCCTGAAATCTATGCACAGAGTAAGCTTTGTCAACATATTTCTCTATATCTGGCTGCTTAATAGTTGTGATCAGCGCCAATGCATGTGGATAGGGCTTCCCAGTAACCTGCCATTCCCTGCATGTACATGTCCACTTATCAAGGTACACCACATGCCTTGTCACCTCCTCATCCTTGTATGTCTCTGTAACCTCTGCTTGGTCAGGATTTCCTTTAGTAACCCTCAGATGGCCTAAACCTTTTGAGGCTTCATTCAACTGATGGATGACAACAGGAAGAATCATTCCATTGAGGGCTCTAGAGATCCTCCTTCTCTTCTCAAACAGGATTAAAGTTTTCTCCCTAATGGCATCTACATGAGCATCAACAGGCAAATCCTTCAAGTCTTTGATCCAACTGTTCCATGACTCTGCCAGGTTATTGTTGATGTAGTCACACTTGATAGCACAGTCAAACTTGCTTCTGGCCCACAATAGGCTGTGATATTCTTTAAGCCATTGTTTCACCTCTGGACTAGATGTTGTCACTTCATCCATCCACATGTCATGCTTCTCAAGCATGCATGTCTTAGCTGTAGGCCACATCTTCTTCGCATAGATTGACTCATGGAACAACTTCTTCATGTTCTCCATCAAATGCCTCATGCACTCCCTCTGTTCTGCCCATGGAAATACCTTGTGAACTGCAGTTTCCAACCCTTTACATGCATCAATGTGGATAGCTAATCATGGAACTAGACCAATTGCATTGCCTAGTTGCTCCATGAACCAAACAATGGCATATTACTTCACTGCCATTCTAAACTCATCCATAGAAGGGTAAAATGTTCCCACTGACATATCTGGGTCATCCCTGTCCCAATCCAACACATCAATGGGTACTTCATCGTCCACTACAATGGTTGCATCTAACATGTCTTGTTAAATCTCGATTGGAATAACAAGAATTACAGTTTCTTCTATAGCTGCTGCTGCCGTTTCTGCTCTCTGATCTGTTGCTTTGAAGCCCATGGCCTCAAAAACTTGATCCTCATTCAACAATACATTAATCACAATCTTACTCAGGTTCAACAAGTATAGCCAACTTACTCTAATCCACAACAACATTAGTCTCTCCTGCATTCCGTGGATGGCTAGAGGCATCACCCGTCCCTTCTTCATGACCAGAAGAAGAAACTTGAGTACTAATCATAGCAGAGAGAACTTGAGCACTTGACTGATCAATTGGATCTGCGGTTACCACACAAGAGACACCTTGAACACCTGACTCAATTGGATTTGCAATGCCTTCAATAGGTTCATACCCCTTTTTATAAACAACTTCAACACCAAACTCTACCAGCTTCTCATCCCACATTTAATTCATCCACTGCCCAAATTCTTCATTGGTCGTCAACTTACATTCAGTGCCAATTTTAGTGTCCAAACCCCAAACTAAAATTTCTTGGCTTGGCCCCCAGATTACCTTGATAGCCATTTCATCATGAAATTTATCCAAATTATACCTGCTGCTATTATCAACCCACCAATCATAGTCTTGCTCCGACATTGGTAGCATTCCATACTCTAGGTTCGCAACATACTTAGCAACCCTAACAACAAGTCTAAACGCATTGCCAGGATCAATCCTGACATAAACAGATTCATAAAAAAAACGGGTGTTAGAACACATCTAACTCCATGCATGCAACACAAAGTACAACCAGGGAGGGCAAGAGAGAAAATGAACTTGCCAAGAAGGTCAAACTGAGGGCTTCATCGTGCCGGAGGATAATGGTGACGATGCCCTACCAGGTCATGATGCGGTGTTGGGGAAGAATAAATGCTGAGACGATGCCCGAGCTGCGGATCTGACAAATGCGACGCCGCCGGTGGGATGCGGGTCCACTGGGCGTGGACTCTATTTGACCCAGCTTCAGCGGTGGAGAAGGACGGGACCGGCGCGGGGCAGTGGGCGGCGTCGATGGCGCAGGATAGGCAGCACTTCGATAGTGTGGGGCCGACGCGAGGCGATAGGCGTCGATGGCACGGGATGGGCAGCGCATCGACGGCGTGGGACAAGCAGTGCGTTGACGGCGTGGGGTCGGCACGAGGCGGCGGGCTTCGATCAGCGTGGCGGGCCGACGCGGGGCGGGTAGGTGTCGGCACGGCATCGCCCGTCGATGACAGCGCTCGGTTGAGGGAAATCGGGAGATAGGGGATAGAGCCTGATTTAGGGTTTTGGATGTAGGGGTATATTGGTCATTTCATGTGCCATTCCACACTAGCAAGCACATGTGGCGGCGTACAGTGCGAAAAGTGGCAAAAAAAATAGAAAAGCTTCTCTCTTCAATGGCATATTATTAACTGCAAACCTAAGAGGGGTATTTGAGCAATTGGCAAATGTAAAAGTGGCAAATAGTTAAAGTCCCCCATGGGGATAGCACAGCCATGGGCTCGGCGGCGGGGATGGGGAATCACGCGGTGTTACAGCTAGGGGTTAGCGCGTCCGCTCGGTGGGATAGGTGATTTTACCATTGCATTGCATGATAGAGATGCCCAGATCCCTTTTTTAGCCGTTAGATGAATAGATCGGACGGTTGAGGAAAGAAATGTGGATGTTTTGTGTATGTTTCCTTGGGTACACCTAGCAAAGAGTGTAACTACTGGTTTTTATATTAGTATAGATTAAGAAGAGTGAATTTGATCTTCTATGTGCGCTAGAGAGGACAAACTTTCATTCACTTCCACTTCTATTGCTGCTATGGTGAGCTCATCCCGGTGAGTGTGTGCACACGTGCTACGAGAGCAGACCTCCGGAACCACCGCCTCCTTGATCTTGCACTGAGAGGAAGCGAATCAGGTTTTTGGGAAGTACGTCGCATGGCTGCTTGCTGGTGTTCGTGAATGACTACGTCGACTACTTCCTCTTCATCATGGTCGGTGACGAGAACGGGAACGGCAACGGTGGAAAGGTGATGACAATGGCAACGATGGGAATGGCAATAGCAACAATGGGAATGGCAACGGTTCTCCTTCCACTACCATTGCAACCACGGTTGCAGCACCATATGTTATTCTCTTCTTCTTTTCTTTTCTATTGATTCTGTTTATATGCGCAAATGAGTTAGATATGCTTGTTTTATGGTTCACACCTATAGCATGTCTGTTTTGCGTATTCCAGTTGTTGATAGTAATCCATCTATGGTTTATGTTTATGTTGTCATAGTTTACTCTTATTTTCTGGATTAAATATTATGGTGAATTACTTATATTTCCAACAACCCAAAAACCTAATTATAGACAATTTTCACCTACTGGTTTTGCGGCTGCTCTCAAACCCACTGTATGGCATGCCAAGGTTGTGCTATAGTTGACGACCATGAACATTTTTCACGTATCAAATCGTAAGCCTAAAGGAATGATAATTCATGAAGAGGAGAAGTCGTTCGAGGTTGCGACAACCTCTTTCGAGGTGCCGTGATTAATGTTCTTGGTGAGAACCTAGTGGATGCATACATGCTCATTCCTTCTCGAAAGGAGATGTAGGATGCGCTTGAGGCTAAATTTGGGGTCTCTAACACAGGTAGTGAGTTGTATGTCATGAAGCGATTTCATAACTACAAAATGGTCGATGATCGTTCTTTAGTTGATCAAGCTCATGAGATATAATCTATTGCCAAGGAGCTCAAAAATTTTGCATGTGTGTTACCAGATAAATTCATCACTAGTTGCATTATTGCAAAGCTTCCATCTACATGGAGGGATTTTGCCACACTCTAAATTAAACACAAGAGACAGGAGTTCTCGGTTGAGAATCTCATTGGGTCTCTTAATATTGTGGAGAAGACGAGGATAAAAGACACACATGGTAAAGTTAATGAGGGGAATTCGAGTGCCAATTTGGTATAGAAGAAGAATTTCTAGTCCCCCAAGAACAAGAACAAAATCAAGCCTGACATCAAGAAACCAGTACAAACTATCAACTTCAAGAAGAAAACAAGGGAACTTGTTTCGTTTGTGGTTTTCCTGGGTATTGGGTCAAGGAGTGCAAGGACCATAAGGTAGCAAACAACAAGGCAATTTTTCTTGTGTTGTTATTGGCGATACTGAGATGGGAACTTTTGGGTATGGTAATTGTTGACGGTCGTTAAGTACTAATGCATGAATTATAAAATAAAGTGAAGGAGAAATGAGCCAACATGCAAAGAAACACACTTCCAACGAATCACGTGAGAGCACATGGATTGATGGGCCCACATGTCAACTAAAACTGACTTAAAGTGGGGCCAAACCACCATGTACCGTCTTTGGGACTCACATGCCAGCCCTTAGAGAAGGTCGGTGGGGCCCAGGGGTCAGCCGAACCACCTCTGCCTCCTCTCATTACCACCTTCCACGTGGACACTCAAGATAGCTTCCCAGTGATGATTATGGGTGTACCGACATCAGAAACCGCCTTACAACCGTCATTAGCAGGTATCAAAGAAGGAAAACTTCTCACTTCAGAACACACACTTAAGGAGCCATTCTCTCTATTCCGTATTTGTATTCTCTCTAGTATTAATGGAGTTAGACTTAGAGTAGTCTTCGATTCCATAATCTTTTCGTAGATTTGGGTATGTTTTAGTACTTTACTCTCTTTATAAGATTATGAGTTTAATAAATGAATCATCTTCTTTACTTATTAGTTATGTGTTCTATGACTAGTTTATACTTTAATTATATGCTTGACTTAATTAGGCTAGTTGATCTATGCCATGGCATCGGTCCAATGATCTTAACGGATTGCACTAGTTCTAACTTGTCCATTCGTAGGGTGGGAGTCGTGGGGGAATTAGTGTTATTATTTATTAATGTGAGCATGGTGCTTAGATTAATTAAATACCATTGGATGCGGGTATACCCCACGGAAAGTGAGGTAGGCGACAGGTGGTGACAGCCCTGATCATACTTTGTATTCCTTCACGTCTGGGTATGATATAAGAGTTCATAAATTTTGACAATATTTTTCTATCTTGAATCTAGATGTCAAATTTAGGTGTTAACAACTATGCTTCACTGATATTTGCTTTCGAGGAGATGTGGTGTTTTTGAGATCTATGTTTGTTGTCCTGTTTCTCTCACCAACTGCCTAGCTCGTTATTTGGATATCAATATATTGACTTTTCTTCCTTGTTGAGGGTAATATACGTAAAAAACACTCAAACCTGGCACCACAGTAATTAAAAAAGAAAAGACATCCCAGCTCTCGTAGTCTCTCTCTTATCCTGTCAGCATTTTATCTAGGAGACAAGTAAAATTTACTCATATATTTTATCCATAGTTTGAAAAAATATGTTGCTTAATTTTTGCCACCGCTACCTTGAGATTTTTGTCTTGTTGGAGTCCAGACAACGATGTGTCCTACTAGTGAGACTCGACAGCTAAGAAAGTTCATTGAGTGCACGTTTCATCACCTTCTTGCTTGGTCTGTTTTGCTCGATCTGCTTTGCTTTTTTAGTGAGTTTAGTTCTCTTCTTTACTTCAGCAAAACTTGCTCTCATATATAAGACCATTCTTATTTTCTAGTTTTCTTTCAAAATACTAGTGACCGTGGAATATCATAGCTTTTGAATATTACATTCGTAAGTACTCTCTGTTTCATTTCATATTTGCTTCATTTCATATTGTAAGATGTTGTTTGGACCTTTTTTATAAATTAATTTTTTTACGTTTGATCAAATTTACAAAAAATATAATAATATTTTTGACATCAAATAAGTACACTATTAAAATATATTCAATGTTAGATTTAATAAAAATAATTTGATGTGAAAAAAGTTACTATATTTTTCTATAAACTCAGTCAATTTTATGAAAGTTTGACTTAAAACAGTCAAACTTCTTATAATATGAAACAGATGGAGTATCCTTTTGCATAGTGCACAGCTTATACAAAATGAGTTATTCTTTTAGTTCTCGAGTCAAAGGCAGACACGGTTGAAATTAATATGAACCAAGAATTGCCCTAGACCACTTGAACATTATTGAACTCCAGAATATGGCGACACATTGAACATCTGCCCTGACTTCATGACGTTCATTCATGATTCATGAATAGTCTTTTGGTCCATTGTTTCAATTACACCATGCATCTCTTTTCTCTGTATCAAAACTAATAGATCGAGCATACCATAGCAAGGGACGAAGATTAAGTGCGCACACAAAACAAGACAAGCTATTAGCACATGAATAATTGAGTTTTAATTATTAAAAAATTAAAAAATAGATTTATTTTATTTTTTATAGTAATTTTGTATATAAAGTTTTCGCATGAAAGACACCATTTAACAATTTAAAAAGCGTGCTAACAAAAACCGAGGAAAAACCTGCATCTTTATTAGAAAAGAACTGGGCCTAAGAAACCGTCGTGCTGAACAAGGGTTTCCCACATTTCAAATTCAAAATTTATGAAAACCACCTTAGGCATAATCTATCCATTATTTGCTAAACTGTTTAGAATGCAAAAAATTTGCCCCTTACTAGAAAATTTAGCAATATCATGTGAAATTTTTTACGCCCTGCAATAAAATTCCTGCAACAATATATGGTTGTTGTGGCAAGCTAGATGTTAATGTTATCAACTATATTTATCAGTTGTGTTTCATCTCATATTTTTAGTTTACAAAAACACTCCCTCTATATAAAATTATAAATCCATATAGGATAGTGCCAAGTCAAAACCTTTTCTATTTTCACCAATAGTATCTATAGATCTATATTGTTTTAAATTCTAATAAGTTTTATATTATAAAAATATATTTTATCATGAATTTAGTCACCTCAACCTTGTGTCCATAACCATAGAATAGCACATCAGTAGTAGTGCTGGTTGGGAAGGACCATCGGGCACTGATTGCCCAACCGGCACTAGGTATTTGCCACTGATGAAGGGACTCAATAAGTGCCGGTGTAGAGAACCAACAAAAGTAGGTTTTATGAGAAAAATAAAGAAGGTCGCTCCAATCGAGCTGATGCTTGGAGCTCCTCCCGGCATCCACATCCACTCATTCAAGAACAGCAAGAACATCACAGATCAGAATCCTTGTTTCCAAAATGGCACACATAAGCAAGTTCACATATCAAGAACATAATCAAGTCATCCAAGAAGTTACCCATTGAGAACTTCACATCCATATACAATAAAAGTCAACACAGAATAAAATTTCAATGTAGAACATCACGCATATGGAAACGGTGCTGGTGCAAACTGGGGGAGGGACACGAGGACGAGGTGGCTAGAGTTGAGCTTGGGCAGATGGAGGTGGCTTGTGGCAGTGGTACTTCGGAGAAGGAGAGGCGCCAGATATGGAGAGGGGGGATGTGACGGTGAGAAGGAGGCGGCGATGGGATCAACTGTATGGTACTGTTGGGCCAATCTAGACAACAGAGCTGAGGTGTAGCGCTGAGGTGCGTGCCACGAGACAATGAGAGGAGCGCCACTGGACCGCCTTCTCAATCTCGCCCTCAAATTACCCTAAAAATGATGACACTGGGGAAACTGAGGTGGAGACAGAGACGAGCTAGCAGACAAGGATGGAAGCAAGGAGTGTGGTGTGCTCCTTGCAGATATGGAGAGGGGGGAGGTGATGACGGGAAGGAGGCGGCAACGAGATTGACCGTATGGTACTGTTGGGCCAATCTAGGCGATAGGGCTGAGGTGCAACACTAGGGCGCGTGTCACGAGACAACGAGAGGAGCGCCACTTGGCCATCTTCTCGGTCTTGCCCTCCTCTTACCATAAAAACAATGACACCCGGGAAACTGAGGTAGAGACAGAGACGAGCTGGCGGACAAGAATGAAAGCGAAGAGTGTGGTGTGCTCCCTGGTGGTGGTGTTCGGATTTATGGGAGAGTGGGAATTTGTGGGAGAGAGAGTGGGAGATCTGTGAAGGGAGAAAGAGGATGAAGAAATAAGAGATAGCTAGGTTTTAATGTGCGGTCGGCCCCGTCGATCGGCTTGGCTCGACCTTGGCCAGAGGTCGATTGTCACTACCTCAGATAGCCTAGGGATTCATTGATGTATGTTCCATACATAAACTGACACTGATGAGGACGTTATCAGCACCAGTTCAGCACATAAATCAGCATGGATGAGGGGTCTCTGATGTCGGTTCTTGTTGTGGGTGCAAGCATGCCTTGCTAGGTGGGTGGGAGAGACCTATTAGTGTCGATTTTATTTTAATTGGCACTGATGAGTTGATGAGTAGATGAGTAGGTTCAAATGCAGTGTTCTGAGGTAGTGGTTGTCAATGAATATGAAATTTCAGCTATATATTGATGGTCAATTTTATTGACGCTCGACTCAGGACAATCCGAAATGGATTCATATCGATATAGCGAGAGTATGAAATATCCTGAGTTAGCACGCGATTTTCCATTTTGTCCGTCATACAGCTGGCTACATATGTGACAGAATATTTGACCAGGTGACATGTCAAAATTAACTGGCACCAGCATGATCCAGTCTGCCTTTTACAATAATAGAATCAACCTACCGTATCATCAATGTGAACTTACAAAAAGGTGCCGAGATTCTACCCCATGCAATCTACGTACCTTAAAGGTAAAATAAACTAGTGAAAGTGCACTTTTCTGTAAACTACTGCCATGCATTTCCTGCATCTAACTATAGTTTGCCAAAAGTCAAAGTTTTTTCTTTCATAAAACAAAAGCAGATAAGCAGCTGAATTAAAATATCCCAATTACAAATCCAGCTGCCTAATTAAATGAAACATTAAGTAGAACTTCAGCCGGCCTGCCCAGATGCACGGGCACATTATTTATTTAAAGTGTAATAAATTTTGTTGTCATTAGGACTAAAATATTATGACATTTTCTTTAATATTATTTGATTATATTTAATAAATTTAACTGGGTGGGTGGTATGAAATTTTAGTGTTGAGCATATTACTAACTTATATAATTTATAGTCAATATTTTTCGTTCTCCCAGAAACATCCTCTTTGAGCGTTCATCGGCCGCCACATGTCACATCGAAGAAACTATATGAGATTAATATTAAAAACAGATCTTGGCTAGGAAAGGAGAGGCAGAGGGATTTTGTTCTTAACATCCATTTGATGGCTAAAAACAGTAGGCCCACAAATTTAAATGAAAACCGATGATTGGATGTCTTATTTTTGAAAAAAAATAGGATTTTTTTTAATTTATTAGAATGTCACGTGATAGCTTAGTAGCTTAGATAAAGTGCCACGTGGTGTATTAAGAGTGTTTATAGAACGTTTAATGGATTTTTAATATATAAAAGATAGATAGATAATGAGTAAATTTTATAAAACTATAGATCTAAGGTCTTGTTTCAAAAAACTACAGATTTGGCGTGAAATTTCTCACAAAACTATAGATTTAGAATGAAATGTCACTAAAATAAAAATTAAGTAGCAAATTTATCACAAAATTATAGCTTTAGTGTCAATTTATCTCAAAACTACAACGTTTATAGCTCTAATGTTAGCACTAGGGATTTAAACTCTAGAATCTGTTTTTTTATGATAACTTCAATATTAAACCTGTAGTTTTGTGATAAATTTTAATATAAAATCTATAGTTTTGTGATATTTGGCCTTAAATCTGTAGTTTTGTGATAAATTTATCGTTAAATCTATAATTTTGTGATATAACGTTTTATAGTTTTATGATAAATTTATCGTTAAATCTGTAGTTTTATGATAAACGTCTTAAATTTGTAGTTTTGCGATAGTTTGATCAAAATATCTATAGTTTTGTGAAATTTATCCATAATTCTCCGATAGATACTCCATGAGACATGCATACAGACATGTTGAAGTACTGGAATAGGCGCATACGGCATACAGACACCTTGCATTGTACGGCGCCTATAATGTCACAGGGAGGACTAATTATTAATGCATTCGTTGGTAGAGGTTGGTGATGAGATAGAAGAGATCCACGCAGATAACAATGACTTTGACCGCATCACCTTCTGACTTATCCATATTATTTTTTTTCAATTACACTGCTTTCTGCCGCCGTTATATATGGCCTTGAGATTGGTATCCTTTCGGAGTCCTGACAACGTGATGTTGACCTGGCGCAGTTGACATCGAAACAGAGAGAATTTTGCTAATAATCGAATGAGCGGTTCATCTATCGTTTCGCTTTTCTTTTTATGGTTGAGTTAATTCTCCCTTTTACTCCAAATGAAATTTATCTCGTCATTTTCATCATGCAATATATTTTGTTTCTTGACAAGTACTAGCAGTAACTGACGAAATTAAAGATCATCGCTTCTTAATTTATAACCCAGTATTCCACAACTGTTACGTAATATATTAGCCTGGTTTCGCATGGCTTATACAAAAGTGAGTAAATATTTCAGTTCTTGAATTAAAGAAATTAGACATTGTTGAAATGAACCAAAAGATACCGTCATCCGCTCGAACACCCCTCAAATATAACCTGGCAAATTAGCACAAATCTCTGCCATGGTCAACTGGCGGCACCTGGTATTTGCATCCACCGTCTCGGTAACAAGAATCGATGCCGAGTTGCAAATTGAAGCGCCGTGCTGAACACGGTTTCTGTTCATTACAAGTTGAAATCTTATCTTTCTAAGAAAACGTACCCTTGTTCCCTTGACGAACATTAGGCATGCCATACATCGCTTTGATCACTTGACGAACAATAATTCTCCCCTGAGCTCTTCCTTCGAAACTGGTAATTAAAAAGCTCTTGTAAAATTCCTGCCGCCACAAATTATTGCGTAAAGCTTGTCAAGGTCGGGATGTGACCCGCAAGATGCTACCTTTGTCCTATAATTAATATATAACAGATTTTGCCTATTTTTTTGTCAAAGTCATCGATCCGCCAATTGCTACGTAAAATATTCATCTAAAACAGAAGATATTAGGTTTTCATGCCTTGGTAATTAAACTAGCAATTAAGACAAAAACTAGCTCAATCAAGGAAGCAAAAAGTACCATATCAACGTATAGTTACTTCTATTATTTGTGTAAATTACTTTTGGACTTCACTAAAGTTACTTCCCAAAGCAATGTAGCTATTTTTAATAATGACAAGAGTTAACTCTGTTGATGTGTTTGGTTACTTCATCAGTCAATGCACATTATATTTTTCAAACTTTGTACTATTAGAACACTTTCAAGTTTTAACTCTCTCGCCATAAAGTTAATTCTAATATTATGGAGAGTTTCTTTTGTTAACATCTCTAGTTACTTCTGTAATTTATATGAATAATTTCTAGACTTTATTGAATTTACTTCACATAGCTTCATATTTTAATTCCCACATTAGGCAGTACCTACCTATATAGCTACTATATTTTGAAAGAAGTAGGCAAATACATGTATTGTTTACATAAAAAACATTATAACGTTTTTCATGTGCACGTTTTCTGAACGGCTAAATGATGTTTTTTTAAAAAAATAAATCTATAGAAAATTTGCTTTAAAAAATCATATTAATCTATTTTTCAAATTTAAAATAAATAATACTCAATTAATTATGCAGACTCACCATGTTTTACATATATTCTCTATTTTCTCCTTTTTGCTCCTCTAAAACACAACCTAATTTAGTTACTATTTGAATGGAGTTGAAAATATGTAAGCACCATAGAAAATATATAGTGCAAACTTCATAGTTCATATGTAGCACAAATTAAACATGCATGAAAAGTACCGTTGGATTTAAAATAGATGTTTAAGATTTCTTCTCCCTCTGAGTAGAAAAGATTACTCACACATAAATCTAGGATTACAAAAAAATACTCAAGGTTAAATCTAGGAGTAATAGAATTACGTGGATAAATCTCATACATTCATTTTTATATCCGAAAATAGTTTTCAATGTTTACATTAGCTATATATGAATTTACACTACATATTTTTCATCATCTACACATGCATGCAAGGATTTAACGGTGCAAGAGGAAACTAGCTAGCCAACTAATCGTGGAGATGGAGACGGCATGCATCGGTCTCAAGGGTTTTGGCGTGATTTGCATGGTAGCGCACGCGCTTAATTCTTCTCACATCGCGTGGCTCATGCGCAGACCAGACGGATGTCTTCCTGTCTCACGATAGCACGAACTAGTTAGATTTTAAGAATACGGTAGGATGATCCTTGGGACAAGGCAGTGATTGGTGGCACACATAGCTAGCAATTAAGTGTTAGGTACGTAGGATGATGATAAAGACACGTTAAGCTGACCCTCCAAAATCAAAGGTGATTACGCAGGTAACTACAAGTTTAATTTGACCGGCCGATCATGCTGGGATTTTTATGTTTTGTTCGTACATCATGCTGCTTCCTGAGCTGACGTACGCTACCATGTGTGCCCTGCTATATATTCGGCTCGATCAAACATACATCCTGCCATATAGTTGTAGACGGCAGAGCAAATTAAATAGTAAACTAGCTAGAGAAAGCTGCAAACAATGGAGCGCCACCAGAGCTCCTCGACGGCGGCAGCTGCCGTCGTTGCTGTCTCCATGATCATCCTCGTCTCCGGCACGGCCATCCCATCGGCGGCCGCAGCGGCCGTCGAGCACACCTTCGTGGTATAAGCATGAGGACCATTTCGATCTCCATCTTGCTAGCTCGTAGTAATATTTGCTGTTGAAGGGTTATTTGGTAGTGTGGATGGGCACCAGGGATGGAAATTTCGGTTCAAAATTTTGGAAAGGAAATATTTCAAGCGAAATTTTCAAAATTTTTAAAATATTTGTGAATTTTATCATAATTTATTCAAATTCAGTAAAAATGTGTTAAAATTTCAAAAAAATAGTTCGAAATATCTGAATTTTTTTTTTGAAATTTCTAAAAATTTGGAATTTCGGTGCCCACCGAAGTTTTCTTTGCTTTCCGAAACGAGAAACCCTGATGGACACACAACTTGTGGAATTATTGGGCAGGTGAGCCAGGTGAATATGACCCACTTGTGCAAGGAGATGGCATTCACGGTGGTGAACGGGCAGCTCCCGGGGCCGACGATAGAGGTCACCGAGGGAGACTTGGTGACCGTGCATGTTGTCAACAAGTCGCCATACAACTTAACAATCCATTGGTAACTCAACTGCATGCTCCCTCTACCAGCTTATATTTTTTGAGTTTGTTCAGTCACTCTTTTATTTTAAAAAATCCATGCAAAAGGTGTGTGTTATTCTGCATATACTGTAATACTTCTAAATACGTTTATCTAGCTTTGTCATAAGTCAGACTTCTTTAACTTTAACTATCATTATCTCAAATTTTATACATATTTAACATATATAATATACTACTACTATATTCCTCATGAAGAATACTCACATAATATATAACTATTTCTATTTAGATAATAAATTTTTATAGGTCTGGCTATCGAGTATAACATTCGAGAGATCGTGTGGATTTATATTTGTGACATGAGGAATCCTTAATACAAGTCCATTAGATTTGTGCTAAACAAAATATTATTAACTTTGACCGTGACAACAAATAATATACTTTTTGGATATATATTCAAATTAAAGTGCTATATTTGATACCTGTCTTTCTGTGTTCTACTAATATACTAGCTAGATAAGAGGAAATTTCCTGTAGTAATGAAATTAAATACCCTATACTTCGCATTGCTTTCACGCACACATTGACCATGATGGTTTCTTTAAGATCTAGACAAGCAGTGTAGTCATTTTTAATGATGTATGTGAAAATTTCTGAGAATCTTAGGATAAATTAAGCAGCGAGAAAATAGATCATCATGCCCCTCATTAGATAGCTGCGACCACACTCTTAATTGCCTTAATTTATGCCAGTTAATTCCTGCAGTGACATTTTTGCTCGATGATCATAATATTTCTTCTGTCTTTCGATGCATCGATCATCACAGGCATGGAGTGTACCAGTTGCTGAACTGTTGGAACGACGGGGTGCCGATGATCACCCAGCGCCCCATCCTGCCCAACCACAGCTTCACCTACCGGTTCGACGTCGCCGGGCAGGAAGGCACCCTGTGGTGGCACGCTCACGACGCCTTCCTCCGGGGAACCGTACACGGTGCTCTCATCATACGGCCCAGGCACGGCGCCGCCTCCTATCCGTTCCCCAAGCCTCACAGGGAGATCCCCATCGTCATAGGTTCGCGAATATATGTGACTCATAGATTCAACATGAATTTCACATATGAGTCCATAGTACTATCTCTGTCTCAAAATATAAAAGATTTTTATATATTTTAGGACGAAGATAGTATACAGCAAAATGATTATGTGAGCTGATGATGAACTGCTTTTGTTCGTCTATGGCAGGGGAGTGGTGGGAGAAGGATCTTCCACAGGTGGACAGGAACATGACGAACGGTTACTTTGATGATTACTCCAGTGGGTCAACAATCAACGGCAAGCTTGGAGATCTCTTCAATTGCTCCGGTAATCAGCTCTTACTCGGAAAACTCTAATCATCGGTTAAGAGGATATCTTCTCATTTTTGCATGTCGCTTAAAAAGTCATCAAAAATTTGAAAAAATTTAGTAAGATAGATTAATATGTGATATGTCACTCTACAAACATGCATGTTCAAATTAAACTTATATAAGTAGAAACAAAAATAACAAATTTGACTATAAATAGAATGCGTAATTCATGGTCAAATTTATTATTTTTGTTTCGAATTGTATAAATCTAATTTTAACTTCATGTTTGTGAAAAAATATATCATATATTGATCTATCTTGATAATTTTTTTAAAATTTTATGATGTCTTTTAGATATCATACATGAAACGAGTGGATGTCCCCTCGAGGGACAAAAATCCACTTCCTTACTCTCATACATCCCCCATCCTGTTGTTTTAAGTCAACTATTTGAAAACAATATGAACAAATTTCTCTTCAAATATAGTTTCATTGAGTTATATGTTTTAATTACGATGTTGTCTAAAACATCATTATCAAGATTCATGTAGAAAAGTGAAGTCTTCGTGAAACAAGGTGAGTATACTGTACCTACATATATATACATCCATGCATATCTAAAAGGATTCTTACTACTTTATGGAATGGAGTGGTTGTTCCCATCTGTATTGAGTCTGGATATTTGAAAATGGTATGAACAAATCTGCCATAAAATATATTTTTCATAAATATTTTATAACAAAAAAATATTATTCAAATTTGTATGATGAACACATTAATTGTCATTTTCTAAAACATATTTTCTTTTGGAACGAAGGGAGTATAATATACCTACATATACGTCCTTGCATATAGAAAATGATTAATATTTTCTACTTTAATGATGTATTTTTTGGTTAATCCCTTTCAAAAGGGAATTGAGGAGAATTGGAAGAGCATAAATTATTCAATCTCAATCCGTTTTAATCTCTTCAACTTGAGAATTAACCGAATAAAACCTGAATGGATTGGTTCCAGGGGTGAAGCCACGTTGGCTTTTCCTGGTGCACAGGAATTCTGCAAATTACCTCTAAATAACAATTAGTCTCAATATATTATATATGTCAAATTATGCATATAATTTATTCTATATTCGCCATTGAGTGGTGCTGAATTATATTGAAGGCGTCTTGGAAGATGGGTACGTGCTGGACGTAGAACCTGGCAAGACGTACCTGCTGCGAGTAATCAACGCAGCGCTCTTCTCCGAGTACTTCCTCAAGATCGCCGGCCACAAGTTCACGGTGGTCGCCTCCGACGCCAACTACCTCAGTCCCTACACCACGGACGTCATCGTCATCGCGCCTGGCGAGACGGTGGACGCCCTTGTCGTCGCCGACGCGGCCCCCGGCAGGTACTACATGGCCGCCCAGCCCATCCAGGCGCCGCCGCCCGACACGCAGACGCCAGAGTACGCCACCAGAGGCACGGTGCAGTACAGCAGCATCAGCAAGAATTCAAGCCGTGACGCCGTAATGCCGGACATGCCGCACCAGCACGACACGATGAGATCCGTCTACTTCCGCGGCAACCTGACCGGCCTGCGCCACCGCCACCGGCATGTTCCGGCGCGCGCCGACGAGCGCCTGTTCGTCACGCTCGGCCTGGGCTCCATCTGCCGCCACGGCGGCGCGTCCTGCAAGAGAGGGGGAAACCTACAGGAGTCCATCGTCGTGGCGAACGTGAATAACGTCTCCTTCCACATCCCCGCCTCGACGGCGACGCCGATCCTCGAGGCGCACTATTACCACCGCCGCGCCGGCGCCGGCATGGGCGACCCGGCGCAGCATGAGGAGGAGCTCGCCGACCGGCCGCCGAGGGCGTACAACTACACCGACCAAGCCCTGACACCGTTCGGGCCCGAGGAGATGCGGCTGGAGCCGACGTCGAGGGCGGTGGTGGCGCGGCGGTTCAGGCACGGCGCCACGGTGGACGTGGTGTTCCAGAGCACAGCGATGCTGCAGGGGGACTCAAACCCGATGCACCTGCACGGACATGACGTGTTCTTGCTCGCGCAGGGCATCGGCAACTACGACGCTGCCAGGGATGAGGCCAAGTACAACCTAGTGAACCCGCCGAGGAAGAACACCGTGCTCGTCCCCAATCTTGGCTGGGCAGCCGTCCGATTTGTCGCGGACAATCCAGGTGAATATTAAATTTTCTTGTGCGCACGTTTTATATACTTATTACTATCTCGGTTCCACAATAACTTCGTTTTTTATCCATCCCATATAAACCAATATAAAGATAGAAAGATTAATTAGAATGTCCTCTACTTTAACAAACTCTAATGCAATTCTCGCTACTTTTACAAATCCCAATACATTTGGCCCTCACTCTCGCAAACTTCAATACATTTGTCCTCCACTTTTATGAACTCCAATACAATGGTTGCTTGACATATTAAATTACTTTTGGGTCAAATAAGTTGACAAAAGATTAGTTATTTTGGAATGGATGGAATATGTATCATGAAAGCTGCAAATTATTTTCAGGTATTAATTCACTGAAATATCAAAATATATGGCCTTTTTTAGGACTCCCCATAGTCTACAAAATGATATACCTTGACCAACTATATATTGATCACATCAAAATTAAATATGATGTTTTAACTAAAGGAAAATTTAATTATTAAAGTACTTTTAATGTTTAACCTAGTAATACCATATATTGTCTATATAAATAATTTGTTTATATGCTATCATACTCATATATTTTGACTAAAGTGTATATGTTATCATCCTCGGATGACGATATATATATCAGACTATAAATACCCACCATTGTTTGAAATAAAACTATTTGTTGATGTTAACAAACAACTAAAAAGTTCGTAATTTAATCGATGGTTTTCTTTAAATATACACTGAAAAATTTGTCTTAGTTGAACTCCTATGTATGTAGGACTCCAAGGATATAATGCATGGTTTGTTTTGTTCTGTACACAGGGGCATGGTTAATGCATTGCCACTTTGAATTCCATTTGTCGATGGGCATGGCTGCAGTGTTCATTGTAGACGATGGGCCAACAATGGATACATCCCTCCCCCCACCACCGGAGGATTTCTTGGACGGAAGGCCATGATGATAATCTCCTCTCCTGCGAAATTAATTCTACCTCCAAGTCTCAGGAGGCATGGAGTCTAAAAAGATAATTTTCCACCGTCAATAGTTTTCAAATAAACTAAATAAACTTATGAATCATGCATGTATGTTTTCTTCGAGACAAAATGTATCTATGTGATTTTCATATAGCTTTGTTAAATATTCATTAGCTGTTATGCCAAGAAGATTTATATATAGAGATAAGTGTGTGCCTATATATGACAATTATCTTATTCATAAACCCATAAGGACACGGGGTACGTGTGTGTGCCCCTTCTTAAGGGTGAGTACGCATGCTTACATGTAACTATTTGCGTCTCTCTAATGTATTGTAATAAGAAAAGACATATACAGTCACTACGATGCTATCTGAAACAGTTCTACTGCATCACACGAGTGTAAGAATACATAAACGCACTCGCTACGAGCAACGCCACTCACTACTTAAAAAAGCATTTTGCATATGCAGTCAAATATTATCTTTTCATGTAGTTGGACTGACCATCTGCCCGGAGATGTATGTGAAAATAACGATTTTTCCATGTGGGTCGCGCACCTACATGCAAAAATCCGATTTTCGCGTGTGGGTGTTTATGTCGTCCACACGCAAAAATAAAAATTCAAAAAAAATTAAAATCCCAAAAAATAAAAAATCAAAACCCTAGCTAGCTCCCATCCAAATCCATCATGGCCGCTCGTCGTCTTCACCGTCGCGGGGCCGGCGATGGCAGATCCTGCTCGGGAGAGAGAGAGAGAGAGGAGAGGAGAGGAGGTGAGAAATGAGAGGCGATGCGTCGTCTGTGCAGATAAAACGGAAGGGCTCGATCCTCTTCTCATGCAAGAACGGTGATCAGTGGCTACTCCAAGACATGTACAACATCCTCAGCCTGTGTTGCGACATGGTGAGTTTGGGCCAACTCACCGAGACGGGCCACTGGGTGGTGATGGACGAAGATGCACTGGAGGTGTTTGCCAAGCATCCTTGGTGATTAGTGATGAAGGTGAGGTGCACCTCCAATCGCCTATACCAGATCGAATTGAAGCTTACCCATCCAGTGTGCTTGCTATAAAGCCTGGAGGAGCCGGGGTGGCTCTGGCATGCGCGGCTTGGGCATGTCAATTTGCAAGCAAAGAAGCTCCTGGCGGACAAGGGCATGGCAAGTGGCGTACCGACGATCATCCATCCAAACCAACTATGCCAGGCATGCTTGGTGGCAAAGCAGATCCGACATCTGTTCCCGGTGATGGTAAACTATAGGGTAGAGGAGCTACTTGAATTGATCCATATCGATCTGTGTGGACCGATCACGTCGATGACAATGGCCTGTAATTGTTATTTTTTTTATAACTTCACTGGGTGGATGTGGGTGTTCATGATCAAGACAAAGGATCAAGCTCTTGAGTCCTTCACCAAATTCAAGCCACTAGCCAAAAATACGACTGGGCAACGGATCAAGACGCTGAGATCAGACCGCAGTGGCGAGTTCCTGTTCGGCGAGTTCATGCAGCTGTGCGAGGAGGCGGGCATCCAACAACATTTGACGGCGCTGTACTCACCACATCAGAATGGCATGGTGGAGCGCCGCAACTGGTCGATGATGGCGATGGCACGGTCCTTGCTGAAAGGGATGTACATGCCAGGCAGGCTGTGGGGGGAGGTGGTCCACCACGCCGTCTAACTACTCAACCATCTATCGACAAAGGCGATGGGCAACTGCACTCTGTTCGAGGCTTGGACAAGGAAGAAGCCTCACCTGGCACACCTATGTGTGTGTTTGGGTGCACTGAACACTAGAAGAACACCATGCCTCATCTAAAGAATCTTGATGATCGGAATTCGTTGTATGTGTACCTGGGTGTGAAAGAAGGAAGCAAGGCGCACTGCCTGTTCGACCCACACCGCGGGTGAGTCACTATAGGTCGTGATTTGGTATTTGAAGAAAATGTTGTATGGCAGTGGAATGCAACTGCAAGGAGCCCGATTCAACTGAGTTCGTGGTAGAAGAAGAAGTGGAAGACGCAGCGATGGCTGCCGCTGATGAGCAACCACCACTCAAGCCGACAGGAGAGCCGGCAGACTCTGTATCGCGGTACTGGTCTCCACCGATAGGTAGGCGCATCGGCAAGGAGCCAGCAGAGGTGGCAAGCCACCCATCCACTACCGAAAGCCTGGTAGGAGTGTCACAAACGCTGTCGGACACGCCCCTACTACTGCCGGCCCCTGGATCGCCAGCGACACTAGCTACCGGCTCTACCGGGGGGCAAGTGACGCCCTGACTAGGGGCAGCTCCAACAACAATGATGGACCTATCCGATACAAGCACATCAATCACATCATGCGCGAGGCCTCACGTGTGGACCAAGTGGGTGATGAAGAAGATGGCGAGGCACTGTTTGTAGAGACGGAGGATCCATCTAGCTACCGCAAGGTAGCCGACTAGTCTGAGTGGGAGGACGCCATGGCCAAGGAGCTGGATGTCATCGAGTGGAACGTGACGTGGTTGCTCATCACGTCGCCGGCGGGCCACAGAGCAATTGGGCTCAAATGGGTGTTCAAGCTGAAGAACACGGCTGGCGAGGTGATCAAGCACAAGGCTCGGCTAGTGGCGAAGGGGTACATGCAGAGGCAAGGTGTGGATTTTGATGAAGTGTTCATGCCGGTGGAGAGGCTTGACACCGTGCGCGCTGTGCTTGCTCTCGCGGCAGATCGCCGGTGGCAGGTGCATCACCTCGACGTCAACTCTGCATTCCTCAGTGGCGACCTCGAGGATGAGCTGCACATGGCGCAGCCAAAGGGCTTCGTCAAGAAGGGGAAGGAGCACCTCATGCTCAAACTGAGGAAGGCACTCTATGGGCTCCGGTACGCACCGCAGGCTTGAAACACACACTTTGACAAAAGATTGAAGCAACTCAGTTTTTCGCAGCGCACACAGGAATAGGCTATGTACATGAGAGGAGAAGGGCGTGGTAGAATCATCGTCGGCGCTTACATCGACGATCTGATTGTGACCAGTGAGAATACAAAGGAGCTGACGACGTTCAAGCAACATATGATGCGGGAGTTCGAGATGAGCGATCTTGGGCTCCTCACCTATTACCTTGGAATTGAGGTGGCGCATGGCGAGAACGGCACCACGATCAAGCAGATAGCACAATAGAAGACCGACATGTCATTGGTTGTCTTCAGTATCTACTGCACATGAGGCTGGATCTGTCCTATGCTATTGGCGTGGTTAGCAGGTTCATGGAGCGGTCGCTGGTGATGCACTTCAAGGTGGTGAAGCAAATTCTTTGGTGTCTAAAGGGGACGATTGAATGTGGACTTGTGTATGGCACAGGCTATGGCACAATCGAGATCACTGGGTACACAGACAGCGACCTCACTGGCGACGTGGATGACCATCGGAGCACCAGCGACATGGCATTCTATGTCAACAACAGCCTGATGGCATGGAGGTCACAGAAGCAGAAGACTGTGGTGCTATCGTCGTGCGAAGCAGAGTTCATGGCAGCCACCATGGCAGTGTCGCTCTGGCTCAGGGCGTTGCTTGGTGAGGTGATTGGAGCATAGGCAAAGGCAGTAACGCTGTTCGTCGACAACAAAACAATGATTCTGCTGATGAAGAATCATGTGTTCCATGGAAGAAGCAAGCATATCAACACTCGCTATCACTTTATTCGCGAGTGCATCGAGGGAGGCTAGATCGTGATCGAGTTTGTCTGGACTAAGGAGCAGCGGGCGGACGCATTGACAAAAGGGTTGTTAGCAGTGAAGTTGGTGATGGCAAGACATCTTCTAGGTGTTTGAGACCATGGGCCATGCCAAGTCTAAGGGGGAGCTTGTTGGCATTAGCCCGCGGCATGGCCCCAAGGAGTCCTAGCCTTGGCAGGAGCTAATGGCCATGTGCAACAAACTTGGAGTGAGATGCTGGGAGTGAGGAGCAAATTCCGGATCAAAGCAGCGACGGAACGTTGCAGAATAACAAACGCGATGCAATCCGCAGAGATCACGCAAAGGGCATGTGTGCATGGGGTTCCGAAGTGTTCAGATCGCGTGTTATGTTCTTAGGATTCTATTCTTAGAATTTGCTATATAAAAGAGAAAGATTCCTCTATAATTTGTATCGCAACTTGTTCTATTCAATAGAAGACACACATAGATAAGCCCCAAAATTTAGTTTGAGTCATTCCACATTTTTGTTTGTTCTTCATTCTTTGTGTTGTCGGACGGCTACAGGACGCCTTCAAGGTGTTCAGTCGAGGTTCATGGCAATATTTTACTGTTTTCTCCTCTTAATGACGTGGGCAGAGCTCCTGCCATCCCATTTGAACATAAAATTCACTACTACAGAAACGAATTTTCTATATGAGACCCCCTATAGATTGCAAGCGGACCGTAACTGGTCGCGCTTGCAAAAATCGACTTTCATGCAGGTTCCTTAAGAAGTCCACAAGTAAAAATCAATTTTCGCAAGCAAACCTTTTAACATATCCGCATGCAAAAATAAACTTAGAGACCCCTATAGGTTGCAAGCGGACCGTAACTGGTCGCGCTTGCAAAAATCAACCTTCATGCAGATTCCTTAAGAAGTCCGCAAGTAAAAATCAATTTTCGCAGGCAAACCTTTTAACATATCCGCATGCAAAAATAAACTTATTTTCAGGCCCGCCTTCCACCAACCCACCACCACCTTAAAATACCTAATTTTTTTACCTCCACTCCTCACTCTCTCCCCACTCCTCTCTTATCCTCTCCTCTTCCCACTCCTCTCCTCCCTTCTCACCCCCTCTCCTCTCCTCTCCTCTTCTCACCCATGGCTTCGACGGACTACAGCAGGAGCAGCGGAAGACTACGACGGAGGAGGCGCATGTCGTCGACGGCGGTGGCAGCGGCAGGACCCTCCCCCGCGCTCCTTCGGCAGCGGCGGCCCTCCCTCTCACGGATCCGGCGGCAGCGGCCCTCCCCCACATGGATCCGGCGTCGAAAGGGCAATGGTGGCGGAGAGGAGGGGTGACGGCGACGACGACAAGCAGTGGAGGACTACGATATCGTCGTTGCCAGTGGATGGGAGCTAGCTAGGGTTTTGAGTTTTGAATTTTTGGGATTTTTAATTTTTGGGGGATTTTTATTTTTGCAGATGCACAACATAAGCACCCGCACACTGTCGGTGACATGGGACCGGTATCACGACTAGAGGCTTGGGTAGCCGCGGTCCTCCACGTGTCCCGACCCCCTCGGAGGGGTCGGGCCCGAGGGTGACGTGGCCACCCCTTCCTCTGTCTCCTCGAGGGGTCGGGCCGCTCCCGTTTCGGCCCCAAGGGCTGGGGCGCCCCGACCCCCTGTGATTTTGGCGCCACGTGTGCGGGTTAGGTGAGCACAGCAAGGGCTCACCTAACCGCATTTATGGCAGATCAGACGAGCGCACCACGCCGCATTTAATGCGGCGCAGTGCACGGTTATCCGGTCCGTGACCGGTCGCGGTGCGTGACCGGTCATAGACCGGTCAGATCGCGGGTTAGGTGGCGACAGGCGGCCGATGGCACGCCTCGCCCCGTCCCGTCAGACTGATGAGAGCCTCCTGGCTCTCGTCCCTAGCCGGAGCCGGCGTGCTAACTCCTGGAGTTGGTATGTCAGTCCCGGTCAGATCCAATCCAGACTTCAGCGCAGACATGGCAAGGAAGTCGCTGGCCATTGAATGAAGGTTGAAACGGGCGTCCACCGGGAGAGCTGGCGAGGAGGGCAGAAGGCGTGTGCCATGCCTGTCAGAGGTCACTTCCGGCTGTAGACTAGCCCTGATTGTAAAAAGAATGTTTCCTTTCTTAGGCAGCTAGAGGCCCATGTGGTGACCCCTGATCAGATAAAAGGAGGCCCAGGCCTAGGAAAGGGGGAGAGCTCCGGCGAAGACGCTGGAAAGACCGAACTCTCTTTGTATTGTTGGAGACGACCAGATCCACCAGAACACAGGAGTAGGGTGTTACGCTTCTTAGCGGCCCGAACCTGTCTACGTCGCCCGCGTCTTGTGCGTTTCCTCTCTCGCTGACGTTCCTCAGATCGAGGGCGAAGAACCTCACTTAGCGCCCCCGGCCGAACCGGCAAAGGGGGGCCCGCGCGGTCTCCCGGTGAGGAGCCTCACGCTCCGTCACACACGAACATCAAATTTTTGTGTGCGGTGCGCTACCCGCATTGAAAAATAGTGATTTTCGCAAACACCTTCGTCCAGACGGATGGCTTAACCGTATGCAAAATTAGGTTTTGATCGTATGCAAAAAAATTTTTTTTATAGTGAATTATGTCCAAGTGGAGCATATTTGGTTATGAAACCATTCGAATTAACCTTCCTGAGCTCCTCTACGGTGCTCCTATTGACAGTATTATACTATCAAACGATCTGGACCGCTTGATTTATGAGGACATTTTTATTTTTCTAATTAGATGTGTTGGGGTAATTTTGGCACTCTGACTTTTCTCCAATCGTTTCAGTCGCGTTATGCTCGTCGTCTTCGCGGCGCGAGCAGTCACGATCAGTTCCCGACGTCGCCGACCACTCCCGGCAGCGGTGGCTTGCTCCTGCAGATCGCCGCTCTCGTTTTCTAGTTTCTTATGTGCAGATGCATGCAGCATTGGAGCACGTCTTCACTACTAGCTGCACGTATCCCTCTACTTCTTCAGGCCCTTCAGCAAGCTATCCATTCCAACACGCATCAATCGGCTAGGCTGGGTGGCAATTAGTTGCTGCCATGTACGAATTAGACGAGAGGTTGGGGTGTCTGGCCACTCTGGCACCCCCGGTGGCATGCCTGACGCTAACGCGGCGGGAGCGGCGTAGGCACGGTTAGGGTTTTCGATTTTGAAATACGGTTTTTTTGCTCGGGGTTTCAAAATTACCAAAATTTTGGAATTTTTTTGGCTGATTTTTTTTTGAAAATTTGACTAATTTTGAATGAATTTAAATAAAATTTAACTAAATTCACAAAAAAATTGCAAAAAACCAAAAATTTTTGGCAAGATATGAGTTTGTCGGTGGGGTGGAAATTTCCAAAATTTCGAAACGAAATTTCAATCCCTGGGCACGGTGATGAGGCCTTATGGTAGGACGTCTCAGACGGTCGTTGGCGCGTGGTGGATTTGAACGCCAATGAGGCCATGAATGGGTGACAGGCGATGGTGGCACAATTGAAGAAAAGGAGATGCGATGCGTAGGGGAGTAGTGGCCGGCAATGACCGAGGAGATGGCGAGGTTTCCTAATAATGTGTAACAGAAGTACTATTTTACCCCTCCGTATCTAATAATGTCAGTCGGCTAGCACAGCCAACCGGCCCATCAACCCCAGTAGTTAATTCCTAGTAATTTCACGTTCTTTCGTTTTTCATCCTCTGCGACATTTTTTGATTTTGTTTTACAGGACTCTTTGAGATCGTTTCTGTTAGATTTGAATGAGTGGTAAATTGGCTGACAACAGCCAGTAATTTTGGGTAATTATATTCCTTCACGTTTTTACTACTGTTAAATAGAGTGATAGCATATAAAGATCTAAACCCTTAAATAAAACTAGTTCTATTATTTAGATTGATTTCTATTAGCAGTATAGAACACCATAGCGGGACTCTTCCTATTAGAGACATTGCCTGCTGCTGTGAAGATTCAACTGGACTAAAACTAATATCCAGTGTCTGATCAATCACCAACTCAGTCAATTCACCTTCAAAGAGAACGGTGGAGCTTCAATCGAGCACCTTGCTAAGAAATCGTTTTCGGTTCCAAAGGTAAACATGTTAGATTTCTAAATTGTAATATTATAAAGAAATCAGAACCGGGAATAGTTTTGATCAGAGCCTTTAATTTTTGGGGTTTAGCTAGAGATGAGGATTCTGAAGTGATCGTTCAATTATTTGAGTTTCACTAGCAGAGTAGATGGGAATCAAAGTAATGGCATAATCGCCTCCATATATGCGTGGAAGCACAAACAATTATTACCTGAAAGGATATTATTGACAGCTTTTGGCCTAGGATCAAACTCACACGAGGTATGAACACAGCACACGATAGCAATTTTGAGTCACACACACAAGAGATTTTGGCGATGGACGCCGGCGATGACACACGTCTAGCTCTCTGTATTGCGTCACACACAATCAAATGAGCAGTACATGATTATAAAGCCCAGCTGACACACTGCCGGCCTAACTGCTTTGGCCGAGTCTCACGCGAACGTACGCATGATCTCCACAACCCGGACTCCACGAAGAAGCTTATCAGCTCGATCTGCAGACTCGCTCCACATGCAACACATGCATGTATTGCCTAACTGACTAGCTAACTAACCCATGCACACCAGGCACAACGTGAACCTATCACATTCCCAGCTACACGTGCATGAGCTCCCATGCAACTATGTCAACATATGACTTGATTAGAAAACTAAACAAACACGAAATGATCCTATCCAACAAGATTAGTTCTAACAATTATATGCCCTTAACAAAATTACCAGAAATAATGCTTCTATGCAAAGCTAATTAATGACACATAAACTGTTATGTTTGGACATATAGACAGTCCGATGATACTAGATTGGACAGTACCCTTCCAAAATGGTATTAGGGTTGAGGATGATATTATTTGCACTGATTGAGAGACAGTTTTGCCTTTATAAAGCATGGACCCTATGAATCCATCAACACCAAGTAGGATTGTGTTCATAGCATCTTTTCATCAGGAGCTTCTCACCTTATCACGAGAGACTATATTGGCTCATTGGCTGCCGTAGGCACACCTACATGCATACTAGGCTTGCGAAGCATGAGGGATACGGGATTATGCTGCTGATTTAATAGGTAAGCAAGTTATAAATTATCAATATTGTCAATGTCAAGGATAAATCATACTTCCTATATTTGGGTCTGTGGTATATGAAAATATCATATACGATACAGGATGATATTCTTTGATTAAATAAATACGATGAATCTAAAAGAAAATTGTCTTCTTGGGATAGAAGGTTTCGGAGTACTATTCGGAAAAGACAAAATCTTCTTGGCCTGTATCCTATTCAAGTTTTTGAGTTATACTTGAAAAAGGTGATTATCACTGTTTATAACCCCTCCTTGTGCAAGGGATCATCAAGTTACGAGCCATAGCCAAAGCCACATCAAGATAGAATCTAGAGAAAGAAACCCTAGTCACCGAGTAGATCTCGTCAAGTTGTTCTTGACATGATCTAGTCGACAGATTAGATCAGCCATCTTATTCCCACATTGTAATCCATGTGGTATTCTCATCCATATATCCATATAAAAGTAAGGTTATTACTCATCTTGAGGTCCCGAATCAGTATAAACCTTTGTTCTTTGTCTCCTAGATACAATCTCACGTATACCTTGGTTCTAACGATCCCCATACTCTACAAATACCATAGGCAGGTATCACCCATCGACAGTGACGCTCCAGGTAGGAGGCTTGGTGCTAAAGGATCTCGACGAAATGAGTTCAAGAGCCAGATTTTTCGAGGAGGGCTTCTATAATCATCCTGGCCTTGAAGATCCAACCCAGCTAGCGTTCCCTTTGGTCCAAGTTAGAACCATCGTCTTCCCAGTGTTCGTTGTCGTCCCAATTTCGCCCTCCTTGGCTTTTGCCGAGAACGAGACCACGACGATGGAACATGCGGACATGATCCCTACAATGGCTATCTCTCCGGTTTACGCAGAGAACGAGGTGTCCTCAACCCAATATACCAATGGAGTTCCTAGGATGGCTAATTTTTTGTTTTCCGCTGAGAACCAAATGCCGACAAGAAAACCTGTCAAAAAGGACTTCAACACTTGCTGTACGATCCACAAGACTTCTACTCACCCTCTAGCTGAGTGCCGGATCATACTTTCAGTGAAATCTAAGCTCAAAGCTTGCAAAGATCATGGGATTCAGCATACTTCTCCATGGTGTCCTATCCATAAATCCAAGAGCCACCCTCTAACAGGATGTAAGATATTCCTAAAGATCATCGTATCCATTACCTCTTCGTATTATGAAGGTTCCTAGTCTACATGTTGTCCGATTCACCCTCGTCGAAAATGATCTGACAACGCATCTGTGAATGACAACACATCGGCAGACCCAAATCGGATGGTCGGATACATCGGTTTGGATCCCCGAATCATCTGGCTCAAACTCCGTCCAAGACGTGAACGTGATCGAGTAATTGACGATCTAGGCACCGACGGTCGTACTTGAGACAGTTTCAAAAACGAAGAAGTGTTCCGTTCTCAGAACATAACCCAGTACAAGTCGAGCCAGTTCGCACGTCTACCAAGTACTTGACCAACATCAACAATCTGCTACGACAAGCTTCTTTTGACCTAGTAATCCGGATGAATGGTTAGAATGAGTCAAATCTACCGCTACCAATCTCAACTCTGCCTTCCAAGCTGCTACAGGTCAACCTAGGGGCAAAATACAAACACTTCCTTATTCATGTATGCTTATTAACTTGACAAATGCATGTACATGTGTTTTGTGATTTTGCTAATATGATCATGACTAATATTTCTTGCTTGCGGTTGTTGTGGCTTAAGATGCTCCTAGAAAGGATATCACGTCAACGAGTACAGGAGCCATGGTGCATCAAGAAAATAACATGTTCACTGATCGCGATCACTAGGCTGCTTTAGGCTGCTTTAGTTTTATGGAGTTGGGAGCTAATCTCTCAAACATGATTAATTAAGTATTAGTCTATTTTTAAAACAACTTGCGTATAGAAATTTTTTATAAAAAACATACCGTTTAGCCATTTAAAAAACGTATGTATGAAAAACAAAAGATATGAGTTGAAAAAGATGAAAAGAACACAGCTTTGAATTGGAGCTAACCCCTGATCTGTATCGAGAAACCGATTATCAAATACGACATTCAATGGTTGCTGGTTAGAGCTTAACGTGAGAGAAACCCTTCTAGGTGTCTCTAATTATCACGTGTATTAAAGAAGTCAAGATGCATTGACAGGATGATTTAATTTTTGTTTGATGTGGTGATTATGGCACTCGGGAGTTCGTGTCGTTGCTCTTGTTTTGAATTTTGAGCTGCCCTTATTTTGAGCTTGTAATGTTTTCTGTTCGTGACCTAGAGATGTATATAGTTGACATCATTGGTCACTTACTTTTCTTTCTTTTTTTTTCTTTTTACGGTATAATACTTCTCATATCCCGGGATCGACGTACGCAGCGTCAGCCAGCACTTCATCACACGGTGAAAATAATCCAAAGAAGTATACGCATGCAATTTTTTTAAAAAAAATACTAGTAAATAAAGTGCTAATGCGATAGAATGACAGATTCACCAAAATCACCAGCGTCTTTAAGAAAACAAATAGAGTAAGAAACGCCAACAAGAATCTAATTCCACTATCGGATTTCATCGCTGCGGTACCGAATGAACTTACTGAATTCAACCTTTAATATACATCGGAATTTCACTTGTTGACTGTGCAAAGATGATTACGCAGTGAAAGATAATTTTGGCTACTGCAAAATATAAAAAAAATGGCTGTGCAAATTAAATTTGTTATAGGTGATTTGCTCACAAACTAAAGAGTTGTTAGAAATATAAAAGTTCAGACAATATGAATGATAAACCTATTTGACTCCATTTTGGTAAGGCCACTACCGTCTTATCCTTATCTCTGCAGTACACTGGTAAAGTGGTAATCACCATCAAATTAGCATCAAAGTGATAACCACGAGACCTCGCCGCCGGCGATCATGTTCGTGCCACTTCACATGTGTTTTTCGTAACGATATTGTTCGCTCCGTTCTTTTTTTTTTGCCATGACATATCATGCAAAAAGCGAGTCCACATGCGAAGTAATTTTTGAAATAACAGCTACGTAGCCTGTTTTTCTTTCTAGGCCTTCTTTCAGCCCATATGTTATTGGCTTTAGCCCATATGTTTTTACTCATCAAATAATGTTTTAATCCAGAAAAAAAAGTTAGACCCATATGCTTTTGGCCCATCAAACAGTGTTTTAGTACCGAAAAAAGTTGATAGATACAAACTTTATACGTAGCAATTTTTATACAAACTTTATGCCAGAAAACTTTTTATGTATAAACTTTTGGTATATAAATTTTTTTGCAAATGAATTGAAAGTGAATTGGAAAAATAAAAAGTAAAAACATAAGGCCCATATAGCATAATTACTACGTAAATGGCCTTTTTTTGGCATTCATGGCCCACTTAAAAGACAAGAAACTAGCCTAACAAAAATATTGCAAAAAAGGTCTAGAAGTCCAGCCCAAAAATTTCTTTAACATCATTTATGTAAAAAACTTGAGCCCATAAAACAACTAAGAATTTGCTGCACGTTGACTGAAAAAGAAAGGACACAACAAAACATGTTCTTTTAGAGGGACCAAAAATGACATTTGGACTAATCGCGATCTGCTCCCGTGCACGAGCAATCGCTGATTAGCCATTTCGAACAGTTTTGAAGGCGCCATCAAAAGCAGCCAAAAATACATAATATCCTGAGGTAGATAAACAAATGGTGGCAATTTCTATGATTTCTCATCAGGTGTAAATAACAAAGAGGATATTTTATAGCATCATAGTTACATAAACATGCACATCAATTATCATATGGAAGCAATCTACTATAATTCTTATGTAGTATCTAACTACCCATCTCAGCCACCAAGAAAGCCCCACAAAAAGGGAGAAGAAAAGAAATACAGGGAGGGTATTAAACCCTTGGAATCAGCAGCATAGCACCAGGAATGAACTGCAAGATTGACAACCTCAGGGTACTATTGAGGTTCATCCTCAATAAAGTTCTCGGAAAGACTGCGTTGTGACAAACGGTAATAAAGTATTCCCATTGTTGCTATACATGCCCTGGAATAACATGGAACTTCAGTACATTAGTTTACGTTATTAACCCAGAGTAAGAAATTCAACATAAGCAGGTGAACCAATTACAGAAACAAAATATAAAACATGTGAAAATGTAAGCAAGTCAAATTAATTTCAAAGGATAGCTCAAAACATCAAGTACGAACTTTGGATGACAATTAAGCATAAAAAGGGTAATTTCATCAAAACCGCAGTAAGCTTCACAGGGCTCAGCATATTTTTTCTTCAAAGAATAGAAATGTTGGTTATGATGTGAGACAATATTGTATGTACATACTTTTAGTTATACTAAAGAAATCGCATTTCCAACAAGAAATTATATACTACCCCTTATAGTAAGCCCAAAAGGTGTAACATTCTACAGACAAAGAAACACTGCACTGGCAATGGTAGCATCTCTATCGGAAAGCCATCATCATATCAAATGCCACTGAAGCTTCTCTGCAATTGCAAACTGCTGCCAGATTTATTCTAACAGAAATTAAGAGGGTACAGAAAAAATTACTTCCTAGCATCTCTGTTTGGCTAAATGGTAACCCCTGCTTAGAACAGGCTAGTTTTTTAAAGCCATGCTATTGATTGAGACAGAAGCATGTAGTGGCATAAAGATCAATATGCGAACTCCATTGGGCTCAGGACTGTTCTCTGACTCAATATTTGGGAAGAAGTACCATTCAACCAGAATTTCTGGACCACTCAAAGCTCACGCTACTTCTGAATATGCTAGTTCTACAAGCATGTCAGAAAGCTTACATGATCGCCAACGCAAGTAAGATCTTTGTAGGATCCATTCTGGATGATTTTTGATGTCGTGAACGGCCTTCTGGAGCATCACTCTCTTTTCTAGGGGGTGCTGTAACTGGCAGTGTTGGCAGTGCACTGGACCAGAAAGGTAGCAGCATCCTTAGAAATTTGTGACGGAATGTACCTGTAGTTGGAAACCATGTAAGCACAACAAGGTATAATGCTTTGATGTAATTTTTCAGCTCAATGTGAGATACATATAAACCAGATATTCCTGGAACACTATTCTATAATATTTCAAGCATATATATATATATATATATATATATATATATATATATATATATATATATATATATATATATATATATATATATACACACACTTTTTTTAGATGCAAAATTTTAACACACAAATTGGAAATCATGGAACCAGGAAGATGAGAGAAGATTTGAACATCAATGGCATCTGAATTCCCTGCTTCATCTGATTCACCAAACCAACTGTTCCAAGCATTATGGGGCAAGTCAATTGTATGATCACAAGGTTAAAATATGTCCGACCTGGTAGATCTGTTTGAAACCATCAAAGCTTAGCCTAGCCTGACCAGGACTCAAGAATCAGAAATCAGAAATATGCGCCTGCAACTTCCCAGGACTACCATTCTTACAAGTTTGTATGGACCAAGAACTATGGAGAATGACTTGGTCAATGCAATTAAGTTTTTGTTTTCTGGGTCAAGCGTAATGAAAGGCATTCATGCTTAGAAAATGAAGGCCATGTGGTATAAGATAACAACGTTAGCAACTAAGCATATGAAGCTGCAACAAAAAACAATTATGATTATTTCCAGGTCAAGTAACATTACAACTGTAGGATGGTAATTAAAATGTGGAACAGCAAGAGCTCTCCTAGTAAAAATTTTTATCTAGATCATCTTTTTGATAATGCTAAAAGTATTTCAAGAAACTGTTGTGTTGAGTGTGGACACGATGAAACAGGACAAAGATGTAAGTATAATATATCCTGAAAATTGCATGCTTACCCCTTTTGGTATACTTTTTGCGGTTTGCGTCCTCGTCATCAGCATAATAAGAAATCTCTGAATTTTGTCTCTCAACATAGTTAGCACCTTTTCTTGTCATGGCACTCGGCTGCAAAATAAAGGGATACGATCACTATGGCTAGCTAAGCACAAACAGAATTTCAAAAGTAGGTGGACAATAACCACAAACACAAAGCTACATGACTTACCCCATGTGGGCTAGGACTTCTGATGAAGTTGGACTCCTGTTCTGGGAACTGAGTTGTTATTGGACTGGGACCATCTATTTCAACTATTTCTGGTTCAACGTGACTAGGTGTCCCAGATCCCACAGTAGCAGAAGAATACATGCCACCAGATTGTAAATTTGCATCTATAGCAGAATTGATTATATTTGCACCATTTGATTCTCTATCACCAGAAATGGATACACGTTTAAGAGGATCTGAAGCAAAAGCAGGAGGGGTGCGAGTATCAGCTTTAGGCATTGTCACAAAATGATTTCCAAATACGTTCTTCTCCAATCCAGTCTGCAGTACATTGGAAAAGTGCAGGCTTTATCAAACTCTGCTATGAGACAATTATTTCTTACAATAAATATACATAATAGTATACTGGGAAATCAGAACAATCTTGAATATGAGATTCTCAAAAGTTATTGATGGATTAAAACCTTAGTTGTCAAGGCACAAGACCACTAATATACCTTGACATTAATTGAGATCTGCATGTCAAATTTCATGTTACACAAGTATATTTTCATGCATTAATGTTGATCACCAAAAATAATATTGAAAACTGTGAAGAGCTAGTCAATTGAAGTAATCATCTTAGGTCAAAAGACCGGTAACAATTAACTCAAAGAGTTTATGAGTTTAGTCACACAAGTAGAACATAGCCAATGGGCATTATTACAGGAAAGAAGTAAAACCAATGGTTTGGATTTTGCACGCAGGAATAGATTTGAATGATCTAACCTGGGCTATTGCTTCCTTTAGTTTAGAGTGAAGGCGTGAGCCAGTATCTTTAATAGTTGAAGGAGGCCATATCTGCAAGGGAAATCATAGCTCAAGGTCACTGAACTGTCAAATCCTTAGCTATAACATGCCAAGCTAGCCACCCAGCCACAGCAATCCCATGCATGCACTCCCTTTGGGGGTCAAGAGTTGGGGAAGCGGTCCAGGCAGGTTGAAACAAACTTACAGGTGTAGAACATGAAGGACAAACATATCCAGCTGGTGCAGTTTGGGTTGAATAACTTTGTATGTGTGATATCAAACATCTTGTGTGAATCACATCTAAAAAGAGTGGAGAAGAAACATCTCATTACACTTAAGTACTTAACAAAAATGACTTTATGAAACAAGTGAACTCAAAAATGGGAATTTTCACATACGCAAGCAACCCAATCGTGTAGTTTCTTCGCTTCCAGCTTCCAGAACAGAATTGCAAGATGAACAGTGTTGTGGCCAGTCATAATCAGGATTAACAACCCATTCAGCATAATTTTTAACCTAAAGAAGAAAGAGTGAGAAGATGTTAGTTTCTAAAACTAAAGCAAAATAACTTGTAAAGATTATAAATTGCATGTAACATGTATAAAGAAGCTGAACAAAAATCTAGACTCTATGAATGGATAAAACAAATAGAAAAACGAACATATTAAATGAAACTGAAGTACAACTAAAAAAGCTTATGCCATGTTAATCTCCTTAGTTGACCAATAGGCATTACCCAAGATGATGGCTATTTGAAACACAGGAAACATAAGCAGATTCCTATGAAGTGCTTATATTGCAAAAACCTCTAGCCCAACCTCTCCAAATATGTCCTGCGGCAATCAATTTTTTCCCCCAAAAACAAGCAGGTGCCAATGGAAAAGAGTACAAAAGAAAAATGAATGCTTTATGGAGAAATCAGGAGATGAGACATGCAGAAGTCACCCAAAAGGTGCTGATGCTATTATATCTCAGCGCTAACTTTCCAGTTGAGGTACTAGACATATCAAGAGCTCATCACTATCTCTTTGTTACATGTTGCACATTTCATCCATATCATACGAAACTAAAAATGATAAGTCAACCATGTCTGTAAGGGAATATCTAGATACAGAACTGTCATGTTTCATTGCACACATTTTAATGCATATATGACACAATATATTCTAGTGAACAAAATTCGCAAAACTATGCCACCAGACTATGCAGTTTTGTCAAACGTTATGCACAAGCAAGTGTGGTTCATTGATATATATGATTAAAAGTGTGGTTTTGTGAAAATTTTGATTACATCACTATAGGTTTGTGAAATTTACTCTATTTTAAAGATTAAGGGTCATCAAGCTCAATAATCTCTCCATCTCAAAGATAAACAAACCTAGTACGAGATGTGACACATCCTAGTATTACGAATCTGGACAGGGTCATCCGTCCTAGGTTTGTTTATTTTGGTCCAGAGAGAGTATATCATTAACCAACAATTTCCAATTATCCGACAAGACAGCTGAAACTGTGAAAGACAACAACCATGAAAAACAATATATAAACATTCTGATAGTCTCATGATAGCTTAACTTATTCAGAATTCAATCACTCTACAGTACGATGGAATTCAAGGATATGCAACAGGCCGAGAGGCTCACCACACATAACTGATGCTCCGGGAAGCAGATGCATTCGCCGCAGACAGGAACCTTGTGCACGAAGCAATAAACTCTTGTCGCCTGCAAAGCAAAGCAATGCAAACAAACACAGCCCCATAAGCACCAAATTCAGCTGGACACTCATGAATCGGACCAAGAACTCCACAAATCTCTAAACACCAGCAGACTACCAAGCGTATCCCCGCTCACGTATACAGTACAGGAGCAAGCTCACGAGGTGCTCGGCTAAATGCTCGCACACCAAACGGCCCGTTCGCAACAACTACGAACAAATCGAAGAAACCCATGCAGCAACCCCCCGAGACCAAAATCCCCCAAACACCCACGCGAAGCACCACCCGCCGGATCCGGCGCCACGTCGTCCCTCCAGATCCCGAACCCTCCGCGGCGCCTGACCACGAACGCGAAGGGAACCCAGCGATCCGGGGGAGACCGGCACGGGGATGAGATGAGCTGTGCGGTTACCTTGCGGCATTTGCAGACGACCATCGCCGCCGCCGCCGACGACGACGACAAGGACCACCGCGGCCGCGCGCCCGAACGCCGGTGAGGAGGGAGTCGTCGAGGCGGATCGGATCCGGGGCGGATGAGAGCGCGGCAGATCTCGCGTGGAGGGGCAGAAGAAGAATGGAGTGTCGCCTCGTTTTTTTTTTTTCTTTTCGCTGTTTGGTCTTTTTGGTTAGTTTCGGGTGGGGGCCGCGTGTGCGTGCGTGCAGCGAGCTGGATTGGGAGGGATCAACTGCTCTTGGCTGTCGGATTCGCATCCAACGGCCGTGGCTCGCTTCCTGACGTGTTGATGTGCTGATGCTTTGCTTCGGTCCGAAAGGTTTACACGAGTTTGTCGACCTATATTTTTTTTTCACGATCTTTAATTATATACATTGATTATTAATTTATTTTATATTATATCATTAACAATCATAAAAGTAGTATTTTAAAATACAAATCTAATAATATAATATGTATAATATTTTTAGCGTAATTATTACTCAAAATTTACTGAATTTACTGAGTTTAGTTTTTCTAGAAACAAAGACGTTATATAATTTAGGACGGAGGGAGTATTTGTCATAATTTTGTTAGGAACCCGTGGGCTTCCTGGGAGCAGTCAGGCCAGGCTATTGATGCAGCCCAAGATCATGTTGCAAGTAAAGCCCAAGAAAAAAATACAATATAGCAGCAACATTGGAAGGATTGAAACAAAATAGAATCTTTTATTGGAAGCTTGGCCTCGACGGCTCGGCAAACGACGGTGGCGGCAACTTGGATCCTCGTCGATTACATGTTTCCTTCTTCCACCTCTTCATTCTCTTGCTACTACTTCTATCCACTTCTCTATCCACTTGTATCCTTCACATATGCATCTCCATCCTTTATTGTTGTACATATTGTTGTTTGGAAATTTGTGAATCGGATTGTTAACAAACTAGTATCATAGCCAGATTCGTGGGATTTCAATCATGGAGACGGTGGGGGTACTGCAGCAGCATTTCGTGCAATTGGTCATTTGATTTGGAAAGGGTGCTGCTCATGACACTAACGTCCACAACCTATTCAATGGAATGCCAAGCCAACGAGAGGTGTCCAAGGAAGATCAGAGGATATTTGAGCTCGTCCCCATCGATTCCACCATGAACAAAGAAGAGAAAAGGTTGGATGAATCGGATATTGGAGATGCTTGAACAAAATGAGGCCATGCGTGGATGTGATAATTAAGAAGATTGATCATATTTTGGAGAAGTTAGATGAGATAGAAGCTAATAGACTCAAGTCCTTCGAGGAGAGAACTAGAATCATCAAGGTGACCACTATGATCCTTAGGGCTTCATCATCTCCATAACATATGGCACCATCTCCTCCAACACCCACCAAGTGCTTGATGGCGCTCGCCAACAGCGACGCCACTTCGGTGACGGTAAGTGCGAGCCGCAGCGGCACGGAGACCGCTCCCTACATTGCCACCAAGTACCTCCCCAAGGTCACGCTCACCAAAGGTTCAACAATATGTTTCAGCTCCGACACCAAGCCCAACCTCACTGTGGCTGATGTGATTACTTGCGCCAACCCTATCGTGTCCTCAATGGAGTTGGTAGCTACTGAAGGCACAACCGGCAGCACCAACATTGACATGCTAAGTGTTCGATATGGGGTTTCGACGTCAAGGTAGGCATCGATCAAGCCAGGGTTATGTTCCTGGCCAAAACGTCCATTTCCTAGGACGTTCCAGCATCTGATACATCAGTTGAAAAATTCTCACCAAGGTTGTTCACTAAAATGGATATATTTACATTGGTGCCCGTAAAGGTGTTTGATGATGGGCCTCGATGTCAATACTGGCGCTCACCATGTTGTGGTTGTGTTTTCTCTCATGGCTAACTCTCTCGATCTCATCACAACAATCATCTAGCCATCACTAGTAATGAGGCTAAAGCATCACGGCATCATCAGCATGGAAAATTAGGTGACTTACAGGTGTTTAGTGAAAGAAACTGCTGATGGAGAACCCCAAGAGGAATCAATGCCACCTACTTGGTTAGGTGAGGTGATTAGAGCCATGGAGTTGGGGCTTTCGCCATGGCTGAGATTTAACTTTTATTGGGCAAGAGTACAATTGATGCCCCATGGCCACCACCAACTCAAGTAAGTTACTTGGCATTCTTATTGTGTGATGTTGCAATAACACCAGGTCACCGCTCGACTCCCATGTCGCTTGCTCGAGTGGCCTAGGAGGCGATTCCCAGTGCCACCGCATTGCCACTGCCGACGACGCCCCCTTCGGTAGTGAGACCGGTGGTGGCGCCACCCACCACCTTCCTTCCCACCTTCTTCCTTTTTCCACCCCATTTCCTTTTTCCCTCTCTCTTTCTGCTCCAAATCCGTTTTCTTGGTGTTTTGAAAGTCGTCATGGCTTTTCTTGCGATTTGATGGTCGTTGGCCCGACGAGGACTAGATCTGCCTATGGTGTCTCCGAAGAACTCCGGATAGGAAGGTGGCTGTTCAGGGAGTTGCAGTGGCAATTGGAGGTAGGGAGGCCCACTGGATGTGCTGGCCACCGATCGTTAACTGCGGCTCCTACTTGCGCGAGGTGGGATGGTGGCCTGGTTCTTGGCGGTGAAAGTGCATCTAGGCCCCTAATTTTTTGGTGATTAATGACAATCCGATTAGTGAGGACTAATATTTGAAATTGAGTTTAAGTGAAGGAACATTAGTCCAGATATGTGGATAACTTGATGCAACACCCCTGTGAATGAAGATGTATGGAAAAACGACAATGAAAATCATGGGTAAATTGTAAATGTTAATTTACTTGCATTGATAGGAAAACCGTACTATTAAGAAGGATGATGCATTGATCATGAGAAATAAGTTGAGTGCTCAAAAATCCATTTGAAAAAGTGGTTCTTAACTCATTTGGTGTGTTTCTGTGATTTTTGGAATTTTTGAAAGCAATTTTCAAAATTTCCAAAAAAGTTTGAGAGCTAGAAGTCGGTACTGGTCATTTTCGGACATGTCTGAAATCACTTCCGAAAATCACTTTCGGAATTTCCGAAAATGACCAAGAAGCCTGAAACCGTTCTGGACATTTTCGGAGTTGTCCGAAAATGATTTTTGGAATTTTTGAAAATTGAGATTTGGTTCTGGATCTTTTCGGAGTTGTTTGAAAACTATTTTTGAAATTTCTGAAAATGTTGTGCGATCAAACTTGGTTCTGGAAATTTTCGGAGTTGTCCAAAAATGATTTTTAGAATTTCCGAAAATTGCTGAGTGGCCATTTTTGGTTCTGGACATTTTCGGACTTGTCCGAAATTGACTTTCAGAATTTTCGAAAAGTACAATTATTGTTCTCAACGGTCAGATCTGAGAGGGGGCTATAAATACCCCTCACCCTCTCCAAACCCAAGCTGCTGGTTGACTTGAATATTTTCGTGCCTTTAGCTTGCTACTTTTGAGATTCACTTTTGAGCTTTGCTTGCTTGATTCACTTCTCCATCGGTCTTCGATTTGGATTTCATGTGTGTGTGTGAGAGTTTTGGATTTGAGTTTGTGTGAGTGCTTGGGTTAACTTCGTGAGGACTTGTGAGCACTCATTTCACTTCCCAAGAGATCTTTACATAATTTGTTACTCTTGAAGGTTGAGGACTCCTAGACGGTTAGGTGTCACTCTTGAGCCACTGATCTACTTGTGGTTGGCCGGGAGAAGTTTGTGAAGGTCGGATCTCACCTCCGAAAGAAAAGAGATACCACTAGTGGAAGGAGAAGTGCTTTGTGCAACCTCTTGAGGAAAGGGTTAGCAAAGAACCGGCTCTTTGTGAGCTCCTCAACGGAGACTAGAATCCCCTCAAGGATTCGAACTTTGGGAACATCTCACTGTGTAAGATCTTCGGTGAAACCTCTTTCTTCCTTCTCTAGCTTTACTTGTTTATGCCGCTATAAGTTTATTGCTGTTTGTGCTAGTTTCACTTTGTTGTAGGAAGCTAGATCTAGCATTTCTTTACATTTATGCTTTGTCTGTAATTTTTGGAATTTTCAAAAATCATTTTCAGAAATTTTGAAAAACCATTTTCGAAATTTCTGAAAAAGGTCTGCTTCCGCTTTTACTTAAATTGTAAATTAGCCTATTCACCCCCTCTAGGCCTAATTGTCTCTTTCAGGCAGCTTGATTGTTGTCATGCTGATGAGGGCTGGATCCACCGGTGGTGCCCTGAGAGAGCTCCGAATCTAATGGTGGTCGTTGAGGGAGGTGTGGTGGTGACGCCGATGGCAGACAGCCAGGCGGTGGCACGGCGCTACTTGAGGGTGGCCAGCTAGCGCGACGGTGGTGATGGCACCAATGTGGCCGAGGGAGAAGACAGTGGAGGTGGTTGTCAATTGGCCTAGCACTCCGGTGATGTGTGGGCGTGGATGTGGTGGCATCGAGGACTAGTGGTGTCAGTGTTCTTGGTGGTGGCAACGGGTAGTGATGTCGTTGGGCGGCGTCGAGGGCTAGTCCTCTGTCCTTTCCTCCATTTCATTGAAAGCGAGGGCTAGCGGTGACGGACAGTGGTGGGGGCTATCCCTTCCCCTGCAATGGTGGGTCATCTAATAGGCATGGTGATGACGGTGGTTGGTCGGTTCGGTCATGACTGCCGGCGTCCTAGGGGCGGTAATGACTTGGCGAGCTTTGGCTCCTGGTTCTGACCATGGCCTAGCAAAGATGTGGTGGCCGTCATCGGTAATGGGGCTGCCTGACGGTGCAATGGTCGTCAACTCGCATGACGCAGATAAGGACAACAGCAACGGAGGCTCTCGGTGGCCGCGCCCTAGTTGCGACAGCTGCCAAGCGAGCTTCGGCACCAAGGTCTGGCTGCTGTTAGGTGTTGATGGCAATGGAGCATCTTCGGCAAGCTCATGGTAGTAAAGGCAAGTGCATGTCATGCTAGATGGCTCTACAACGCTTTAGGAGCGACGGTGAGTTCGACGGTCTACGGAAGACGGTGGTGGCGCAACAAGGTGGCTTCGTGGTGCACTAGGGGCGTTCAGAATGTGGCTGTGGCGTAAGGGGTTTTGGACGGTGACGGTGGACAGAAGGCATAAAAGTTGACAACAGATGGTGGTTGTGTTCCGCAGTGGTGGGGATGGTGTGACGACGGATAGCTCGGACTAGATCTGATTCTCCTCTTCCCCCCTCTCGTGCTACGATGGAAAGAATAAGTTCAGTGATGAAGGTTGAAGCCAAGTCTTCTAGCTTTTATTTTCTGTGTTTGTGTGTATTCCTCTGTGTGAGGTTTGAAGTCTAAGAACTGGTGTATGTTTTGACTGTGTATATCCTTTGTGGATATAGAGGCCAGATTAAGAAAAAAACCATTATCAAAAAAATAACACCGATAGCAAGGTATTGGGCTGAGTGGACGCCTTGGCCCCTCCACCTCATGAAATTGGCACAAACGCACAACACATATTCTAGTGAATCAATAGGCAATTGCAAAATTATGGACCTCCCTCACTGGGATTTCCCCTTAGTAGAAAACTGGGCAGCTGAACTGAAAGACAAAATAATTGGAAGATTATTTTGATTGGCAAACTCTTGACCCAGATGTGAAAGGGGCGATTACATTACATGGGTTTGTGATCAAGATTCTTATGCTTGCATTGGTCACAAGTGCTCTGCTCAGTCCATTCTATTTTTGCACAATAGTTGGTTTTCAGGTGGTCTGCTTGATTGGAACTCTGAACAAAACATGTGTAGTTATTTATGCACCAAGTCATTTATGCACTTTGCAAATATGGAATCCTATAAACCAGTTCATCCCCACTTAGGCTGCTTTCGTTTCATGTGGATGGAAACTAATCCCTTCGGCACGCAAAACGAAACGACTCATTAGCGCATGATTAATTAAGTATTAGTTTATTTTTTTTGAAAAATAGATTGATATGATTTTTTAAAGCAACTTTCGTATATTTTTTTTTTGCAAAAAACACACCGTTTAACAGTTTGGGAAACGTGCACGTGAAAAACGAGGGGGTGAGTTGGGAACTCACACTGCCGAACGCGGCCTTAGTGTAGTTAATGATATTTTGCCGTCTTCTCGTGCTTCCACGTCACCCTATTTGTTGTGGACCGTTGGATCCCAATCGTTCGGAACGAAACAACCGCTAGCCAATGAAGCAGCCTCCCAGGCCCAATTCATTTATTGGGCCGAAAGGAACCATGTTGTGGGCGGCCCAACTCAATATGTAATTCCTAACACAGCCTCCTCTCTCTGTCCCGCTTCTGCCCGAGCTCAGTTGCCTCCTCCTCTTTGGTGGTTCGGCCCTTCCTCTCTCCCAGTCAGGCCAGTGCCCGCATTCCCCTCTCTCCATGGTTGGTGCTCCCTGTCCCTTTGGTTCACCCCATGAGAGCCTTTTTTTGCCGAGTTATTAAAAGAGGAAAGTCGAGTAGTCGTCAAGTGATATGTAACTGATGTGCAGCACCAAGACAAAAAGAAATTTCTCCAGGCCAAACATGCTTAACTTTAGAGTTATTTGGAGATGGGCTTCCGGAAAAGAAGTTACAACTTGTTAGCATGAGTATCCTATCAATCCTATTATGCCTTGGGCCGGGGTGTTACATGCGGCTCTCCTAAAGGTTAGTTGTTCACCAAAATGTTGTGCCTGCTTCTTCTGTTGCTGTGCAACTTTGATCCTATGCATCAAGGTCTGTAGCTCCTAATGCTACACTATGTAGTATGACCACTCTATGTTTCTCAGGTTGATCTATATTGCTTTGACTTTTTCTTCAGGGAAATCACTTATATAGCCTCTATACCAAAGCTGTGAGCAAAAAGAAATCATTCTTCTTGAGACTGAATTGTATCAGCAAATAAACGAAGCTATTTTAATCAGTTGAGATTTGGACATAATTTATTTCCCTCTTTATTCCATCAATGGCAATCTAGAGAACTATTTGGTTACTAACTTACTGCAACAATTTCATTCTATATATGTAGCTACACAGGAATCAGTTATGGCAATTTGCACAACTATTTCGTTATTGCAACAATTTATCTAAGGTATGATTCATGCACCTCAAACCCCTCTTCCTTAATTATACAAATTCAATTGTTCTAAGAAAATAGAAAATCAAGAGAATATTTGGTTTTCGATCTCTCTTAGGCCATGTTTAGATAGTCATGATCCTCAATCTTGGCCCATTCAAAAGGCCGTAGCGATCATGACTCATTTGTTGCTTTGGTAGTGTCAAAAGAAAGGAAATTAGTGTTGTGTGATAGTGACGTCCAATGTCACATCTTTACGGTCTTCTAAATTGATCAATAATCGCAATGCGTTACATGTTTTGTCATAGCAATCAAGTTCCTTCTTAACAAATTTCAATATTTTTTCTAATATTTTTAGCACAATTAGTTTACAAATTTTCATACTATTCTTAACAAGATTTCTCACTGCAATGCGTGGGGTTTCTTCTAGTATTTTCTCCATGGCAAGCCATTCGCAATTATGGACCCACTGGAACTCATGCATGCATGTCCTGTTAGTGCAGTTCATGTGGGATATAGATGCTCAGATGGTTCGGAGTAGCAGCTACTCGCTCCAACCAGTAGATTATCAATTCAATACCTACATGAGAGCACAATGCACTACGGCTACGGCTGTGTTCGGCACTGTGTCATATTTTTCAAACTACTAAACGGTGTATTTTTTTGCAAAAAGTTTCTATACAAAAGTTGCTTAAAAAAATCAAATTAATCCATTTTTTAAAAAAAATTAGCTAATACTTAATTAATCACGTGCTAATGAATCGTTCCGTTTTCCGTTTTCCGTACGCACCCACTGTGTTGGGAACACATGCTAACGAACTCACCCTAAGTCGTGTGATTGTGAGATCATCACTGCCAAAGAACACCACGTTGTTGATGCTACTTTGCTGCTGTTTGGCATGGTTCAGCTTCCTAGAGAGAGGAGCTCGCGAGTTCTTAAACATGTACTGCATGGTGATTTGTTGGTTCTCTCAAATGGGCTGGATGAAGCAATGGATTCTGATAAGGTTGATAATTATGCAATTCTAACTAGAAGGGCTACATGGAAGCAATGGATTTTGTTTGTTCCATGTAGTTCTTGTTTACTGCTACATATGAAAGGTTGATAATTATGCAATTCTAACTAGAGGGGCTACCGAGATGGCAATCTTCTGAGCAAAATTCACAATGTGTTATATTGAAAGTTAGTCAAACAGGGGCAGAGCATGATAACAAGATGAACACATTTCTAGCTCATAGGAGTTTGTCCTACTCAATAATCAGTAATTATCTATTGGAAAGTATCAATTCTCTGGTATTATACAGGCCATCCATGAGGTACTCAAGCTGTCTTTCTGAGTTCCAAAATCCATCCAACCAGTTAAAAACTATGGGAACAATGGTGAATGAAATTTTTGTATTTTGGACATCCCAAAGAATCGGAGGTGTGCCATGGGATCCATGGGTTTATCCCAAAGAATCGGAGGTGTGCCATGGGATCCATGGGTTTACTTCAGTGGCTTGGGGACAAGCCAAAAATTAAAGGGGATTGTTAGGAACCTGTGGGTTTCCTAGGGAGCAGTCGGCCCAGACTATTGATGCAGACCAAGACCACGTTCCAAGTAAAGCCCAAGGAGAGAATACAAAGGAGCAGCAAACACTGGAAGGATGGGAAGAGAACAAAATCCTAGAATGGAACCTTGGCCTCAACAGCTCGGCGAATGGCGGCGGCGTCGACTTGGGTCCTCGTCGAGTACCTGTTTCCTTCTTCCACCTCTCCATCCCTCCCTTGCTACTAGAACTTTTCTATTCGCTTGTATCCTTGCCATCTCCATCCCCATCCTCTATTGTTGCATTGGATATTGTTGTTTGGAAATGTGGATCGGGTTGTTAACAAATTGTTCTTTTTTTTGCTTATTACTAATACATGTTAAATGCACTTACACACACATACATACACACACTACTACAGAACATCCCATAGGGACCAACCATATACATATAGGTGCTGGTTTGACCAAAACCAGCACCTGTGAGGTGTTTCTTGCCCAACGGTGCCCATTTGGGTGGAATGAAATTAAGAACCAGCACCTATGAGACCCTATAGGTGCTGGTTCTTTAAGAAAAGGGCATGGGTACCAGTTCGTAAATAGAACTAGCACCTATGACCCCCTCCCCCCAACGGTCCTCCGTAAACCGGCACCTATGGTGGGCTCTGACAAAAGCAAGTGTGGCTAATAGGTGTCGGTTCTATTTAAGAACAAGCACCTATGATACCGACTTATATATACTTTCCCCCCACCGCTAGCTCGATCGGGCAAAAGAGGAGCTATGTTCTTGCTCGATCAGTCAAGGGGGGAGGTTTTGCCAAAAACTTCAAAATTATCTTGATTCTCTATCTATTTTTTCTCATTTGTGGTGAATGTACATGGTTGCTAATTTTTCTCAACTCAATTTTCCAATTTCTCTTGTTAATTTTTTTCAATATTTTGAATCTTAATTTGATTTGAGTGCTACCATTATATGGTTAATTGCAATGATGAGATGGTGATGTTTTGTTTGAGAAAGCATGGTCACTTATTAATCTTGGAGTAATTTAGAGATTACTAATCTTCGAGTAATTTACATATTATTAATATTTGAATTTGGATAGATGTAGAGAATATTAATTTTCAATCTTGGAGTAATTCAAAGAGTTAAATCTTGGAGTAATTATATATTAGATGTTAGTAATGTTGAATTTTGATTGATTTACATATTTAAAATTTTGAATCTAGGAGTAATGTAGAGATTATTGATCTTGGAGTGATTTAACTTCGTAACTATGTTAGTGCTTAATTTAAAATTTTATTAGGATTGATGGATTAAAGATGGATGTATGATACACAACATGATTCTTTGGAGTATACCAAGGGAGTAACCAACTTCGTGACTGTGGCCATGAGTTCTAGATCATCGAGTGCAACGGTATACCTGCCTTTGTCCATGCGTTGATTGCAGGAACGAGAGACAATTTCCTACAAAAACAAGTTCATGAGTATCTCCTAATAAGGTTTTATGCCTAATTACACATGTCACGACAATCATGGTGAAGATGGGTGGAGACAAAGTGGAGTTGGCTGCTGAGGAAGGTGGATATCACAGTGGTGAGTCAGATGGTAGGGATCAGATGTTGTGCGATAGGGAGACACACTCCACTGATGACAGGTGATATGAGAAGTTCAAGGCCATGGTGGAGGACCGTTGATAAATTTAGAATGTGCATAGATTGGAAGCACTAAGACATTTAAATATTGAGATTTAAAGCAAATAGTGATGAAAAATTTTGAAAATATTTTGGAACACTGCTAATGGTGCCATTTATATCTAAGGAATAAAATTGTACAGATAATTAAACAAACAATAAGAGAAATAAATTTAAAACTATGTTAGTTGGTGAGATTTATCTAAAACCCTAGAATGCCCGTAGGGATCTATGTTGGAACCTATACCTATTCTATCACATAGGTACCGGTTCTAAGCTAGAACCGGCACCTATAGTGGTCAAAGGTACCGGTTTTGGTACCTATGTGCTGTCTATATATAAACCACCCTCCTCCCACACTGCTATCCCCTCTGCCCCCCATTTACCAAACCGCGTTGAGGCCATCCTCCACTGTTGCTGCCGCCACCAAGATCTACATTGTCCCTGTTGCCGTCCGTGCCCAACCGCTTCGTCATCCTCCACATTGCTGGCCAGCACCGCCAGCGTTGTTGGCTGTCTTCCTGTCGCTGTCCTCTGCGTCCGTGAGCTTCCATTGTTGGCCCTCCTCCACCACTGCCAAGATCTGAACCTCTTGCGTCATCAGCACTACTCCACCGGCGCCGCGCCCTCCGGCCGCTGGCCCCGTTGCCGACTGTCTTACCGTCGCTGCCCTCCATGCCCATGGGCCTCCATCATCGGCTCTTCTCCATTGCCGCTGTCAAGATCTGTGTTGTTTGCATCACCAGCCATCCACCATCGCCGCGGCCCTCCTCTAGTGCCGCCTTGGCCCTCCTCCTGCCATGGTGAAAGCTGAGTTCCCCTCTCCTCTCTGTCGCCTATGAAATGTTGATGCAACCTGTCGATGGAATTTAGTGAAATGTTGATGCAATCTATCAACGATTTGGTGTTGCTCAACATGCTTAGCTCCATCTCAGGGCACCCTAAATTTGGGGCTGCTTCACTATGCTTCTCTGCCACGCCATCGCCGCGGTGGCGTTGCATGGTATGTTGGGGTTATAGGAGATTGTTTTTACACCAAATGAGTTTTGAGTGATTTATGTTGCTATATGGTGCTGATGTGGTGAATTTGGGTTTGCGATTAGTGGTAGTTAATATGCTGGGCACTTGTATTTGCTACCTACAGTTGTGCAACAGTAGCACAAAATATTGTCTACAGCATTTCATTTTAGAGTTTAGGATGCGAATATATTTGTATTAGTGAGTGCATGATTCATTGATTTGAGTGTGGGTTTTTTTGACATGGTTTATGATGCATGTTTGTAAATATGCTCATTCAGTGATCGATGCAATGTGTTTAAAATTAAATGCTAGCTAGGGTTTATGATGCAAATTTAGAATGAAATTATGATGCAACTTGTTTCTGTCATCACATATATAATTGAGAGAATCTATTATATGCCTATGAGTTTACTCCAGTTCAACGATTTGCCATCGATTTTGTTCTCCTCTATAATCTGCCATTGACTTTGTTATTTTTTTCTACAATATGCCAATAGGGTAGATACTTTTCAATAAATGCCTAAAATGCCCTTCAAGGCATACAAGCGTTGACAATTTATTGAACCACTAGAAGTATTGAAAAATATGAAAATTTTTACATACCCCATATTTCAAGATTTTCAATTTGGATCTATTAAACTTTTTGAAAATATAATTTATGTTTCATATTCTAGTACAATATTCTTGTATTGATGTTCTTTTATGTAAATTATCTTCCATATGGTACACAAAATTATTTTTCTATTCTGGCTATCTTTTGTATATGTGGTTCCACTTCACATGCCACAAAAATAGTTTTTCAAAAAGAATGTGAAAGAATATCTTAAAATATGCACATGAACTTATATATTATGTAAGAAGGCTACACAAAAACTTTCATATTTTTTCGAAACTTCCAATGAGTCAATCAATTGTCAACTCTTGAATGGCTTGAAGGGCATTTTAGGTATTTTTTGAAAAGTATCCACCCTAGTGGTATATTATAGAAAGATTTGACAAAGTCGGTGGCATATTATAGAGGGAGATAAAGTAGATGGCAAATCATTGAACTCGAGTGAACTCAGAAGCATAGAATTGATTCTCTCTTTCTTATAGGTTAGAATATATGTTACGTATATAGAATGCTCTTTTGGGTTCAAGTCCCTCCAAAAATAGCAAAGTTAGCTAGGGTTTATGATCCTTTGAATAATGTTTGTTGTTTTGGGGTGGATTGGAAGCCAAAATAGTGCTCTTACATAACGATTTTTTCCAATAGTTCGAGTCTAGGGTTACAAAAGAAAATGTCACAGGAACAAGATAACAATAGGCCTTCAAATTCTTGAGAGAGCGACGGTAAAAATGTTAGCTCTAATGGCTTTCTCAACTCGTACTAGCCCAGTGATAACCCCGATGCCGTGAAGGTAATTTCTCCTATCTAGAACAAATAAGACCTTAATTCCATATATATTTGCTCTGAATTACTAATTTATATCGTTCTTTAAAGGAGGCTGGCCTTTTGAGTGTTGCTCCTTTTGGGGATACTTTCACCTCGTCGGGAAGAAAGCCTAAAGGTCTGATGCCCTCGGGCCTGTACCCTATCACAGAGCTAGCTGCAGATGGGACCCCTATAGCTCCATTATTGGTGTTGAACCCATACGCCAATGCTATGGGTGTCATTATCAAGGATGACATCCCCATCAAGTACTGACACTAGAGGACCAACGACAAAGATGAATTAGAGTGGATGGTTCCAGATAGAGACAAGCTCAGACTTGCATTGTAGAACCCTAAGCATCCGAGACGCACAATAGGAGTAGGCCTAGTTCCATGGAAGTAAGGTTTTCCTGAAGAAAAATATAGGTAACGGTCTCAGAGAAATAAAAATTCCATAGACCAATCAGAAGAGACAAGGCAATTGAAGGAACAAATGGCACTGGTAATGGATAGGTCCGAAGGTTAGGGTGGAGGCGATGCTGGCCTTGTAACCATCCTAGGTGGGAGGAAAAGCAGTTGCGCGTCAACTGAGGTTCCTCAAGAACCGGACATGGCGCATTATCCTGTGGACATCACTGTACATACTGCATTCATGCTGCATGTGCCACTGCAAAACATCACTCAGGAGGTGGCACGCGTTATGGAAAATCCTGTAGCGCAGGGGGAAAGGATACACGACAATCCGATACTGCAAAGCTACTCAAGGGTCAAACTGGAGGACGTGCCAAACAGATATTGGCCGTTCCAGCTCGATTTTCCTCTAGAGGAGGGAGTAAACACTCTTGGAGAAGCCATCCACAACATAATCTTATGGCACAAGCGTTTGATTGTCGTCTCTTCTGGAGATGGTGGTGACGAGCCAAGTGATGGCGGGTCTGGCTCTAAAGCACTTACTGCCTCCCATCGAAGGATGCCAACTCCACCACTGCTGCCATGTAAGAGCCCATCTCCTCCATCGGCACCTCATAAGAGCCCAGCTCCATAGCCGTCGAAAAAAAATGTGGTGACTGTGTAAAACTCCCTTGATATTTGAATCACCATCTCTGAAGAAGACCAAGGAGGCGCCAATGCCTAAGATGTCAGAGCAATCTCCGAAAGAAAAAAAGGGAGATGAGCAGGAGCATAACATCGCTTCTTAGACATAAAGGGGACAAAACACAGGAGGTGGACGAGGATGTGTCAGTTGCGCTACAAGACGACTTCATTCATATAGCAAGACTACCTGCCCCGAAGCCACCTACTACGGACTTTCGACGCACAATCAAAAAAATGGAATTGCAAGAATTTTCCAAGAAAGAAATCGAGAAAGATAAGGTCAACATGACTTTGGACGAATTTCTAATAGACGCTGGGCTAGATAGTAGAACTGATCTAGAAAATGTTGAGAAGGAGTTGTAGGCAACTAAGTTCAAGCTGGGTCGCCCTTTGAGTACTGACAAATATCACAAAGTCATTGGCCAATGTACTCAAATAAGGAGGCTAGAAGACTGGTACTTACATATGGCCAAGCAGTGTGAGGAGACGTTCCTCGTCTTTTACAGGTACGAGGACTTTCACCACTCCGATGGTATTATATGGTACCCATTTGAAGATCTATAGAATCTTAGGGACCTAGACTTATCGCTAATTCAGTTATGGACATTATAAGTATACTCAAGCCCTCCTTCTTATTGATGTTCATTCTATAGATGATATCTTTGTTGCGTGTCTAATTTCTTACTTATGCAGAATGGGTGTGCTTGAATGTAGAATGACCCATAGCAAACTAGGATTCTTCGACCCACAGATACTCAATTCACACAATATTGAGAACGGCGACGAAAAGGGTGAAAAATAGTGGTCAACTACCTGTACACATCCTCTGTGCAGGACATGAATACTATTCTTCTGCCCTACCACTTTAAGTAAGTGGCTTTAGTTAAGAGGGTAATTGCTCTCTCCTCTTGTATGCAGGCCTCATTGTATCCTTCTTGTGATCAATTTAAACAAACCCAAGATTTGTCTTCTTTGATGGATAGAGGACCCCGCAAGACAAGTACCAATCTGCCCTTAACACCCTAGATAAGACACTATTGAATTATAAGAAGAAGTGTATTCGACACGCTCTATGTGCAAATACCTTCTCGGTTTGGGCCCACCCTTATTGCTTACTCCTAGTGGGCTTGTGGGTTTCTTGGAGGCCGGTGTCCCTAGTGACATCTTAGATAGCCATTTGATGACAAATTATATGCAAACTAAGAATTAATGGGCAGAACGTACTGTATAAACATTTTCTAAGTGTCTTGTAAATTAGTTATTTGTATTGATGTTGTTTTCTTTATGTCTTGAACATGAATTCGCTGTGATGTATTAATCTGTTTATCTATTTGCTTCCTTGAACACTTACCTAACCATGTATTAAGTTTCCTCAGTTAATTTTTTTATTAACATGCACTATGACGTAAGGACAAGGAGGTGGAGCGTATGTTGGTTCTCCTAACCTAATTAGGTAGCTGGTGTTACTACGTTGATATTTCTAACCTCCATCTCTGGCATTCAACAATCGATGACTTGACCTAACTAGATATTGAGGATCATAGTCGACCATAGAGACTAGGGAACATATCCATGGAACTCTACCAAAGTATCCCTTAAAAGATTGCAACAAAGTGACATATCAGAGTGAGTTGGTAGAAGTGGTGGCAATTCCATCACCTTTGCCAAACCACTCTGCTATGTCATCAACCTGCATTGTTGTGATCCTATTGTGGGACACTTTGTAGGGTTTGCATGGATATGTCCATCAGTCTCCACTATCGACTGTGATCTTCAATATCTTTTTAGATTAAGACAACAACCGTTGAGTGTCCAAGATGGGGATTGGAAATGTCAATGTGAGATGTATATATAATGATCCTATGTTTTACAAATTTCAATGTGTTGCGTTGATGTGGATGTGGCTTCGGCAAAGATTATGTGTTAATTTGGATGTGAATCACTTTTATGAAGAATGTGGATGGATTGGGGAAGTGGATATGGTACGTGGAGATGGATTTGATGTGGGTTAATTTGGATGTTGAGATGGATTATATGTATGTGTGTGTGTTTGGGGATTTTTGGATGTGAGATAATGTGAATTATTTAGCTGGATGGATATATTCTACGAATCTGTATGGACATTCTGTGAATTATTTGTGTGGATGGATCATTTTATATGCAACATCCATTTTTTTTGCTCCTGGACAATAGGTGCCTATGAGGCTCCCAGGGCATTATAGGTGCCGATTCTTGTAATTCCACATAGGTGCCGGTTGGTGCTGGCACCAGAACTGGCACCTATGGGCCTTTTCGAGCCAACCCCTACGGGCCTTCTTGCACTAGTGACCTTTACTCACATCTTGCTCACATCCCCATGAATTTATTAAACACATACTTCAATAGAGATGACCACATGACTACTCATATTTTGAGAAGATCATCACAAAAATTGAAAAAAATATAGGCCATAAAATTATAAATTTATAGATGTAGTATTGAATTGATAAAAGCACTAAGGCTGTGTTCGTTGGGATGTTTTTCCAGAGCGCACAGTGCGCATGGAAAACGGAACGGTCCATTAGCGCGTGATTAATTAAGTATTAACTAATTTTTTTTCAAAAATGGATTAATTTGATTTTTTAAGCAACTTTTGTATAGAAACTTTTTGCAAAAAAGTACACTGTTTAGTAGTTTGAAAAGCGTACACGTGAGGAAAAACACTGTGCGCATTGGGAAACGCTCTCCCGAAAGCAGCCTAAGTACTTCAAGTCTAGCACCAATCTTATGTCAAAACTATAAATTATAGTTCAGTAAAAAACTATAAATTATAGAGGTTTTATCATGACAGCGGTGCTTTGGTTCTAACTACTGTCATGTATAGAGGTTTTATTCTGTAATCAAATCCATAGCCAAAAATAGTCACACGATATGATGTTATGATTTAGACATGTATATACAATAGAGGACAGCGATCCAGTTCATGATCCAACTGTCAATTGATACGATGAACCAGATCAACTACATACTATGAATTGGGGTGATGAACTAGAGCCATGGGACACAACAATGAACCACGAACTAGATAACTTTGGTCAAATCAAGAGATAATGACTACATTAGGAAGATCACAGTGTTACAGTAAATGAGTTAGCCACATTGTTTTGAGAGGAATCTCATAAGGCCACCACATATGAATCTTTTAAGAGGGGAAAGATCAGCTTAAAAAGATTAGTGCTCTTTATGCCACTACACCACGTGGTTGTGATAGGAATAGAATATGACATGAACGCACGCTCACCTCATCAGCATTGTTCATTTATATACACTAGATACAACGTGCATTGTTGCGGGATAGTTGTATACCTATGAGCAAATTTGGAAAGATGTACATTGTAGGAAAATAACAAACCAAAACCCAATTAGTAGGTAAATATCTAAATTAAACCTATCAGGGTTACAGATAAGACATATCTCATATCTTTGGGGTTACGAAGTATACGAATACAGTATACCCTAAGGTATATGGGAAGGTTACCTTGTTATTAAAGAATTTGGCCAATATACAAGGAAATTGTTTCCCTGAATAAAAGGTGTTAGAGTTCTATTTGGAGGAGATGCAGGCTCTGTGATCTCGTATGCGAAAGGTTCCCTCCGAGTTCTACTTGGAAACCAAGGCAGTTTGTAGTATAAATACAAGGCCCCTCAAGGGTACGGGATCATTGAATCATAACATAGCCACCAGCCATAGCAGAAGCAATCCGGAGGACTCGGAGCCCACTCGTCGGTTTGATCTCGTCGATTCGTTCTCGACAGGGGTCTAGTCGATAACTTGCTAGTTCTGTTATTCTCTATTGTAATCTCTGTGGTTCTTATCATAATCCCATATAAACTGGATTGTGGGTATTACCTTACGAGGGACTTGAACCAGTATAATCTTTGACTTATGTGTGCTTGATGTTGTTTCGTGTAGATCCTTGTACCAACGTACCCAATACCCTTAGGATACGGTCTACGGGTATAGCCCGTTGACAGTGGCACGCCAGGTAGGGGAACTTGGTGCTCAAGGTTTCGCCGAGATGGCTTCAAGCTCTGGACCTTCCTACAATCATCTTGGCCTGAGAGATCCTACCCAGCGGACGTTTGTATGGACTCAAATCGGGACCATCGTCTTTCCCGTCTTCACCGCAAGACCGATGCCGCCTTCCCCAATGCTGGTCAGGATCGAGATCGCTACTCCGAAGACGACGGAAAACAACCCTCTGTCGGCTGCTCCTCCTGTCTAGTTAGAAAAGAGGACGCCGATGATTTCAGTTCCCCAAAGAACTCCTAAAGCGGCCAAACCCCAAACATCTCTTAAGGTCAGGTGCCGACAAGGAAGTCTTCGCCAAATAACCACACCTGGTGTTCGATCCACAAGACATCCCAGCACTCTCTAGTCGAATGCTGGGTAATACTTCAAGTGAAGACTAAACTCGATGCTTGCAAAGATTGAGATATCCAGCGCACATCTCCGTACAAGGTGTGGTGCCCAATACATAAATCAAAAAGTCACCCCCTTCCAACTGCAACATCTTCTTGAGGTTCATCGGATCCATGATGCACGACTTCTGTTGTCCGATTCACCAACATCGAGATCAACCTCGATATGCATCGGCGGACGATAGCAAGATGGGAACTCCTGATCGCCTGGTGTTGACGCCAAATCCGTACCGCCGATGAGGATCCGGCGTGCAGACACACGAAGGCCTGGGAGATCTGCTTAGCTCCAGTGCAGGTCCTAAAATTGATGAAGTGCGGGCGTGCCAGTCAGTTTGATCCTGCCACTGACAAGATATGCAAAATAGCAAAACAGAAGGTCTATCGGCCGATAGGCCGATAGACAAAACGACCGATCGGCTCAATATGATATAGCATAATCCAAATATAAAATAAACATTGATATGAAGATTAAAGCACACATCGGCCGGAGGTCCGATGCCATAAACTCTCGATAAGCAGATAAACAATAAATACTCTGTTGTCATCGGCCAGATCCAATCTATATGTAAAACTCTTGGGCCGATACAACGTCCAGATAATTCATCGGCTGAAACCCCGGTAAAACCCTTATTGGCAATCGACAGGCAGGCTAGAGATTACGGTTCTAATCACGACTTAGCGGTACTAAGTATCAAAAGAAACGCAAGATCTAGACAATCAAGCCCTTGACTGATTTTTGGGGTGGTGGATACCTTAACCAATCTAATCTAGCGAGGCGATTTAGTCGATACCGGCGTAAACCCTAAAACGAATCTCGGCCGATACGACTAAATCGAGACGCCAAACCAGATTGACTAAGATATATGATAGTAGGTGCTTACGTTGACGAGATCAGAACATCGAAGCCCTAGCCCCGACAGCGCAGGCAGCCATAACGAGACTTACCCCTCGCAGGAAGGGCATGAACTCGCCGAAGAAGACGAAAAGTAAAGGTTGGCGATGCGTCGAAGTTGTATTGATCATGAGATAATTTGACATGAACCTTGGGCTTACATATTTATACCCATAGACTAACAAAGATCCTAACAGATTACGACTCAAACTTTCCTAAAGATAAAAGGAAACAAATAAAGTCCTTGCCGGACACTAACACACTTTCCTAAAGATAAAACAGAAAACTAACAAACTCTTCCTAATTAAGAGATACAAGCCGCATCCTTCTTGAACTCGGTCTTCTCTGGATAAGATCTTCCCGAATCTAACAAGAATCCGATTGCTGTTGGTGGTTGGTTTAAGATAACCCCCATCGGCCGATATAAGACTCTAGGCCGATACCAACCTTGAGCCGATATAAATCCTGGGCCGATGAGGACTTCGGGGCTTACCAAATTCTGGTGTTAACACATACATGGCCCCCAGTTTTGGAGTATGAGAAGTCATGCTTCAAAATTATCCTTGCCTTATCGTCCCAAAACTGATTCTTCTCTTCTTCTTGACATCGGCTCTCGTAAGCCGATACCTTCTGTATTAGATGAGTCAGGCTGTCAAACTCATGGAAAAAGAATCTATCCTTGATATATGTTGACAACCCTTGGAACACAAGATCTGCTAGTTGTTCATCACTTAGGCTCAAGCTATAACATCGGTTGCGGACATCACGAAATCTTTGAATATATTCCACAGCCGATTCCCCTCCTTGCTGCCTGATTGAAACTAAATCTGAAAACTTCAACTCATTGTTCCCAGCAAAGAAGTATAGGTGAAACTGCTTCTCAAGATCGGCCCAACCTCTGATAGAATTTGGTGACAACGACGAAAACCATGTGAAGGCCGATCCAGTCAAAGACAACGGAAACAATCTAACTTTCAGAGCCTCTTCAGCCGATGCCTCCCCACATTGGGCTAAAAATCGGCTGATATGTTTCCTTGTAGATATATCATCTTGCCCTGAGAATTGGAAAAAATCTGGAATCTTGTATCGGCCTGAAAGTGGAACTCTATCAAACCACTTAGGATATGGCGGCCGATATAGAGAAATCTGATCCTTAGGTTTAATCCCAAACTGCTCCTTCGTTACCTTTGCAATCATATCGGCCCAATCTTCTTTAGACTGACATCTTTGAGTTTCTTCTTGCCGATATTATTGATGTGGCTCTCTAGGCTGATGTTGATCTATTTGCCCCCCAAGCCAATGTCGCTGTTGCCGATGATGCTGAGATTGTTCGTCGACTTGCTCCCCAATCTGATTCCTTAAGGCAATTACTCTAGGAACTATTTTCTCGATCAAACCATATAATGTACTCACCAAAACTCCAGATCGATCAAACACAGCGCGATGAACGATTTCATCAACCGTCTTCTGGAGCGTCTCATCATCCATTGGCTCTTCTTCTTCCTCTATCAGCTTGAGAGATTGTTCTTCCTTGGCCTTGACTTCCTTCTTAGACATCTTGTTGGAATTATGGGTTCCACGAGCCGTGTAAAAATCTGTCGTAAAAAACACGGTCCCACCAGGCGTGCCAAAAATGTGTTGACGCCAAATCCGTACCGCCGATGAGGATCTGGCGTGTAGACACACGAAGGCCTGGGAGATCTGCTTAGCTCCAGTGCAGGTCCTAAAATTGATGAAGCACGGGCGTGCCAGTCAGTTTGATCCTGCCACTGACAAGATATGCAAAATAGCAGAACAGAAGGTCTATCGGACGATAGGCCGATAGGGCAAAAACATATCGGCCGATAGGCCGATAGCCAAAATGACCGATCGGCTCAATATGATATAGCATAATCCAAATATAAAATAAACATTGATCTGAAAATTAAAGCACACATCGGCCGGAGGTCCGATGGTATAAACTCTCGATAAGCAGATAAACAATAAATACTCTGTTGTCATCGGCCAGATCCAATCTATATGTAAAACTCTTGGGCCGATACAACGTCCAGAGAACTCACCGGCTGAAACCCCGATGAAACCCTTATTGGCAATCGACAGGCAGGCTAGAGATTACGGTTCTAATCACGACTTAGCGGTACTAAGTATGAAAAGAAACGCAAGATCTAGACAATCAAGCCCTCGACTGATTTTCGGGGTGGTGGATACCTTAACCAATCTAATCTAGCGAGGCGATTTAGTCGATACCGGCGTAAACCCTAAAACGAATCTCGGCCGATATGACTAAATCGAGACGTCAAACCAGATTGACTAAGATATATGATAGTAGGTGCTTACGTTGACGAGATCAGAACATCAAAGCCCTAGCCCCGACAGCGCAGGCAGCCATAACGAGACTTACCCCTCGCAGGAAGGGCATGAACTCGCCGAAGAAGACGAAAAGTAAAGGTTGGCGATGCACCGAAGTTGTATTGATCGTGAGATAATTTTACATGAACCTTGGGCTTACATATTTATACCCATAGACTAACAAAGATCCTATCAGATTACGACTCAAACTTTCCTAAAGATAAAAGGAAACAAATAAAGTCCTTGCCGGACACTAACACACTTTCCTAAAGATAAAACAGAAAACTAACAAACTCTTCCTAATTAAGAGATACAAGCCGCATCCTTCTTGAACTCAGTCTTCTCTGGATAAGATCTTCCCGAATCTAACAAGAATCCGATTGTTGTTGGTGGTTGGTTTAAGATAACCCCCATCGGCCGATATAAGACTCTAGGCCGATACCAACCTTGAGCCGATATAAATCCTGGGCCGATGAGGACTTTGGGGCTTACCAAATTCTGGTGTTAACACCTGGTCGATTTCATCAACATCGATCCTCACGAACCCTCCGTCATTCACAGCTTGGATGACCATGAATCTTTAGGATCCAACTCCCCACGTGAAGTGAACGTGATTGAAGGGATTGTCGAGGATGTGCATGAAGAGGGTGAGATTCGTTCGGGAGAAGAACCACCTGCTCCTGTTGCACCAGGTCAACCCGTCGAGCCGGTTCGGACTCCTACCGAACACTTCACCGTAGTTAACTCTCTACTGAGGCAAACTCCATTCGACCCAGTGACCTTCCCAGATGCAGATGTCTAGGTCAGACGGATACAGTCAATAGTAGCCAACCTCAACTCTGCTTTCTTGGTCATAGCCGGATCTATCCCGCAAGGTCCTTCTCGAGATTCCCGTCAACACGTTGGAGACCGCTACCGGAGAATGATGTTACCGAGGACGCCCCCAGTCCGCATCTCAGTCAGGACCTGGGCCGCAATCCTCGGAACGCATCACCAAGAAGGCAGGCCCATCAACCCCGTCCTCATCAAGATGACCGTGACCTTTGCAATCACTTGAATGGGCATAGGCGGGAGCGACGAGATCGGGATGATGTTGACCACCGCCAACCTCGCGCACCTTGCGGAGGAAACAAAGGGCGGGACGACAACAGCAACCAAGAAGATCGCAACAATGACCGAGATCGTTAGGATCGCCAAAGTCAATAGGGAGACAACGATCAAGGTCAATAACACCGTGACTACAATCGACGACGATGAAACTCACAATCTCCGAACTCCAGGATGGATAGAGGATAGGACCGTAGGTCAAGGGGCTGAACCCTCAACAACAATGATCCTTCGTTGTCATCGTTGTTGCCTGGAGGCGGTTCTCACAGGCCACGAGGACGTTGTCCACCCTTTATACTGGGAGGTGGATGTTGGGCTTTCACATCTGCTCGACGAAAGGTGTGATGGCCAATCAAGTACTGTCCTATTGCGGTAGAGAAGTATGACAGCAGTACTGATCCGGAGGAGTTCCTGCACGTCTACTCTATAGTTCTCTACGTGGCTGGTGGAAATGACAATGCGTTGGTGCACTACTTGCCTGCAGCGTTGAAAGGATCTGCTTGGTCATGGCCAATGCACCTTCCACCTCTCTCGATTTGTTTCTGGGAAGACCTATGGAAACAATTCATCGCCAACTTTCAAGGAACATACAAGCGACACGTGGTTGAGGACGATCTACACGTCCTTAGGCAAAACCCGGGTGAATCCTTAAGGGATTATATACGGCATTACAACGAATGCCAGAATACGCGTGTTCAAGTCAGGCATCCGAGATCGCTACACCATCCAGGACCTAGCGACAAGGCGAATCACTTCTGCCATGAAGCTGTTCGAGATCATCAATAGATGTGCTCACGCAGACGATGCCTTCAGGAGGAAAGAAGGAAAAGGCAAGGTGGTCGAAGAGAAGCAATCGGCCAAGAAAGATGTACCGGAGTCCACCAAAAGGAAGAAACAAAATTGAAAAAAGGAAGGGAAGTGTAAGGCTGAGATAGAGGTCCTTGTTGCAGAACAAGCAAACCCACCCCTAAAGCGCCCAGCCCTTCAGGGCGATGAACCAGTACGACAATGGTGCCCAATACACAAGACCGGCACATATACCTTAGAGGAGTGTCGGGTTTTCCAAAAAATATTGGTGAAACAGCTAGCCCTCAAAAAAGAAAAGTGATTTCGCGTGGTCGAGAGGAGCACTGATGATCTCTCGTCCAAGAACTAACTTGTGTTCCCAGACTTTGACTGGCATGTAGCCCATATCTTTGGTGGCTCTATGACGTACACCTCTAAAAGGGAGTACAAGAAGGTAGAATGCAAAGTCTGCTCTACTTCATGAGGAGTTGCTGCCAAGATGAAGTGGTCCAACCAAAAGATCGAGTTCTTTGAGGCCAACCACCTGACAACGACAATCATACCAGACCAGTATCCAACAGTAGTCGAACATACTATTTGGAACATCAAGGTTGCACGGGTTCTCATCGACGGCGGCAGCTCCATCAACCTCCTCTTTACCAGCATCCTCGATGCAATGGGAATCCCTAGAAGCGAGTTTATTCCTTTCGAACAACCCTTTCATGGGATCATTCCGGAATCATCATCAAGACCTCTAGGAAGATTATACTTGCCGTGACGTTCGGCTAGGCCGACAACTTCCGTACAGAGAAGATCACTTTTGTTGTAGCGGAGTTTGACACTGCTTACAATGCTATCCTTAGAAGTACTGCTCTCGCGAAGTTCATGGCGGTGTCCCACTACGCATACCAAATTCTCAAGATGTCAGGCCTGAAAGGGACAATCATGATCCCTAGGAACACTAAGGTAGTGGTACAGTGCGACAAGAGAAGCCTCGACATGGTCGAGCATACTCCCATGCCACCCACCACTACAGAGCCATCCCGGAAAGTGAGCAAGCCCAACATGGCACCCAAGCCTGATGGCGCAATCAAGATCATCCTACTGGCCAGTAGCAACCCCGACAAGACAGTCAAGATCGGGGTAACACTCGACAACAAATAGGAACTCAAGCTCATCATCTTCCTCCGCGAGAATGCAGACGTGTTCGCTTGGCAACCGTCCGACATGCTCGGAGTCCCCGGGGAGGTGATCGAGCACAAGTTGATGGTGCGTCCCGATGCCAAGCCATTCAAGCAGAAGCTGCGTCGGTTCGCCCAAGACAGAAAAGAAGCTATCCTAAAAGAGCTGGACAAACTTCTCAAGGCTGACTTCATTAGAGTGATCCTCCATCCAGAGTGGCTTGCTAATCTAGTGATGGTGCGCAAGTTCAATGACAAGTGGAGGATGTTCGTAGACTTCACCGACCTCAACAAGGCGTGCCCCAAGGACCACTTCTCTCTTCCTCGCTTTGACCAACTGGTGGATTCAACTGTTCGATGTGAGTTATTGAGTTTCCTCGATGCTTACTTCGGTTACCACCAGATCAGCATGGCCAAAGAGGATGAAGAGAAAAGAACGTTCATCACGCCCTTCGGTGTTTTCTGCCATATCAAGATGCCCTTTGGATTAATCAATCCAGGCAACACATACCAGCGAGAGATCTAAGGGGCTTTTGATGACCAGATCGGCAAGAACATGGAGGCATACGTCGATGATGTCATGGTCAAGACAAGACAAAGGACAAGTTGATCGATGACTTGAGGAAACCATTCAACAATCTTCGGCGACATCAGCTCAAACTAAACCCGGAGAAGTGTACATTTGGAGTACCGTTGGGGAAGTTGCTCAGATTTCTTGACTCTGGACGAGGTATTGAATCAAACCCTGAGAAGATCAAGGCCATCAAAGACATGAAGTCACCGAAAAAGCTCAAGAAAGTACAGAAGCTCACGGGGTGCATGGCAGCTCGAAGCCGGTTCGTGGCCAAGATGGGAGAATGAGCACAACCTTTCTTTGCTTTACTCAAAATGCAGGATAGATTTGAGTAGACACAGGATGCCGAAAATGCGTTTATCATGCTTAAGCGGTACTTGTTCAACCCTCCTATATTTGTTGCCCCATAGCCAATGAAAGAACTATTTCTTTATATTGCTGCCACACCTTACTACGTTAGCACTGTGATCGTCGTCGAGAGGGACAAAGTACAACGTCCTATGTACTACGTCAGCGAGACCCGCCACGACACGAAAACCCGATATCCTCAAATCCAGAAGCTACTCTATGCTGTGGTCATGACATCACGGGAGATACGTCACTATTTTCAAGCGAGGTGGTCAGGAGCAAAGATGTCGTAGGACCATTGCCAAGTGTGTTGTCGAGCTCAACCAATTCAATGTGCACTCCGTCCCACGTACAACCATCAAATGTCAGGTTCTCGCTGATTTTGTTGCCAACTGGACCATTCCCGAGATCGCTTCAGCTGGTCAGACGGATAATGAGATGTGGACAATGGCTTTTGATGGGGCATTCAACAGCTAAGGAGCAGGGGCAGGATTCATTCTGAAATCTCCTACCAGAGATCAGTTTAGACACGCTATACATCACAATTTCCAAGCAACAAACAACACCGCAGAGTACGAGGGATTACTCGCCGGGTTACGAGCAGCCGTGACACTTGGAGTGAAGTGATTGATTGTGAAATGGGACTCAGAATTGGTCGACAACCAAGTGCACAAGGACTACAAATGCTCAAACCCCGAGTTGACCAAGGACCTTGCCGAGGTCAGGAAGCAGGAGAGAAAGTTTGACGGCTTAGAGGTACACCATGTCTACCGCAAAGACAACACCAATGCCGACAACCTACCACGGCGCGCATCTAGAAGGGAACCTATCAAACCAGAAACCTTTCTGGACGTCCTGGCAACACCTTTAGTTAAAATCACCAACGATGAAAGCTCCTTAGCTAGTGGCGAGAACAGCTCAGGGGCTACTGCAGAGGTCAACAACATCGTGACGAACATCGAGATCACTAAAGACTGGCGTACTCCGCTCATCAACATCTTGGATGCCAACAAGCTATCTCGGACAATGACACCGCGGCCGAAAAGCTTTCCCGTCAAGCAAAAGATTATTGTATGATCAGCAACGATCTATACAAAAAGCCCCAAACGGAGTTCTGCTCAAGTGTGTCTCTCCCGAAGATGGCAAAAATTTTCTACTTGACATCGATGAAGGAATCTGTGGGTCTCACGTTGGTGGGCGAACTCTGGTCGAAAAATCCTTTTGACAAGGACTTTTCTGGCCAACAACCTTTCAAGACGCTTGTGACTTGGTACAACGGTATGAAGCTTGCCAATTTCACAGCATACACACTAAGATGCCGGCCCAAGCGCTCCAAACCATTCCTCTCACCTGGCCGTTCTCGTGCTGGGGGGCTTAATATCCTAGGACCATTTCCTGAGGACAAGGCAGCCATAAGTTGTTGTTCATGGCTATCGACAAATTCACCAAGTGGATTGAGGCAAAGCCAACAAGAGAAATCAAAGCCGAACACATCATCAAGTTTATGAAAGGGATATTCTGCCGATACGGACTTTCACACCAGATCCTGATGAGCAATGGCCCATACTGCATCGAATTCAGAGTAAAAATCTGCTTTGCCTCAGTCTCCCATCCTTAGAGTAACGGGCAGGTTGAGCAGGCAAATGACATCGTGCTCCAGGGATCAAATCACATGTTTACGATAGGCTCATGGCCTATGACACATGCTAGGTTGATGAACTCCCTTCTATCTTGTGGGCCGTCCGTACTGCCCCAACAACCTTCACCAAAAAGACTCCCTTCTTTCTCGTGTATGGTTTCGAGGCCATGCTCCCTTCAGAGCTATGACATTGATCTATGTGAGTCAAGAAGTATTCAGACGAGGAACAGGAGGAGCAGCAAGCAGACGATGTCAACCTCTTAAAGGAGCATCGAGGACGTGTTGTTGTTCGAGTAGCCATGTACCAATGGGCCCAACGTCGCTATCACGAAAAGCGTGTTTGTGCTCGTACACTCACCATCAGTGATTACATCCTCCGATGAGTTCAGAATCAAGCAGGGCGAAACAAGCTCTCACCAAAGTGGGAGGTACCATACATGGTGGTCGAAGCCTTAAGGCCAGGCGCGTTCAAGATCATAGACGACGAAGGCCACGAGTTGGCAAATTCTTGGAACAACGATCAACTACATAAATTTTATGTATAGGGCTAGTGTATCAAAGTGTGTAAGTTCAGTTTAGTAATATACAATATTCAGATTTCATATCTTTCAAAGTGTTTTGCCCGGTGACCCCCTTTTCTTATATCACCTCGTCTTGAAGTCGATCCTACTGTCCTCTTACGCTATTCTGGCAAGCTTCGGGGTCCCATGGACCTCAGTCGGGGACACCTAGCACTATGAAAGTTTGTCAAGCTATGCAGGGTCAAACAACCATGTTAGATATGGTTATTTTAATGTACCCACTTGAGCGTATTAACCAAACCATGTAACCGGAAATTGGTTTTCTCAACTTCACGGCTGGGAGCTAGGAATTCTCAGCTTCAGCCTAGTTTGTTTTAAGATTCAAGCTGCTTTTGTGGAAAACAACTTTTCCATAAAAAACAGCTGGGGCTAGGGAGAGTATCATACTCCGTTGGCTGAGGGCAGCCCTTGCGAGGATACTCGTACACTATTTCTCTTTCAGAAGCGACAATACTTAAGCTCTGATATACAAAGCATTAATATATACATAAAGTATTTTCCAGGTACCTAATCTACCAGGAAGGCCACTGCCAGTTCATGGAGGAAAATATACGTTTTGTGAATGGGGAGAAGGACTGCACCGATTGGTCGATCTCAGCTAGGCTCAATTGAGAATGGTTGAACCCCTTCTGAAGAAACGACAAGTTCATATGCAGGTGCGTTTCTCGGATGCGAGCGAGTAGGTGACCGCCTGCATATCGGCTAGCGCAATGGCACTCCTGCTTGTGGTTGTTGTCTATCCGTTTCCCGGTGCCTGCCAGCTAGTCGCAAGTACTCCGGATCTAGGAAAGGTAGCCGTTCAGTGACTTCTCAAGAGAAGGACAAACAACACGCAGCTCCCTGCACAACCGCGACAAGGCTAGGGAGGAGCTCTCAAGGTAGGCGGAAATCCAGATTTCCCTACCCCGGAGTAATTCCACACCTTCTTCTTTGAGCTCAGTATCTGCCATCTTCTCTAGCTCTGCCTTGTTGAATTTGATCCTCCAGTACTCGATGCGGCGATACATCTACAAGTATATGCAGTACCGCCAAAGACTTAAATACAATAAAAAAGGAATTGTCTGAAAAGGAAAACAATCCTAACATTATTTTTTAAGTTACAACTCAGAAAAGGGGGACAGTGTTTTTACTCTTCAAAAAAGGGGATAATGCCCTCCCATAGGTCAACCAGTTCGGACATCATGTCTTCGCGGGTCCCCTCGGCCCCGCCTTTGGTTAGAGCCTCCTCCAAGTCGACCTCGGGGTGCGTGAGCCTCAAGCACGCGAGGACATGACATGCATCGGTCCTTAAACCAGTGCGCATCTCTTCGGTGACGTGCTCGACATGCTTGGTGGCTGTCCTCTCCAATCTTCAGATAAGAGTGCCCAAGGACCCCAAGAATGTTGTCTCGTCGGGGTACTCGGATCCCTTCTCGTGGACACCTAGACCACGAGCCATCGTGTCGAGCCTCCCGTAGTTGCCGCAGAGGCCCTACCGGAGGGATGCCAAGTTTTCCTGGGCCTCTTCCATCTTTTTCTCCCAACCTTGCCACTACCGCTCGTGGCCGATGATCATCTCTTGAAATTTCTTCAGGTCCACCTTGGCCTCCGCCAGTTGCGCCTCCCGCTTCGTGATGTGTTCATCGGCGGTAGAGGTGGTCTTTCCGAGCCGTCCGATCTCTATGACTACGTCACCCGTGCTGGCCTGCAGTAGGCGACCAGCCACGACCAACCTCTCGATCACCGAGGACAAGGTGATGTCGGTTGGGGAGCTTGGCTGAGAGGGAGGTGGTGCTTTTACGACGGTGACGACGGCGGGAGACGGGGAGCTCCCACTTCGTGGCCAGCACTTCGTACAGAGGTCATGGGAGAAGGGCTGCATCGAGAAAAGCTACACATTACAAGAAGCAATACGAGTTCAGGGATTGTGAGATCAGATTACGAGTTCACTTACTTAGGCTTGTGCTGCTTCAAGAGCTTTCCGTTCCCCCGGGATTTGGGCTTGGTGCCGGAAGTGGTCTGCAAGACGTGTAAGTTAGGACCGACGAGTTTGGATGTTACTTAGTAATTAACAGATGCATGCACCACCTTTTGCAATTTACAAGACATATATCATAAAACTACGAGCATACCTTGAGTGATATGTTCTTGAAGGGACTGTGCAGCTCACAAGGTCTCCGCCGCGTGATTTCATCTACATGGTACGATGGGTCATCGTGAGCTGGCCCTGCTGCACCTTGTATGCCCTGTTCTACTACTTGCCCTATAGAAGCACAGCTGCTGCAATTGCTTGAGGGGCTCATCATGACTGGAGGGACATATGGTTGCACCGTCTGCTGGCTCTGTCATTTTGCCAGGCATTGGTCCACCCATCGTTCCACCTCCTCTTGCATCCTTATGTCCTGCAGGGCGACCCTCTCCTCGAAATATCTTAATTTCGCCTCGGTATCCCTCTTGCTCCTCATCCGACTCTTATAAGTGTGGATGTCCTCTTGAAATCCGTATTTCCAAGCAACCACGCCTTTTCCTCGTGTTTGTCCTGGATGCTCGGGATTCTGTAGTGCGAGCGTAAGCTCGTCCTTCTCTCTGTCAGGCTTGAATGTTCCCTGAGCAGACGCCTCCACTGCTTCCGTAAGTCAGCTAGCTGCTTCACAGATTGCATCGTCGAATACAAGGGAGCCATCAATGGGATCGAGCGTTCCACCATGAGCATAGTACCAATTTCTGGAACATTCAGGCCAGTTCGTTATGGCCAGCTCAATACCCTTTTCTATCAACTCGGCTTCCAGTTTATCCCACTTGGGAATTGCCTTCTTATAGCCACCTGACCCTAGCCGGTGATGGTACTGCTTCTTAGCGGCATTGGCTTTATTCATTTCTATTTGCGCTTGCCCGTGCTGGGAGGTCTTGTATGTGACAAACACATCCCAATGATCCCTCAGCTTAGTTAATTTGTCGAAATCAGGTGTCAGACCCAGGACGTATTTCTTGTATAGAGCTGACTTGTACTTCTCGAACTGTTCAGCCATTTTCTTCATAGTCCATTCTTTCAATCTTGGTTGATCTACCTCAGGGACCGTGAAGGTCTTGAGTATGGTGGTCCACAGCATATCTTTCTTTGTATCTGGAAGATAACTTTGGTCATCCTCGGCTGACCTTGATTGACGCCAGTGCACTATGCTAATGGGCACGTGATCCCTCACGATCCAACTACTATGTCCCACAAACTTCCGTAGTATACCGGCTGGGGCTACTAGTTCGCCGGCTGGGGCTACTTCACTAATAATGTGTCTGCCCTCTAGCTTCCTCGCGGCACCTCGTTGTCCGCGTGCCCTCTTCTCTCCAACGGCTGGTTGCCTTTCACTTTTCTCTTGGTTTGTGCACTCATTTCCCTCCTTGTTTAGGTATTGGTTGGGGTCCTCTTGCTCCTCATCCGCCCAATATTGGCTGCTACCCTCTGCGATCTCGTCCATGAGGATCTATTCATCATCGCGATCTGCCATCTATTCGTAACATTAACTAGTACACATCAACTAAGAGTATATTGTTATACATGTATTAACATTGTTGAGAAATACGTACGATGACCAGTTAATTAATTGTTATACATGCAACCTACGTGCATATGTCATATATATATATATATACATATATATACACATACATATATATATACACGGATGCGCTACAACAAGCACAGTGCGTGGTATACTATGTCTATATATACATATATACACACCAGGGAATTAATGTAACTTGCCTTAGTTTTGCTTGGAGTTATTGGGGCCACTTAAGCTTGAGCGACGACGGCGGTCAGCAGCTGTACCACATATGACAAAGAAATAAAAATATTAGTTAAAAGATGTACAATAGTTGTAAGTGAAAACATTTGCTTGGAGATGATAGAATTAGTATAATTCAGCCCTTTCTTTAAGATGGAACTTAGAAAAAAAAATTGAATCACTATTGGAAAAACAAAAAAGATGTGCAATATTATATTCAGTGTATCCACGTGAAAACATGAAAACTATTGCAAACAAAACGGAGGATAGATTATATCATTAACAAAGTGCGACTGGATTTAATTTGGTACATCTATGATTAATCTACACATCATGCTTGCATATCTACATTGAAAACATATACATATATATACCACGTTCTCGTTTGTTCGGTCATGTTCGTTCTATCGTTCGTTCGTTCGTTCGTTCTATCGTTCGGTCATGTTCTATCGTTCGTGGTCATGTTCGTTCTATCGTTCACATTTTATCATTCTATCGTTGAGTGGTCACGTTCGTTCTATCATTCACGTTCTATCGTTCTATCGTTCGTTCGGTCACATTCGTTCGTTCGTTCGTTCTATCGTTCGTGGTCACGTTCATTCTATCGTTCACGTTCTATCATTCTATCGTTCGTTCGTTCGTTCGTTCGTTCTATCGTTCGGTCACATTCTATCGTTCGTGGTCACGTTCGTTCTATCGTTCGTTCTATCGTTCGTTCTATCGTTCGGTCACGTTCTATCGTTCGTGGTCACGCTCGTTCTATCATTCTATCGTTCAAGTTCATTCGTTCACATTCTGTCGTTCACGTTCGTTTGTTCACGTTCTATCGTTCGTTCACGTAGCGTGGGGTGGCGGCGGGGCCATGGGGTGCGGGCAGCGCAGTGTGGTGCCGGCGGCGCCGCGGGCAGGCGTGGGGTGGCGGCTGTGCCGCGGTGTGTGTGCGGCACTGCGGGGTGGCGCAAGGCGTGGCGGTGGCGCCGCGACATGCCGGCTGCGGCGCGGGGTTGCAGCGGCATGTCGGTGGCAGCCGCGGATGCGAGAGAGATCGAGGGAGAGATAGAGAGAGAGGAGAGAGGACGAGCGCCAAATCTCGGCTGCAGCACGGCGGTGAGTTCGGCGATGACGTATGGTGGCGGAGACGACGAAGACGATGGCAGCGGTAGAGGCGGACGATCGGCGTTGAGAAATGGCTAAGTGTGGATCGGGGGAGAAGACGATGTGCACACCTATTTATAGTCGGGATCTTTAGTCCCGATTCGTGGAATCAACTAGGACTAATGATCTTATCTTTCGTCCCGGTTGGTAGCTACAACCGGGACTAAAGATATCTTTAATCCCGGTTGATAGAACCAACCGGGACTAAAGGTAATTTCCCGTTGTTTCCAAAATTTTCTTTTTGTCCCGGCTATGGTTAACAACCGGGACTAAAGATTAAAACATTTGAATGACATATGCCTGATCTAAATAGTTTAAAATTATTATTAAATATAAATAATCACATATAATTAACATATGACCTATTTAAATAGTTTAAAATTGCTATTACATTTAAAATATATATATAATTAACATATGACCAATTTAGATAGTTTAAATCTGCTATTACATTTCAATAATGATATATAATTAAAATATGACCAATTTAAATGCTATTTAAATAGTAATAATCATATGTACATTATTACCTATTTAAATAGTTTAAAATTGCTAGTATATATGAATAATCATAATAATTGTATTAGTGAAAAACATAAACATTGCATGGCCTTCAATACATTTTAAATAATTTACATCGTCCATACAACAACCTATGTCTCTGTTTTCCTCACGTACTTTCTCCTCACTAATGTTCCTTCACTATGATCGTTGCGTGAGTAAGGGGTGTCCTCCTTTGATAGGAGGATGCTCGGGTCAACCGTCACTGCGAATGGAGGTTGCCCATCAAACTGATCGTAAACTTCGTCTGTCTTATCCTCGACTCCGACGATTTTCCTTTTGCCTAGGAGAACCATGTGGCGGTTTGGCTCGTCGGGTCCTTTACCCTTCTTTGGTTTGCTAGACATGCCCTTCACGTAGAAAACTTGTGTTACATCATTGGCTAGGACGAATGGTTCGTCTGAGTATCCAACCTTGGTTAGGTCAATCGTTGTCATCCCACTATCATCAATCGTTACGCCTCCACCAGTGAGCCTAACCCATTGGCACCGAAACAGAGGTACCTTCAGGGGTCCATAGTCTAGTTCCCATATGTCCTCGATGACACCATAATATGTGCTAGTTGCACCATCGTATCTCATGGCGTCGATACGAATAGCAGAGTTCTGGTTTGTGCTCTTTCTATCTTAGGCTCTTGAGTAAAATGTATACCCATTGATTTCATATCCTTGGAATGTCGATATCGAGCAAGAAGGCCTCCTCGCCAAGAAGGCTAGTTGTCGGTCAATGGTTTCGGTACCCATTAGATGTTGTTGTAGCCAAGCGGGGAAAGTATCAATGTGATGGCGTGTAATCCATGCATCGGACTTGCCGATGTTTTTTGAGCGAACAATTGCCAGGTGCTCCTCGATGTAAGGAGCCACCAATGAAGATTGTTGCAAAACCTTGAAATGTGTTTCACGGAATAAATCGTTGTCCACAGTCATTATTGCTTTCCTTCCAAGAGTCCCCTTTTCCCGTAGTCTCCCCTCATGGCTTGATTCGGGTACCCCGATTGGACGAAGGTCTTCAATAAATTCTACGCAGAACTCAATGACCTCCTCTGTTCCATAACCCTTGGCGATGCTTGCTTCCGGACGAGAACGGTTACAAACATATTTCTTTAGAACGCCCATGTACCACTCGAAAGGAAACATGTTGTGTAGGTACACAGGACCGAGAATACCGATATCTTTCACAAGGTGACATAGAAGATGCGTCATTATATTGAAGAATGACGGTGGAAAGATCATCTCAAAGCTGACAAGACATTGGACCACGTCATCTTGAAGGCTTGTTAAACTGTCTGGATCGATGATCTTTTGCGAAATTGCATTCATGAAAGCACATAGCTTTGTTATTGTCCCCCAGACATTATCTGGAAGGATACCATGAATTATAATAGGAAACAGTTGTGTCATCAACACATGACAGTCATGAGACTTTAGGTTTGTGAAGTTCTTCTCCTTCATGCTTATTATTCTCTTTATATTCGAGGAGTATCCAGACGGTACCTTGATGCTCTCTAGGCATTCAAACATACTTTCCTTCTCTTTCTTGCTTAGGGTGTAGCTTGCAGGACTCAAATAATGGCTTCCTTTATCCTTCGGTTCCGGGTAAAGGTCCTCACGTTGTTGCATATGCTTGAGATCATTACGTGCTTCAAGTGTATCTTTCAACTTCCCATATACACCTAGGAAGCCCAACAGATTGACGCAAAGGTTCTTACCGAGGTGCATCACATCGATTGCGTGCCGGATGTCTAAGACTTCCCAATAGGGTAACTCCCAAAATATAGACTTCTTCTTCCACATCGCCGCATAACCATCTTCGCTCTCTATAGGTTGGTTGCCAGGTCCCTTTCCAAATACTACTTTCAGATCTTTCACCATAGCAAACACGACTTTTCCATTACGATGTTTAGGCTTAGTACGGTGGTCTGTCTTCTGTTCGAAATGGTTGCCTTTCTTCCGTACATGATGGGTTGCAACAAGGAATCGACGATGGCCCATGTACACAACCTTCCTGCAGTGTTTTAGAAACGTACTTTCAGTTTCATCCATACAATGGGTGCAAGCCTTGTACCCCTGTTTGACTGTCCGGATAGGTTGCTAAGTGCAGGCCAATCGTTAATGGTCACGAACAACAACGCTCGTAGGTTAAATTGCTCCTGTTTGTCCTCATCCCACACGGGGACACCTTCTTTGTTCTACAGCAAAACCAGATTCTCAATCAATGGTCTTAGGTACACATCAATGTCGTTACCAGGTTGCTTTGGGCCTTGAATAATAATTGGCATCATGATGTACTTTTGCTTCATGCATAGCCAAGGGGGGAGGTTGTAGATACACATGGTCACAGGCCAAGTGTTATGGCCGTTGCTCATCTCTCCAAATGAATTTATGCCATCTGTACTTAAACCAAACCTTACGTTTTGTGCATCCTCTCCAAAGTCTGGACATGTTCTGTCGATGTTTCGCCACTTCGACCCGTTGGTGGGGTGTCTCAGCATCCTGTCTTGTTGACATTCTTCTGCGTGTCAGCACATCATTCTAGCATGCTCTTTGTTCCTGAACAAACGCCTGAGCGGTGGTATTATAGGGAAATACCACATCACCTTAGCAGGAACTCTCTTCTTCGAAGGTTGTCCGTTCACATCACCTGGATCATCTCGTCTAATCTTGTATCGTAGTGCTTTACAAATCGGGCATGCTTCTAGGTTCTCGTACTCCTCACCGCGACAGAGGATACAATTGTTCGAACATGCGTGTATCTTATGTACTTCTAGTCCTAGAGGGCATACCACCTTCTTAGCTTCGTACGTTGTTTCGAGCAATTCGTTTCCCTCCGGAAGAATGTTCTTGACGAGTTTCAATAACTCGCCAAATGCTTTGTCACTCACACCATTTTTGGCCTTCCATTGCAAGAATTCTAGCGTCGTACCTAACTTTTTGTGCCCCTATTCGCAACCTGGGTACAATGAAGTTTTGTGGTCTGCTAACATACGGTCCAATTTCTGGACCTCCTTCTCACTTTCGCAGCCGTCCTTTACATCCCGCAACATCTGACTAAGATCATCTACAACGTCGTTATGTTCAATAGCTCCGTCTGCCTTGCCTTCTGGATTTTCTTCAAATCCATCGTATTGATGAGCCCAGTCTGGAATATTCTCGTCTTCTACTTCATCTTCTTCCATTGTAACCCCTAGCTCTCCGTGTGAGGTCTAACAATTATATCCATGCGTGAATCCAGACTCAAACAAGTGCGCATGAATAGTTCTTGATGTAGAATACTCCTTCTGGTTACTGCACTTTTTGCATGGACAACACATGAAACCCTTATACTTGTGAGCATTGGCCACATTCAAAAAGTAATGCATACCTTCAATAAACTCTTTTGACCGTCGGTCCGCGATGTACATCCATTGTCAATCCATCTATACATCAAATAGTCTAATGTTACTCACGAAATCCACACAATTAAAACTAATTAAATAATCATATAATAATTTTAAACATCATGATTCAAAGTGAAACTAATTTATAGAAAAGAGCTACGAAGATGGCGACGAGAAGGAAGAGAAGTTTACAATTATTTTTAAAATTTTATTAAAGTATTAAACATTTTTTATTGTACGAACAGTATTTCTAACTCTATTACATATTTTTCAATTACCTTAGTTTTCTACTCTTTTTCACAAATAATCATACAATAATTTTATAATAGTCCCACATATTAGTCTTTTTTTATTGTTTGTAAAGTTGAAAACATATCTTTAACGAATTATACTTTTTTCTAACTATTTTATTAAACTAACTTAGTTTTCTATTCTTTTATCTTAGTTTTCTATTTTTTTCCTCGGTAATCTCTTTTATAACATATGTATCCAAATTTTCTAATTTTAAAATCAACCTAATTTTGCCTATACATATTTTCTCTCTCATCATTTTGCATAAACCTTGTTGGAGACAATATTTCATAGAAACAAAGCTATAAATATAATATGTTAAGCATACATTATTAGAGAATGGATTTGCTAACCTTTTCGATCTCTCTGATTTGTATATTATCACCAAAACAATTTGATCAAAAATTTCGGCAGCAACTCCCTTGCTCCTCGTCTTGGCAGCAATGGCTCTGGCTGGAGAAGGAGGAAGATGTATAAAAAGGTAGATCACTTTAGTCCCGGGTAATAATACCAACCGGGACTAAAGATCTAAATCATCATTAGTCCCGGTTTATATTACTAACCGGGACTAAAGATCCCGGCCCCCTGACATGCGTCCAACACAGTCGGTGAAGGTGTGAACCGGGACTAAAGATACCAACCAGGATTAAAGATCATCGTGACCCATTACACTTTTTAACAGGGACCAAAGATGATCTTTAGTCCCGATTCCTATTCGAATCGGGACTATTTCGGTTTTTGTGAATCCGAGCAAAAATCAGTTCTGCAGTACTGATAATTGCACTTGAAAATTACCTATGCATATACTTGAAGTTGGATGTGTTGTAATTACTCACAAAATGATTGTGCTGTATAAGCAACAGTCGTCGAGTACATAAAAATCATAACTCTTTCGGTTATATATTGAAGGCCATCTAGGATGGCCCACAAATATCGGCCTATTTTGTATGCATACTGCACAGGATTGCATCAAACAGCTCATACCGCACAAATAAATTTATCCAATGGTTGAATCAATGTGGAGGCTTCTTTAGGTTGCAATCATATACACCAATATAACTAGTAATATGACGTGCTAATGCTACGGCGACGATATATGATAATACAAATCATACAATTTAAAATACATCACGCATGTGTTTTTTAAGCTTCATGGTAGGTAGCAAAGTTTAAAGAACATCATAAAAGAAATATTATTTCTTGTTTTCCTTCACAATACTGAAGTTTTAGTCCAAAAAAGTGTGATGATTTACGGAAAAAAATTTTGAGCACTGGATACAAAACTCACTTTGTATGACCTCCTCTCATCCTAGGTGGCTTGTTGCCATCTGATTAAAACTCCACCTCCTACTTCCCTGTTTCCCCCACATTCAATTTCTTCTACCACAAATAATAGGGTCAGCATTTCACCTGATGATGTATGATGAATCTTCATTGCCACTGAAGGCATTGGACTGAGACCTGTCAAAGTGATATTGCAGCACACTTAGACTTCCATCTCTTTTCAACAGTAAGAATCACATTTCTTTCTTTAAAAGAATCACCTTGCTTTCGGGAAAAAAAAGCCTCACTACATTCATACATTTATATATTTGAACTCCAAAAACGAAATTTTGAGAACACACTGCGAGCATGCTCCCCATGTCATCTCAAAAGAAAATTATATTACATTTTCATTTTCCGTTAAATGCTTACCATTAGGCGTTAGTTATAGGTCATGGTTGTTGAATACAAATTGAAAAGCAAGTGGTATTGACCACAAACCTATAAATTATGTATTCCTACACGAGGTTGTAGTGATATTTCTGCCCTCTAAGACATCGAACTTAAAATTTCCAATCGATCGTCGGACCAAAATAAAAGGAACTACAATATGTCGTATATATACGGAAATCAGTGGGAGGAATCCTTTCCCCTATCAGAAGAAAATACAATTATGACGAATCTGATTAATTTGTCAAGTTGATATGCTATATATTTAGTAAAAAATGGTAGATCTTAAAATTCAACAAAGAGAAATATAGGCATGTGCACCCACATCAATCCCATGCATTTTAGTATAGAAACGACATGGTTTAATCATATGTTGGATTCGAAACACCAAAGCATTCTGTAGCACATAAAGAAAAAAATAGAAGGTTGTTGACACGAAATTCGTCGCACACACGAAGCCTGAGAGATTTGCTTACTCTATTGTAGGTCATATCAATTTAATTTGAGTTCAGGGCATGCCAGTTAGTTTGATCCTGCAAATAACAAGAATAAACAAAAAATATTAGATCATTGGGGCAATCAGCCAATGGGCCAATATAGTTTGGTTTTTTCAAGCCGATGCCGATGGAATTTCGGATCGATCGACTATAACCGATAGAATTTAGATATAAAAGAATAAAACATTATCGGCCAAAACAAAGACATGATATATTTGCCAATTTTCTTAACCTTATTGCAATTAATCTTGATAGATCAAACCCAACCGAGACAATATAAGATTGAAGATAATAAAATCAAAATTTTTAGAAAATATTCGTATCTTTGAATATAAGCCAATGTGTTAAGGATTGAAGCTTATCAGAATCTCCGTATGAAGTAGGTAAGCTAATATTGGTTATGACAAGTTAAAGCATAAATTATCAGCAATCTATAATTATTTACTGCATTTTAGATAGATATGACCCAACCGAGACAGTATTAGATTGAGAGCAATAATTACAGAAACTAGCCGATTAAATTAATTGTAATATACCAAAAATTTGAATTTCGAATTTTGACTTTAACTAAATAATAAAAATGTGTTTAAATTTGAATTTCGAATTTTGACTTCAACTAAATAATAAAAATGTGTTTTCAAGTTGATGACCAAAAATTTTCAAATACAAAACCTGTGTAAGGTTAAACTAGCTAGTGCTTATATGCAAAGTTGCAAATGACTTAAAACTTTTTCCTTCTCAACTTAATTTGACATGTAAAACATTTGCACATTTGCATTAACACAGGATGTGTTGTGTAATTTGAGTCCTTTTAAATGTTTTTGGATCTTGGATGTATTTCATAATAGGTGTCATGAGCATAAGTGAGGATACATATTAATCATCTATAATAAAAGCATTTTCCTAAATGCCACCTTAAGTACCATTAGTCTAACTCAATTATATACACACAAATGTATAATAACCTTATTAGATTAAGTATGGTGAAATGAAAGTAAAGTCTAACAACATCATCTCTGGTTAGTTACAAATCAAAATATAATTTTACAATCATTTAAGAATATATCTAAAATAGGAGCAATTAAATATAGATAAGCTCATTGAATATTTAAAAATAATTGGTGCAATATAAAATCATGGAGAAATTCATGTAGATACTATTCAATACATATATATATATATATATATATATATATATATCACTGAAATTTTGGTATAATTTAATATTTAGATTTTATACCTCAAATAATTTGGTCAAAACAGTCAAATTATAGACCATTTCTAAACCCTAATCGGCAAAAGTGATACACCTTTCATATATGCATTTTATCACATGAAGGTGTATATAGAAAATAATTTATTCAAATACTAATATATTTATAATGAATTAATATAATTTTCCAGAATTTATCTTCTTGGTTTTGACCTCCTAAAAATTCAAATAAAGTTCTATCGAGCCATTTTTCTTTATTTTTCTGAGAGTAAAATATATCGAATTTTTGTGTGCAACTAAAGAAAATGGAATCTAGGTATTTTTATCTATCTCCAGAAAAATCCACTCTAATTTATCATGCTTACAAATTAAACTATGGAGTTACAAAGAAGAGAGAAAGAAAGAAATAGTGAAAATCCTAGAAAACCACCTACACAGTAAGGTTACTAGTTTTCCTACCCATTCCTCTCTTCCATTCCTCTCTTCCTTGCCTAGCCTAGCATGCCCTGGACCCATTGTCAGCCTCTCAAGCTCGCTCCACTTGAGTACAAAAACTCCCACCGCTCAAGCAAACCGAGAGAGAGATAGAGAGAACGGAGAGGACAACGCTGGCGGTGCTCAACGCGTGTCCATCTTTGTGTCGGTCGCCGAGCTCACCATATCATCCCCTAGCTGCATCGACTTCTGCTCTATTTCGTCCCTGTGGAGACCAAGTCGAGAGAGAGAGCACCGGTGTCTCTATTCTCCTTCATCTCCATCACCGGCCATGGAGACGACGACCGTCACCATCGCCACCAAGCCGCAGTCGCCTCTTCTTCTTTAGCGTTCTGCAGTCGCCATTCAACGCCGAGTTCATTCCCTCTAACCTTGCCTCGTTTCGTGCAGCTATCTCACTAGAACGCCACCATGCCCACGGAAGCTTCGGAGTGCCGCCGCCTTGGCATCATCGCCGCTCGGCCAACTCTGACCAAGTCAGGCCAAGCTGTCGCGCCATCATCTTCATCATGACCCCAGGAGCCCGCTGACCGAAGGAATCGGGTTAGGACATCGTGAATCGGGAGATCCTCTTCTTCTTCCTTAACTCCGGCCGCTGGCACAAATCGTCAATTCCGGCCATGCTGGTGAGCAATGGTTCAAATCCTTGTGCATGTAGCATCACTAGGAGGATCTTTACCATTTGCATACCTCACCCTTTCCCTACATGCTCCAGATCGAGCCATCACCGTCATCCCCGAGCTCTGCGCCGCCGTCGAGCCATCTTCTCCATCGCTGTCGCCGTCCGGCCATCGCCAACCCTTGCGATCCCATGTATATATAATTCAAACTATTAAAGAAAATGATTAAACCTTTATCTTTTCAACTGAAAATTATGTCAAACTTGTAAAATTCATATAAAATCAAATATAACTCATTTTGAGGTGACACCAACTTCAGTAGGTTTGTAAAATTGTGAGATTTAATATTGTAAAATGAAAACCTACACTTGCAGTACAATAATTATTTCTAAAATTTCATAAAAGGAAATGTTAACATAAAACATGCTTTTAACTTGTAAAATTTGTAGAAAATTCATTTTTATTCCAAATGGGATGAACTAAATTTCTGTATAATCAGCAAAGTATAAACTTTAATTCAGTAATAAAAAAATTGACACTCTGTACAAGAAAACAGTACTAATAATTTGTATAGTAAAATAATCACCACATGTACAATCTAATTTCTAAAATTTATAGGAAATTCATCCTAACTCAAAATAAAGTGAACTAATTCCTGCTAAATCCACAAACATATACCCATGTGCACTGTAAGATAAAATGTAGTACTTTTAATATAGAAAACATCTCTAAAATATTAATGGTGCAATAGGAATTAAACCACAACTTATGAATTATGAGATCCATATAGGACATATTTTAGTTCCAAATAAGCTGAAGTAGAATAAGATAAAACTCATATAATTATGCTCTTTATTTATGTTGGTCAAAATCTGGAACATCTAGTACAAATAATACACTCAAGTTAGTATTACAAATTATCAACATAGACTACACTACTACTTGTATAATACATAAGAAATTCATACTAGCTCTAAAATTATGAAATCAATTGTGTTAGTCTTAGAAAATAGTCCTCTTCATTCGAGTAAGGCTAGCTTTGTCAAAGTCACATATTAAAATGGTTTCACAATATTACCTAGGTAAATAATACTCTATGTCAATACAAACTCTGAAAATTCATAACTCACAAATAAAAAGAGATAAAATAAGAATTATTTTACCTAAATTCATCTTAGGTCAGAACCTATCCATTGTGCACAAATCATGCATTTTAGATCATTTTGTATTTTTCGCATAATTTGGTATTTATTTGCATACCGTGTCTTTTGTATTGATAAATTGCATTAACGGTGAAAGAGTGACTTAGGTGGTATTCATATTGTTCAAGATCAAGGCAAGTTCTTTCCTCCCCCTTCTTTGATTACATTGAAACCCATGATTTGGGAGATGAAAAGTGTTGTTTGCAAAACTACATATGTATTTGATTAAAAACGATATTTGAAACTTGGTAAATGGTAGCTATGTCCTTATTGCTACATATACCACCTTGACTAATTGTGATTCCCTTGGTTTGTAACCTTAATATTGGGTAGAGTAATTTACTTGTGCTCATTTGGGGTTAACCATGCTTATTACACTACTATATGCTTAGCCATGCTTAGAATTAAGCAAAATAATCACTCTTATGGATTTATGAATGGGATTTTGAATATTTGATTATTGCTGAATTGAAAATGAAACTGTTAAGTATTTGTGAACTAAAGTGTGAGTAAAATTATTTTGGACTTGGGTGGCAAGTGATGTGCATATGGTGGTAGTTGCACACCGATAGGGGGAGTGTTCGCCTGAGTTCGGTTAAGGACTGAACTTCATGTCACCAACTTAAGTATTCCGTACATCCACATGTGCTATTTATGGGGTGGCCTTAGCTAATTAAGTTACTTAAAGTCTAGCCTTGCATATTGGTAGGCCCGAGTAGAATAAATTAATCTAAGCGATGATTCATAGGAATTACCCATGAGTGTGTGTTGAATATAAAAGCTAGCGAATATTACTAGCTGTGTGTGTTCTGTGAGGGGACGGATGGTCCGTCTCATAACATGGGCGTCTAAGTCTGTTCAATTCAACGGTTAAGTGCCTCATGGGGGAATAGATGTGTTCACTGCCACGGTGTTAGGTTTAAGGCGTGGGCCCGCCACCTAACGGTTCTGAGTCATTCCTAGGATGGATTCACACTTGCCTTCGCTAATTTAAGGCTAGTCATTAAGTAATGTAGAGGCTACGTTATGACCTCTAGACCACATTCACCATGAATAGTGTGGTAGTGCCTTGCAAACACGAAACAAACTAGAGTGTTCATATCATGTGGGTAAAGCTGTACAAACTCTGCAAAGTTCTCTAAAACTAATCGATTAGCCGTGCTCATGGTCATGAGCGACTTGGTGAAGTGTCATGAGTATAGACTTTGATTTATGTTTTCAAATGATGCTTTGTGAACTATGGATTTAAAAGTGCTAACTTGGGTTAAGTTATGAAGATTGCGTTATTTGATGATGAATGTGAGACTTGATTGTCAGGTGGGCAATCAAGTATGTTATTATGATGATAATATGACCTGTTGCCGGTATGAGCAACAAAAGTATGTTTATGATGTTACTATGGTGAATATTATGATTTAACAATGTTAATGTTTTGTTAATTGAATTGTCAACTCCTTTACAAATGACTATGAACTAAAACTTGCTTTATGCTAAAATGAGCTACAAATAGCCTTCCTTGATTATATGCCATGCATGTAGTATGATAGGATTGTCTTGTGCTTGCCAGTACATTAATTCGATTAATGTATTAACTCTTGTTATACTAGAATATCCATTTTGCAGGTTGTACGCTTAGTCTAATTTGAGTGATTTGGGAAATCATTGCTTCTTCTAGGACTGGATCTATATCGGTTACCCCTCCCCCCCTCCCGCGTTGGCTGCTTGTGGTTTTGGGTAGCCAAGCTTCCACGGATCAGTAATTATTTGGCCGATTGGCCTATGTATTTAAATAAAGATGTAGAGTAAAGTTTATTTGTGTTTACTCCTTATTATTCTAATCTTCATCGCTTAAATGAAAGTGTGGAACTAGAGCTTATCCTGGGATCTAGTTCTACACCGGGATGAGTATTGAGCATTTGGGATGCATCCCGTAGAGCTTTAGCGAATTTTGTCAAGTCTCCTGAGATGTGTAACACATTTGGTCACCACTTTCATGTGGTTTGACGAGCATGTCTCGGGCTGAAGTTGACTGGCATGCTAAAGTCCCAGCAATATCCTCTATGCTCTATGCTCCGCGCTTTAGGTTTTATACTATGTATGTTATTTGACTTGATAGGGCAGCGATGAGGTTGGATGGTTACTGTTTTACTTGATTATTATTAGACCCCATCCAACTAAATATTTCGCGCTATCACTTCAGGTAGCTTACATAATATTTAACCCGGGGTGTCCCCACATTAACCTTGTAAGCTTAGCCGATATAGCAAGTTATATTATAATAAGTAGATACCTCATCGATTGGAACTCCAATGAAACAATTATTAGAACTTGTTGACTTAGGTTAATTTAACCAACAAATTATAACCCAAAATATTGGACTCAACCAAGACAGTTCAAGATTAATAACAAGCTGGTTAGATTTAAGCTAACCGATTGATGCTATTCAAAGTGATTGATATATTAGATGTAACTAAGACAGCAAAAGCAATCTAAGAAAGAGCCGATATATCAGATAAGCAACGCATGCAAAGACTAAATCAATATATTGAACCGAATCGAGAAAGTACCAATTCCGACGATACAAGCGAAGATGACGATACTTACTTTCTTGCTGGAGATAGAACTCAACCGATGTAGCCCACTCAAAACTAAGAACTCGTCGAGAGTAAAAGGGTGGTGATGCGCCAAAAGTTGTATTGAACTATTGTTAATTTACAAAGTCCCTGGGCGCACATATTTATAACCATAGGCTAAATTAAGTCCGACTCTAATATGATCAGATCAATGCATGACTCTATCTCTAACAAGGAAACTATTACAACTCTGATTCAGACACGACTCTAATCGACTAACAAATCAAAGGAAACTATCTGAGTCTGACTCTAACACGACTCCATCGGCTTAGGACTCTGTCAGCATAACATGGAAACTAAGATACACTTTCCTTATTCCGGATAAAACTTGTCCACCGAATCCACTAAAATCTTGGCGTGAACTCCAACTTTGGCTCAGTCTGACTAACGGAACTTGCCAAATTTTGCCATTAACACATGCCCCCCAAATTCCGGAGCATGGATAGACATACTTCGGAATTCTTTCATATGGCCCATTTAGCTCCATCGGGCCATTAGGTCATTGGCCCAATCGGCCTAGCATAGCTTTTAAGGCACCGAACGGTATAAATACCTCGTTTACGCCGATAATCATCACACTACCACAACCCTTCATTCCTCACATTGGTGAGCCCCTGTCACACCCTGAAGTTTTTCCTAAGTTGTAAAAATCAAGTTTAAAAAATTATCTGAGAAATTATTTAACTAATCTGGAGAGAAACCCAATTAAATAATGCAATAAAGAAGTGGAAATGGCAAGGTGAAATTTTCTTGAGTTCCCCTTGACAAAATACATTAACAGGATTTTTAGTAGAATTTTCAGAGCCCTAGAAGTAATTTTAAACCAATTAAAATCAATTCAGAATTTAAATTAATCGCAGGACTTTCTTTTCCCTTTTTCTTTTCTTTTCCTTTTTGCTTCCCCTCTCGGGCCGGTGGCCCAGCCAAGCCGCCGCGCGCGCGCGCCGTCCCCTCCCACTTGGGCCGGCCCAGTCGGCCTTCCTCCTCGCGCCCCCTCTCTCTGTCTCTCGCGGGCTGGTCGCAGGCCGCGCCCGCCTCACGGCCGCGCTCCGCCCGCCGGTCCGCGCCACCGATAGGTGGGCCCCACCTGTCGGGGTCGTCTCCCTCCTCCGGCCGGCAGAATCGGAGGGGAGCAACCGCCCCGCCATCGTTTCCCCCACCTCCCCGCGCCCCGCGCGTTCCGCGCGCGCACGCACTCACGTCGTGCCTCGTCCGCGCCCCACTCCTCCCGCAACCGCCGTGCGAGAGGAGCGGGATCCCCTTTTTCTCGGCCCCTCTCTCTCCCTCTCTCTCTCTCCCACTCTGCCACCGAATCCGTGCCTCTTGGCCATGGTCCGCCCTCCCCGATTCCTTAAAACGATCCCCCGGACGCCGCTTCTCCGTTTCCCCCTTTTGCCTCTCGCTCTAGAGCCGGGATCGTCGTTGCGTCGCCGCTTATTACAAACCCTAGCGCCGCCGCCGCCGTCGTCGTTCTCCTCGTCGGTGAGCCGCTGCATCTCCCTCTCTCTCTCTCTCTCCGCTCGACCGTAGCCGTTCGCGCCCTCGCTCGGCCGCCCGCCACCATCGGCCATTCCCGCGCCGCCGCTGCCGCGCACCATGGGTGGCCGGCCGAGCTCGGACCGTGCCGCCCAGCCGCCAGCCGCCANGCTCGTGTGGGCCGTTGGATCGGCCACTCGGCCGATCCCAGCCGTTCCCCTCCCGTCCCGCGTGGCCGCTGCGTCGGCGCCACGCGTGCGCCACGTGGTGCACCGCGACGTCGTGGACCCATGGACTCGGTCCACGGTGGACCGGCCGCCGCGCGGCCGCTGACACCAGCCCTGCCCATTAATTGCACAATAATTCAATTAAGGTTTTTCTGTTATAGTAAAAACACAGATAACTTCAAAAATTCATGACTAATTCATCCGAGCTCCGTTTAAGTCCATTCAAATTTTGTTAAATTCATAAAAATGCAGAGAATCCACTAAAATACTTTTGTGCTTTGTTTCAGTAGACTTATAGCATGTATTGTTGCTTGCTTTGTTTGTCGCGTAGATTCCGGCATTTCCGACGCGCCCGCTTATTTCGAGATCGTCGCAGAAGTAGCTTCAACTCAAGAGCAAGGCAAGTCATGCTTCGCATTGATCATATTGTGCCTAAATTTACAAATACCTTATTTTTCTGTAAATGCTGCATTATTTCGTAATGTCATTTTAGGTGGGTTCTTACCTATTGTACTCAGCCAATTATATTGATTATCTTGTACCTTTGTGTTAACGACGAAATTTGGTAAATCATGCAGAGTTAAAGCCGAAGCCGACTGGAGGAGATAAGCGATTACAGAAACAGAGTATGAATCGGCTGCAAGCCAAATCGGCTACGGTGCGCATCGGCTGAAACAGAATCGGACAAGGATAGCCGATGTAGCCGATTCCGATGAGGAGATGGCAGGATCATTGTCGGGTTCGGTTGGTGTGCTTCATGAGGATTGCCACGTGCGGATTGAGTCCGAAGAAGGCAATTGTATCTATTAATTAGAATATTTGTTAGTTTCCTTTTATCTTTAGGAAAGTTTCTTTCTTGTCCTACAAGGACTAGTATCTCCCCATGGGTATAAATATGTACACCCGGGGTTATTGTAATCAACTCTCGATCAATACAATTCGGCGCATCGCCACCTTTTACTCTGTTACGGTTTATTTATCAACCGGCGGAATTTGGCACCTGACGCGGGGCTGCATCGGCTGTCGATCTCCGGCGAAGGGGTAAGTCCAATGTTCCGTCGGTTCAGGCAATTGTATCATCTACGCCGGCGTCGTTCAAGGCTGCATCAGTACATTCGACCTCTTGGATTGCTCTGGTTTGGATAATATATTTGCCTGGCTATTTATCATATGTCTTCTGTTAATCTAGTATTAGCATCTCGATTTAGCTTTATCGGCTGCTTCTCGTTTTAGGGTTTCTGCCGGTATCGACTAAATCGTCTTGCTAGATTAGATTAGCTTAGGCATCTACCACCCTGAAAATCAGTCAAGGGCTTGATCATCTAGATACCGTGTTTCTTTACATACTTAGTGCTGCATCAGTTGAGTTTGACCTACTGAGTCGTGCTTAGAACCATGAATCTCTAGCCTGCTTTTTGATTGCTGATAAGGGTTTCATCGGGGTTTCAGCCGATGAGTTATCTGGACGTTGCATCGGCTTATAAGGATTGCATATAAGTTCAATTTAGCCGATGACAACAAAGGTTTCACTGTTTAATCTAATCTTATGGATTTTATTGCATTGGATCTATGTTAGATTTACTTCATCGGCTATGCTATGAATATATATAATCTCTCTCTTGAGGTGTTTTTAGACATAATTGATTTATACTGTCTCGGCGCCCTGTCCGATCTATCCCAATCACTTGGTTTAAATATATTTTGAGATTTAGATTATGTATCATTGATATCTACAGCCGATCGAGTATGTCTAAATTTCGTTTCACTTTATCAAGTCATTGCCGATCTAATGCATATTATCATCAGCCGATTGTCTCTTTGTCAAGTGTCAGAATCTATATTGAACACATAGCCGATAGTTCAAAACCCTATCGCTATCGGCTGTCATCAGGATCGGCTGGAATTACTACATCGGCTATATTGGCCGATCGGTTCTTTGATCTGTCGTTTGTGTATCTTGTCAGTTGCAGGATCAAACTGACTGGCACGCCCGCATCTCATCAAGATTTGGACCTGCACTGGAGCTAAGCAGATCTCCCAGGCCAGTGTGTGTTTTTTGCATCAACAATTTGATAGCTTGGGTAATTAATTCTTTACTCGCTGATTTTAGGAGTGCTTAGCCATGCTTAGCTAACTTAGCTCACTAAAGGGGATCACCTTAAATAATTAATTAATGTAGTCCCTATGGTGATACTTTGGTTTAGAAGCCACCATGGTAATAGTAATTAATTAAAATATGCTAATGGTGGGCTGTGGGTGCATGGTTTTGATGGAAGCACCCATGGCAATTAAGGACTGGATCGCGGGAAACCCTGGAAGAAATACCGTGCGTACCACAAGCCAGCGTGGGCAACGGCTAGGCTTGTAGTGTAACTGGTCTCTAGCTGACGTACCAGGCTAGGGTGGGCGTGATGGAGTTGGGTTGGTGGGGGTTTACCTATTGATCGACTGCCGGATTCACCGTGGCACGAGGGGGGCTGCCCGCTGCTGGTTTAGGGAGCGGGGGCGAAACCTGAGGTGTGGTACGATTGGTTAGGGAGGGTTATGCGAAGGGTCCTGTCACAGTCCCTTTCCGGGGTACCGTGGTGGTATACCAGCACGCGGAAACGTGTCGTGGGGCTGTGTCTTGTGGGTACAGATGTACACCTCTGATCAGAGTAGAACTATTCGAATAGCCGTGCCCGCGGTTATGGCCGATCAACCAGATTCACCGTGATTAGTCCCACTTTCTTAATAATTGGATTTACTAGAACTGGTTTAGTTTAGGTGGATGGTTTGGGCCTGTCGCAACGTGGTGTAGCGTTGGACAGTGATGGTTTAATATTGTTCAATCAATTCAACGTTTTACTACTGCTTTCAACTGTTGTTTTTAAATGCTTACTTAATGGAAATAAACCCCTGCCTTCCTTTGGAATACCTTGCATCATACCTTCCTTTTCCGGTATGACTTGTTGAGTACAGTGGGTAGTACTTAGCCTAGCTTAATTTTCCCCACACCAGAAGAGGATTATGCGTCCGATGGAGGTTTCTCAGAGGAGTAGGCTTTGTTCGCCGTCGAGGATGCTTGTGGAATGGTGCCTACCCGCTGCAAGTGTCCTGCTCTTAGCTTAGTTTGTTCTAGTCTTTCCGCCGCATTTTTGTAAGGTATTTACACTGTTTGTAAGATGTGGAACTGTATGCCAACTTTGTCGTATGTGTACCCTGGCTAGTCCTGGACAGGGATTTTAATGCACATTCAGTTTCGGAAATTCTGGTAGTGAATTTCTGGGCCTGACAAGTTGGTATCAGAGCCGACCTTGACCGTAGGACAAGCCAACCGGAAACCCTAAGGGCCCTCTAAAACTTTTTCATGTGCATTTGCCCTTAACTTGGAATTGTTTTGGGAAAAATTTGGGATCTTTGTCCTTTGGGATTTTGGGAAAAAGTTGGGCCATTTATTTGATGGGGACTGCCTTAAAAATTTTGGGATAACAAATTTCGGGTTTCGTTTGGATTCGCTTTGAAAATTTGTTGAGAAATGGATTAGGTCCTAATTAAATCATTTGAAAAGCAAAATCTATTTATTTTGGATTTTTACTGTTATTTCTGCTTTGGTAATATTACTATTTATTGTTTTCACAATCGTTTAGGTGTTGTGTTAGTATTTATTTGACTTTTATAAAATGTTCCTTGCACCAAAAATTTTCTTTTGTTACTCGAGTCCGTTAAATTATTTACTTTAATTTGGATTTGAGCATGCATTGATTACCACCCCTTGTCTTCTATAGATGGCAGGTATTCCCCCTACGCACCGACCGCAGGAGCCGTTCCGAGCATTAGGCTCGCTACCCTTAGTTTTCCCGTTTTTCCTAGTTTGATTTCTTATTAGATTCTGTGTGCTAGGTTTGTTGCTTGGGGTTTAGCCGATGGTCGATGCCATGTGCCTATGGTATGGCTATCTTAATAAGGATGCTGCTTGCTGTTTTGAAGTGTTTTAAATTAGATCAGAACAATTACAGTTTAATTAATATATATTAAAGCTCAGTTTTTGAGCAGTCTATTTTTCTTCTCTTCTACTTTTGTTCGGCCTACTCCAGATGGTGAACACAAGAACGAGCGGTAACACCAGTGGTCAGGAGGATCCATCGGCAGGATCACAGGCCAATGGAGCATATAACAACGTTCCTCCTCCACCACCACCGGAGAACCCGACCATCGCACAAGTGCTGGCAACCCAGACACAAATGACGACTGCCATGATGCACCAGATGCAGTAGCAGCACCAACAGATGCAGCAGCAAATGATGCAACACATGCAGCAGCAGCAGCAACAGCACCAGCACCATCAGCAGTATGCTCCCCCTCCACCACCCCAGTCGAAACTACCCGAGTTTCTTCGCGTGCGACCGCCCACCTTCTGAAGCACCACCATCCCCATGGAGGCCAACGACTGTCTCCATGCCATCGAGAAGAAGCTGGATCTCCTACAGTGCAACGACCAGGAGAAAGTAGCATTCCCCACACACCAATTCCATGGTCCCGCTTCTACCTGGTGGGACAATTACTTGGTCACCCGCCTAGCCGAAACGGAGGTTACATGGGCGGAATTCTGTCGCAGCTTCAGGAAGGCGCAAGTCCCCGATGGGATAGTTGCGCAGAAGAAAAGGGAATTCCGTGCACTCCACCAAGGAAATAGAACCGTGACGGAATACCTGCACGAGTTCAACCGGCTCGCATGCTATGCTCCAGAAGACGTGCGCACCGACGCCGAGCGACAGGAATAGTTTCTGTTCGACCTAGATGATGAGCTGACCAACCAGCTGATTTTGGGAGACTATGCCGACTTCGAGAAGCTGGTCGATAAGGCCATTCGTCAAGAAGACCAACGAAACAAGATGGACCGCAAGAGGAAAGCCGCCCAATTCAAGGCACACCAGGGCAGCAGTCAGAGGCCCTGCTTCATGCCCGGACAGCAGGGTGGACCCACCACCATGATCGTCCGCCAGCACCGCCCTTATAATCCCAGCAATTTCCACTCGAGCAGCAGCAGTGGGCACAACAATAGCGATGGCCAGCACCATCGCAATCCAGCTCCACGTCCTCCGATGGCACCAGCACAGCCGACTCAGCCGGCTCAACCCAGGAGAGAGCCTGGAGGAAAACCTGGGACATGCTACAACTGCGGCGAACCTGGACACTTCGCTGATAAGTGCCCGAAACCCAAGCGCACCAGACCACAGTTCGTGCAAGCCCGCGTCAGCCACGCCTCGGCCGAGGAAGCACATGAAGCTCCAGAAGTCATACTGGGTACGTTCCCTGTTAACTCGGTCCCTGCTATAGTATTATTTGATTCTGGTGCAACACACTCCTTTATTTCCAAGCATTTTGCTGGGGCACATGGGTTATCAGTAGTGGGACTTAAGGTACCTATGCTAGTTCCTACCCCTAGAAACAACATGAACACCGCTCACTACTGCCCCTTAGTGACAATAGAGATCCAAAGGTTACAATTTCTAGCCAACCTTATCCTTCTTGAATCAAAAGGCCTAGATGTCATTCTTGGGATGGATTGGCTGATGAGGCACAAGGGAGTGATCGACTGGCAAGTCGCACCATCACGTTGATCAACCATTAGGGAGGAAAAACCACTTTTAAATCTTCCACACCATAGAAGACTACAGTGAGCTTGAATCAGACCGCCACCGAGGAACTGGATGCCAAGGTGGACAAAACCCCTAAGAAGTTGGAGGATATCCCAATTGTAAGAGAGTATCCTGAAGTCTTTCTGGACGATCTGACGACGATGCCGCCTAAAAGAGAAATTGAGTTTCGGATCGACCTAGTACCGGGAACCGCCCCGATACACAAGAGACCATACAGGATGGGAGCCAACGAGTTGGCAGAGGTCAAGAAGCAAGTTGATGAGCAGCTACTGAAGGGATACATCCGCCCGAGCACGTCACCTTGGGGTGCTCTGGTAATTTTTGTGGAGAAGAAGGACAAGACCAAGAGGATGTGCGTCGATTACCGTGCACTTAATGATGTTACTATCAAGAACAAATACCCGTTGCCCAGGATTGATGATCTGTTCGATCAATTCAAAGGAGCAACACTGTTCTCCAAGATAGACCTGCGATCAGGCTACCATTATTTGAGGATCCAAGAAGAGGACATTCCGAAGACTGCCTTCGTCACTCGGTATGGATTGTTCGAGTGCACAGTTATGTCCTTTGGACTCACTAACGCACCAGCATTCTTCATGAACCTGATGAACAAGGTGTTTATGGAATTCTTGGACAAGTTTGTTGTGGTCTTTATCGATGACATACTCATCTACTCTAAGTCTGAGGAGGAACACGAGCAACATCTTCGCTTAGCGCTCGAGAAATTGAAGGAGCACCAATTATATGCCAAGTTTAGCAAGTGTGACTTTTGGCTCAAGGAGGTACAGTTCCTAGGCCACATCATCACTGCTCAAGGAGTGGCAGTGGACCCGTCAAATGTGGAGTTGGTTACCAAGTGGAAGCCTCCGCGCATGGTCTCGCAGATCAGAAGTTTTCTGGGACTCGCCGGATACTACCGTTGGTTCATCGAAAATTTCTCCAAGATTGCAAAACCGAGGACGCAGCTATTGAAAAAGGATGAGAAGTTCAAATGGTTAGCAGAGTGTGATAAAAGCTTTGAGGAACTTAATAAGAAGTTGGTAACAGCACCAGTCTTAATTCTGCCAGACCAGACGAAAGATTTTCAGGTTTATTGCGACGCGTCTCGCCAAGGGCTGGGATGCGTGCTGATGCAAGAAGGCAAGGTGGTCGCATATGCTTCACGACAGTTGCGTCCACATGAAAATAATTACCCCACTCATGATCTGGAATTAGCAGCGGTGGTACATGCCATAAAGATCTGGAGGCATTACCTTATTGGAAACCGTTGCGAGGTGTATATGGATCACAAGAGTTTGAAGTATATCTTCACCCAACCGGACTTAAATCTCCATTAGCGAAGATGGCTGGAATTGATTAAAGACTATGATCTGGGAATCCACTACCATCCCGGTAAAGCTAATGTAGTGGCAGATGCTTTAAGCCGGAAGAGCTACTGCAACTCCACCAGTACGGAAGAGATGAGCAACCAGTTACAGCAAGACTTTGAACGGCTGAACCTCGGTATTGTTGAACATGGATTCGCGTCCGCTCTAGAAGCACGACCAACGCTCGTGGAGCAGGTCCGAGTAGCTCAAACTAAAGATCCAGAGATAGCAGAGCTCAAGAAAAACATGAGGGTCGGAAAGGCCCGAGACTTCTCCGAAGACGAGCACGACACGATCTAGATGGGAGAAAGACTGTGCGTCCCAGAAGAAAAAGAATTAAAGGAGTTGATACTCACGGAAGCCCATCAAACTCAGTATTCAATCCACCCTGGAAGTACCAAGATGTACCAGGATCTTAAAGAAAAATTTTGGTGGGTTAGCACGAAAAGAGAAATAGCTGAATTCGTCGCACTCTGTGACGTATGTCAGCGAGTCAAGGCAGAACATCAAAGGCCCACAGGACTGTTACAGCCTCTCCAAATTCCGGAATGGAAATGGGAAGAAATTGGAATGGATTTCATCACAGGCTTGCCAAGAACGCCGTCTGGACATGATTCTATTTGGGTCATTGTAGATCGACTCACAAAGGTGGCTCACTTCATTCCTGTGCACACTACCTACTCCGGAAAGAAAATAGCAGAACTCTACCTCGCAAGAATCATGTGTGTGCATGGAGTGCCTAAAAAGATCGTATCGGATCGAGGAAGTCAGTTCACCTCAAAGTTCTGGCAGAAGTTACAAGAAGAATTGGGTACCCGTTTGAATTTTAGCACGGCTTACCACCCACAGACCGATGGTCAGACCGAGCGAGTGAACCAGATACTCGAGGATATGCTCAGAGCTTGTGCGCTCGATTTTGGAGGAGCATGGGACAAGAGTTTGCCACATGCCGAGTTCTCCTACAACAACAGCTATCAAGCCAGCTTGCAGATGGCACCCTTTGAGGCGTTGTATGGAAGAAAGTGCCGCACCCCGCTCTTTTGGGATCAGACTAGAGAACGACAACTGTTTGGGACTGAAGTCTTGAGCGACGCGGAAGAAAAGGTCAGAACCGTCAGAGAAAGGTTGAGAATCGCGTAGTCTCGACAGAAAAGCTATGCTGACAATCATCAAAGGGAGCTAGCTTTCGAAACAGGGGACTACGTGTACCTTCGCGTCACACCGCTTCGAGGAGTACACCGCTTCCAAACTAAAGGCAAATTGGCACCATGCTTTGTGGGACCATACCAGATCCGCGAACGTTGAGGAGAAGTTGCTTACCAGCTTGAGCTTCCACCCAACATGGCTGGTATCCACGATGTATTTCACGTCTCGCAATTGAAGAAATGTTTGAGAGTACCGGAAGAGCAGGCCAGTCCCGATCAAATTGAGATTCAAGAGGACTTGACTTATGTGCAGAAGCCAATTCGTATTCTCAAAACCAGTGAGAGGACGACCAGAAACAAGGTTACCAGGTTCTGCAAAGTTCAGTGGAGCCATCACTCCGAGGAAGAAGCTACATGGAAAAGAGAAGATGAATTAAAGGCCGCCCATCCGCACCTCTTTGCCGAATCTCGGGGTCGAGATTCCTTTTAAGGGGGGTAGGTTTGTCACACCATGAAGTTTTTCCTAAGTTGTAAAAATCAAGTTTAAAAAATTATCTGAGAAATTATTTAATTAATCTGGAGAGAAACCCAATTAAATAATGCAGTAAAGAAGTGGAAATGGCAAGGTGGAATTTTTCTCGAGTTCCCCTTGACAAAATACATTAACAAGATTTTTAGTGGAATTTTCAGAGCCCTAGAAATAATTTTAAACCAATTAAAATCAATTCGGAATTTAAATTAATCCCAGGGCTTTCTTTTTCCTTTTTCTTTTCTTTTCCTTTTTGCTTCCCCTCTCGGGATGGCGGCCCAGCCCAGCCCAGCGCCGTCCCCTCCCACTTGGGCCGGCCCAGCCGGCCTTCCTCCTTGCGCCCCTCCTCTCTCTCTCGTAGGCCCGCCGTAGGCCGCGGCCCGCTCACACCACGCTCGCCTGCCGGACCGGGCCACCGACAGGTGGGCCCCACCTGTCGGGGTCGTCTTCCTCCTCCAGCCGGCGGAATCGGAGGGGAGCAACCACCCCGCCGCCTTTTCCCCCTCCTCCTCGTGCCCCGCCTGCAACCGCCACGCGAGAGGAGCGGGATCCCCTTTTTCCTGGCCCCTCTCTCTCCCTCTCTCTCTCTCTCCCACTCCACCGCTGAATCCGTGCCGCTCGGCCATGGTCCGCCCTCCCCGACGCCTTAAAACGATACCCCGGACGCCTCTCCTCCGTTTCCCCCTTTCGCCTCTCGCTCTAGTGCCGGGATCATCGTTACGCCGCCGCTTATCGCAAACCCTAGCGCCGCCGCAACTGTCGTCGTTCTCCTCGTCGGTGAGCCGCTGCATCTCCCTCTCTCTCTCTCTCCGCTGGGCCGCCGCCGCGCGCGCCCTCGCTCGGCCGCCCGCCGCCTTCGGCCACTCCCGCGCCGCCGCCGCCGCGCGCCATGGGTGGCCGGCCGAGCTCGGGCCGTGCCGCCCAGCCGCCAGCCGCCAGCCAGCAGCGCCCGCGCGTGTGGGCCGTTGGATCGGCCACTCGGGCTGATCCCGGCCGTTCCCCTCCCGTCCCGCGTGGCCACCGCGTCGGCGCCACGCATGCGCCACGTGGTGCGCCGCGACGTCGTGGACCCATGGACTCGGTCCATGGTGGACCGGCCGCCGTGCGCCCGCTGACACCAGCCCTGCCCATTAATTGCACCATAATTCAATTAAGGTTTTTCTGTTATAGTAAAAACACAGATAACTTCAAAAATTCATGACTAATTCATCCGAGCTCCGTTTAGGTTCATTCAAATTTTATTAAATTCATAAAAATGTAGAGAATCCACTAAAATACTTTTGTGCTTTGTTTCAGTAGACTTATAGCATGTATTGTTGCTTGCTTTGTTTGTCGCGTAGATTCCGGCATTTCCGACGCGCTCGTTTATTTCGAGATCGTCGCAGAAGTAGCTTCAACTCAAGAGAAAGGAAAGTCATGCTTCGCATTGATCATATTGTGCCCAAATTTACAAATACCTTATTTTTCTGTAAATGCTGCATTATTTCGTAATGTCATTGTTAACACCAGAATTTGGTAAGCCCCGAAGTCCTCATCGGCCCAGGATCTATATCGGCTGAAAGCTAGTATCGGCCTAGAGTTCTACATCGGCCGATGGGGGTTATTTTAAACCAACCACCAGCAGCAGTCGGATTTTTGTTAGATTCGGGAAGATCGTATCCAGAGAAGACTGAATTTGAAGAGGATGCGGCGTGTATCTCTTAATTAGGAAGAGTTTGTTAGTTTTCTGTTTTATCTTTAGGAAAGTGTGTTAGTGTCCGGCAAGGACTTTATCTTTTCCTTTTATCTTTAGGAAAGTTTGAGTCCTAATCTGTTAGGATCTTTGTTAGTTTATGGGTATAAATATGTAAGCCCAAGGTTCATGTAAATCATCTCACGATCAATACAACTTCGGCGCATCGCCAACCTTTACTTTTCGTTTCTTCGGCGAGTTCATGCCTTTCTTGCGAGGGGTAAGTCTCGTTATGGCTGCCTGCGTTGTCGGGACTAGGGCTTCAACGTTCTGACCTCAACAACGTAAGCACCTACTATCATATATCTTAGTTAATCTGACTCGGCTTCTTGATTTAGTCTTATCGGCCAAGACTCGCTTTAGGGTTTATGCCGGTATCGACTAAATCGTCTTGCTAGATTAGATTGGCTAAGGTATCTACCACCCCGAAAATCAGTCAAGGGCTTGACTGTCTAGGTCTTGCGTTTCTTTTCATACTTAGTGCTGCATCAGTCCAATTTGATCTACTAAGTCGTGATTAGAACCGTAATCTCTAGCCTGCTTGTTGGCTGCCAATAAGGGTTTCACCGGGGTTTCAGCCGGTGAATTATCTGGATGTTGCATCGGCCTAAGAGTTTTACGTATAGATTGGATCTGGCCGATGACAACAAAGTATTTATTGTTTATCTGCTTATTGAGAGTTTATGTCATCGGACCTCTAGTTGATGTGTGTTCTAATCTTCATATCAATGTTTATTATATATTTGGATTATACTATATTACATTGCTATATCATCATTTTATCGTCAGCCGATTGCCTTTATATAAATGTTTGCTCAGTATACGGCCGATGGTTCGAAACCCTAACTGCATCGGCTGGCATCGGCATCGGCTGGAATCGCGCCATCGGCTCATCGGCCGGTCGGCTGTTTCTGCCCTATCGGCTCATCGGCCGATAGGCCGATACGCTATATGTTCTGCTGTTTTGCATATCTTGTCAGTAGCAGGATCAAACTGACTGGCACGCCCGCGCTTCATCAATTTTAGGACCTGCACTGGAGCTAAGCAGATCTCTCAGGCCTTCGTGTGTCCGCGCGCTGGGTCCACATCGGCGGTACGGATTTGGCGTCAACAGTCATTTTAGGTGGGTTCTTACCTATTGTACTCAGCCAATTATATTGATTATCTTGTACCTTTGATAGCTTGGGTAATTAATTCTTTACTCGCTGATTTTAGGAGTGCTTAGCCATGCTTAGCTAACTTAGCTCACTAAAGGGGATCACCTTAAATAATTAATTAATGTAGTCCCTATGGTGACACTTTGGTTTAGAAGCCACCATGGTAATAGTAATTAATTAAAATATGCTAATGGTGGGCTGTGGGTGCATGGTTTTGATGGAAGCACCCATGGCAATTAAGGACTGGTTCGCGGGAAACCCTGGAAGAAATACCGTGCGTACCACAAGCCAGCGTGGGCAACGGCTGGGCTTGTAGTGTAACTGGTCTCTAGCTGACGTACCAGGCTAGGGTGGGCGTGATGGAGTTGGGTCAGCGGGGGTTTACCCGTTGATTTGCTGCCGGATTCACCGTGGCACGAGGGAGGGCTGCCCGCTGCCGGTTTAGGGAGCGGAGGCGAAACCTGAGGTGTGGTACGATTGGTTAGGGAGGGTTATGCGAAGGGTCCTGTCACAGTCCCTTTCCGGGGTACCGTGGTGGTATACTGGCACGCGGAAACGTGTCGTGGGGCTGTGTCTTGTGGGTACAGATGTACACCTCTGATCAGAGTAGAACTATTCGAATAGTCGTGCCCGCGGTTATGGGCGATCAACCAGATTCACCGTGATTAGTCCCAATTTCTTAATAATTGGATTTACTGGAACTGGTTTAGTTTAGGTGGATGGTTTGGGCCTGTCGCAACGTGGTTTAGTGTTGGACAGTGATGGTTTAATATTGTTCAATCAATTCAACGTTTTACTACTGCTTTCAACTGTTGTTTTTAAATGCTTACTTTATGCAAATAAACCCCTGCCTTCCTTTGGAATACCTTGCATGATATATCCCATTTCTGGTATGACTTGTTGAGTACAGTGGGTAGTAGTCAGCCTGGCTTAATTTTTCCCCACACTAGAAGAGGATTATGCGTCCGATGGAGGCTTCTCAGAGAAATAGGCTTCGTCCGCCGTCGAGGATGCTTGTGGAATGGTGCCAGCCCGCTGCAAGAGTCCTGCTCTTAGCTTAGTTTGTTCTAGTATTTCCGCTGCATTTTTGTAAGGTATTTACTCTGTTTGTAAGACGTGGAACTGTATGCCAACTTTGTCGTATGTGTACCCTGGCTGGTCCTGGACAGGGATTTTAATGCACATTCAGTTTCGGAAATTCTGGTAGTGAATTTCCGGGCGTGACGGCCCCTTTCTTTCTCTCTCCTCCGTCTCCAACGACTTCTCCGAGCAAGCCTCTCCACAGCAAAAGTTCCATTGTTGCACCAAAAATGGCTACCACTGCTGAAATCCCCATGGTAAGAAACCTCAAAACCCTTCTTTTGCTTAACTCTTACCCTGTGTTCTTCATGTTCTTCATCTTTTACTGTTTGTTTTACTCTAGCACTTGAGAAACCAAATAGTTATCCCTATACTTGATCGACCGTTATTTTATTACCTGGGGCTGATAGGAAATGAAGACCCCATTGATTTCATCAATGCCAATACAACTAGAATCCCATTCAAGCAATGTAGCCCATGCATTTCAGATTGGCATCTTAGCTTCAGATCTTGGCCTACCAAACTACCAGGATGGAGAAATTGGTACCGACAAATGCTGCCATCCAAGCACCAATTTTGGTCTGATATCGGCATAGCTCAATGCCTTGAACTTTCTCTGGCTGAGATAGAGAAAGATGAATCTCTGATTGCATCAGCTAGCTAGTTTTGGTCCGATAGTCTGAATGCCTTTTTATTCAATCATGGGTCGATGACACCAACACTGATGCCAATGACACCAACACTGATGGACGTAATCATGCTCACTGGCTTACATATTTCTTCATTGGCCAACTTCTTCGGCTTAAGAATCAAGTGTGCCAACAATTTGGAAACAAGAGTTGTAGGCGGCTAGTCGGGCTATATTGCTAAACACGCAAAAACAAGCCTAATCTCTGATCGGGAACACGTGGCATTTCTCAACCTCTGGCTGGAGCGGTTTGTTTTCTATGAATCAACTTTGGGGCCAACAGCAAACCTGCAGCACATCGCTCAAGCCCTTGTTGAAGGCAAAACAATGCCACTTGGCAAGTATCTTTTGGGTGCCACATAATCATCTGCTCCACCAAGCATCAGCAAAACTATGTCTGGCCAACCTGTCGGTCATATCGGCTATCCATGGTGGTTCATCCAACTATTTTTAAAGCTTTATACCGTTGAAGTAGCAGAGAGGCCTCATCTTGAGGAATCAACTTTCCCAGCCAACTATCCAGAGGATGCCAATCCTACCCGTCGCTGATGCATGTCCCTTGGTGAAGCAACATCTGCTTATCCTGGAAGTAAGCTGACAACTAAAGACATCAAACTCTGGTTTGATCATTTTTACCACGGCATTCCAAAGACTGCAAGGACATGGTTTTCTTATGAGGATGTTGATGATTATGAGCTCCCTACCGATTTCAACCTTAGCACCATCAACTCTGATAAACAAGTCAGAAAAATATTCATATCAGCTATCTCCCCTTGCCTTCTCCCGACTGGGATATCGACTGGCCGTAATTCTCGTGTCTCATACAAGTTTTACCATCCCTCAGTCGCAGCTCACCAACTTGGCTTTGGTCATGTACCAATCGACCTATACTTTATCAATAAAATCCAAACCAGAGGCCCAGTGCCAAGTGCTCTTATATTTGATTGTCTAATGCTACTTGAAGGACCCCCACTTGGCGCTCTTGATGACTTTGACAACCATTCTCTAGGCTGTCGGCCGTGGTCCCGATGGTGGGGTGAATGGAAGTAGCATATCTTCAATCTTTCAATCTCTAACTTTTTTAGCTCTTGTTAACCCTGATTTTGCCGCAACCGATGCAGAACTAAGTATTTCTATCAGCTTCTTGGTTCTTGCTTATACTATTCTATACTTGTCTTCACCAAGCTTATAAATTTCAGGCTACCGATACCAATCATCCCACCATCAGCATTAGTGGGCTCCCAATTGAATATGCCCCAATGTCGATCTCCTCCACTCTTGGCGCCGATGCTCCTCCCCAATCATCTTTGCTACGAGTAGTAATTCGAGAACCAATTCCAAGCGCAAGAGGTAAAAAAAGAAGGCCGCAATGTGCCCGAAGAGCAAGAAATCCAAAACCATTGGCTCTCATGACATGCAAAAGACCTCCCCGAGGTGGATCTCGAATCGGCTGCTGCCATGGACGAAGCTATTCCCTCAGAGGAAATGGCCGAAGCAGTTGCTGCTGTCGCCGATACAGTTCAAGAAAGCGAGGCCGACACATCTAACACAATCAGCCGTGCAGCCGCCGACGAAGCCCTCGTCACGGAAATCGAAGCTGTTGGTGCTCAGATGAGCGATGAAAACATCAACATGCTTCCCCTCCTCCTGCTCCCGTTGTACTGGTAAGCATTTCAATACACTTTTACTTCACCATCTTCTTTTTTCATAACACTTGTCTTTATTTCAGCCCCAAACTCGATCAACTTCACCTCATCGGCAAATTTGAAGCAAACACACTTTAGACTACCCCGCTCATTCAACTGCCAATAGCCATCGTGCCGACCAAGCCCAACCTCAATCCGTGCCAACTCTCCCGGTAAACTCTTAACTATGCTGATTTCTTCTAATCAATTATATTCATTTCTAACAACAAATTTCAAGATGCACAATATACTTGATATGTTTTCTTTCGATGTTGGCCAGTTCTTAGACGACGACAAAGAAGAGATCGTCAGCAAAGCAAGCTCTCCCTCCTCTGAAGCCCTTAAAGGCCAACTGCTTGACATCGCACATCGGCTTAATGCATCACTTGATGCTTTAGTTGAAAACAATGGCCAATTACCCAATGAAATCATTGATGCTATAACTCCAGCAGCCTTCCTTGAGTCTCATCGATTCCGAGTTACTAGAGCTCGCAAACAAATTGCCGATTGTATTGAACTTAGAGCTTTGGAAGCAGCACTCCAAACCAATCAGCAATTGGTCCAAACAGAGAAATCAAAGCTTGACAAGATCACCGCTGGCCCCAATTCAACAAGGCATCAGATTGATGAACTGAAATAACAAGAAGCCGATTTGTTGGCCAAGTTAGAACAAACTCGCAAAGATCTGGTACTTGAGGAGCAAAAACTTGCCTATCTCCAAACAGCGATCAAAGATCAATGGGCTAAACTTGAAGCTTGTATCCGTCAAGCAGTCGACAAACGCAAAGCCATCAAACCTATCCCAGGAACCGACATCGATGACATGCACACAATTGATGAAGTTGATCAAATTCGCCTGCGTGCAATATTGGCAATCCAAAAGTTCTTGGGTTGATGTAATGAACTTCTCACTCGAAATCCTTTTGCTCGAAACACTTGAAACAATCTTGTAATATATTCGTCGGCCCACATGTCGATTCTTGTCTTCATCAAATTTTATTTTGTTGTTATTTGTTCTAAGGGCGATATTTAATATCGGCCATCTTAAGGCAATGTTTATGATGCGGCCATCGTTAACAATCCTCCATTGGTCATTCAAGGTCCAATCACAAGAGCTCGCGCACGACAATTGAATTTAGAGGTGAGCTCGTTCCTAAGTTCTTCTTTATATGGTTTTGAGAATAGATTGCTACCTAATGATTATATTATGATTAGGAACAATGGAGAGGACAAGGAAATACTTAGAGAGGGACTTAGAGTCGTGGAGAATCAGCGAGGACGTTCAAGTCAAGGTGGAGGTCCAAACCAAGTCGACTTCGTGTCTGTTTCGGAGTCTAGGACCAGTCTGCACTAAAACGGGTGCAGGTTGCATATGTGCTTGGATTAGGGCATTCTTTATATGGATAGAAAGCTAAGAAGATAACCTTTCCAATGGTTCTGGTCCCATGTCCAAATTCATTACGAGTCATCGGGAATTGACCGAACAAATTGACATTCAGAATCTGTCCCGGTGCTGCGACACCGTATTTGGGCCTTTGGCCCGTGTATCGTGTTGGAGCCCATTAGGGTTGCGTCAAGGGGTGCTTGCACGACTCTAAACTCCATATATCAGTAGCCGTCGCTATCTTTAGGTTTTGGGTTTTGCTTAGATTAATCTGTCAAGAACAGTTTCGCCGCTAGATCGGTTTGTAAGACCCCAACTTGTGAGCTTAATCATTCATCTGCAATTTTGGTTGTATTCTATCTCGTTCTTGTTTGTGTTCTTCGATTGGCAAACAGGGATTAGCCTTCTCGGCGAGGTCACCCACGTTTTGACACGGGTGATAACCAGAGGAGACGTGGTGCTGCGATTGCGGGGCTCAAGAGCGTGCGCGTTCAAGAAGCCGGATCGATTTGTGTCGCGACTCCGTCCAAATCGTTGTTTATCAGAACCTTTCGGAAGATCGGGAACCCTAGTGCACATCAGTTTATACATCGGCTATTACATAAATTGGCTATTGTCCAACTGATCATGAATTAATCCTAACACTGGGATAATACTTCTTCAAATATTTTCAATTGAGTGCTTTACCAAATATTTCTCCATCAAGCCATTCGAGCATATATGCATTATGTGTTAACAGTGATGTATCCAATAAGGTCCTTCCCTATTGGCAAAATCAATTTCCAAACCAATTCTCCTTCTTCAAAAGATTTAGGTACCACTTTTTTGTTGTAATGCCTTGCTACTCGTTCTTTATCCCGTTTAATCTTTTCAAGAGCAAGTAGCCAATTCTGGGTCAAATCTTCTAACTTAACAATCATCAAACTATAATACTCATCAGTTGTCAACTGATCTTGCAAAAAATCCTTCTTGAACCGATATTAATTTTCCATGGTAACACAACTTCATGCCCATAAACTAAGAAGGTGGCACCTGAGTTGAACCATGACACACCATTCGATAGGCCCATGATGAATCGGCTAATGTAGTTTCGATCTCATTTGTTGCTCATTAATTTTTCTTTTCATCAACTTGATCAAACTTTTATTCAAGGCATCACCTTGTCCATTAGCTTGCGCATAATAAGGAGAAGAATTCAACAATTTAATTCTCATGCTATTGGCAAATCATATGAACTCATCAGCCACAAATATAGATCCCTGATCGGTTGTTATTGTCTGTGAAATTCCAAACCAATAGATAATATGTTCTTTAATAAACACAATTGCATCTTTGGCATTAACTTTCTTTAAAGGAATTTCTTCAACCCACTTCTCGAAATAATCAGTTGCTACCAATATATATTTATGTCCTTTAATCTGACCGATCATATCAATTCCCCACCTCTGAATGGCCAAGACTTTATTATTAGGTTCATAGCCAATGCTGGTGTCCTCTGAATTGCTCCAACCTTCTGACAATCTTGACATCCTTTATAATACTTGAAACAATCCTCCAATATCGTCGGCCAATGATATCCAACCCTTTGTAGCAACCATCTCATTTTATGAGCCGATTGATGTGTTTCACAAATACCCTCATGAACTTCACACATGACAACTTTGGCTTTCTCCAAATTCAAATACATGAGCAATACACCATCAATCATCCGATAATATACATCATCTTCGAGTAAACCATATTTAAGAGCTTTATATTTCAATTTCCTTGACACCGATTGTGAGGGATTCCTTGAGTACGCAACAATCTCATTTCTTCAATCATTGGTATCAACATTAGCAATTTCTACCTCCACATCTTTCAACATCAACTTATAACCCGATGCCCCTTTAGCAAGATTATTGGCTTCAATATTTTGTTCTCTAGGAATTTGCATCATTGATACTATCCTAAAATTTTCCATCACTTCCAAACATTTGGCATGATACACTCTCAAAATTTCATCTTTACATTCATACTCCCCCACCAATTGATTCATCACCAACAATGAATCGCCAATGATTTCTATCACATTGGCTTCAACTTCCTTTAGCAATTGGAGTCCTTTGAGCACTGCCTCATATTCTGCTTGATTTTTAGTATAATAAGGCTTTATTGTAAAAGCAAACTCAAAACATGCCCCCAAGGTGAAATAATTACCAATCCGATGCCACATCCATGTGTGCAAACTGATCCATCAAAAAATAAAGTCCATGACATTGGTTCCACATATCCGATAGAATTATCCCGGTGTTGTTTCACAAAATTGGCTATGGCCTGTCCTTTAATAGCTTTAGCCGATTCATATCGAAGATCAAATTCTGTTAAGACAAAAATCTATTTCCCAACTCTTCCCTTCAATTCTGGAGCCGATAATATATATCGTATCACATTGGTATTGCAAACAATTGTGCATTCGTTTGATAATAAATAATGCCTTAAGTTTGTGCAAGGAAAATATAAGCATAAGCACAACTTTTCTACTGGACTATATGTTGTTTCTGCATCAAAAAGTCTTCTGCTAAGATAAAATATAACCTTTTGTTTGCCATCTAACTCTTGAATCAAAATAGAACCAATAGATTTCTCATTAGCCGATAGATATAATTTAAATGGAATTTCTTTCTGAGGTGGCACCAATACTAGAGGAGAACTTAAGTAATCCTTGATTTCATCCAATGCCTTTTGTAATTATTGACCGGCCTTCAACTTCAATAATAGAGTAAAAGGTCCATTTCTCCCAGATAGATTTGAAATAAATCTCCTCACAAAATTTATCTTGCCAATCAAAGATTGCAACCTGGTTGTGTCAGTTGGCAGTTCTATATTCATGATAGCATTAATAGTTCTTTGAATGATCCCAATTCCTCTCTCATGAACAAGAAACCCCAAAAATTGTCCAGCCAAAACGCCAAAAGCACATTTATTTTGATTCACCTTCAAACCATATTTTCTTTTTCTCTCTAGTACTTTTCACAAATAGTCCAAATGTCCATCGTTATCTTTGGATTTCACAATCACATCGCTAATATAAATCTCAACCAACAAGCCGATGAGATCATGAAATATATAATTCATAGCCCTTTTATATGTAGTGTCAGCAGTTTTAAGCCCAAAAGTCATAACAACCCACTCATACAAGCCGATTGTCTCAGGACACCTAAAACAGTCTTCGGAATATCTTCTTCAGCCATAAAAATTTGATTGTATCTTGCATTGCCATTCGTAAAACTAATAATCTTCGGACCAAAAGTTGCATCAACTAACAAATCAGCAATCGATATTGGGTATTCATCTTTGGGAGTAGCTTTGTTCAAGTCTCGAAAATCAACACAAACTCTTGATTTTTCGTTTCTCTTCAATACTGGCACTATATTAGAAACTCACTCAGCATATCAGCATGGCCTAATAAACTTATCATCATATAATCTAGTAATATCTGCCTTGATAGCTTCATACATATTTGGTTTGAATCGTCTTAGAGGTTGTTTAAAATGTCGATATCCCGGTTTAATTGGTAGCCGATGTTCTTCAGTCTATCGTCTTAATCATAGCATCTCATGATATTCCCAAGCAAAACAATCTCTATATTCTTTTAATAGATGTACTAACTTTACTTTATAACCATTGGGCAACTTAGCGCTTACAAATGTTGGCCTAGGCCTATTTCCTGGTCCAATATCAACTTCTTCTAACTCATCAACCAACATAAAATCTTGCCCTAATTTGCCCTCAATATCATCCACAATGTCTTCAGAGTAATAATTGAGCTCCTCGATCGCTGATCGGCCGTATATCAGAATCAAATACTTTTGAAAAATTTCCATCCCAAACTTTGTTAGATAAGCAATCAATTCCTTCCATCTCCCAAATAGATAAATTGGTTATATTAAGATTAACTGACCTGTCGGCTAGCATGATTTTTATTTGGTCTCCTTGCCATTGAACTAAACTTTGATGCATTGTTGATGGAATACAAAAACTAGCATAAATCCAATCCCTACCAAGCAATAAACTGTAACATCCTTTTCAAAGGATCTAGAGAGAGACAATGAAAAAAAATCTAACTTTCAAAGGATCTATAGCCGATGCTTCACCACACTGTGCCAAGAATTGGCTAATATGCTCAACTGTAGAAATATTCTCTTGCATTGAAAATTTCAAAAAATCTGGTATACTGTATCGATTGGGCAATGGGACTCTGACGAACCAATTAGTATATGGATGTCGTACATATAGGTTTGCTCCTTAGGCTTGAGACTAGATTGTTCCCACATAATTTCAGCAATTTTATCAGCCCACTCTTCGTTTTTGTTTCCTCCATATTGCTGTTGCATTGGCCCTTGTGCATGTTAATTCCCTTGAGGTTGAAACTGATCATGCCCTTCTTGCAGATACTGATGTCGATCTTGTGGTCATTGTCGATACTGACGCATATCTTGTGATACTCCTTGCCAATATTGATAATATTGATTTTGCTCTTCATACTGGTTTGGTTCATTTTACCCCCATAGTAATATCCTCCAGGGTTTCCATTAGGTACTTTGGGAATATGCATCTTACAAGGAGATACTGGATCAACCTCTTTTGTTCCACTATCAATCTTCTCCTAGAATTCTGATTTTATCTGCTTATAATATTGCGGAGGTTTGTTTTCAAGAAAATAAGTTGGTCCATTAGGCTTCTCTCCAGAAAAAGATCCATCAACAACCCTCACTATCAAATTATGTAATGTATTCACCAAAACTCCATATTGATTTATCAAAGCTCAGCTCACAGCCTCATCCACTGTATCTTGAAAAGTTTGAACAGAAATTTTTGCGGAACTCCCTTCACCTTCAATCATCAGCTTGGAAAATTTAGTCTTTTGTATAGGTCCTTGCTGAGTCAAGCTGAATGATTCCAAACATAACTTTTGAAATTCTTGAGTGACTTGATCCAGCTGTGCTTTCTGTTCATCTGACAATTTGTTCATCGTGACTGGAATGATTTCATCTTTGTTGACTTCCTTGGACATGATGGTATGAAGATGGTCCTACCAGGCATGCCAAAATCATGTTGAAGCGAAATTCATCACACACACAATGGCCTGAGAGATTTGCTTACTCTAATGCAGGTTCTATCAATTTTTGGTTCAGGGCATGTCAGTTAGTTTGATCCTGCAACTAACAAGAATAAACAAGGAATATTAGATCAATGGGCCAATCGGCTAAGGGGCCGATATAGTTTGGTTTTCCCAAGCTGATGCCGATGGGATTTCGGATCGATCAGCTATTACCGATAGAATTTAGATATAAAAGGAAAAAAACATCATTGGCCAAAACAAAGACATGATATATTTGCCAATTTCCTTAACCTTATTGCAATTAATCTTGATAGATTGGACCCAACCGAGACAGTATAACATTGAAGGTAATAAAATCAAAGTTTTAAGCAAATATATGTATCTTTTAATATAAGTCGATGTGTTAAGGATTGAAGATTATCAGAATCTCTAGCCGATTAAATTAACCTTCTAAGCTTATCCGATATAGCAAGTTATATTATAATAAGCAGATACCTACAATATTGGTTAGATGTTACAGCTACTTACAACAGCACCACAAAGTGTAACCCTAAGAGAAACTGTAATCAGTTTAAGCAATGTTGGGAGCACATTAAGAAACCAGTCACCGAATTCAATGGCTGCTATGCAAGGATCACTAAAATACATCAAAGTGGTATGAGTGACGACCAGAAAATGGACGAAGCATTCCAGCTGTATGCCTCTGAACATAATGACAAGCCTTTCACAATGGTGCATGTATGGAGGATATTATGACATGAGAAAAAGTGGTCTACATATTTGAAGAAAATTAACAAGGAAATTAAAGGACAAGAGTGTAACTCCTAACCCAGCTCCTGTCGTGAATGTCGAAGATGCTCCAAAACAACATTCTATTGGGCATAAGAAGGCCAAAGATGAACACAATGGAAAACATCTAGCATCAGAGGCTATTTTCTGCTGTTGACCCGAAACTAGATAAATTCAGTGAAACAAGCAGCAAGACTGAGAAGATGGGAGAGGTGCAACATAGTTTGGCAAACAATAAGCTAGAAGTAGCCAGCCTTAATCATAAAGCAGCCCAGGAACAAACAAAGGGCAAAATGATAGACCTTTACAAAGACTTACTGCTAGCTCCCACAAGTGATCATAGTGAAGAAGCTTTGGCTGAGAGATCCCAAGCATTGGAGTGTATGAGATTGGTTTTGTTTGCTAAAGATAATTGAGGTATGTTTTTAATAGATTGTTGGCAAACAAATTGTATTGTGACAGTATGATTCAAAGAACAAGTGTCAATTTTGTCAATTGTGTGAACTCATTTTGTTTTTATACTGCATGTTTGAACACAATTAATTATGTGAACTCATTTTGTTTTTATATTGCATGTTGAACATAACTAATTGTGTGAACCCATTTTCTTTTTACACTAGAACTGAATACTATCAATTGTGTGAATGTGTTCTCTTTTATACTGCAATTGAACATATTGTGTGAACCCATTTTTTTATACTGCAACTAAAGACCATTAATTGTGTGAACCCATTTGACTACACTGGTATATTTTTGTGTGTGTGTGTATATATATATGCCCTATAGCTCACACATTCTTCTTCTCCTCTGCCTTGCACATTCTTTCTTCCCTCTTCCCTCTTCCATCTTCCCTCATCCTTAACATCATGTCGAATCAATCTGATGGTGATTAAATTAACACACAATCAATCTGAAGATTCTCTTATCCTCATCTTCCCTCTTCCATCTCCCCTGCGCATGAAGATTCTCTTGATGAGGTGAGCAGCATAGATCCAATGGATTTATAATCATTGGATGAGGTCAGCGGCATATTGGGTGATCTTGCTGATCGTGTGGTAGCTGAATTGAAGTCCAAAGTTGAAGCTCTACAAGATATGGGACCTACCTAGCGGAGTGGTCCGAGGAGGTATGTTGATAGGCCTTACGAAGAATCTATACATGGCCTATTGAAAGATTACTTTGGACAGGATCCAGTCTACAATGACACAATCTTTCGGAGAAGATTCAGGATGAGAAAGCACCTCTTCTTACACATTGTTGAAGCCCTAGGCCAGTGGGATAAATATTTCAGTCTGAGAATGGATGCTCTTAACCACCCAGGGTTATCTCCACTTAAGAAATGCACATCAGCTATTCGCCAATTGGGAAATGACAGCCCTGTAGACCAGCTTGATGAGTATCTAAAGATTGGAGATAGTACTATAGTGGAGTGCTTGAAGATGTTTGTGAAGGGTGTGATTGTGGTATTTGGTGCAGAGTATTTGCGATGCCCTACGGTACACGATGTTGAACGCTTAGTGCAAATTGGTGAGCGTCCTGGTTTCCCGGGCATGTTAGGGAGCATTGACTACATGTACTAGCATTGGGAGAAATGCCCTTTTGCATGGAAGGGAATGTATACCCATGGTGATCAAGGTGTTCCTACAGTCATTCTAGAAACAGTAGCTTCGCATGATCATTGGATATGGCATGTGTCGAAACTGGAATTTGGCAATAAGAAAAGGGGGTAGCGCACGAGACCTAAAAGTGGATGGATGCTGAAGACAAGGATTTAGACAGGTTCAGGCCGTCTCAATGAGAGGTAATACCCTACTCCTGTTTGAGGATTGTATCCGCCAGGTGTATATCGATCTGACGATCGAGTTGTTGTTATCTCTGTGATCATCTCTATGATCCTACTCCTAGAAAACTCCTGCCCACCTTATATAGGTTGGGGGCAGGGTTACAAAGAGAAAAACCTAGCCAAACACGACATCAGTTTTCTAATCTGTTACATGGTAGTACTCAATCAGGACTCTAGGTCATGCCATAGAACACAAGACAATATTATCACCGAGTCCTACTCTATTACATAATATATGGATCTAGCTCACTTTCTATCTCTAGTCGAATATGGAGATCGTGTGGGTACCCGGTACCCATATTCTCCACAGCATGCTTTCTTTGGTGTTGCTAGATCCAAGAATGATATTAACATGCTTAATCAATCACCTTTGTTTGTCCAGCAACTGGGAGGGGAAGGTCCTCAGGTGCAGTACCACGTAAATGGAAGGCAATACAACACAAGTTACTACCTTGCAGATGGCATATACCTAGAATAGGCTGTTTTTGTTAAGTCAATACATCAACTGCAATCTGAAAAGCACAAGTTATTTGCAAAACATCAAGAAGGGAAAAGGAAGGATGTTGAATGTGCTTTTGGTATTTTGCAATCACGCTTTAGTATTTTGGAACGACCTGCACATCTATTTGATCAAAGGGATCTTGAGAATATCATGCTAGCTTGTATTATGCTTCACAACATGGTAACTGAAGATGAGAAAGACATGGAGCAGATTCATTTTGATTTGAATGAGACACCAAGCACGTCAACTGTACAAGAAGCTACAATCTCGCAAGGACCTAACCCAGAGATGCAAGAAGTGATACAAACAAATGCTATTATTCATGATCGTACTGCTCATAAGCAACTTCAATCAGACTTGATTGAGCATATCTGGCAAATGTTCAGGAACTCAAACTAATTAGGTGATTGTTAATCATTTAAAGTGTAATTTACAACTTGTGTGTTGCCGATAGCTATTATGTTTCATATTAAGTTGCAATCTCTGTTACATTTTAGCCTATCAGTACCAGTTCAGCTAAATATGTTCTCTTTTTTTTCTTTTTTTCTTGATGTAAAGCTTCTGCATTATTGTGATATTGACTTGCCAACTATTTTCTTTTTTTTAGATTAAGTCATGCTATTTTGGTGCTGCTGTGCTGCTAGATGAAATTCTCTAGATCAAGTTCAGTATGCTATCGAAGCGTGTGGCGGACTTGTGGTTACATATGTTTCTTTGTTTTGGTGTTGCGGTGCATCTAGATGAACTGCTCATGTCATCAGAGACTACCAATTTGAGTCTAATTGTTTTGGCTACCAGTTTGGGTCCTACCATTTTGGCTACCCATGTTTTTATCCTTTTTATTGTACTGAGATGGATGAACCTGAAAATTTGCTACTACTTTTTATTCATATATGCACTGATATCTGCTAGTTTCTGCTCATATAATGTGATTTGCATGATATATGTTCATGTTTTGATAGTTGACACTACGGTACTATGTAGATGGATGTTGATCTTTGGATGTATGTAAGCGTGCCACAGTTGGTCCTTCTCCATTTACATGACATGTGAAAAGTTATTAAATTTTCTTCTTTTAAGAAACTGCATAGACACTATGTATTGGGGAGGTAGTGTCTTCAAATACATTTATTATTGTTTCTCTCATCTAGACACCACCTATAGACACCATGGGTTAGACTGCCCTAAGTGGTAGTGCATGCTATTGAATTGCTGGTATTGCTCAAGCTTGCCTTGGAGCACGAGTATAGCTAGCGCTTAAACAATTGCCCGCTAATATGTTCTCTCTCCTTCAACTCATTATTAAAATTGACATGACAGGCTTATAGCTAGTTATTGTACTTGTTGTAACGGATAGGCTATAGGTTGTCTCAAGCGAAGCCTGAACACATTTAAGGCCTGCACGTGCACACTAATTTTGTATGATCAAATCTAGACTTCATCTGTGTGGCCATCATTGTTTCAAACGCAAGATGAGAGAAAATTCTTTTGCATGCTACACTAGCGAGAGCGGGCAGAATTGTTTGTGCACATGGGAAGGATGACCCACAAACCGCATCAACTATCGTTTGCACTAGCTGCAGGAGGGCGGCAGCGCCTACTTCCACATGCTATCACTCGGCGCTCCTGCAAGTGCCCACTTCATTCTCTCCTATTTTTTCTTTCTCCATATAGGAGTATGCTTATGTGGACTTCCTTATCGCCAACTTAATCAGTTTTACTATACTTGCTCTAAGACGAAGCCATGGAACGAGAGAAGAGGAGGAGACAGAAAAAAAATAAGAAAACAATTGACACACGCAAGTACACGTTTTTTGAATTCCACCCCCTTACTCACTGAGATGCGGGCCACCCACATTCTTTGGCGCTCAAACCCATTGACATGTGGGCCACCCTTGTTGTCATTGATGGGTACCACCTGACATGACAGAGCCACTGTGTAGATGAAATGGCTAGGCATACCCAACTCTCTCGATGAGCAGCTGCACTGTGGTAGGAGGTGGCCAGCTTTTTGGTGCGAAAAAGAGAGAGAGAGCGCCCAAGTTCCCAACTGCTCTGCACTGGATCTCAAATCTCTGTCCATGTGTTGCTTTCTCATCCAACACCCACATGATAACATCCCCTTCCCATCCCATCCAATACATGCTTCACCTCTGGATGATGTTCAGTGTGGAAAAAATATACTGAAATCACATATGCCGTGGAAATCTAAAAAATTACGTAGAATAAATAGACATATAAGATTTGTGCTTGTTATCACGAGTAAAATTTTTACTCGTTTTGATGTGGACAAATCTTAAATGTCTATTTTTTTTAATCCAATGATAATTTTTATGTTTCTATTATGTATGTGGTTTGTACTACATATTTTTATGTTCAATGTAGACGATGGGCTAAAAATTCAATGCTCCTTATATAGCAATATTAAAATTTGAACTTAAAACAGGATTTTAAAATCAGTTTAGGTGCTTTCTCATAGTTTTGTTGATTAACTGTCTTTTGAAGAAGTATAAAAACTATGTCCTAGAATTAGTATTTTTCTTTTTTCCACCTTACCGGACAAGATGTTAGCACCAAAATTAGTGGTGCTAACATGTTGGACCTTGGCACTAAGCTCACAGTTTATTTTTTAAATAAGTTTTTGACATGTTTCATTCTTGTAATTATTTTTTGAAAAGGTCAACTTGACAATTTTTTGCTATTAGCCCAGTACACCTGAGACAAAGTGAGAGCTAGGCTTCATGTTGGCCTCTGCCTACTAGGCCAAGTTCTTTTTGGCTACTACCTGCTAGATCATTGCAAGCATGTTTTTCAAACTTCTAGATAGTACATTTCGTGTAAAACTTTTCTATATACAAGTTTCTTTAAAAAATAAATTAATTATAATTTTTAAATTTATAATAATTCATACTCAATTAATCATAAGCTGATAATCCATCTTGTTTTGCTTGCATCCATAAAACTCAGGCCAACTGCTCAAAAGAATGTTCGGCTTTTGCAATTCCCTCATTTACCGTGGGCACGTTTGTCAAACTGCTAAAAGATGAATTTATTTTGAAAAAACACATTATATATAGAATTTTTTAAAAAAATTAAATAAATTCATTTTTCAAGTTTGTAAAAATTAATACTGTCGGTGACATGGGACCGGGGGTATCGAGACCAAAGGGAAGGGCGGCCACAGGGATCCACGTGGCCCGTTCCCCCAGGGGGGGCCAGGCCCGAGGGTGACGTGGCGGCTGCCCACCCGGTTTCCCCTCGGGGTCGGGCCGCTCCCATTCCCGAGGGTGACGTGGCGGCTGCCCACCCGGTTTCCCCTCGGGGTCGGGCCGCTCCCATTTCTGCCCCGAGGCCTGGGGCGCCCTGACCCCCTGTGCCTTTGGTGCCACGAGCACAGGTTAGGTGAGCTCGACGGAGCCCACCTAACCACATTTATGGCGGTTCAGACGGGCGCACTGCGCCGCATTTAATGCGGCGTGGCGCGTGCATATCCGGTCCGTGACCGGTCACGGTGAGTGACCGGTCGCAGACCGGTCAGATCGCGGGTTAGGTGGTGCCAGGATGCCTGTGCGCCGCGTGCGCGCCAGGCGGCCCGTTGCACGCCATGCCCCGTCCCATCAGAATGATGAGAGCTCTCAGTCTCTCGTCTCTCAGACGGAGTTGGTATGCCAACTCCCGGAGTTGGCGTGCCAGCTCCGGTCAGATGCTTTCTCAATGCCGGCGCAGGTGAGACGCGGAAGTCGCCTGCCATTTAATGAATGTTGAAACAGGCGTCCCCTGGAAGGGTCGACTGACCGAGCGAAGGCGTACTGCGACGTCTGTCAGAGGCTGCTTCCGGCGATAGGATAGCCCTAAATATAAAAGAATGCTTTCTTTCTTAGGCAGCTCGTGGCCCATGTGGTAGCCCCTTGCCATATAAAAGGAGGCCCAGGCCTAAGAAAGGAGAGAGGACTCCGGCTGACTCGGTCTAGGGGCTGGCCGGACTCTCTCTGTATTCCATCACACTCTCAGATCTACCAGAACACAGGAGTTTCACGCTCCGTCATCTGGCGCGCCAGGTAGGGGGAGCGCGCGTGTTTTTTCTGAAACCCCATTTCATTTCGTGTGCGCCAAGCTTCGCCAGGTAAGCCCTATGGCTGAAGAGGCAGTGGTGTACGATCCTTCTTTGAGCGCCAACAGTGATGGCGGGGAGCAGAACCCGCGTCGTCGGGCTCGCACCCCGTCGTTGGTCGGGGGAAGGCGCCTGAGGAAGTCGAGGGATCCGTGACCTCGCCGCCCGCAGGAGACAAAGAAGGACGGCAAGGCAGGGTGCGTCGCCGCCTCACCTATGGTGATGGCGGCACGCCCCAGGACGCGCTCCAGGCTGCGGGCGCGCTCTTGCGTCACCCGCCCGTCGTCCCCGATCCAGAGACCCCGGCCCAGCGTTGGCTGGATGACGTGGCCAACCTAGTCATAACGGCGCAGTAGCGCCTAGGCACCGGCAGGCGGTCTTCCGCCACCGGGACCTCTGGCGCTGCCACCGCTGGATCTACGTCGTCGAGGCGGAGGGGACGACGGGCGACGACCAGCACCCGCCGTTCGCCCGCGGTTCCCTCGTCAACGCCTCCGACTCATGAGAATATGCATGGGGGGCCAGACGCCCGACTCGATATCGAGCGCCGGCATGACGCTCGTCGCGCCGCCCATGCAATGGAAGACGCCTCCTCCTCTAGGGCACCGCTCCGTTCTGGTCATGGGGGCCGGCCCCCCGTGTCCCCGGTTGGTGGTGCCGGCTGTCGAGCCTTCGTGGCGAGCCTTCGGAATGTCTATTGGCCCCCGAGGTTCCGGCCCATCATCACCGAAAAATACGACGAAAGCGTCAACCCCGCCGAGTTTCTCCAGATCTACATGACTGGAATAGAAGCCGCGGGGGGTGACGACAGGGTCATGGCGAACTTCTTTCCCATGGCCCTGAAGGGCCAGGCGCGGGGTTGGCAAATGAACCTGCCAACCGCGTTGGTCCACTCCTGGGAGGATTTGTGCCAGCAGTTCGCCACGAACTTCCAAGGCACATATCCGCGCCCAGGCGAAGAGGCGGACTTGCACGCGGTACAGCGGAGGGACGATGAGTCTCTCCGCTCGTACATCCAGCGGTTCTGTCAAGTCCGCAACACCATACCTTGCATCCCTGCACATGCGGTTATCTACGCATTCAGGGGGGGCGTGCGGCACAACCGCATGCTCGAAAAGATCACTTCCAAGGAGCCCCAGACCACTGCGCAGCTCTTCGAGCTTGCGGACCGTGTGGTTCGCAAGGAGGAGGCCTGGACCTGGAACTCCTCCGGCTCTGGAGTGGCGGCTCCGGCTGCCCCCGAGTCCGCCGCTCGTTCAGGGCGGCGGGATAGGAGGAAGGAAAGGTCGGCCCGTTCTGACAATGAGGGTCATGTCCTCGTCGCCGAGGGCGCTTCGTGGGCCCCCCGAAAGGGAGGCCCGTGGGCGACAAAAAGATGGAGGCCGGTGCTCCCGGCATAGAGCGCCCGGCCGGCAGGTGGTGCACCGTGCACAACACCTCCCTCCACGACCTCGCCGACTACCACGTGGTCAAAAGCTTGGCCGAGCGGACGAGGAAGTGGGAGGAGGAGAGGAGGCAGGAACGCCGTGAGGGCAAGGCCCCAGCGATTCCCACCGGCAACCGGCGAAGTGAGGCCAAACAGAAGGCCCCCACTGAGGACGTCGACGATGGCGATGATGACCTGGGCTTTCAGGAGCCTGTGGCCACCGTCGCCACCATTGATGGGGGAGCGTGCGCTCACGCCTCTCGCCGGAGCCTCAAGGCCATGAAGTGAGAGCTTTTGGCCGCGATCCCTACCCATGAGGCGGCGTGGCGGGCGCGTTGGTCAGAGGTCACCCTTACCTTTGACCGGACCGACCACCTGCCATGCGTTGCCCGGGGAGGACAGATCGCGATGGTGGTCTCCCCCACCATCTGCAATGTGAAGTTGGGGTGCGTCCCGATAGACGGTGGCGCAGCTCTCAACATCCTCTCCCCCGCGGCCTTTGATGCCATCAAGGCCCCAGGGATGGAGCTCTGGTCGTCCCAGCCAATCATTGGCATGACGCCGGGGCACACCTGGCCGCTAGGTCACATCGACCTCCCGGTCACCTTCGGTGGCCCCGCCAACTTCCGCAACAAGCGGGTGGACTTTGATGTGGCGGACCTCAATCTGCCCTACAACGCGCTCCTGGGAAGGCCCGCGTTCGTGAAGTTCATGGCGGCCACCCACTATGCCTACCTCCAGATGAAGATGCCGGGCCCAAGTGGCCCCATCACCGTCCACGGCGACCTCAAAGTCGCGTTTGCTTGTATGGAGCAGCGCGCGGACCGCCTCGCTGCAGTGTCCAAGCCCGCGAGCGATGGCGAGAGGCTTGGCGCCTCCGCCTCGCCCGCCCCGAGGCAGCGCATGGCCTCAGGCGACGAGGTCCCGGTGAAGGAGGTCGCCCTGGGTGACGGCCCGTCCAAGACCACCCGGATTGGTGGTCTCTTGGACGACAAATAGGAAGACGCGCTCGTCTCCTTCCTCTGGGCAAACACCGACGTCTTCGCGTGGAGACCGGTGGACATGCCCGGGGTCCCCAAGGAGGTGAACGAGCACCGTCTCGCTGTGCGGCCGGACGCAAGGCTCGTCCGGCAGAAGGTACGGCGACAGGCCCCAGAACGCCAAGCCTTCATCCGCGAGGAGGTGGCGCGGCTTCTGGAGGCCGGATTCATCCGTGAGGTCATCCATCCAGAGTGGCTCGCGAACCTGGTCGTCATCCCCAAGGCGAACGGCAAGCTCCGGATGTGCATCGACTACACCGACCTCAACAAGGCATGTCCTAAGGACCCTTATCCCCTGCCACGCATAGATCAAATTGTCGACTCCACCGCGGGGTGCGACCTGTTGTGTTTTCTAGATGCATACTCAGGATATCATCATATTCGCATGGCTAGGGAGGATGAGGAAAAAACTGCATTCATTACCCCTGTAGGAACTTATTGTTACACAACCATGCCCTTTGGGTTAAAGAATGCAGGTCCTACTTTTCAGCGTACTACGCGTATTTCTTTGGGTAGTCAGATATGACGCAATGTTGAGGCCTACGTCGATGACTTGGTTGTGAAAACACGCGACCAAGAGACCTTGCTCTCGGATTTAGCGGAGACTTTCGAAAGTCTCCGCTCCGCCCGCATAAAACTGAACCCCGAAAAGTGTGTGTTGGGTGTGCCTGCGGGCAAGCTTCTCGGGTTCTTGATCTCTGGCCGAGGCATCGAGGCCAACCCCGAGAAGATACGAGCTATAGAACGGATGCGCCCCCCCAGCAAGCTTAAGGACGTGCAATGCGTCACCGGATGCATGGCTGCCTTAAGCCGATTCATATCCAGGCTGGGAGAGAAAGCGCTGCCCCTATTTAAGCTCCTTAAGCGCTCCGGGCCATTTACCTGGACGGAGGAGACTGAGCGGGCCCTCACCCAGTTGAAGGCATACCTAAATTCCCCCCCGATCTTGGTCGCCCCGGAGCCAGATGAGCCGTTGCTACTATACTTGGTAGCAACCCCGCAGGTAGTCAGCGCGGCGTTGGTAGTGGAACGTGACGAGGACAGCCCTAGGCCCGCGTGCCCCCACCCTGTGCTGACTTGACCCGGGACAGAGAAGGGAGGAGAGGCCCCCGAGCCGGACGGCGGCCTAAGGCCCCTGAGGACCGTATGTGGCCCTCTGCCCGCTCGTCCGACGGCGCCGGACGCCCCCGACCCCCAGGAAGGCCCTGGGGCCACTGCGGGAAGGCTACGCCCGACGCCCTCCGACCCCGAGGTCGTCGGCACAGAAGCCGAGTAGGCCCGGCAAGGCCCCTCGGATGACGAGCGCCCCGGGAACGGTGCCCTCAACGAAGTGGACAGGCCCCGCCGAAAGGTGCAGCGGCCCGTCTACTTCGTTAGTGAGGCGCTGCGGGACGCCAAGACCCGATACCCTTAGGCCCAAAAGATGCTCTACGTGATTCTGATGGCCTCGAGGAAGCTGCGCCATTATTTCCAGGCGCATCGGGTCACGGTGGTCACGTCCTACCGCCTCGGCCAAGTCTTACGCAACCGAGAGGGTACTGGACGAGTGGTAAAATGAGCAATCGAACTTTCCGAATTCGACTTACGCTTTGAACCATGCCACGCGATCAAGAGCCAGGCCCTCGCCGACTTCGTGGCGAAGTGGACCCCGGCTCCCGAGCCCGATCTCGGACTCTCCGCCCCCGAGGCCAACATGAGCACTTCGCAGCTGCCACACGCCACCTACTGGGTGATGCAATTCGATGGCTCCCTGGCCCTTCAGGGCGCCGGCGCGGGGGTCACCTTGACCTCGCCGAGCGGAGACGTCTTCAGATACTTGGTTCGCCTAGATTTCTGGGCAACCAACAATATGGCGGGAACTCCTTGCGGGACTCAGAGTGGCGGCCAGAATGGGGATCCACCACCTCGTGGTTCTAGGCGACTCCCAGTTGGTCGTTAACCAGGTCTCCAAGGAGTACCGGTGCTTTGACCCGCAGATGGACGCCTACGACCGCGAGGTGTGGCGTATGGAGCGCCATTTCGACGGGTTAGCACTTCGGCACGTGCCCAGACGGGAAAACGCAGTCGCCGACGAACTCTCGAGGCTCGCTTCATCGCGAGCCCCGACCCCACCGGGCGCCTTTGAAGAAAGGCTGGCCTAGCCGTCGGCGCGACCCGACCCCCAAGGGGAGACGGACGCGCCTGCACGGCCCCTGAGGCCCGTCGGAGTCTAGGCCTCGAGACCCGGGGGGGCCGAGCCCGGCCCCCCAAGATTGATCGCCTGGATGACTGAGATCCAGGCGTTCCTCAAAGATCAGACTCTACCCGAGGACCGCGAAGGGAATGAACGTGTCAGTCGTATCTCCAAGCGCTACGTGCTGGTGGAAGGGGCCCTCTACCGGCGCGGGCCAACGGAGTCCTCCTGAAGTGCATTCCTCGGGAACAAGGCGTCGAGCTTCTTGTCGATGTCCATGAAGGCGAGTGCGCAGCCCACTCCGCCTCGCGCACCTTGGTCGGCAAGGCCTTTCGCCAGGGTTTCTATTGGCTGACGGCGCTCCACGACGCAGCGGACCTGGTCCGACGATGCAGGGCGTGCCAGTTTCACGCCATGCAAACGCATCAGCTGGCTCAGGCTCTCCAGACCATACCTCTTTCATGGCCGTTTGCCGTCTGGAGGCTGGATATCCTAAGTCCCTTTAGGAAAGCCCCGGGCGGGTTCGAGTACCTGTATGTCGCAATCGACAAGTTCACTAAGTGGCCCGAGGCTAATCCGGTCATCAAAATCGACAAGCACTCAGCGCTAAAATTCATAAAGGGCATCACTGCTCGGTTCGGGGTGCCTAACCATATCATTACAAACAATGGCACCCAGTTCACTAGTGAGCTCTTCGGCGACTACTGCGAAGACATGGGCATCAAGCTCTGTTTTGCCTCACCCGCCCACCCCAGAAGCAACGGCCAGGTGGAGCGCGCTAACGCGGAAATCCTCAAGGGCCTCAAGACCAAGACCTTCAACATCCTCAAGAAGCATGGCGACTCATGGATCGAGGAGCTGCCAGTGGTGCTCTGGGCGAACTGAACCACCCCAAGCCGAGCGACAGGGGAAACGCCTTTCTTCCTCATCTACGGCGCGGAGGCGGTCCTCCCATCTGAGCTCACCCTGAGGTCCCCTCGGGCCACCATGTATTGTGAGGCTGATCAAGATCAGTTTCGCCGAGACGACCTCGACTACCTGGAAGAGCGAAGGCGGCGTGCGGCCCTCCGAGCCGCGCGCTACCAGCAAAGCCTGCGGCGCTACCATCAGCTCCATGTCCGGGCCCGATCACTCTGCGTCGACGATCTCGTCCTACGCCGCGTCCAAACGCGTGCTGGACTGAGCAAACTCTCACCGATGTGGGAGGGTCCGTATCGAGTGGCCGGCGTCCCCCGGCCGGGCTCGGTTCGATTGGCCACGAGCGACGGCACAGAGCTGCCTAACCCGTGGAACATCGAGCATCTTCGCCGCTTCTACCCATAAGGGGGTCGGGTATCGTACCTCGGGCTCAGGCCAACCCCGCATCCCCCTCGAGCACGCAGGGTTGGACGGCGGCTCCCACATGCACATTCTTGTTTAATTTTTTTTCCTAGCATTTCAATAACAAGCATATTCAATTTCCTAAGGACTGCGCCTGTGTTATCATTTTCTTTTGAAAAATCTTGACTTGAGTCAGTCTACTCGTGCTCGTCCTTGCCCTCGGCAGCCCGGGTCGTCCAAACCGCCAAACGGGGTCCAGAACCGAGTCGTGCCCCGGGGCGCGGTGAACTCCGGGAGGGAATCGGGAATGGCCCACAATCGGGTCCCCATAACCCTCGGTCACCGTGCTCCCGGCCTGGCCAGTCTTGACATGCGGATCTCCCCAGGCACTAGATCCGACCCGCGCCGCTTGAGGCTGGGGTTCTAGCACGAGCCCTCGCTCAAGCCAAAGATGCAAAGGGATCGCGACATAGACCATCCTTATCACGAGCATATAGCAAACATAACTAACATAGAAAATTGAAATCTTATTTGATTGCAGATAAAATAAAGCCAGTATATACAAGCATTGGCCCAAAGGCCTCAGAAGATGAAGGAGTAAAAAGTTAAGATATGCGGGGGCCCGGGGGCTTACTCCGACGCGCCCGGGTCGCCGGCCTCGCCGTCGCTGTCGTCGTCGGCACCACCGTCGCCGTCCTCCTCCTCGTCGGAGTCGAGGGCGAAGACGAACCGAGGGGCCATCCCCTCGAAGCCGTGGACGATTTGACCGGCGGCATCCCGGACTTGGACGCGCGCGTTGGCCTCGGTTCCTGGGGGGAATTCTTCCAGCGCCGTCCACGGGGAGAAGTCGGGGTCTCGGGCTTGGTAGCTCGCCAGCACGAGCTCCATTGCCCCCCGGGCGAGGTCCCTTGAGGAAGACTTAACCGTCTCCTCGATCTCCTCGGGGAGCCTTTCAAGGTCCCCTGCCATCTCCGAGAGGCGCTGGGCGAGGCCCCCTTGCTTGGCGGCGAACTTTGCGTACTGCCCGATCCAGATGCCCGCCTGACGCCCGGCGCGATCGAGGCGGGGGACGGCGTCCCGAAGCACTCCGGGCCCCACCTCGTTCGACAGCCGGAGGGCCTCAACCTCCCCGGCGGACGAGTGCAGGGCGCCCTGCAGCTCGGCGATGGTGTCCTCGGCGGCTGCGAGGCGGGCAGCTAGATCGCCGTGGCCTGCGGCTGCCCCGCCGCTGCGCACCTGCGCATCCAGCTCCGTCGCCCGCGCCTCGAGTTCAGAGGCCCGCTGATTCAGCACGTCCCTCTCGGCGCGGGCGCTCTCCAGATTGCGGCGCGCCTGCTCCTCCCGCGCCACCTCGCGGAGGAGCAGGCTGTCCGCCAGCCGCTGCGCCGCGGCCTCGGCCTCCTCGAGGGCTCGCCCCCGCTCGGCGAGCGCATCTTCGCGGAGGCGGAGTGCGGACTCCTGCTCGGCGGAGGTAGCCTCGTGCGCCGCCAGCATCGTCTCCCATGTGGCGGCGGCGGTCTCGTATGCTGCTAGCGCCGCCTCCTTCGCGTCCAGCACGCGGGCGCGCTCCTCCAGCGCCTCCAGCTCCCGGGCGCGGAGGTAAAGGGCCTCGTCCGCCGGCGCACGGCGGCCTCTTGCGCGAGCAAGCGCGAGGCCCGCCCCCCGAGCGTAGCGAGGCTCTCCTCCAGCACCATAGTTCGGGCCTCTAGGGCCTCCTTGCGCTGGCGGGTCACCGCCTCGATCTCCGCCGCCCGCCGCTCCCGGGCAGCGGCGGCGTCGAGCTTCTCCCCTATCTCCGCCATCTGGCTCCTGTATTGGAGACGGAGGTCTCCCGCTCATCCTCCATTTCCCGGGCGATTTCCGCCAGGGTGCTGCGACGAGCCTCGAGCTGCGAGGTGTGCAAGCTGTGCGCCGGGTCGCCAGCCTCCACCATGGCCTCCACGGTGCGCCGTCCCTCCTCGACGCGCGCCCACGCCGCGTCGATTTTCGCCCGCTCCGCCTGCAGGGCCTGTATTTGGGCGCATAGCCCATCCAGCACTGTGCTATTGGCCGTGGCCTAGGCCTGCAGGAGGGGCTCCGCGCTCAGCAGAGCGGCGGAAGAAAGGGGGAAGGCCACCTCTGTGGTGGTGAAGTCCGGCTCGGCTCGCCGGTCGATTTGTTGGCCTCGGGGGTCTTTCCCGAGGCCGACTTATCCTCAGCGCCGCCTGGGGCGTCGGGTCGGGGACCTGGGTGGCAGCCTCGGCCACCAGCACCTCGTGCACGCGCGCCGCCTCGGCCTCCCGAGCAGCCTCCTCGGCCCGGCGGACTCTGGCCGCCTCCCGAGCAGCCTCCTCGGCCCGGCGGACTCTGGCTGCCTCCCGAGCACCTCCCGAGCGGCCTCTTGAGCTTCCCGTAGGCGGACTGCGGCTTCCTGCAGGTCGGCCTCCCGCCTCCGTGGCCGCCGCCTCCCCGGCCTCATTGCCCGCGGGCCGGCCGGCCTTGGAGTGACGCGTGGGGCGGGACGGGATCTCGCTGGGCAGAAGAAAAACACGAAACAGAAAGAGATAAGTAAAGATGAGCCCTGGGGGTTTGGGAATAAGAGTGTGGTCGCTTTGGGTGAGAGGTCGAACCTACGAGGTGGCCGGCTGAACGACCACTTCGGGGGCGTGATGAGGCTCCCCCTACACGGCTCAGTCTCCCCCATCTTGCGGAGCCGCTTCTTCTTCCGCTCCCCCTCGGGCTGGGGCGTTGGTGCGGCGTCATCCGGGGGCCTGCCGCTGACATGCACCGCCCCGCCCCCTGTCACGCCCCAAACTAGCCCCGAACAGAGGCCAGTATAAGGCGATCCAAATTAACCTGTATGTCTGTACCAGTCCCAGGAAATAGCGCTGGTACAACAGGAAGACAGAATACCACAACAACAGCGGTCTCTTTATTAAGAGTAGGATTACAACCAAGGTTGGAACTGCGGACAGAACCCGAGTTCGCAACAGCGTTACAAAAAGGCGGAAGCGGAAAGCGGAGACTAGCCCTAATCCACAAGCAAAGCCTTGGGGGAAGGCCGAAACCCTACTACTGCTCGAAGTCTGCTTGCTCCTGGAAGAACTCTTCCTCTGCTGGGTCCACCTCTTCATCTTCGAGAACTGGGGGGGGGTTCAAATATATAGAGCAAGAGTGAGTACAGGAGTACTCAGCAAGTCAGGGGAATTAAGTGTTCAATGCAAGTTTCAAAGGAAGGCCAGTTGTTCTTTTTCACAATTGATTTTGGTTCAGGACTTTCAGAAACATCTAAGTGAGTGCTTCTCGACGGCACGGACGAGAAAGTGCGTCTCATCCGGCCAGAGCAGTGAAATTGTATCAATTGACTCTTGTCGGCACGAGAGGCTCCCTGCCATTCGTTCACCGACCCCGGCTGCTCCAACAGCCACAACTCACACACGCCGGTACGAGAGGCTCCCTGCCAATCGTCACCGACTCCGGTTGCTTCAACAGCCACAAGTCAACACATCGGTACGAGAGGCTCCCTGCCAATCGTCACCGACTCCGGCTGCTTCAACAGCCTTAAACCAAGCACCGAAGGGGAAACCTCACACCATCAGCAGTTCACAAGGTGTTCATTAAAAACTACGCTAAGGAATCACCTCACATCCGCCCATGACCGTGGGCACGACTGTTCGAACAGTTATTAACCTCTGCAGAGGGGGTACACTTTACCCACACGATGTTACTAACCCCGAATCACCCAGCCCGCAACTCTCAGTCACGTCTGGCGACCTTGAGGCTTTCACGACAAGGCATTTCGAAAGCCGACTCAGGGTCATCTTATGCCAACGGGAGGGGTCCCACGGACCAACACCAGGTTAGGTCCCAGACCATGCTGTGCCAGGAAGCCCAGGGGTCCTCCCCGACACCACCCCGGCGAATCCACTTGTCCCTTGGCATCAAGATTTCCCTGGCCTAGCTAATTACTCAGCCAGGGATGTTCCATTCACCCATGTGGTCGCACTTGTGATATGCTCGGATGTAATTCCCAAGGAATCGGTCCTTAAAGGCGAGAACGGGAAGACCGTACCTCCAGTACGTCTCCCGCACCGCGAGCTTTGGAAACTTAATTTATTTGCAAGGCACCGACCCAACTGTCGGGTTTTTCCGAGGATTTTGTAAACCCAAGTTTCACCCAATGTGATCATTTTAAAATTTAAAAGGGGGCCTCGATATTCGTACGCGAGGTACGAATATCGAGACTTAACTTGACTGGCGACAAGGGTGTGTAGGTCATTCAATAATCAAGGAAGTCAATGCTGCAAGTGGGTAGGGCCTGCCGGCTGTATCGCAAACCGCGGCCAAGTGACATGTGTAACCTAGGGAATGCATAACTTTCGGAAAGGAAGTACTTAGTTTCAAATTATGGGCTCAATTGATCAAAGGTGACTTGCCTTGCTCGAGATCTTGAGCTTCCTCCTCGAAGTCTGCGCACTGCGAGTCTTCTGGCTCCGAAGCTACACGCGAAACGAGGTGACTCAACACAACGGTAAAAAGGAAACCCTATTAATGACCACTAGTTGTGCCATTGGATAGATCTCGATTTTACGAATTTACAAGAGGTGGAACGGAGTCAATCGGACGAACGGATGAAGAGATATGAATTTCTTAAGGTTAAATGATTTTCTGACTAAGGGAAAAGAATTAATAAATCCCTTGAAAAATAAAAGAAGGAGGGGCATGAATTGGACTTTATTTTGGAAGTTTAAGTGCGGCCCATGGCAAAAACGGGCGCTATCGAGCCATGCGAGCCGGCGCGCGGGAGAAATCGGCCCGCGACCGAGCGAGGCGCGCGCGCGGGGCTATTTGGGCCGGCGCGCGGGAAGGCGGCCCAAGGCCGAGCGAGGCGTGGTCCATGGGCGGCGCAACAAGGGGGAAGGCCGGATGGCCCGGCTAGCAAGGCGCGGCCCAACGGGCGAAGCGGCCGCGAGGGGAGAGGCCTTGGAGCTGGACCATGGCGCGGCCCAAGCGGCGAGATGGCGCGGTGGACCGGGAGACTTTGACCAGTCCCCCGTGGGACCGAGGCGAGCAGACGTGGCACCCACGTGGACACCACGTCGGACCGAGAGGGGGAGGGGCGGGGGACCGCATCCGACGGCCGACGACGCACGGGTGAACTCCGGCGTACGACGGAGGTTGGGAGGGGCGGCAAGCTCCGGTGGCGGGAGGAGGAGATGCGACGTTGTTTCACCGGTGCGGATCAAGGGGAGGAGAGGCGACATCGTCCGGCAGCGGCGCTATGCGGCGGTGGCTATGGCCGCACGACGAGGGAACGAGGAAGATGGGCGACGCCCATGGCGGTGCTCCGGATGGCTCGCAGGCACTTCGGGAGGACGGCCGCGAGGGAAAACAACAGGGGGAGGCCGTCAGCGGCGCGGGGACTCGGCTCCGGACGGCGGCGAAGGAGGTTTGGCTCCGGGCGGCGGCAAAGGGGAGCTCGGCTCCGGGCGGTCGCGGCGGAGCTAGGGCGGTTCTACCGCGCCTACGCGCACGGGAGGAGCGGCGGCGAACGGTCTAGCGCCTAGGGGAGAGGAGACAACGGAGAGGGGAGAGAGAGAGTACCGCGGGGAGGCGGTTCGCCGTGAAGGGAGGCCGACGGCGCGAGACGTGATCGTCTCGGCCTCGGGCCGAGGAAGAGGAAGAAGCGGCGGCCGGAGTACACGTCCCGCGTCCTCGAGCTCCGGCGGTCGCGGCGGAACGGCGGCGAATTTTTGGGGGTTTTCGGCGGTGGGGAGAAACGCGGCCGAGTGAGGGGGAGGTGGGATTTATAGCGGCTCGGCACCTTGGCTTCGCGAGAAGACTCGCGGCGCGGTCACGCACGCGGACGCGCGGTCGCCGGCGCGGCGCCCGAGCGGCGGCAGCCATGGCCGGGCCGAGAAGAGAAAGAGAGGAAAAGGGAGAGGGGAAAGGTGGAGGGTGGACTTGCCTCTCCGGGAGGGGCACGGGCGGAGGAGGGGGCTCCGCGCCCCGGGCTTGGCCGCTAGCGGCTTGGAGCGGCGCGGGCGCGAGCTCCCAGGGCGGCGGCAGCGCTGCGGGAGAGAGAGAGATCACGGGGAGCAGCGAGCTCGCGCGTGAGGGAGAGAGGAGATAACGCGTGCGCGGCCGGGCTCTACCGCGGCACGTGCGCCGCACGTGCCCGAGAGCGGCCGGCGCGGCTGGGCCGACGCGGACTGGGCCGGGAACAGCGCGGCCCAGTGAAAAAAGGGGGAAGCAAGCCGAGCGGGGGGGGTCCGGGGAAGAAAGGGGGAGCGGGCCGGGAGGCGGCCGGGAGGGAAGGGAAAGCGGGCCGGGAGAGAAACGGCCCGAGGGCAGGGGAGGAAAATTAGACTTTTCCTGAGGGATCGAACGGGTAAGATTAGGGCTCGGATTCGAAATCCGATTTCGCGGTTTTCTCCGGGATTGAACTGAGAGGGGAAACACGAGACCTTGGCACACGACAAGACTCAACCGAAGAGCAACTTTTGCAAAAAGGGTTTGTAGCATAATAGTTTTCCCGCTAACACCGCGACAAAACGGGCGTTACACCCCCTCGGGGAGGAGATGGAGGGGTCACCTCCTGCTTCCTCTTCCCCTTGGCATCGGCAGGGCGGCTGCCCCCTAAACCCCCGTCGCGGGGCCCAGAGGCATGGCCCCCTCTGGGGGTAGATTGATGCCCTCTGCGGCTGCCGCCCGCGCCATCATGGCCTCAGGGGGCCCGATCCCCCGATGCCTCGACCACCTGCATAATGGCCAGGATATTGGCGTGCTCCGGGTCGCTGCAGAGGGGAAGGATCCCCCGAGGGATGAGGGACGACTCCACGGAGCTAAGGTTTAGCACCCGTTGGACCACCATCCTGAAGTCCTCAGGGTCCCAATCCCACTTGCGCCCCTGGTGGGTCCTCAGGAGGTCCTCGGTCCCGGTGTACTCCCAGGCGCCCCGGGCGCGTCGCCGGAACGGCGCGATCCGGCGGCGGAGGTAGTCGCCGAACACCATGGCCCCGTGAGCCCCTGGGTTCGCAGGCCCGCCAAGCGGTCTAGGACGGTGTCGTAGCCGTCCCCCAGATCCACCGTCGCCCATCAGCTTGGCGCCTGCACTGGGGGCTGGCTCGGGAGTCGGAGGCGCGCTTCGTTGGGTAGGGGTGTACAACCAATCGCTCTTCCAGTCGTCCCACTTCTTGCGAAGGACGCACGGGATGTAGCGGTTCAACACCTGCCCCCACGGCTGGAAGTAGCAGCCACCGACCACTGTCGGTGGCGATACCGGCTGCACGGTGAAGAACCACCGAAACAGCCGAAGGAATGGGCGCACCCCGATGAACATCTCGCACAGGTGTGCGAAGATGGCCAGCGTCATCACCGCGTTGGGGGTGAGGTGCGCCATCTGGAGACCGCAGAACTCCAGAACGTCCATAAAGAAGGTGGAGAACGGCGGGATCAAGCCCGCCATGGCGAAGGAGAGGAAGAAAACGGACCGCTCCGGGTAGTGCGCCGCCGGGCGTCCCTCGCCCAGCACGACCACCTCCCGGGTGGCAGATTCCGGCATGAACCGGCGCGGTAGTCCGGCCTGCCTCTCGCTGGTGATGCGAGTAGGCGGCAGCACGCTGCCGTCAAGCGGCGTGGAGCTCCGCGTCATGACGCCGGCGGAGGGGGAGCTTGAGGACGAGAGCGTGTGACGAGAGTAAGGCGAGAGAAACGAGAGAGCCAGAGCACGGATGGCAAAGGAAAGGAAAAGGTGGTGAGAGGAAGGAAACGAATCCCGTCCTCAGCGCCTTTTATGCCCTTGCCTCCACTGCGCTTGACTCCTCATTTCCCGCGCCCCCTTCCTTGTCCCATCGTTTCTCGCGCCCACGCCTCCACTAACCCCACTCGCCTGCTTACAGCGCACGCGTCTGTCGTGCGACCGTGGCGGTTGAGGAGGGCTAGATCGTGCGCGCATTAATCGCGATCCATTACCGCGAAAAGCGCCAATCATTACGTCCCTAGGCTAAGTGCACCGACGTGTCCCGATCCGCGCGCTGCCTCGAGTAATGTTGCGGTTATCAGGAGACCGCTCATTAATGTCGACTGGCATTCTTGGCCGATATGCGCAGCTCCGACCGTAGGAGTCCTGCTCGCCTTTGGGGGCCGGTCCCACCTGTCACCAGGACCGAGGGGTGGCGTCAAGCCTGGGTGCCCCCCCGAGTGTGGCCACCCCGGGCGTGACGCCGGGGGCTACTGTCGGTGACATGGGACCGGGGGTATCGAGACCAAAGGGAAGGACGGCCACAGGGATCCGCGTGGCCCGTTCCCCCAGGGGGGTCGGGCCCGAGGGTGACGTGGTGGCTGCCCTCCCGGTTTCCCCCGAGGGTCGGGCCGCTCCCATTTCTGCCCCGAGGCCTGGGGCGCCCCGACCCCCTGTGGCTTTGGTGCCACGAGCGCAGGTTAGGTGAGCTCGACGGAGCCCACCTAACCACATTTATGGCGGTTCAGACGGGCGCACTGCGCCGCATTTAATGCGGCGTGGTGCGTGCATATCCGGTCCATGACCGGTCACGGTGAGTGACCGGTCGCAGACCGGTCAGATCGCAGGTTAGGTGGTGCCAGGATGCCTGTGCGCCGCGTGCGCGCCAGGCGGCCTGCTGCACGCCATGCCCCGTCCCATCAGAATGATGAGAGCCCTCAGTCTCTCGTCTCTCAGCCGGAGTTGGTATGCCAACTCCCGGAGTTGGCGTGCCAGCTCCGGTCAGATGCTTTCCCGATACCGGCGCAAGCGAGACGCGGAAGTCGCCCGCCATTTAATGAAGGTTGAAACGGACGTCCCCTGGAAGGGTCGACTGACCGAACGAAGGCGTGCTGCGACGTCTGTCAGAGGCTGCTTCCGGCGATACGATAGCCCTAAATGTAAAAGAATGTTTTCTTTCTTAGGCAGCTCGTGGCCCATGTGGTAGCCCCTTGCCATATAAAAGGAGGCCCAGGCCTAAGAAAGGAGAGAGGACTCTAGCTGACTCGGTCTAGGGGCTTGCTGGACTCTCTCTGGATTTCATCACACTCTCAGATCTACCAGAACACAGGAATAAGGTATTACGCTTCTTAGCGGCCCGAACCTGTCTAAATCGCCTGCGTCCACGCGTTTTTCTCGCTGAGATCCCACAGATCAGGGACTAAGAATTTCACCTTGCGCCCCCGGCCGAACCGGCAAAGGGGGACCTGCACGGTCTCCCGGTGAGAGTTTCACGCTCCGTCAAATACTTAACTAATTATGTGCGAATGACTTATCTCGTTTTATGAGTCATGGAAACTTTGAGTCAAAACACTGTCTCCAACACTCCAACTAAGCCTGAAAGCATAGTAAAAACAACGTACCGCAACTCGAACCGTCGCAGCTCCTGGTTCGTCGGGTCAGCGGTCTGACCGCTGGTTCACCCGGTTTAGCTGCAGAACCGGACCGTTTAATTAGGGCATTCATCATCAAAGTTTTCATCAAAATAAGGAACAACCATAAGAATATGACATGGTCAGATTTTTTTTATCAATCACTATTCCTGCAGGGTAGCAATATAGATCTAACAAACCAGAATTAATGTGTACACCCGTCACCGGCCGTCCATCAAAATTTGCTGCTAGGAACTCTATGGACCACCAACAGGGCATCTGTTGAAATTAAACAATATTGGCTCAGTTAGGTGACAGAAAAAATGTTGACTCATCCAGATTCAAATCTCAACCATGTTTGAACAATCGATCAATCACGGACTATTCCGATCTCAGTCGATTTATAACTTCTGACCTTCTGGCTTTATTTTCAGTAAGCATGGAGCAAAAATTCAATAAGAACAACTGAAATATATAGTCTAGAGTTCTGAAAGCTATATATATCGTGCATTTCTTCAATTCAGACAACTAAAAGAGGGCGTTGAACTGTTGGTCCAATGAATCTCTTCAATGTAGACAACTGAAAAAGGACATTGCATATTTTTATAAGATGGAACATATATAGTTCTTAAACATGAGAATCTATAAGTGGCAATGATAATTATTGTTACCATCAGATCAATCGTTCGATCAGTAACATAGTAACGTTATGTTTCTATCTTGGAGTAAGAGACAAGAAAAGCAGTATAAAGTTGTGAACACTACAGAAATAGGGTTTTAAAACCGTTTAAAAAAGCAGTAGAGAAAACGATATGGAACATTTCAAAACACCATTATTAACAAATAATCTCCAAAAGGAACAGGCATAAGCTATCGAAACAACATATGAGACATGACATTTCATAATCTATTCTAAACTTAGCATGTGTATCAAGTAAGGATATCATCAAGAAACTTGTTGTGCAGGTAGTCGGGGCACCTTCGTGATCATCAGGACGTAGTTTCCTTCAATGACATGCTTGGTTGCTAGACTGTCTGCACATATAACATAAGGACCTATTGCGGTTTCATCATTGACATGCACTGCCATGGGTGTATAATATAATTAAATTGAATCAAAATTGCATGTCTTAAGTTTTGCTGTCGAAGCCAGATAGCCAAACAAAAAACGACCAAGCTGCATGTCTTGACTGTACAACTGTTGACAATAAAGGGCCATGCTATTTCTGCATTGACAAATTTATTTTATGTTTGATGTTTGCTGCTTACATATTAAAGAGCTATGAACACTTAATATAATATACCAAGATAGAGAAAAAAATAAATTCAATCCGTTGTCAAAATAGAATTCTTCCTTTAATGAAACAAATGACATGAGATTACCAAAAAACAACACTAATAATTTAACACTGGTTGAGATGGAGCTAGATGGAGCAACTTTGAACGAATATAATTTTTATCAAGGATATTCAAGTGCAATAATGAAATAATTATATTTACAAAATAACAGAGATAACAAAAAACAACAGCTCTCAGTCATTGAAGACGCATGCATATCCTACACAAAGTGAAGGTAGATTGGACAAACCTCTAGTTAAAATGAACGGTTCAATGCATGGGAACCAGGAACCATTTTGGCATTCATTCCAATAATAGGTCTGTTGTTTATAGAGATGGCTGGAAGGTATTTTTGGAGAACACTATTATTTCTAGCATTCTTAAAAGTGATGGTGCCTCAAACTTAGGTCAAAAAAATTATAAGGATGATTCTGTTGTGACAAGAGTGGCCAATTATCTAGACAACGACATGGTAATCTCTATATTCTCTCGTACATGTCAACATTATATTAGTGGACAGTACTTACAAGGAAATGTTTCATGCAGCTATTCATCCCAATTAAAATCGAAAAATCTCACTAGTACCTAGCAATTGTTAATGCCTATAAATGCGAGATACATGTACTCGACTTGCTAGGAATAATGGACCATCGTGATCTCCATACCACCGTGAGTAACTATTAGTTTTTCAATTGATGTTCAATTTCTTATCGTTAATATTACTATTATTATTGACCATTTAATGTTATATGTTTATCATGGCAGCTAAGAGGATTGGATAGATATATCAAGTTTGCAGCTCAACATAAAGTGCTTAGCCAAGAAAAGTAGCAGAAGCTTGATGTTACAACATGACCCATCATAGAAAACTTCCCAGAGAAAATGCGAACTGATGGGTATGTTTCAACATATGCTTGTACATATGATTACCATTTCTTTAACTAAATAAATGGCTTGATGCAATTTTTTCATCCTGTAATGAAGGTCATCTTGTGGTCTGTGGATGTTAAACTACATGGAGTATTGGACAGAATCAAAACTATGTGATGAAGTAACTCAGGTATTTCGTACAGCAGTTCATTGCATGTTCAATTATTTAAATCATAAGTGCAATACATATTCTTTTTCTGCTACTATTTTGCAGGAAGATATAACAAATTTCTGCTACTTGTTCTGTTCATTTTTTCTTTAATAGTCAATTTCATGCACTCCCTTCCTTCTCATGTGTTTCAGCCACACTAACTAGGATTGAAAATTGTCCGATGAATTCAAGAAGTTGTATAGTTGATAGCGTGCATGCAAGCAGAGATGAATGGAGGGAATTAGTCCCCAACTAATTCATCTTTTCGCCTTTTGCGCTGAAACACATGAGAATGGACAACTTCTTGGATTCATCGGACAATTTTTCAATCCCAGTCAGTGTGGCTGAAACACATGAGAAGGAAGGGAGTGAGTGAAATTGACTACCAAAGAAAAAATGAACAGAGACAAGTGTAAAATGAAATAGATGAGTTATACCTTGATGAGAGGTTTCCTCTCTTTTTATATCAGGGTTAGCCTCAGTACACGCCCTGTTGTTTCCTGGGGCATGTGAGTCAACACGGTCCTTCTAAGTAGCATCCAGAAAAATAGGTGAGTCCAAATAGAGACTGGTTTCTGGGTCTTCTCCCCCATCCAAAAGAGCTGCTAGATCAAGAAACTCGCATGTAAAAAGATCTGTTGGCAGAGTGCCTATATCATCAGGTGGAATAGCCAGACCTTCACCATAGGGGTTGACATGTGCCGTGGCTGATGAGTTGAGTACAATTTCACCTCGAGGTGATGATACCAACGACTCCCATTGTGAGGCTCGGGGAGATGCATGAGTTGTGACATTTCCTAAGTTGGCAATGCACGCTATGATTTTCTCTGTCTTTTCCTGACCGGTCTGGTCCTACCTTCATAATCCCTGTAGGCTTCGGACTTGCGGTGGGTAATGGCGATGTAATCTTCATCTTGGCTTGAGTGCTTTTCTCCCGGTAATCGGGAGGGGTTGAAACAGACTTTGCTGGTTTCTGCTTCTGCACAATTGGGCCCTTGCTAATTCCTGAACCTCCTAAAAAAAAGAAAGATGAAAATAAATCGGAGGAAACAATAACCAATGATCATTCGGTAGAGTAACAAATGGAATGATGGTAAGATGCATACCTGATGTTTCTGTCCCAGGCACATTTTTATTAGATGCGGCTTTGGTGTGCTTGGAGCATTTTGACCGAGAACAGAATAGGCTCGGATGCTTTAGAAAATTGAAAGCTTGAGAACACCAGTTAATGTAATCAAGTGAACGTCTGTTGTCTCGGGAAAAAGGTTGGATCAATATTGAGTGACCCTTTGGTCTATAAAAAGCTAGGTGGCGTCGTTGTAAAACTTGCAGTGATTCTTCCCTAGAATTGCTATTCAAGTAACTCTGAAAATCAAGGCTACATGTCCTGTTAATACTGATCATAGAGAAGTTGGGGACATGTTGGTCATAATTGAACATGCGAGCGAACCAATCAGGACAATAAACTAGATTGTCAAAAACTTCGCCTCTCCTGTAGGTGACGCTGCCATCAGTGCAACTGACCAAGAAATCCACGGCTGCCATGGAAATTACCTTGCGCGCTTGGGGAGAACGGTCATCGAATAACTCAACCTCATGGTCGGACGTGGGAAAGCGTATGTTGGATCGTCCCAAGAAGTCTAGCGAACGTAAAGCCGTTCCAGCATCATTAAAATCCCAAAATAAATTGTGTGCTCTCTTAATATCCAGACTCATAATCTCTTATGTCTATAAGAAAGGGCAGGTCAAAGTCGCCGATATAGGAACCTTGCTCGAAAAGATGTGAACCAATCCACAATAAAATGGCCTGGTACAAATAAAAAACAGTCGCCTTGCAGACGCCTGATGTGACGCTACCTGGGGGCAAACATTATCAAGGGCATGATATAAAAACGTGATGCTTGTAACGCCAATGGCACAGCAGCTGCCTTGAGCGATTTCCACTGTCATAGTAAAAACCTCGGGGCGAATAAAGTTGCCTTCCTCCACTGGAACACAATATGTGCATAACCATGCAGTGATAAAAGCTGCTCGGTACACTACCAATGGGTAGGTGTGTACGTAAGACATCTCGAGACCACAGATAATAGCAGTCAATCGGCTATTCCGAATCTCAACATGGAAATTTGGTCCCTCATATAAAGGTTCTTTAGGATCAGCAAAACCATCTGGTAAAAAGACTGAAAAGGAACAGGGTGGTTGCCAAAGAAGTGATTGACCCATGTTGCAATGGTTACTAGTCCAGGACCCTCCTTCAGTTGCAGGGGGCACTCATCAGCATATATATTGTGCAAAGTCTGCACATGCCCACGAACTGTGGATGGTAATGGGATAAATTCTTCATAAAGGCACCCTGAAATTGGTATGCCCGTAACATTGTACATCGTGTGGAGAGGATAACCCATCTCTCCCTGGCTGGTAACTAAAGTGTGTCCATCCACATTTCAATAAGTTAAAAAGGTAGCCACTAACGAACGATCCATCTGGCATTTGTAAATGGAGGCCATTATGCCTCGGAGTATGCCGGCCTTCTTGAGATATGTATGGTCATACGGATTCACCATTAGCATACGAGCCCATAGCATTAGCTTGTCATTGGGAGGAATTTCCGTCCTTAATTGCATTGGTTGATCTTCCAACCATCGCTTGGTTGTTGAGTTATGACGTGGCACTTCAAAAGTCCCAGAATTATTGAATAAAACAGGCTTCAAGAGATGCATGCTGCCAGGCTTCCCTCTTGGCTGTGCCCCCCGGTTGATCTTGATGACCTAGAAGAACATCCTGGCAATTTGCAAGTAATTGTCAATATGGTGCCGGAACGTGGAATGCCGCCCAGTCACTATTTTGCGTGAGCGACATCCACTCTGCTTCACGTATAAGTTGTCGACCCTGCTTAATATTCAGACATGAAGCAACCTTACTCATGAAATCATCTATTTTCTTCACTTCACCGTTGTTGGTTGATTGTGCATCCTCGAGTAAATCACCGGTTGGCTCTGCATCTTTAAAAAAAAAAATCAAAATCCTCTCACCATAATAACACTTCTCCGTCTTCTTCTTACGGCGGCGCTTCTCTATCATACCCGCTAAACAATATGTACATTGAGATCGGTTTTTTCTGTAAGAACAAAAAGAAAAATATTCAAGTAGGGAATTAGAGCATTCTATAACCGATCTGAACTTAACCCACCACCTTGGCTCCATCCTCTACGTCTGTGGATTCTCCCTAAAATCCTCTAATCCTCTAGCTATAAATAATCCATTTCCTAACATATCGGTTTTGCTCATCCTACTCTTGTTTTCTCCACTATTCAGGCCCAATTCCAGTCTGAGATATCTCCTCTCTCAATATTTTTGCTATATTTTATTATGTATTTTTTCTATGTGTCTGTAAATGTGTCCATTTGGCTCCATCCTCCATTGTGCACCCGCTTCAGGTTGTTGCTCTGGCAGCAAATTGAACTTCACAATGCCTCAGGCTCCCAGGTTGCACATAACAGTGGTGTCAAACTATATATGGATCTGTATGTTTTTTTTGTTTCCACCCAGTTTGCTGCCCAGTGTATTACCATTTTCTATCTGTTCAGCCATCTGGTCATTTTTTATGACTTGAACAGTTCACTCAATCTTTTATCTTCATTTAACTTCGATCTAAATAGTAACAGTACAAACTGAAGTTTTTTTACTTGGTTATTCGATCTGCCAGGTTATTATACTTTTTCTCGATTTTTTTATTTAATATTTTTTGTCGATTTGATCAGTTTCATTTCACTTTATATTTTGAAGTTTTCATTTCGAATGGTTTTTAGTTTTATTTCACTTTATATTTTGAAGTTTTCATTTCGAATGGTTTTTAGGCGGGTAAAGAAATCTGGTAAATGTGCGTAGGTGAAAAAGAGTCAATGATGTGCTTGGAAACAATTCTATCAAGGTAAAAGGTAAGAGATCACAACTATTTCTATGTGTTGGGAGTTAGCCACGTCATCATATTTAGTGGCCATCGTTGGATTACAATTGAACACCACATATTTGCATGGAACATAGTTGGTATCTTCCCACACTGTTCATGGATATAGTTGGCTACAATTACTATGTTCTTCTAAATGGTAGAATATGGTAGCCTAACAATCCATGCAGCTGAGAAGTCCAAAAGTCTTAATTAACATGCAATTTATGGAGAATATGGGTTCCGAATACCCACATGGCATGCATATCCAACTAGAGATAGGAGGTGGGCCGAATCCATATAATATGTAATAGAGCAGGACTCGGTTGCCATGTTGTCGTATATCCCAACATAGGATATAGAACCTTGGTCGAGTACTACTTTGTATAGATTAGGAGACTGATGTGGATCTACCTAACAATTGTACATTGTCCTTTGTATGTGAAGAACATAAGGTGAAATCGTTTCTATCTATGTCCATTTGAGAATTTGATTCTACATAATTTTTGTCACTTAATTACTTTCAGACAAGAGAGATTTGAACAATTAGCATCCATAAATAACATGTGAGTCCAGCGGGAGGTGAGGGAGGTAGTGGCGCAAGTGAAGAAGATTAGTTGTTGTTCTGTTCGTGAAGTTCATGGCCAATTCTGCATTGATGTGAAGGCTTTTAGTATGCATGGCTTACATAATTGTAAAGCTTATCAAGTCTACTTTCTGACAAGTCTACTTTCTGACAGATTAAACATCATGTCATTATGAGCTTTCTATCAACGGCAATTGCATGTTGAAGACATCCTGTGCGGGCACAACAGGTGACGCGCAAGTAACGGCAATGTTGATGAATGTGGGATCTGCATGACATGTTTGGATGGAGTTATACTATCCTAAGGCCCATATCGTACGGAGTCCATTTCGGACGTGTGAGCACTCATTGGAAACATAACTTCATGTCTCACATGATGGATAGGGCCCATGACACAAATTCCTTCTGGTTTCACCGCAAGAGCCAAAACAAATTGATGGTGTTGCAGATAGGTTTCCAGATTATGTTGTATTTGATTCCTAGTTATTTTCTAACCCATGTAATGGCTATATATGACTTTGTACATGACCCAAGAGGGGATACCATGTTTAATCCAAGAAAATTTGTAGCAAATTTACTCTTGTTCTTCTCCTAGGTTTTATGCCGCTGCTGCCAAACTAGAGAGAGGGATTGAAAGTTCTACCATAGATTGTTCTTGCTTTTCTTTGCAGGAACTGAGGGGGCAATAGATCCACTTTTGCATGGTCGAGTGGATCAACCTATCAAAGCGTGTGGTATTGTGAATTCGTGGTGAAAGCTGCGTTACATGAGCAAGGTGTTGTTCATCCAGTTCATGAGGTTTCATGGTGTACTTGGATCCTACATCGAGAAGGTCGAGCTAATCCCCCCATACCATCTTGGTATCAGAGCATGGTTTTCTCAATAGGATCTTTTACCTAGCTACATATTTAATTTCCATCCTATAAAAATACCCTAAAAAAGCCCATAGTTTGCAATTTGGTTCTAGTGTTATTTTATTAGGTTTTAATCCAGTAGACTTATGTTTGGTTGCTGATCTTAGTTTTTCTTCATGTTTACTTTGAGCCTATATCAGTTTATCTCGTGTGCTTGTTTCTGGTTCTGTTCTGAATTTTCGTCCACATCAGAAACTAAAACTATGTCCGGCTAGGTTTTTATATTTGTAACCCTACCCTCAACCTATATAAGAAGGGTAGGGAGCCCCCTCAAGCTATGGCAGATCGATACAACCCAGCCCACAACCAAGATCACAAGATCAACAAAATCAATTACACTCGATGAATATAATCCACTAAAATAAAATAGAGGTAGGGTATTACCCCCTTAAATTATTTCCGATACAAAACATCAACATAATTATTATCATATTCTTTTCCTTCCCACTACAGTCCACTCTAGTACTCTGTCATTTAGCTATAACTCTATGTCGTCCAAAGTATAGCCTGTAGCCAATTGATAGAGGGAGTGTGTCTAAATGTCATTTGCATGATTTCTGGTGGCCACCTCAGTTGAAAAAATAAAACAACGGCCAGATTCAATGTCACGTGAGCACAAAATGTGTAATCTTAATTATTAGCCGCCTAGTGAAAAGCAAAAATAGAAGCCGCTAAGAAAAGAAAATGGTATGCCCATGCTTCATCTTCTTATTCGTTTTGCATGCCTATCCCACTAATTAACAAACAACAACCAGAATAGTGTTGCTGCCAGCACAGAACCTGGGGAAAAAACAGAAGCACATCAACATATATTGAATGGAGTAAATTGAAGAAAAATACATCCAGCACAGGTTTCCTATATTACATTTAATATCAAGCTAATATTTCGTGGACTTAATGTCTACTCAAGGTGGTTCAGTTCCATTCAGTGATAAAATAAGGAAATCAAGCTTCATTCTAATTTCCATTAGAGCTTAAAATAAAAAAAGAATACAACATACTGATACGTACAACCAGAGTACAATAATACATTGGAATTTAGAATCCATGTCAGCAACAAAATAATCATTGAAATGAAGAAGAAATTAAACTTTACTTTTATTTCTATACATACTGAAAATTAAAAAAAATCCGATATAACGAAGAAATAAAGAAAAAAATGTACAACCCTGCATTCAAGTCAAATTTAAAAGAGAGTACTGAGTGAACGAGTCATAAGAATGTGATTATTCCATATAGCTCCAAACATTAGATGGATCATCCAATTAGATTGCTTTAAATTGATCAAACACTTTGGAGTCTTCAGTTTGAACAAAATTCTTTCTAAACCTGAACTCCAATTCATATACATCAAACCCTAGTCAAATATCAGCTTTCAAATATCCAATTAATAAGAAACTATTCAGGCTGTGTTGGGCCGGGTGTTTTCCGAGCTCATCTCACTCATGTTCCGCACGCACGCATTTCAAACTGCTAAACGATGTATGTTTTGCAAAAAGTTTATATACGAAAATTACTTTAAAAATCATATTAATTTATTTTTCAAAATAAATTCAATAAATACTTAGTTAATCATGTACTAATGAGTCGTTCCGTTTTTCGTACGGAGAGAATGAGTTTTTAACTCACACAAACAAACACAGCCTCAGCTGTTTTACAAACATTACAACTTACACGGGCTGAGAAAAATTAAGGACCTTTTTCATAAGTATACAAACTAATCGTAGAGATGATGAGAATTTGTTCTTCAGAAAAAGATATGACCAGAATCATATAAGATGATTGTGGCGAGTGATGTTATACCTATAACAAAACAATTAGAAAAATGCTCACTCCCAGACTAATGAAGACATCTACTGTCTACCTGTCTACCATTGGTTAATTGGTCAAAAAATGAGCAAACGTATCTCTGATTTTTTATCACAACCTGACCGTTGATTATTTTCAACCTTAATACCAGTAATCACGACTCATTTAAGCTCAAAATAACTTTCTTCAAGTACCAGCTCAAAATATTTGTCATTAAGGTGAAACAGTTTTTTTACATCGGCAAGCAATCAATTTCAGAAGTAATGAGGATCTGCACACTCTGATTGCAGCAGAAACAGAAGAAAAATAAATTTCAGTCAACTAACAAAAGTACTTAATTTCTGTTTCGTTGAGGTAATTTGCTTTCATAATGATCGCCTCCTGCATAGATCAATCTCCGTAAATTGTTTAAACATTTCTACTCCATCATGCAAAATGTTAAATTGTACCCATCCAGTTATAATTTTTTTTCTTTGCACTGCAGTATCTTGGACATAAGGATAAGCAGATTTTCTTGCACAACTTGCCACCGGGCATTCTTGGGAAAACTTAACCATGCTCTACAGCATCCGTTAACAAAATTCTATGCATGTTGCTGCCCAGGGAGGACACATGGTATGGTACGTAACATCTGATTATTTTTCCTATGGTGCTAGCAACATTTGAACTGGCAGCGGCAGCGACGGGTGTCAGTGGACTAGGGGCATGGAAGTGAAGATTCACGTGCATATATGTAAATCGAAAACAATATCATTTGAATGACAATGTGAGAATAAAAATAAAACAAATAGTATTGTCTAGGTGAAGGCCTTTAGAATTTTACATTCCCTAGGTGAAGCAGACTGAATTTTGGCTGACTTGCTGAATTAAATTTGATCTCAGGCTACAAACCACAAAAACTCTCATTCTGTATTATAACACTAAGGATGAAAAACAATCTGAAGAACTACTAAAGGTGGTTCCATAACACAACGAAAAAGGCCAGACACTGATCATCAGTAATCAGCTCGTTTCAACCTGTTGTGGATGCTATCTATCTCAGCTGAATTGAATAGCAACCTGACAGAGGCAATAAGATGTTGAGCTATTTCCATAGGAACTGCAGAAACCACTGATTTTTTTGTTCCCTTAAAAAACAGTACCCATTGTTTTCCTTTTGGAAACCTACCTTGATACAATCAAATATAGAGCAATATGGAGCAAAATAGTTTCTTTTTACTCTTATGGCAGTAGATGATTAGTGATCTTCAGCTTAGTCTTCAGGACTCACCGTACCAACATATTTTAGTAACAATATCAACAGAGTTTAGTAAAATCTAAGCGATTGTTATCTGAAGTCCGGAATTAAAAACATCTCCAGACCTAAGCCATCATACCAGTTTCATCTCAGAGTTAATACGTGCAAACATCTGAACAAATAGAAAATTAGGTTGGACATATCAATAGAGATTAGTAAAATCTAAGCTAGTGGTATATGAAGCCCTCAACTAATAAAGTCTCTGAACCTAAGTCATCCTGCCATGTTCATTTCAGAATTAATAGGTACAAAAATCTGAAAAAATAGAAAAATAGGTTGGACATATCAATAAAGATTAGTAAAATCTAAGCGAGTGGTATATGAAGTCGTGAACTAAAAAGTCTCCAAACCTAGACCATCCGACCATGTTCATTTCAGAGTTAATAGGTACAGACATGTGAATAAATAGAAAATTAGGTTGGAGAGGGTATTCAATTGAACCTAGCTTTTTAGCAGAAAAATGAAAAGGAAAAGGTATTTAATTGAATATGTACTTGCAGCTCTGAAATAAAAAGATGTTCAATTGAACCTGTATTTTAGCAGCAAAATGGAACCGTCGCGTCAAGTGCAAGTTGGGGAGCAGTTCAGAAGCAAAACGGAACAGTTGAAACACTTTGAATTCAGATTAATTTTACTGAATGAAGGAAAACACGGCATGCCAGTTGGTCTGGCACTACTGCTGAATCCAATTTATTATCTCGGTGAAAAAGAAATTGTATTAAGGACGAATCAACATATCACTCACAAAATATTTTTGGGCCCTTATTCATGACCTTATTTTTGGAAGATCCGATGTAAGTAAATTAAAGTGTATATCTGATAACTAACCAATATATCTAATAGCTGAAGCCCACAATAATGATAACTCATCGGCTAAAACTCCGATGAATGTTGCATGAAAACCTATTGGTTTACTAGAATTAAACTTATTAGCAGCAATCTAATAGGTCGGACCTAACCGAGATAGTATAAGATTGAAGATAATAAAAAAAACCTACGTAGCCGATAAATCTACACAAACGTGATGGATATAACAAATCTATCTAAAACAATAGTACGATTAGAGAAATATCAACTTAGTAAAAATATCGGACCTAACCGAGAAAATTCTAACTAAGCCGATAAAACTCTAAACAATAATGCAGTTTAAGATAGAATCAATATATCAAATAAGCAACGCTTGCGTCAACCTAAATAGAATATCAAACCTAACAGAGAAAGTTCTAGCCACGCTGATATAAGCGCAGTTGACGGAACTTACTTCCTCGCTGGAGATCAAAGCCGATGCAACCCAACTCGAAAGTAAGAACTCATCAGAATAAAAGGTGACAATATGTCAAAAGTAATTGTATTGATATGTGGAGATGTCTTGCGACGACCCCGTGTGTACATATTTATACCCTCGGGTTGTTACAAGTCCTAATCGGACACGTCATAGTGTTTCCTAAAGATAAAAGGATAAATACAAGTCCTGATCAGACACTAGACAAAACTTTTTAAAGATAAAAATAAATTAACTAAATTCTTCCTAATTAATAGATAGAATTAACTTGCCATGTCATGGTCTTCACAATTTCTTCTTGAACTCGATCTCTTCTAAATAAACTTCCACCAGCTAATTGATTTCTTTCTATAAACTTCCATCGGCTAATCGGCTTCTTTCCTTAACGAAATTCACTAAGAACCGTACCAAATTTTGATGTCAACACTATGACATGCCTCCAACAAGCCCTCACATATCAAGGTGAGTTGGGCCTTGGCTGAGACCATGTCAAGTGACCTGGCAGGTCTCTTCCCTTCTCCTTCGACCGAGACCAGTTAAGATGATTTTTCACACAAAAAAGACAAAAATGTTAAGAGTTTGAATTTTTTTTCTTTTTTTATTTCAACGAACTTTATGGAAGTGTGAACGGGTCTTGTCTTCAAACGATTGTTTTGGGGGGGGGGGGGAGGTTGGCGAGGTTGCTATGTATAGCAGCCCCCAGAGGGTTGAGAACGATGCCCACACATTCTAGGGTTGGCTATCCACCATTGTTGTACTCGCTCCTTGCTAACTTTATGCACTTGCTCCTCGCCCTTTCTTTGCTCTTCACAAATCCTGCTCCATTTTTTACTCTCGTGCTTTCCCTTCTCCAACCATGGCTGCTCGGAAGCCTGTTTAAGACGGAAGCAAGTGCCTCATCCCAGCAAGTCTCTTGTCAAGGAGGATGAGCTTCGACAGCCATGCGATAGCAGGGTTGTTGCCGAAGTCCAGCTACGGCTCACAAGGATGTCATCCCTATACCTCATGTCAGAGAGACTTTTGTCTTCATCGCATATTGACATGGAGCTTTTTGGTGGCTCTTATGCCAAATAGAAGTTAATTCGCAAGTGCATGGATACCAGTGTAGCTTTCACTCGGGAGAATCCAGATTATCGAATCCATGGGAAACAAAACTAGTGTCTTGTCCGAGTCGACTATCTAGTTCTGAAAATATGATAGAGATGGAGGTAAGGTGAGATGAGAATTCAGAGATGAGATATATCTTCCTGATGTAGTCTGCCATGTAATTACTCTTTCCTCCCGGCATAAATCCAATTCAGTTCATACTTCTCCTGCTAGCTTCAGCTATGGTCACGTCAACTCTGCCCCATTAGGGTCAACAGACTGTCTCGCCATTACACACCAACACACTAAGTTTAACGTGGCCGACTTCATAGGATGAGCGAGACTGTAACTGCCCATTCACCTATGCCCATCTGTTCCCTTAGCTAACCTTCCTCCGAACACAGCCCACACACAAAATTACTGCTTCACTCAACAGCTAGACAAGCAAAGCTTCCAAACCAGGCAAGAATTTAGCGGCATAAATTAGGACTAGAAACCTACTAACATAAAGCATGGATGAACTGAAAAATTAAATACGCGGAAAGTAAAAGAGATGTCTACATGTTTCCGGAATAGGAAGACTCAGATGATCACTCCTGGTGCCATCACCGAGGAAACCTCTACGCGAGATGCCATCCCTAAGCTTCTCTCAGAATCTCCCTTGACTCACTCACTAGCCTACACTACAATTTATGCAGTGTGGCACCATCTTATTCAACTTTTCTGACTTGCCATGTCTTTGAAATGAAATGGTAGAGGCTATTTATAGGAAGGGGAGAGGGGGTGTCGGCTGGGTCACGTTGAGCTGGCCAAGCAAGCAAGCCGGTCAAGCCACATGTACTGGCCGGATGCCTTCCCGATGTCGGTCACTCCATCCTCTGGTCCAAATACATGCGCAAAGTCGGTTATATTCCTCGGATGCTCCCACGTGCACAGCCGAAGGTCAGTTATCATTCGGGCTTGGGAGACCAACCTGTGAAATGGGGCCAACCGACCTACTTGTAGGACGGTCAATCCATTTCTAGTGTTGGGCTTGGCATGGTTGAGATGGTCGATCTGCTAGGCCACTTCAATTGGCTTCCCCAAGCGGGATGGGGTTGACTGTCCGGCTTGACCTGAAGTGGTCAGCCGGCTTGGCTAGCCCATGGCTGTGTGCCTAAGCATAGAGGGGTTGGCTGGCCGACATGCCTTAGCTGGCCAGGCTGTTTAGCTTGGTCTTGTCCTCCTCGTACATATATATTTTGTGGACTTTTGTGCAACTTAGTTCTACCTGGGAAGCCTTGTATTTATACTTTAAAAGTGCCCCCTACTACATGTAGAACTTGGTGTTCGATGGGCCCGAGCAATCCTAACCGTATCTAGTCTTAGTCCTTCCATTACAGGCTTGGTTTGCTTATCTGTCCAGGCGTCTTATCCGTATTTAGGGACACCTTTCCTTATACTATATTTTCTACACTAATAGCAGCCCTAAACTCCATTCAAAAGAATGTCGACTATGTTGTGCAACTCCTAACCCAAGGAGTCTATTAGTAGGTTTTTACCATGATCGACCCAATGGCTAAATCATGCGCTATAACGTGTAGCTAACTGACAACATAGATCCTCCAATCCGAGTATCTATAATGTGTAGTTGGTTTATGAACTTTGAACATGCGCAAATCATGTGTAGGTCAGAAACTAAATCGCTAAATAATGTGCAGATGATCCCGCCGGGAAATTTGCCCGCTTGGTTTTTTTCTTGTTTGGTCTATTCTTTCTATTACCTAAAATACTGGAGGAAACTTGTCAAGAAAACATTAAAGCCCCCGAGCAATGTCAGTTAGCTCAGTATAGGTATTAGAAAATAAGCAAGCAAATGCATATATGAAATTATGAACACCTAAAGGAAATAATTTTGTACCCCTGTGTTTATGTTCGGCACTATAAACTTGTACCTTGTCTTGCCCAGTCCAAGATAAGGTTGTCTTCTATCTGCAATTCCCTCTGACCACAATATGTCAGGCTCTCTGTAAATGTCCAACAACGTCCAACAACGCTTAGCCAAAAAAACATTTATAGAGTACTTTTGCTTCCTCTCTTATTATGGAAACTTATTAAATATAAGAAGTATCGTTTTATTAAGGGTATCTTGAGGGAAAGAAAAATGAAACCGCTCAATCTCAGGATGATGTCAAACATATGGGTCTACACAATGAACTAGTTCATGCAAGTGCTTCAACCAACGGAGACAAGTGTGTATTCCAACCCGCTTGCCAAACCATGTCTTTACTAAACAAAAAAACACTCTGTGAATACCCCACTTAAATTAGGGTCTTCATTTCGTATTTTGCAAATGTATCTTGTTATGTAGATAAAAAAATCTTATATCATTAGGAGGTAAAGTGTCATAACCATCATGCATTTGCTCCCACCATATGTTTGTTGGAGATTTCTTTTAAATAAAAACTAATTATGGAAATCTTTAAGAAGACTTAAGAAGCCTTGCTTATAACTGTCCAACCTATTGTCTAGAACGTGTAATATTTTTTCCCTCGAAGCCAATATCATTGTTGGCTCAAGACGTCAACCGACAATTATACATAGAACAGCATTACCGATTAACTTCTTTTGTTGACCTACTGCCGGATAAAAACAGACAGTGAGGGCACCATTTTTGAACTGGCGATTATGCTGTCTTCTGAAGTTGCGTTGCATTATTGATCCAACGCAAAGTTCGGTTACAAAAGGATGAGACAACAGTTGGCACTTAATAAGAGTAATACAATAAGCGGTCTGGTGCTCCTAGAGCTGAAGGATATACGATGGCAAATAGGAGTATTTGCATGACTACAAAGTCGCAAAGGCTACACAAAACAAATGGGAGAAGGGCAATGATGGTGTCACGGGTGTATAGGTGTCAGCCCTTCCTCTCCTTTTATTGTTGTGAGACATGATATGCTAGTACACTCATTTTATATGCACAATAGATTAATCCAACATTTTGTTAGCAATTCTGAAGATTAATAAACCTTCATTGTTCTTATTTCTCTGTTCGTAGTTATTGTACCTCATTCTGTTGTTGTCTTTTGATTCGTTAGTTGTTTATTTTGTTCAGAGTTGGAGTCAGGACAATTGTCCAATCTTGTTCCTAAGGTGTGCAAGTTTGTTGCGCTGCCAAAGTATTTCATGCGCGGTGAGGTCGCGTGCCACGAACGGTCGTGTGGGATGGCACAAAAATGTAGACCAGTTCCGAAATAAGTCAGGTTTCGTTTCATATTTAGATCAATCTCTCTCTTTTGCACGGTTGCATCATCCAGAATCAACCACATCGCCACGATGCCACCTAGCTCCATATGCAGATTAAAACCAAAAAAAAAATTACAAGCTAAATTGAACCACGAATGCTGCCACCGATTTATTATCGATATATAGATCGGTTCCTCTCCTTCCAAATTAAATAACGTGATGACATATAAATATTATCATCTTAAGTAAAGAGAGCGAGCAGCTAGCAGTGAACTAGAGCTAGGCATGGAGTCTGTGTTGATCAGCACCGATGTTACTGGCGCAGAAGTCGCACTTGCACTCTCGGTCTCCGCATTCGTAAGACGTGAGATGGCCACCCCGTTTCATCGCCACCAGCTCACAGTTCCACTTGCACAGTGTCTTGCTGCATGGGTCCAACAGATCGGTCTCCGTTCCGCAGGTCCCAGGATCAAGCTCATCTGCAACAAAAAAACCGCGCATAATAAACAGTACTGATCAGGCATTCAGGCACATGTGCATCATTTTGAAGTTAGGCTTTTTACGAATTACTACAACTCAAGGATGCATGACATCTGCGAATAGTTAAATTGTTTGTTTTATAACAAGGATTGTTGACATAGATATATTACATGGTGGACTATCTGTATCCTCATCATGTTCTTGTATGATTCTGGATTCTGGATTTCGTTTGCACGCGATTCGTGAGTTCCTAAACAGTGTGTTTTTAACTTTTTAAATAGTTTTTATATATAATTCTTAAAAAATCCTAAATTCCTAACTTTTCATATACTCTTTTTTCTTGAAATTCATTCGCTTATATCCTCAAATAGATAAAAAAATCAGATTATCCATCAGATCAATGTTAGCTATCCTAAACATGACATAAACAATCTACAGATGAAAGTATAAAATCAAATCTTGTCGCTCAGAGTGTTCCACCCTCTTTGTAGAATAACATGCATAAAAGAAAGACACACGGCCTTAACCTGTAAAATGGGATGATAGGGATCAATAACACTTACCGGCAGAAGTAGGATTTCCTTGCAATAAAAGGGCCAAGAGAAAACAAACACATGCAGACCTTCCGTCCATTTTAGAGTGCTACACTCCAATGGTTCCTCTTTTCACTGTCTTTTTTGTTCTTTGTTATGCTGAATTACAAAAGAGTATTGTGTTTATATATGCACAGGATGACATGTTTATATAGACTTGTGAAAGATACAAAAGGGAAGCAGTGAAACCTGCCTTGGGTAAATCAAGAAAGGATAAGAAAATGAGGAATGGAGAATCTCTCTCATTAATCTGCTCTTATTGATACTTAATTAGTCACAATTAGAGAACAGCTAGGTAACTCTTAGCTGTATGACAGCTCCTTGATCTTCTGGGTCTGGAGAAATCACTATTACACAAATACTTATTGGTGCCGATTCCAAAAGACTCATAGGTGCCGGTTTCGAAGCCAACACCAATTGGTCGACACCAATGATCAAAGCCATTGGTACCAATTTCTCAACCGGCACCTATAACACTATAGGTGTCGGTTGTAAATGTCTAACTGACACCTATATGATATTATAGGTGCCGGTTTCTATAAATAACCGACACCTATAAGTGAAAGGACCTGACACCTTTGAAGCCTCATAGGTGCCGGTTCTTTATAAGAATCGGCACCTATAGTCCTGAAGCACAAAAAAAATAATTTCAGGGTCACATATAATATTTCCTGAAACACAGAAATCACAGAATATTACAATATTACATTCACATCGTAAAAATAACAGAATCCAACCCATTTTCCAAATCAAACCAAACCAATCCAACCCACTTGCCTCATGTGGATTCAATCCACTTCTCAAACCATTTAAAACCCTTCCATTAATGATGTTAGATTTAATTCATCATTGTTTGCAGCATAATTCATCAAATATGGTAAAAATAGTTGAGATCTAAATATCCATCAATTTTACACGATAGTTTGCATGCAGTTTTAAATTTTAATGTAAAACAGTCTTAGTTGCTTACAACCCATCCAAACTGTGATTGAATTCAAAATAATTCTTGACAAACTATGGAAATCACCCGCACACCAGGGACATTCCCATTGCCTAGCTACTATAACTCGGCACTGATATGGAATTGTGGCAAGCACATGTGAGCTGCATGATCTCAACAAATGTGGTGACCAAATTAATAAACATGGAAAGCGAAACAACCATGATAAGTTTAAATAAGAGTAAATTATGCTTATGATATAAGAACTTGGTAGATAGATGTGATGTAGTGTAAGAACCTGAAAAACAGGCATAGTAGAATAACAATTTGGCTAGTGATTGAATTTTAGTCCAAAACATTTTCACTTAGGGGTTGAAACAGGGTTTGGAACAGGCATGGACAACTATCACCAATTGTAATTTAGGGAACAATTTGAGATAAGGTTCCTCACATGGCCTTTTTACTGTAGTGATTTTTACTACAAGTAAATATATATCCTACTAAGTATATATAGCTTTTGTTGGATAAAACATATGAACTAATACCTGTCAATCCTTCATAGCGGCGTTAAAATTATATCCACTATCGACAAGCTATATTTTAGAAGTTTTTCCATGCTATAGAATTTCACATCAATACGTGCATATTTTCCAAAAATATATTCATGTAAACACACTTTTGAATATATATTTATGGGAATTTATAAAATAAATTATGCAGAGATTCTGAAAGGTTTGTAAAATCTCTAGCCCACATCAAGGGTATCAAACTTTAATTCAGCTATATCGATATCATGAATATTAATTTATATATAAGTGCTAACTAGCACTTAAATGCACAACTGTATATATATTGCATCAATGACTTTAATGGATATACCTTTACTCCCGTGGTAATAAATACATCCCCTGAGTTGTAAATATGTCTGCCCAAGATGTAAGCGGTTAACCGCTAGATGGTAGATCTAAATAGTTATATTGCACACAAATTTACTCTTTCACTGTGTTTGGTTAGAGCAATATTATAAGACACACAGGAGCACACACGAAAGAGTGCACTCACTTGTGTCTAATATTTATGGCAATAGGATTTGTTTTGATCGAAAATCATGTCCATGTCCAATATGCGCAAACTATTTGTGACTAAAGAGAGTGTATATTCCCTATGATCCACAGCACTATCATTACACTACTACAAAAACCTCCATAGGTACCGGCCACATAGGTGCCAGATTTGCAATTACTAAATGTGTTAAGGAAATAAGACTGATCATATCCTTATATACGCTATGAAGTCAAGTAGTAACCATAATATAAAACCCGAAGCCTCGAGTAGAGAGCATAGAAGATATTGCTGGGACTCAGCGTGCCAGTCAACTTCAGCCTGAGACGTGCCCGTCAATCCACACGAAGGCGGCAACCAGATGTGTTACACATCTCAGGAGACTTGACAAAAATTCGCTTGAGCTATACAACATCTCAAATGCTCTAAACTTGTACTCTTATGAAAATTTTAGTTACACATGCTCACCCGTTGCTTACAGAGACAACAATGATGATGCCTCTCTCATCCATACCACATCCAGTCAGTGAGATCACCTGTTGCTGTTAGGGATAAAAATATTAAATAGAGAAAATTTAATACATGGTTAGATATATGTGTAAAAAAATAATAGATAAATATTAACAAATAGAGAAACTTAATGCATGTTCAAGACATTAAGAAAACCACATCAATCCAAATAACTAATTTACAAGATACTTAGAAAATGTTTGAAAGGTATGGCCCACTAATTCTAGGTCTTTGTATGCTTTGTTGTTGATGGGCTATCTAAAGTGTCACTAGGGCCACCAGCCTCAATGAAACCCACTAGCGCAGCAGGAGCTTTTGAAATGTTGTATGCGTCGTTTGACGAGATGATATGGTTGAAAATGAATCCACATAGCTGTTCAGCGAGGCTCAAGCAAACATGTGGTAGCAATTTACTTGTCGGGAGCTTTAATTTCTACAAATGGAAGGATTAAAGATGTGGAAAGGTACTATGTGGTTAGAAAATTGGATTTATATCTTAAGAGACATGGCGAACCTTAGCATCCGTAATGTTCCAGTTGCCGTCCTCCATGAAAACCCACATAAATCTCATCACGTAGAACCCACATGTGCTCGTGCCCGGATCCTGACGTGAGCAATAAGGGTGGCACCAAACTCGGAATCTATTTGCACACGGAGCCTGTCGAATACACTTTTTTTTATACTTCACAAGTGCCTTATCTAGGATGTCAATGAGGGATTGGTAGTTGGCTTGCGGTTTCCTCATTCCATCCATGACGATAATCTTGGAATCGTTTAAATGGATCGCAACAAGAATCCAGTGAGGCCTACATACAAGGGAAGAGAACAATTAACATCTTAAAGTACAACAATGGGAGGTACAACGATAATGCCACACTTACTTAAAGTGGTAGGGCAAAAGGATGGTATTCATGTCCTGCAGCTTGACAAAGGATGAGTAAAGGTAGTTCAGCACTTCTTCGGAGGACCGTTCGCCTTCCTCAATATTGTAGGAATTGACTATTTGTGGATCGAGGAATCCTAGCTTGTTATGGGTCGCTCTACATTCAAGCGCCCCCATTCTGCATAAGGAAAAAAATTAGACACGCAACGAGGATATTTACTTAGAAAAATGGCGAGAGGTCGAGTATACTTACAATGCCCATAACTGAATTACCGATAGGTCTAGCTCCCTCAGATTGTATAGATGAAATAGTTCTTTAAATGGGACCCAAACTATACCATCACAGTGATGAAAGTCCTCGTCCCTGTAAAAGACGGGGAACATCTCCTTACCCTCCTTGGCCATCTGTAAGTACCACTCTTCTACCCTTCTCATTTGAGTACAATTGCCGACGACCTTGCGATATTCGTCGGTAGCCAAAGAATGACCAAGCTTGAACTGAGCTGCCAATGGGGCTATCTCAATATTATCAACATCATCCAAACTTTTCAGCCCTGCCTCTTTTAGAAAGTCTTGCACAGTCTTGCTGGCCTCATCTTTCTTAAATTCTTTCTTCAAAAATTCTTGCAATCCCTTTTTCCTGATCGTGCGTCGGAAATCCGTAATAGGTGGCTTTCGGGCAGGTGGCCTTGCCAGGCGAATGAAGTGATCCTTCAACTGGCACTTTCACATTTGTCGCTGCTTTTTTTTCCTTCAGAGATGGCTCCGACCTGGTAGGCAATGGCGTCTTTTTGGTCTTCTTCAGAGATGGTGGTGCAGACATTTGGGAAGTTTTACAGAGGCGCCTCCTCTTTTTCGGTCGGTCTGATGAAGCTAGGCTCTGATGTGCTGCCTCTGGAGGAGATGGGCTCTTACATTGTGCCGGTGGAGGAGACGGGCTCTTATATGGCAATGGTGGTGGAGTTGGCATCCTTTGAGGGGAGAGAGGAAGTCCTTCAGAGCTAGACCCACCATCGCTTGGCTCGTCATCACCATCTCATGAAGGGAAGATAATGAAACGCTTGCGCCACAGGATTATGTTGTGGACGGCTTCTCCAAGAGTGTTCACCCCCTCCTCTGGAGCAAAATCAAGCTGCACTGCCCTGTGTCTCCTCGGCACGTCCTCCACTTTGACCCTTGAGTAGCCACTTGGTATCGGCTTACCGTGTATCCTCCCTCCCTCCGTTACGGGATGTGCCATAGCGCGTGCCACCTCTTGAGTGATGTTTTGAAGTGGCACATGCAGCCTGCATGTAGTACGTACAGTGATGTCGTCCACGGGGTAATGAACCGTGTCCGGTTCTTGAGGAACCTCAGTTGAAGCGCAACTGCTTTTCTTCCCACCTGGACTGGTTAAGTGGCCAGCATTGCCTCCATCCTGACCTTCAAGCCTTGCCATTACCAGTGCCATTTGTTCTTTCAATAGCCTTATCTCTTCCGATTGGTCCCTGAAATTTTTATTGCTCCGAGACCAGTACCTATGTCTGTCTTTAGGAAAAGCTTCCTTCCATGGAACTAGGCCTATTCCTCTTGTGCGTCCCAGATGCTCAGGGTTCTGCAATGCGAGTGTAAGCTCATCTCTCTCCCTGCTCGCAACAAAAAAACCTTTTGTGGACTTTAGATGGGCATCGTGGAGCCTCTGGTACACTTCTTGCTCTCGAGGACCCTTGTGTACGAACTCGCCTGTATCCGAGAGTGTTGAACGTCAGGCATATTGGTAATTCTTTCCCCGTTGACACCAGTCCTTCATCTCGATCTCGATTCCCTTTTGCAGTAGCTCATCTTCTCGGAGTTGCCATTTGACTATGTTCTTAGCATATCCGCTAGGGCTGAGACAGTGAGGGTATCGGTTTTTGGCCGCATTGGCCTGGTTCCTTTCGCTAATCTCCTTTGCCTCATCTGATGTTCTGTAGGCCACAAAGTCATCCCAGAAAAGACGACACCTTCGATAATTGGCATCTTCAAAATTTGGTGTCAGGCCTTTCTTGACAAACTTCCTGTTAAGGTCCGTCTTTCACTTCTTGAAGCTGATGGACATCTTCTTAAGAGCCTCGGGCTTTGCGAGTTCTTCTGAACCCTCGGGAAACTGGAATTTCCTCTTTAACTTTTCCCAAGCAAGTTCCTTGTCTCTGTCTGGTACCGTCCACTCCAATTCATCTCTATCACTGCTCTTCCAGTGCCGGTACTTGATGGGGATGTCATCCTTCACGATGACACCTATAGCATTGCCATATGGCGTGAGTGCCGATTGTGGAGCTATAGGGGTCCCATCTGCAGCTAACTCTGTGATAGTGTATAGACCTGAGGGCATCCTAGTTGGAACTCTAGCCTTTCTTCTTCCCAATGAGGTTGATGTATTCGCAGAGTGCGTAGTGGCCGAAGGATCAACCTCCTTCAAACATCAGTATAAATTAGTCATTCATATCTGATGATATATGTACTTTTAAGGTATTATTTGTTCCAGATGGGTTAATTTACCTCCATATTGTGCGGGTTATCACCGGGCTGATTCAAGTTTAGAAAGCCACTTGGGCTACCATTACCACCATCGCTTTCTCCAGAATTTGCAGGCCTACTGTTATCTTGTTCGCCTGGCATTTCCGAATTTGTAGACCTAGGCTAGAACTATTGCTAGATAGATACAAGAAATTAGTGTAAGAACTTATTGTCCTCTTGATGATATTCTTCTAAATCTAGCAAAAGTTAAGTAATGCCATCTAATTCCATACGTAACTTGACTAGACCAGTAGGATCTAATTAAATAATTGCACGAGATAGTAGCTAACCCAGCAGCGTGCATATATCAATTAAACTTAAACAATACAGTATTTTGGAGCTAACCCACATGTGACAAGTGACAGTCTAATTAAAGAGTGGCATCAGCTTCAAAACTTAAACAATACAGTATTTTGGAGCTCAAAAAGAAAGAAAGGAAAGAGTGCCATGACATGTTGGTTTAAAATGCTAGCAACAGTACAGCTTCAAAACTTATGCTACATAGTATTTTCAACCAGCTTTTAACAATCTGTACAAGCAAGCAAATATAGATGATTTGCCATATGCTCAGAAATTACCTCTTTAAAAATATTTGCTAAAGCTAGTTGGCAGCAGGGAGTGCGCAAGCAAACAGGTTGTAGGATGACACCAAAATAGCTATGATTCCTCTAGGTGCAGTAGAAACCTGAATAAATCAATTGCATAAAAATTAATATAAACATGACATACATGAATTTGGTGCATTCACATGTATATGCTGGTGGTGGGTTATTCTGTTCCCCAATTAGTTTAGAATTGTAGAGTATTTGATCATGAGTTGTGTATTCACCTGAGAAGTTTCCAGTGGGGGAAAATCAAGTGGAGGAAATGCTGACCAATTCAGATTTAAAGGAGAGATTGACTGAATCTGGAGATCTTTTTACAGAATCAGGTAAACTTATTTCTGGTTTAGGAGTGATTTCCCTGTACACATTCAAATTGACTTCCTGCATCTCATGTATTGACTAATGTAGATTATGTACAGATAGTTATGTTTATCTGAAATTTCTGTACAATGATACAGCTTACATATATTTTTGTTTACAAGCACACTAGTTTCGAGTGGCTTACTGTTAGTTCATTGTTAGGGTATGCTGGCTAGTGCAATGTACAACTCAACCATGTCTGATCTACATTAACTAACTATTCTGCCTGGTATACATTTGCTGGCTGCTGTTTCTCCTTCCTATTTGAATTTTTGGACAAAAGGCACGATGGCACAGCTTTTACTGAAAGCATAACAGCTGTTTTTCCTATTTGAATTTACTTATTTGTCTGCAATTCTCATGAATTTAAGTTAGGATGCACTGCAGAATTGAGAACTATGTTGGTTTATCTTGAAATTTGCCATCTAATGAGAAGTCTCAAATGTTTGGTATGAAGATGAAAATATCCTATAGAATGAATTGATATTTTCATCTAAATTTCAATTCTGAAAATCATCCAACAAGTACAATTAAGAATCAAACCAATGCTAAGTGTTCTGAAATTTTCAAGTACTATACATAAAGCCGTGTTTACCTTGCATATTTTTATTTGCATAATTTATGAGAACAAAAGGGAAAATATCAAAACAGTTGCATATAGAATGTGTTTCCATCGGGACCAATTAGTGAAGTTCATCACTCTTAAGTCTCTTACCAATTAGGATGTAGAATTGTGGTCTTCTGAATCTCTGACTTATGGCATGTTACGAATATGGCATCATATTTTGCACACCTTTGACAGCGAAGAATGGAGGACAGCGGCGAAGAATGGAGACACCACCTCCCACAGCAGCAGCAGCTTGAGGAGAACACCACAGCGGCGGAGGAGGGCGGCGGTGACAATGGAGGACGGCGGTGCTGGAGGAGAGCAGCGGCGACGATGGAGGACGACATCGCTGGAGGAGAGCAGCGGCGACGATGGAGGACGACATCGCTGGAGGAGAGCAGCGGCGACGATGGAGGATGGCGGCGCTGGAGGAGGGCAGCGGCGGCGGTGGAGGAGGACGGGGATGGTGATGGAGGGTGCAGGCGAGCGGGCAAGGGGACCGCGGATCCGGAAGGAGGACGACAGTGGACTGCTGTTTACGCCGAATCCGTGCCGCCGATGTGGACCCGGCGCGCGGACACACGAAGGCCTGGGAGATCTGCTTAGCTCCAGTGCAGGTCCTAAAATTGATGAAACGCGAGCGTGCCAGTCAGTTTGATCCTGTCACTGACAAGATATGCAAAACAGCAAAACATATAGCGTATCGGTCTATCGGCCGATAGCAAAAATAGCCTATCGGCCGATGAGCCGATAGGGCAAAAACAGCCGATCGGCCGATGAGCCGATGGCGCGGTTCCAGTCGATGTCAATACCAGCCGATGTAGTTAGGGTTTCGAACCATCAGCCGTTTACAGAGCAAACATCTATATAGAGACGATCAGCTGACGATAACATGATGATATAGCAACGTGATATAGCATGATCCAAATATAAAATAAACATTGATCTAAAGATTAAAGCACACATCGGTCAGAGGTCCGATGGCATAAACTCTCAATAAGCAGATAAACAATAAATACTCTGTTGTCATCAGCTAGATCCAATCTATATGTAAAACTCTTGGGCCAATGCAACGTCTAGATAAGTCACCGGCTGAAACCCCGATGAAACCCTTATTGGCAATCGACAGGCAAACTAGAGATTACGATTCTAATCACAACTTAGTGGCACTAAGTATGAAAAGAAACGCAAGATCTAGACAATTAAGCCCTCGACTGATTTTTGGGGTGGTGGATACCTTAGCCAATCTAATCTAGCGAGGCGATTTAGTCGATACCAGCGTAAACCCTAAAACGAATCTCCGTCGGTAAGGCTAAATCGAGAAACCAAACCAGATTGACTAAGATATATGATAGTAGGTGCTTACGTTGACGAGATCAGAATGTCGAAGCCCTAGCCCCGACAGCGCAGGCAGCCATAACGAGACTTACCCCTCGTTGGAAGGGCATGAACTCGCCGAAGAAGACGAAAAGTAAAGGTTGGCGATGCGCCGAAGTTGTATTGATCGTGAGATAATTTTACATGAACCTTGGGCGTACATATTTATACCCATAGGCTAACAAAGATCCTAACAGAATACGACTCAAACTTTTCTAAAGATAAAAGGAAAAAGATAAAGTCTGTATCAGACACTAACATCCTTTTCTAAAGATAAAAAGGAAACTAACAGACTAATCCTAATTAATAGATACAAGCCGCATCCTCCTTAAACTCGGTCTTCTCTGGATAAGATCTTTCCGAATCTAACAAGAATCCGACTGCTGTTGGTGGTTGGTTTAAGATAACCCCCATCGGCCGATGTAGAACTCTAGGCTGATACTAGCTTCGAGCCGATATGAACTTTGGTCCGATGGGAACTTTGGGGCTTACCAAATTCTGGTGTTAACAACTGCGACAACGATAGATCCAGGCAGGGGGAGGACTGACGGTGGTGCAGGAGGGGGACGGCGGTGGATGACGACGGCGAGCGGCGGGCGGCGGCCAGTAGAGCGATGGCGTCGACAGGCTGGTTTGGGAGAAATGGCGTCGGCAGGCTGGGTTGGGAAACGGCGATGGTAGGATATATACAAGCCACATAGCTACCAGTTCGTATTTACAACCGGTACCTATTGTGGTAAAAGGTGCCAGTTTTAAATTGGAACCGGTACCTTTTGTATCATATAGGTACCGGTTCTTATTTAAAACCAGCACCTTTTACCGCAATATGTATCGGTTGTAAATACGAACCGGTACCTATGGACGTTCTGGGGGTACTATATAAAGTTACATTGTACATATCACATATATGTGCCATATAATAGCTCCAACTTGTCTTTACATGACTTGGTGATCAATAATGATCTCTTCATAAGTGTAGCTAGCTAAATGAAACTAATCCCTTTTGTTATTAAGTATGGGAACTCTGGGCCAAGACCTTATTTAAATGTGGCAAGTTGGATTAGTTTAGATGAGCTGCAGGCTCGTTAGACTTTTCCAAAAGAGGCATTAATAATATATGCTTCTAATTAACTAAGTGTTGTGTGATCTAGGTAGGATTTAGTACCATGTGTGTACATGCGTAGTTCACATATCATATTTTTATCGAGCGATCTTGTACCACAGCAGTCCTTCCATTCCAAATAAGTTGTTTGGTTGTCTCAGCTCTTACCTAAGTGTAAGTTACTTTCAAAATCTGGACTTATTTAAAATACCCTATGAATTTTATGTTTATATTGATCTAATATACTTCCAAACAATACAGAGATGCAACCCAAAAATATGATCCAAAAACTATTAAAAAGTTAACTGTTTTTTAAATTTACTTATAAACATAAATCATGTAATCGAGTATTATATTTAAAGACGCTCGACTACTGTAATCGAGGTGGACGGTAGCAGCATTAGCTAACACTGACAGCCTCTTCGTCCCTGCCTACCCCAACCCTTTCACGATCGCTTCAACCTGTAACCGCCTCCTTCACAATCATGGTGGCAGCAAGCCCACTCCCTCGCGTCGCTCTCATTCGCATACTTTGGGCAAGGCCGAAAAAGAGCGTACTTCTAGAATTCCAGGTGGGTATAAGAAAACTTTGACAAATTTCAGGGCATGTGTTCTAGGAACACACTCATTTTAGCCTAGAGAGGGCAGAAGAAACTATGCAATCATTTTCAAAAACAAAATATAAAACTTCTGGATCTAAAGAATAAGTTCCCTTAGTGGTGACAATAACAGTAGCGTATGTTATGTACAAAAGTCATACCAAGTGACATGTATGATCCAAAATTACACATTCATGTTTGTTACAATAAAATTCAAACATGCAGGTCTATCACAATTACTCCTTCTTCATGGTCACTGCGTACAAATGGTGCTTCTTCGTCGTCTTTGTCTTCCTGACTTTCTTCACCTCCTTCTACATCTGTTGCAAACGGTGGTAGCTCGTCGATTTGATCGTAGCCTTCCTCATCAACGATATTCTCAACTCCACCAATGTTGTGCTTTCCATGGAGAACCACGTGACAAACGGTCAACGAAGAAGGGTCTTTGACATAGAAAACTTATGTTATGGATTTTGCAAGCACAAATGGTTCATCTTGATAACCCACATTGTTTAAGTCCACGATGAACATTCCGTATTTGTCAATCCTCAAACCACTTGGAATTTTGACCCATTGACACTGGAAAAGTGGTAACTTCAGCGGTCCATATTCATGCCCCTAGATTACCTCTATATAACCATAGTACGTTTGTTCTACACCATTACTGTCGAAGGCGTCTATGCGGACACCACTGTTTTGATACGAGCTCTTGGCATCCTGGGTTCTCGTGTAAAATGTATATCCATTAATGTCATACCCTTAGAATGAATGAATTGTGCTCGCAGGTCCCCGAGACAAAACATACAACTGGTCACTATCAGTATTCATAGCCATGATATGCTTCCGTAACCAATCGCCAAAATTCAACCTATGCTGCTTAGCTATCCATGCCTCTGATTTGCTTGGGTTCTCGCTGCGGAGTGTGTTATAATGCATGTCGACAAATGGAGCCACCAATGCCGACTGCTGGAGCACTGCGAAATATGCTTGCCATAATGTTTCTAGGCTAGGGGCGAATATTGCCTTATGCCCTAGTGTCCCTTTCCCTAGTAGCTTGCCCTCATGTCGAAACAACGGCACACCAATAGGATGCAAATCCATATAGTCGATACAGAACTCAACCACCTCCTTTGTTGCATAACCCTCTACGATACTGCCTTCTGGTCGAGCTCTATTACGCACATATTTCTTTATGATCCCCATGAACCTCTCGAAAGCCCACATGTTATGCAGATACACTGGGCCGAGAATCTTTATCTCTTTCACGAGATGTGACACGAGGTGAGCCATTATATCAAAAAATGATGGTGGAAAACACATCTTGAGCTGGCAAAGGGTAATGATTGCATCTGCTTGGAGCTTGTCCAGCGTGCTTGGATCGATCACCTTCTGATATATAGCGTTGAAGAACGAGCACAGCTTTATGATTGGGTTTCGAACCTTATCTGGCAAAATGCCTCTAATAGCAACAGGAAGAAGTTGTGTAATCAGCACGTGGCAATCATGTGACTTCATGCCCACTAATTTCTTTTCTTTCATGTTGACAAGTCTTTTAATGTTCGCAGAGTAACCAGAAGGGACTCGGACACCCTGCAGACACTCCAACATGCTTATTTTCTCTGCGGCACTAAGGGTGTAGCACGCGGGAGGGAGGTACTGGCGACCATTGGGACGTTCTTGAGGATGTAGCTCGAACCTGATGTTCATGTCTGCAAGGTCTCTTCTGGCTTTCAACGTGTCCTTTGTCTTGCCAGGTATGTTTAGCAAGAGTCCCATCAAACTCTCGCACACATTCTTCTCAACGTGCATCACGTCAATTGCGTGACGGACATCCAAATCTTTCCAATATGGTAGTTCCCAAAAGATAGATTTTTTCTTCCAAAGAGATTTTTCACCACCCTTGCTCGTTGTGCCTCGATTGCCTTGCCCCTTACCAAATATACATTCAATATCTTGTACCTCTTCAAAATCCTCTCTGCCGGTATGGTGTGTTGGAGTTGTACCCTCCTCCACCGTGCCATCGAAATCTCTTGTATTGCTACGGTACTAGTGGCCGGCTGGAAGAAACCTTCGATGGCGCATGTACACAGTCTTTCCGGAGTACTTCAACCACCTGCTCGCTGTATCCCGCATGCACTGCACACATGCACAACCACCTTTCACTGTTTGCCCGGATGTGTTACCAGCTGCAGGGTAATCTTGGATGGTAATGAACAACATTGCCCTTAAGGTGAAGTACTCTCTTTTGTACGCATCCCATATCTGCACACTCCGGTCCCATAGAAACTTAAGATCATCCACTAATGGCCTGAAGTAGACATCGATATCGTTGCCAGGTTGCTTGGGCCCTTGGATTAGAAGTGGCATCATAATATACTTACGCTTCATGCACAACCATGAAGGAAGGTTGTAGATAACAAGTGCCACTAGCCACGTGCTATGCCGACTGCTCATGTCACCGAATGGATTCATCTCGTCCGTGCTCAGCCCAAATCTTATATTCCTAATCTCTTGCGCAAATGCTTTTTGTACTTTCTATCTATCTTTCTCCATTGAGATCCATCGGCAGGGTGTCTTATCATTCCATCCTTCTTATGCTCTTCGTGGTGCCAACGCATCATCTTTGCATGTTTTTTGTTTGCATACATGCGTTCAATCCGAGGGATTATGGGAAAATACCACGCAACTTTAACGGGCATTTTCTTCTTCTTTAGGGCTAGGCCACCACTGTCATCATCAACATCATCATCATCGTTAACTCCACCCTTATACCGTGGTGCTCCGCAAACTGGACATGTCTCCAAGTCTGCATAGTCACCTCGATATAGGATACAGTCATTTCGACATGCGTGAATTTTCTGCACTTCCAGTCCGAGTGGGCAGACAACCTTCTTCGCTCGGTATGTTGTTTCTGGCAGCACATGACCCGCTGGAAGGAGGTCTCCAATCAGCTGTAGAAGTTCCGTCGTGTTCAATGATCTGGATCTCGTGGCTGCGATCACGAAGTTGGTTACTCTCCTGGCATATTCCAAGGTATCGTGCTCCGGAACGTTCATCCCTCCTTCATCCATCGCTCCTACGAAAATTCTTAAATTAACCACTAACATACATATATCATTCTCTATATCTATTGAAATTCTGATATATGTTAATAATAGTTACATTACTCATTTATGATTAATCTCTAAATTACTCCAATATTAATAAGTCATTATACTTTCTCATGCTTCTCATTCAACAAAACAAATTGCAAAAAATAACTTGACAAATATTAGTGCAAATTAGATTATCGAATCAACATATACTAACCTTTACGCATGTAAACACATAGATCTCTTGATATTTTTTAAATTTTTGGGCAAAACCTCCTTCCTCGTTTGGATGAGCTGAAGAGAAGCCTCAAAATCGTGAGAATGCAGTGAACAAGGGGTATATATAGACTTGGGGGATATAGGTGTCAGTTCATGTTATGAACCGGCACCTATTTAGTTTCCTTCCGTCGGAAGCCACCACATAGGTGCCGGTTATTATTAAAAACCGGTACCTATGTGATAGGTGCCGGTTTATTAAGATAAAGTGGCACCTTTTTGGCCGTAACATAGGTGCTGGTTCTTATTACAAACCGGCACATAGGTGCCGGTTTGTAAATAAGGCCGACACCTTTTTTGGGCTCATAGATGTCGGTTTTTCTTACAAACCGGCACCAATGAGCTTCTCCCAACCAACCGGCACCTATAAGACCTTATAGGTGTCGGTTCGTGGAAAAATGGGCAGGAATTGTCTTTTAGGTATCGGTTCTAGCAAATTCGGTATCTATGTGGCCGGTACCTATGGAGGTTTGTGTATTAGTGAATAAAAAATACATGTGCCTACTGTACAGATAAAAATGAACCGAGATAATCAATGATATCCAGATCGCTACAGTTTTAGTTGTTGGACGAAACACTTGCAGAAATGCTGGCAATGTTGCAGATAATGATGACTAAATGATTATCAAGGATTTCCTAGATAAAACAAGCACTGATGAGGGAGTTAATTAACACCTGTAGAACTTTTTCCCATTGGATGATATATATAACACAATTCCAAGACACAACAGTGCATATATTCCTGAACTTTTTTTTACTAAAACACTAAAGAGAAAATCAGTGCAAATTGATAGATTGTTGAGAAAGAGAAAAAAAATTAATGTGTTTAACACCAGCACTGCAAGAATATCATGGCTCAGACGGAATCAAAATTGATCCCATTATTAATATGTTTCTATTACAGTTCATTATTTCATTTTATTACTATCTTCATTTTTAAATATATGACACAGTTGACTATTGGATATACTTTGATCATTCTTCTTAATAAAAAGTTCAGTGCAAATACGAAAAGCATAAGACATATTTAAAAGTACCTATATATAAAACAAGTCACAAGAAAATAAATGCGATATTGGTACTAAATGTTTTAATAAGAAAATTGATCAAATATATAATATATTTAAAAGCAAAAGGAGTCAAGATATATTGTTTAACCGAAAGCATTTAGCAATATATATTACACCAATGTGTTTCTTTGGGCAATCAAATGGAAAAGTATCATGCAACACCCCAGCTTTAGCCCTCCACTGGGATTAAAATCTTGAAGTGCTAGGACTAAAATCCCATTATGCTGAGCATTTTTTTAATTTCTCTATGTGAGTTCAAACACAACCTGATGTAGACCAGGCCAGCCTGTGTTTTGGGTCAAGGCTAGATCCCTGCAAGCACATTGCTAAATTAACTTGCACATTTCAGTGACCAAATCTTGGCTATTCATTACAAAAGCCTTTTTCAATAGTACTATTCGGTTATGTTAACATTTCAGTTTTTCTTATTAGCAGTGAAATGTTTCCTTCATGAATCTTCTAGTGACCCCAATATTTTTTTAATATAAAACAACAGAGGAGGCTCCTACTGTGCTATATTAAAATATATGTAACAATCACTACTACGAAAACAATCTTTCATGGCGTTTGGAAAAACTTTTCTCTGACGGAAACGAGGTGAAACCGCCAGCTAAAAAGATAGGGGGGTGGGGGTCTCGGGCCGCCAGCGAAAACACATCTTCGCTGGCGGCCTCCTAAAGCTAGCCGCCAGCGAAGATGCAGTATTTTCTCTGGCGGCCATCTTAAGACACCGCCAGCGAACATATCACATTTTCGCTGGCGGTAAGGTGATGTGGCCCGCTAGAGAAGATTCCTACATCTTCGCTGGCGGCCCACTCTAGCTGCCGCCACCCCTAAATATTTTCTATGGCGGTTCGAATGAACCGACATATATTGACCGCCAGGGAAAATACCATCACCTATATCACCAGTCCAGCTAGCAGCCATGGCATTTGAGCACGATTTTCTCTCTCTTGTGAACAAATACATAGAGGGAAAGATTTTGATCTTCAATCTTTTGAAAGATCTATTGCACCAGAGGTTACATATACTTTCTCCTACTCCATTTGTAAAGTTTTTTTTCAATTTTATTGGTTGTTTGTTGAGATTTTGCATAGCAAAAAGTATGTGACACGGGGGAAGAAAACTATTTTTTATTTGTTATTTGGAGCTTAAAATGGGCAAACTTTGTAAGAAATATTGTGCATGATCGATGTTCCATATATATATCTAGTTTTGATATGTTTATTTGTAGCAGATCTATATATTAGTTAACTGCAGAGAACGCTGAGAAGAAGAGAAAAAGAGCTAGTTTTTTATTTTTTTCTAGTTGTTTGTAGTTTGTAGATTTTTGGCTAGCTTTAATTATCTTGTCTAGATTATAGTGGTTATAAATATTAATTAGTATAATTTTAATGTGACATATTATCGAAAATATATAAAGTGACGAAGTTGTACATATTTTTTCGCAAATAATGCATAGATGGCAGACAGAGCATGGATGTATAGAGAGAGATACCGGTCCTCATACATTGAAGGAGTTGACATATTCATAAAAGCTGCTAAGAAGAATGTTGCATCTAAGAAGACAAAGGAAATTAGATGTCCATGCTTACATTGCAAGAATCAGAAAATTTGGATCAACCCATCTATAATCGAGCAACACTTGGTGATGCATGGATTTGTTGCAGGATACACAAATTGGTCACATCATGGAGAGATCCCAAGCAAACAAATAGATTATATTAATTCATGATAAATAGATTAGTATTTGAATAAATTATATACCCTGTACACTTTTATGTAATAAAATGCACATCTGGAAAGTGTAACCGTTTTGCCGATTAGGGTTTTGTATTAATATATAATTTGACCATTTTGACCTAATTGTTTGAGGTATCATATGTACATATTAAATTGCACCAAAATATGAGAATATCTTACACATTACAACTTGTGTTCATGCAAATATGAGAATATCTTACATGTCGAATCATTTTGAAGAAAAAGAGAAATTCTAAGTCATTTATACATGTATGTAAAATCTGATCATTTATTTTCCTTTTTATACATACATGTATGTAAAATCTGATCACCTTAAAAGGATATCAACAAAAAAACCGACCGAAGCGGAACCCTCTGGTGCCAAGGGCAAGCAAACTCCACCGATGGTTGAGGAGGATATTTGCACACAAGTAGTCGCGGAGGAATCATCGCCGTCAAGTTCCGGTGAGGAAGGGAGTGGATCGTATCACTCCCCGAGTGACCCCCATCCTTCTCCTGCAAGGAAGAAAAAGGGTGGGAGCGACAATGAAGAAGTCGACTCCGACTACATCCCCCGCGAACTGGTGGTACGTAACATATTGTATATGATTAGTTCTGATCGTATTAAGTTTATATATGGATTATAACCGATGTCATGTGAAATGCAAATATAGAAGAATGCTCCATGCCGATCTAAAAGGAAAGCCCAAGCCGCACCCGAAGCGGAAGCCGAAGCTGGAGCTGTCGTGCGCGTCTCAGCTTCAAGTAAACCCAAGAAAAGAAGGGGCGAGCGAGGGAAGAACATGTTGTTGAAAGAAGTCAACGTGCTGACGCGGATCAGTGAGAAAGGGAAACCCCTATCACCCGAAGATTCATGTTCCAAGTATAGCAACCAATGCAGGGCGATAGTTAGGGATATCGTGGAGATCACATGAAAGGATTGGAAGAAAGTTCCTGACACTACAAAGAACAGCTGTTGGACGTCGCTGCAAAGCAGGTTTGAGTATCCACAAGGGATAGACGACGATGCAGCGAAGGTCTATGCACTCAAGACCATGGGCAAGTTGTGGCGGAACTGGAAAACAGACCTTAACAAGAAATATGTTCAGAAGGGACGTACGCCGTTTACGGAGTACAGAAAGATAACACCAGCCCAGTGGGATGAGTTCGTTGCCCTGAAGACACCGGCGGAGGAAAAGGAGAAGAGCCAGAGGATGTCTGAACTAGCAAGAAGGAATGAATATCCTCATTGTTTGGGATCGACCGGTTACCGTGCAGCGGTTAAGAAGTGGACAAAACAAGATGAAGAGATGGAAAAGGCTGGGAAACCGGCTCCTATGAAAAATCACAAGCCACGAACCAGGAACTGGGTGCGTGCAAGAACACCGGCCTTCACCCCGGAGGGGGATGTAGTCTTCAAGGATCCAAAGCTCCAGGAGGTAGCTGTCAAGATGAAGAACATCATCACGCAGCAAGAGGCCGGGATGTTCGTGCCAGATAGAGACCGGGACGAGCTGACCTATGCGTTGGGCAACCCGGAGCACTCTGGCCGTGTCTGGGGAGTATCCTCAAAGACTAGCTGGAAGGATGGATTCAAAGAGGATGCTCATACCTACAAGAAGCGTGATCGCTATAAGGAGGAGATAGAATCCCAGGCTAGGGCAGCAGCTCGTGAGGAATGCCATAGATATTGGAGCCAGAATATGATGCACGGTGGTGCCGTTTCGCAGCCTGATCCGAGCTATCCGATGGACGATGTAACGGAGGATACTCCTTGCAAGCTCTTGATTCCGGTCGGCAGGGCAGGAAAGAAAATACAGGTTGCAACTGGGAGGGCTTTTTTCCTTGCGGGCCACGTGTCCAAAAAGAGTGTAAGCCGCCAGAGAAGAACATTTTTGCTGGCGGCTGTCTTAAGCCAGCAGCCAGCGAAGATATGGCTTCTCTGGCGGCTGACGTAAATTGGCCGCCAGAGAAAATAGTTCTTCTCTGGCGGCCGACATACAGCGACCGCTAGCGGAGATATTTCTTTACTAGCGGTCTATAACCACTAGCGAAGATCTTGATCTTCACTGGCCTTTGCTTTATGGCGGCCCCAATTGCCGCCTGCGAAGACCAAAAATGGCCGTCACGAAAAACTGTTTCCGTAGTAGTGAATATGTACAAAGTATATACAGAAGGAAAAAAAGAAAAAAAAGTGATTACAGAAGAGTGTTAATCCACGATTTCCAGGCTGCTTTATCCGACTCATTTACCCTATGCATATGTAAGGTAAAATCCTCCTTCAAACATTTTTTCCATATCAGAAAAGATGCATGGACATTATTGAATATGAGGTCATTTTGTCTTGTCCAAATATTCCAACATGGCAGACCAATAACTTCCACAAAGAAAGGTTGTATAAAATTTAATCTTGATGCCTGTATTATGTTCAGGAATTGTACGATAATGTTCCATTGTATTCCCATGTATTGCCAACATTGCTGGGCAAAAGGACGAGAGAAAAAGAGATGAGTAACTTCCTCTAGGACTGCATTACTGCACATTGCACAGTTTACTCCATCTTGAAGGTTGACCTGTCTTCTTTGTAACATGTCTCTGCCACTCTGGTATTTAGTTTGTTTATCAGAAGTAACCACAGAAAAAACTTTTATTTTGTTTGTACATTTGCTCTTCCAGATCATAGTGGCGGCAGGCGATGTCTGATAATGTGAAAAGAACAAGGAGTAAACATTTGGATTGAATTTGGGTTAAGCCCCATAAGTATGACCATACATCATTGTCTTGAGTGTCTTCAACAGAATTTATCTTTAGTAGTAGTTCATGGAGTTGCTGCAGAGCTTGAGGAGAGATTGGCAGTAAAATTTTTTGATCCAGTTCTTGCTGATTGAACGCCATTAGTGTAACATCTAGCAAAGGAGAAGAGGAAGGGTAGAGCCTCCTGTAATATACTATCACCCCATTGATCCTTCCAATGAAAAAAAAACTATCACCTTTCTCAGGACGAATTGAAGAGACTGCCATGTAAATTGGGATTAATCTGAATCTATCCTTTCACCGGAAAGAGCCATTTCCTGAAAAGCATGTGGAGGTATAGCATTATTCTCATAGTATTTGTTCCATACTAGTCTTACTCATGGTAGATTTCTCTTGTTATAGAATTTATTAAGATGCTTCATTAGGAGGGCAATGTTTTCATATTTCAGGTCAATTATGCCTAATCCAACTTTGTTTTTTTGGTTTGCACACTTTGTCCCATGCAGCCAAGGACTGAGGCCTCACCTCCAAATCAGAGGACTTCATAAGCTGTGCCTCCTTACTCTGTCAATATGTTCAATGACATTTTTTTGAAGCTTAAGGGAGTACATATAGTATGTCGGCAGTGACCCCAATATTCATTGATAAACACAATCTTTTGCTGACTAACCAAGTGGCACATGACAATGTTTCGTATAGCATCATAACATAAAAAATGAAGTTTTTGCAGCTCATCTATCTCACATGTCAGACAGATGTTGTGACCGCCTCAAATTAATTAAAGCCTACGATTAATTATCTAGGAACAACAAAGACTGTTTGGGGGCCGTGATCAGGGACCCCGCTAGGGATGCTGCAAGGCTTTGCAAACTAATGGTTTTATCAATTTATACATTGCTGATGTACCATAGTTAATATAAAAGAATTGTAGAATAATAAACGTTTCGCTGCTTTCTTCGTACCTGAATATTCTGGCTTGTTCACTTTGCTGCCCAAATCAACCATACCAAACTTTGATAATGTCAAATTTTGGCACATCTTGATAGTGTTGGTTTTGTTTGTTTCGATGTTTTTGCCAAATTTTGGTAGAGTTTTAAAAAAGAAAAGTCTTATCAAAATTTGGTAATGCCAAAATTTGGTAAGATTGAAAGTGGCAACAAACTGAAGAGGCATCGATATCCTGCAGAGTATATAGGATCGCTGATCGAAAAAATTCACACCAGAGACCTACAGGGATGACAGACCTTCAGTAAAATTATTTCAGCTCTGACTATGAATCAAATTTGTAAAAATTAAAATGCAGTCCACAATTACTGAACGAAACAGAGCAACAATTTATGATTATACTTTTTAAGCGTGTGTTTGGAAGATATGAAAGGAGGAACCGGTTTGGTTTACATGGTCCAAACTCCAAACAAGTTCTGAAGAATGAAGTACTGAAGCACTTTTGATATACACATAGACAATCAAACCCGTCAAGAAACCGGATTCATGATTTGCTGGGGTAAACATGAACAACTGAGAGAATTTCCTGGGCCATTAGCTGCTCGAGACAAGAGGTCAAGAAGAAGATAATATGACCACATGCAACAAACATCTTAAGGAATGAAATTAAACTAGCTATATTTTAATTATTATTCCTTACAAACCTAAAACGACATTACGGCTGGCTTAGATATGATGCCGCCACACTAATTAACAACCTAACCAAAAAAAATCTCCAACGACAAAATTAACCGAACAGATAATAATTAACTTCATAAATAGCTGAACTAGATTAAACACCAGCCAGATGACTGGATCGACATGCGTGCCATGGCACATTCCATCGATCGATCAGTGGCAAACATTGCAGTTGCACCTGCGGCCAGTGCACCAGGCACGCATGACGCGCGCGTTCTTCCCGCGAAGGTTCACCGCCTCGTCGTGGCAGAAACCTCTGCACAGGTACTTGATGCAGAACAGGTCCTTGGTGCTAAAGTGCTCGCATATCGCTGCATCCGTTGCCAAAAACACATACACACATATATACAGCAATTAATCGATCACCCATATATCCATTAGCACATATGTATAGGTGCAATTCATACATGTACTTTGCAACATTTCGATCTGTATACATGCATGCAAGGCAAAAATGATATGATCGAGAATTGAGAGAGGAATTGAAGTAAGAACCGAAACACACCTGCAGATGCAGTAGGAGTTCCTAGCAGAACAAGCACTAGGAGGAAACAAACAGCAGATCTTGCTGCTTCCATCGCACAGTTAATTAATATACCAGACTACTCCAAAAACTAGTTAATTAACAGCCCTATTCTCTTCTTCTGAACTCCTACGTGAGGATGAACAAGGATCAGGAGGTCACATATATATATATATATATATAGGAGAAGAGCTATCGAGAGGAGGAGCTATCTATCCTACGGCTCATCCTCCACTTCGTATCCTGATGGAACGGCTGCCTCTGTTTAGTCGCCACGATTGCCGGATCTACAGTTTGATTAATTAGGATTGACTAGGTATATTCCAAGTGAATCTGAATCTCATAGGTCCCGCGTCAGCCGGCTCCGATCCTGTGCTGCACGGTGGTTCGACTCCTGCACCTGATAGCTGCGGGGCCAATCGTTTGGTGACACTGTCCTATATTAGTGTTTTCTAAGTAGTTGAATATAGACAAAATTTGCTTCAGAACACTTAATATTTACAATATTACTATAGGACACTCTAGTTTTATGTAGTTGTTATTAGGCCCTTTAGTTATTTTGTTTTTTCTTATAAAATACTACACTATAGTCCTGTGATAACTTGCCAAAAGACACTGTAGCTATTATTTTAATATATTTTCCTCCAATAAGAAAGAAAATAAATTTCACCTAACCACAGGTATTATGAACTAAGTTACACAAAACCATAGGGGTTTTGACATGTGGCACATAACCCTAGGTATTATAGCTATAAAATTTCACAAAATCACACTATTGATCATTTTGACTTTAATCTACCGTACTATTGAATTCTACAATCATATCTCAAATTTATGATTTATTTATCCATAATATAAATGTTATCCATGAAGTATATAGTCTTTTTAAATTTTGATATAGAAGTATATTAAATTGGTTAATGATATGGTTTTATGAAATTTTAGGACCATAATACATGAGGTTAAGTGACACATACCAAAGTTCATATGGTTTTGTGCAACTTCGACCATAATGGATGGGATTTTATGAAATTTACTAAAAAAACAATTTTACCCTTTATCACACTGAAAGATTAAAACCTGAACAAGTATTGGCTGAACAAAAGATAAAACTTGTTCATGTTTTAATCTTGCAATGTGGCGGAAGGGTAATATTTTCTTTTGTAATGTTTTCTTACTCAATTGAAGGAAAATATATTAAAATAATGGCTAGAGTGTCCCAAAATATAATGGTTTTTAGGCTAGACACATGTATTAAACAAATAGGTGAAATTAAATTGAGTAATGTTATGATTTCCCGAAAAGAAAAGTGGAAGTAAGTGGAAAATTTGAATGGTGAGAGATTATAATTGTTTAAGAAGAAAATATAGGTGGAAACATAATATTTTAGAATAAGTTTTTAATACTTCATGTTATTATATTTTGAAACGAGTAAGTAGCTAGAGAAAATGACACAATTAGGTTGTGCCACAAAGCCTCTCTGCGTTATTCTTCCAAGTGGTGAATCGGGTGAAAGGGAACGTTGTAAATGTGCCTTGTTGGCTTCGACAAGAGTTCCGAGCAGTAACAGTTAATTGCACATGTGATGAAACAACGAACAAAAGCACAAGCCTAAAGCAGAATATAATGGCTGATTATTCCATCATATTATCATTCCATTTGCTGTAACCTGATGAGGGCTACTGCGTACATATAGTTGGATGGATGAATTTGATCCATTAAGTCAATCGACAGAGCCTGCAGTTACACCTTTGTCCCTTGCACCAGTACTTGTCGACATAGCCAGCCGTCCCTGCCCAGTTCCGTACCTCGTCCAAGCAGAAAGATTTGCACAAATATTTCAGGCAGAACAGGTCCTTTGTGCTAATATCCCTGCATTCGTCTGCAAGAAAACATATATAAATCAAACTTGTATGTATTAGCAGTAGTAAAATAATGTTTAGAGAGTGCCTAAAATTACATATACTTGTGGTTTTACGACTTCTATGAAATCTAGGGACCGAAAGAAGGATCGAATTATATAACTTAAATTTATTTTGAAGATATGGATTGTCTTTGGCATCCTTGAGACCTCGACGACTTTCAATATATTTCAAGCCAAATAACTTTGATTGCCATGAATTTTTTCTCACAAAAAACTAACCACATAAATTTCTTTTTGTGAAAACAACCTTTGCATGAAAATTTTGTGCCGATTATAACTTTATGAAGATTTAAAGAAAAGAGAGAGTAGATGTGAGGGAGAGGGGTACCTGCGGAAGTAGGAGTTCCTAGTAACACAAGAATCATTAACAAGAAGCAAGCAGCAGATCTTCCACCCATCGTATAAAACTACCCTCTTCCCTTTTTATTTTCTTGTGTGTGTAGAAAACGGTACTATTTCAATGAGTGCTGGAAGAGGACAGATTGTGCTATCTTATAGACTCTTGACAAAAACCAGCATTGTGCTATCTTATAGACTCTTGAGAAAAACCAGCATTTACCATCATTAAATTCAGCAGATTTGGTGTTAGCCATCTGTTTTTGTCATGCATCCTACAGCACATCCCACCATTCCTCTCCTAGCATATGTCACAAGCTAGCTCATCCCACAGCTCAGAAACCAATCTCATTAATTAGTTTTCTGGCAAAAATTTACCATTTTTTCCTTGGTTAATTAGTAATTACTTAATCATATTACACTAGGCATCTTAGCTGTCATACACTATGATGCAGTGACGAATGTATGAGCTGTCATACACTACGAGCCAGTGACTGACACTGGATTTTTCTGTGTATTTAAGTGATATTGTTTCTGTTTTAAAAAAGTACCTAAAGCGATGGACGTAGAACTTTTATGCTATGGGTACTGCGAATTGAACCCATCACCCATTGACTGAAACATCCATGGACTAACCAACTGATCAAACCTAACACTCTGCATTTCTGTATTCAATTTCAACCGAATACCTGGATCCCCTGCGTCTGCCCCTGCTACTGCTACGAACTTAATGACAAATCAAGTAGCCAACAAGACAAGAAGTCAACGGACGATGGCTAAGAGAAATAGGTCAAAAACAAAGCCAATATTTGTACGTCATAGAGGCTGACAAAGTGACAATGCATGAACAGAGCATAAACTTTGGTCCTTTTGCACATTTCGAAATGTTACTCGATAGATTGCTATGCGTGTGTGACTACGCCAGATGGCAAGTGATGTATGGCAGGAAAACGAATGATGAAATAGGTACGGTTTGACGGTATGACCAGGCTAGGGCCGGTCCGAAAATTTTGGAATTTGGAGACCCTTGTTCAAATTGAATACACACCGAAACATCTTGTAACTATAATCAACTTCATCTTTTTAAATAAAATAAGATAAACCTTGGAAGAACCAGACCAATAAAATTTATGTACCCACCGAAACATCTTGTAACTATAATTAACTTCATCTTTTTAAATAAAAAAAGATAAATCTTGGAAGAAGCAGACCAATAAGGTTTATGTACCCCTTAGGCTATGTTCGGTTACTTGGGATTTAATCCCCAAGTGGAATATATCCAGAGAAGGATTGAGTGAATCCCTCCCATGTCACTTAATTCCTATGGGGGTTCGAATCCCTTGCCCTCTCTTATTCCCTCTCTTAAACCTCACGTTTATTTTGGTTGGGGAATTTTGCTATTAAAATCTGATAAATTGAAATAGCATAATAATAGCCATATAGTAGTTTTCCTCCCCTAATCCACAGAATAATATATAAATTATTGTCAATAAACTCATCAATACAAACTGGGTGTCCAGGTGTTACTGAAAATCCAAAAAAAAGAGCATTGAAACTCAGTTACATCACAAATTAAACAGGTGTAATATGAGTGGAATGAGCCGAGCTGTAGAAGACACTATACTATTGCCCTGACTTTCACCATGCAGTCTGAAGCAATAAATCTTCATGAACTTTAGGAAATTCCATCAAATAAATTATCTAGAATGTCCCAACCAATCAATTTCAAGCAACCTGCAAAGTGCAATGAGTAAACATCAGTTTGTTTATCTCATAAACAGATAAAAGGAAACAAAACTTCGGTTAATGCATTTGCACACAACCTTCATATTTTTAAAGTACTACCCACCAATTCCACATTTTCCCTTCTGGCAGACATAATACAATGCACAACATATAACATCTTTAAGTCCATTTAGATGCTAATCCAAACTAATTAACATGTATAATAGATATTAATCTTGAGATGTTTGAATTTTCAGAAGATGCAGAATTCATGTATAACAGATAGATATATGGCCAATGCAGAAATCATGTTAATCTTAAAGTTGCTTATCTTGACTTGTCTGCATTTTCAGAAGATACAGAGATCATATATAATACTTATACAGATATACAATAAAAGAATAATCGTTGATGCAAGCATTTCTTTGTGACTTTGTATTGTTGTCTAGCAGCTACAGGGCAAAAGGATTGGAGAAACCAACATATACTTACTGATTACTAATTTAATTTAAATAGATGAATATGGTCAAAAGAGTTGGCGCCCTATGCTCCAAAGAAATTAATAAACCATTAGGATCAGGACCTTCAGTAATTAAATTACGAAGTTTAACATTTATGTAGAACATACTTCAGTAACTAAATTCAATTGGAAATTAAACAGGGACTTGGCTTTTGTTTTTCTGGAACAAGCACAACAATTTGTAGGTACAGCTATACAAGTGTGCTCCAGTTTTCACAACGAGCAATGGAAATACAAGAAGAGTAAGCAACTTCAGAGTCAGAAATAGCACATCATTGAGTTCATGTAGTTAATTACTGAGGAAAACTCTTGCAGCCAGAAAAATTTCCTGAACAACATAATTCAAGTATCACATTTACCAACTCTTCTATTTCGTTTTATATATCTATGGAGAATAAACACTAGTTGTCGATGCATAATGTGAATCTTGGTTTACAGCCCTAAACAAAGTGCAGGTAACTAACTACACTCCCATGAGAAGAAAGCCCATGACTGGGGTTCCTCTCACAGGACAGAGTGATGCCCATCTTACTCGCCTAGCAGACCAAAAAAGATATATGGAAGCATATACCAAAACTGTCCATATGGCTTATTGACAAGATTAAACTCTATATTGCTACTGAGTACTGAGTAATGACAAACCAATAAATCGATGACACTGCCAATATTTCCCGAACAAAATACAGACACTGCAACATACAATATATAAAAAATGTTAGATAAACTATAATACAGATCTAAAAGCAGATTAAAAGAATTGTCCTCCACGATGCACCCAACGGACTTCATCTGCACCTGTGTGCGCCATCCTGAGGCGAAAATCCGACAGACACATGAGAATAAAGCAAAATGCACGACATTGCCCCAACATTAGCTCCAAATCTCCAAGAACCAGAGAGTCTACAAGCATGTTCCCGTTTGGGATGCCATCAAACAAGAAAGCAAAATACATGGCATTTCCACCCCAAACCAGTACGCTACTGCGAGGGAACTACGAGTACAGCCGTCGCCGCTGCCGTCGGCGCAGCGCATTCCAGAGAAACCCTAACCCTAATACATGGGAGAGAACAGGGAAGGAGAAGAGAGGAGAGGGGAAGGGAAGGGAAGGGGAGAAACTTACCGGAGAGAAGGTGGCCACCGGAGGGGACAACGCTTCGCCATGGTCGTCGTCGTCGCCGTCGCTGTCGCCTTTGAGTCGCCCCACCGCCGCACTCGCCTCCTACGTGCACGCGCTACGTCCTCCACCGTCTCATGAGTACTTTCCACACCTCATCGGTAGATGTTTTTTTTTTGGTCCAGAATGAGGGGGAAAGGCTGGGATAGGCCGGGATTCAATCCTTGCCGGCCTTAACCGAACGCAATTTTTTTTGGGCCGGAGTTTAATCCAAGCCGGGCTGATCCACGGGGATTGAGCCGCAATCCCGCCCAAAACGAACAAGGCCTTAGAGAAATATAAGGTGTATTATTTTAACCATCTGATTTTAAATTCTGACCAACTATTAATCCTAACATATTTAGATTTTGCTAAAAGGAACTGTATGGTTAGATTCATGTTCGAAAGTAGTTCCTTAAGATGACTATGATTTTCTAACCATAGGAAAAATAGTGTAACAGAAATTTACGGTCTAAACTTAGTTTTAGACATTTAAACACGTTCTATATTCTTTTAACGAAGGGAGTAACTATCTATCTCTACGTGTGGCAGGAAGGGTTGGGGCCTTGGAGGGAATGCCCCATCTGTGCAGTGTGGTCACGTCTCATATTTAATATTTTGGTTGGTGGTCAAAGGAATTTTATGACTAAATTTTGAATGGTTTGTTTCGAAAATTTACTTGAAAAGGCTAAAAACAAGAATATACAATCTGGTTTACTAACACGGAACTACTGCAGTACTCAATTATGTTTAAAAAATCCATAACAATTTCTTAACTGTTCGTATGAAGAAGTATATATAAAACATCCCGCTCCATACATTGGTCACAACCAGATTTCTCTTGACTTTGCTCACATGCTCCAATGACAATTTTCCCTAATTTTTAAGGGTATATAGCATTTTTTTTAAGAAAACGGGCAGGAGCTCTGCCATTTCAATTATAGAGGAGAGAAAAACATGGGACCGTAGGGGGCCAAAAGACCCGAGGAAATAAAAAAAAACAAGATACAATAATTTTTAGAAAACCGACAGCAACAAGCATCTAAAAATCATCTAATTAATCCGTTCATCTGGGCTTCCTCCCTCGCCTTGCACATTGCCATGATTGAATCCACCACCTGATTCACTGTGTTGTATGCCCTGCTCAAAATTCTATCATTCCGCTGCAACCAAATGTCCCATGTCATGTATATGATTGTACCATCGAAAATCTTGTTTTGCTCCTTTACCATCTCTTTTCGGCAAGTTTCTCACCAACTCATGAAGTTGCCACCGAAAGAGGAGGTTGTCGAAGGCGTATATGCCAACCACGGAATTTGTATAGTATGGGAATCGTTAGAACCAGGGTATACGCGAGATTGAGGTAAAAAGATGGGGTAAGGATTTTTATACAGGTTCGGGTCCCTTAACTGACAGGTAATAGCCCTACTCCTGTTGGCCGAAGCCGGTGTTGCTTTCATAAATCAGTATCATACGAGTACACTATTTGGGATGACCTAATCTAGTCGGGGTCGTCTTGACGGTAAGGAGCTCTCATGCGTGGTCGATGATTAGTGTAGTATTCTTCCTCGAATATGAACTCGGCAAGATTAGAGGTAGCTCTAGATTCCTCGTGTTGGCCTTTATGGCTCTAGATGTGGTTTATCTAGGCTTGTATTCTGACTTGGCTTCTGTTCGCGTCCCTTCTCCTCCTAGGGAGTCTTATATCAACCATGGAATTTGTAGAGTATGGGGATTGTTGGAACCAGGGTATACGCGAGATTGAGATAAAAAGATGGAGGGTAAGGATTTTTATATAGGTTCGGGTCCCTTAACTGACAGGTAATAGCCCTACTTCTGTTGGCCGAAGCCGGTGTTGCTTTCATATATCAGTATCATACGAGTACACTATTTGGGATGACCTAATCTAGTCGGGGTCGTCTTGACGGCAAGGAGCTCTCATGCGTGGTCGATGATTAGTGTAGTATTCTTCCTCGAATATGAACTCGACAATATTAGAGGTAGCTCTAGATCCCTCATGTTGGCCTTTATGGCTCTAGATTGGATTTATCTAGACTTGTATTCTGACTTGGCTTCTGTTCACATCCCTTCTCCTTCTAGGAAGTCTTATATTTATATTCTCGGATGTCCCCTTGTTAGAATTAGAGAGACAAATATGGATACGATCCGAGTAGTCTTTGTAATATTCGAGTAGGTCTTTGCTTTTCCTATATCCGGAACACCTTCTATTCCGGAAAGATAATTTCTTTCTTTATGAGTCGTATTTTCTTAATCAAAGGATACCTTCTCATATACCAGTAGGTATATGGTATTTTCGTATACCACGAACCCATGTATAGAAGGTATGTCTTATTGATAACACTGACAGAGGTGGTTGGCATTTGCAGACCAAGCCTATTCCAAATTATGTTGCAAACCTGTTTCGTGAAAGCACAATCCATGAAGAGGTGTGGGGCTGTTTCAGGTTCGAGACTGCACATAGCATAGGTTGGACTGTGATCCCAACCTCTAAGTTGCAACTTATCTGAGGTTAGGATTTTCCTTTGCATCATGAGCCAACCGAAAAACTTGCATTTGTTTTTCATTTTTGTTTTCCAGATGTATAGGAACCTGTCATCTTTTATTCCTCCCAAAAGTTGGGCACTGTAGACGGACTTGAAGGGGTAGCAGCCATTTGCAGTCCATCTTCATGTGATTTTGTCTCTGGTTGAACCAGTTGCCAGAGAATTATAAATTCTCTAACTTGGGTAGTCGAATTCATCCTTCACATTTGCCTAAGCAAGGGTATATAGCATTATAGCTCGCTCCTTCAGGTTGAAGGCAACAATGAGCGAGGGGATGTCTCAGCGTTCTCCTGACTTTGTACTTGCTAGTTCCAGGTTCTACAACTTCAGCATGCTGCGAGAACAGTTAAGAGGGCAGAGGACAGAAGGCATGTGTGCCTTGGAAACAAAGGCCATATAAGTGTTTTAGCTGGTAGCGCTGGAAAGGTTCTGGCAGAGACATAGTTTCACTTGTGCCACATATTTGAATTCTTGATACTTCCCATGCCTAATACTGTATCGCATGCAACATTCTACTATATGAGCACGTACTGCTACCCAAGCTTGTTGCCTAATACTCCCATCATTTTAAATTATAAAACCTATATTTTTTATACTATTTTTAATGATATATTTTAATTATTAATTTATTACATATTATGTTTTCAATGAATATAAAATTAACATTACATGAAAGTATTTTAAAATATGAATTTAGTGATATAACATGCATAATACTTAACATATAGATGGTTAGTATGATCATTAATCAAAAGTTATCGAATTTAATTTTTCTAAAAAAATTTTAGCGGACGCCTATAATTTAAGATGAAGAGAGTATGTACCACTTAACATTCTACTATATCCCATGCCATATATATATGTGTGTGTGTGGCAGGAGAACACCTTAAATACATGTCCACCTTCTTTCAGGTTCGATCTTCATTGGTATTACTATCCTTATTCACATTCACATGGTCTTCCTACCGCGGAAATTAAAGAATTCAATGTGAAGAAACTATTCCCAACAGATCCAAAACAATATCAATTTTATGGGATAATCGCCAGCACTTCAAAACATTATCACATATTTATGGGATAAACCCAGAAATACTGTTGTTTGCTAAAACTAGTCGCTCCAAACTTGGGCAATCAGCAATACTTGATGGAATGCTACTCCACCACTTAGAAGATTATGCACCAAAGACAAAACTCTCAATCTTTTTCTTGAACAAATGTTAGGTGGTATTCCACCAACAAAACTATTGTTTGTGAAATCAATTCGGGCTAAATGGTTATCAACACCCAAATCTAGTGGTATGACTCCAGAAAAGAAGTTACTGAATAGTAAAATGTTCTGCAGGCACTTCAGCTCAGCTAACACTGGAGGTAGCCTCCCAGTAAAACCATTTTCGTAGATTAGGACTCATTGCAGGCTTTTGGTACTCCAAATATCCTAAGGGAACTCCCCGGAGAGGCGATTTTGGAATAGAAAGAGTTTCTTTAAGTTCCTCAGATTCCCCATCTCTGTAGGAACAGTGCCATTGAGCTGGTTTGCATCCAACTCCAGCCACACCAGCAACTTGCAGTTACCTATCTCAGGTGGAATTGGCCCAGACAGTGAATTCTCAGAAAGTAAAAGGTAAAAAAGGTTTCTCAATAAGCCGAGAGATGCTGTAATCTGGCCAGATATATTGTTGTGGACAAGTGCAAGCTGCGTCAAGCTCCTGCAATTCTCTAGCCATGATGGAATTTCGTCGCTAATATGATTGAATGACAATATGAATACCTCTAGTTTGCAGTCCTCAAAACTGAATGTGATCTTACCTGTGAAATTATTCGATATGATATCGAAAACCTTCAGTCCTTTGATATAGCTCAAGGTTTTCGGAAGACTTCCACTCAACTGATTATCTAGTAAATAGAGCTCCTCCAACTTGGCGCAGTTGCCAATTGAATCTGGTAGAACTCCAGATAATCTGTTTTCATGCAGCCACAAGTATCTAAGGCTAGTCATTTCTCCAATTGCTGAGGGGATAGGACCACTGAGATTATTGTAATGGAGGTACACTTCCTCCAGAAACTGATTCTTGAACAACCTCTCTTGTATTTCGCCAGTGAGGGAGTTACTGTACAAAGAGAGTGACGAAAGTTTTTTGATGTCTCCAAGGGATGCTGGTATCTCACCACAAAAATTGTTACTGGACAAATCCAATTGATCAAGCATGCTACAATTGCCCAATTCTGGAGGGATTGAACCAGATATGCTGTTATTTGACAAATTGAGTAGTTGTAGGCTCTTCATAAGTCCTATTTGAGGTCCAAGAGAACCAGAAACCCCAGAAGATGACAGGTCAAGAGAAACCGCATCATTCTTTTTGTCGCAGGAAACCCCATTCCAATTACAAGGAGTTGAATCAGAAGCTTTCCAACTGGAGCTTATGGAACGAGGTAATATGAGATCCCTACACAGAGAAAGAAGGACTAGACCATCTGAAGTCAAACTCCAAGACGATGAAACAGAAGTGAAGAAGAAGAAGAAAACCCAGTGCAACACTACCAGCTCCATTTTGTGCCTGAGAAATTTTGAACAGGAGTCAGCAAAAGATTAGAGAATATCTAGTTCATGGGGGAAAAGAAAAGAAGTGGTTCCTAGAATTTTCTTATAAATGTATACTCCAGCTTGAGTACCACGTAACAAACTTTTCTGTATCATTGGACAAAAGCACAATATTAGAAGGAAGTAGGTGGTGTGGGCTACTACAGTAGTACACCTGTTATAATGTATGGAGTATTATTAAAAATTTTGAGAACCAATACGGCTTGTTTGGTTTGCTACCATGCCAAAATATTCACAATGCCAAAACATAGGTAAATTTTGGTAGTGTCAAATTTTTAGCAACTTATATGTCTTATTATTGGCACATTTTGGTAGCAAACCAAACACTAGTCAAACTACAATGCCAGCAATTTGGAAGGGCACATTTTGGCATCAAAACAAAATGGCCCTTAATGACACTTGCAGGTATAGTTTACACTTACATTTTGTTATCTTTTAGTATAAAGAAAGAAATTCTATTTTACTCCCCAAACTATTTCACTAAAATACTTAACCTCCTATACTATTTTACTGTTTTTTTTGGCTTATTTTACAACTGACTATTTAAAATGGTTCACTTTACTGCTTAGTAACACTTCTTTTTTTTCTCATACTGGTCATATTTTAAGCTGAAAATTATTTAGAGCCATAGATAACACCATTATAAAAGTTTTAAAATATTTTCATATTTTTCATATATGTATAGAGAGAGAGAAAGAAATGCCATATGAGGTAAGATAAACTTCTTTAAATAGTTCGAGGTGTGAAACAAGAAAATAAAATAGTTCAGTGGGTTAAGTGTTCCAGTGATAAACTTCTTTAAATAGTTCGAGGTGTGAAACAAGAAAATAAAATAGTTCAGTGGGTTTAGTGTTCCAGTGAAAAGGTTCGGGGAAGTAAAATGTTTTTTTTTTCTATCATGAATATTTTATAAATAATATTCAGTGGATATGCATTTCTAGTCATAATTAAGGGTCGGCACATTGTTGATGTCCAAATGTATTTTGTTTTCAAATTAATCAAAGATATATTAGGGCTTCCACATATGTACCGGAAAATATACGTAAGCATTGAAGTAGCATAATCGTAGAATTGGTACCATAACGACACATAAGCATTAACGTATTTCTGGTTCAGGCCGAGGTCGACAAATTCTATATATCAAGAGAAAAACCAATAGAGAAATTTTATTTATAGCATGAGATACCGAATAATACCTTATTTCATCACACAATTTCATCGCACAACAGCTATCGCACAATGACAGATGCAAGGTAGAGCACCAGCCACGCGCCTGGGTTGGACTTAATTGCCGAATTTTTTTGAGAAATAATATTATTTTAAGGAAAAATCACAAAAATAAATGTCAAACGGATAAAATTGTAAAAATAGCGCTCTGTCCTCATGGAGGAGAACGACAGGGTACCTGTCGACATGTGATATGCCGACAGGCCTGTTGAAGGACCCTGTCGGTATACCCCATGCCGATAGAGGTATTTTTTTCAAAAAATATTGTTCATTAGGACCCTGTCGGCATCCCTCATGTCGACAGGGGCATTTTTTTAAAAAAAATACTGTTCACCACAGCAAAATTTCGAAAAATACCCCTGTCGGCATACGGCGTGCCGACAAGCCGTATGAACAGTGATAAACAGTGCTTTTCAAGAAAAAATACCCCATGTCCCTTGTCGGCATGGGGGATGCCAACAGGGTCCTCCGACAGTCCTGTCGGCATACCACATGCCGACAGGTACCTGTCGTCCTCCCCCACGACGACAGAGTACTATTTTTGCAATTTTATCCATTTGACATATATTTTTACGATTTTTCATTAAAATAATATTATTTCTCAAAAAAACTCCTTAATTGCCCATCCGGTCCATCCCCAGCGATGGCAGCGCTTCGGTGGCGGCTTCGGTTCTCCTCCTCTCTTCAGCTGTTACTTGGTATTTGTGTTTCGATTTTTCACGGGATTTCAGCAGTAACTAGCTAGATAGATATAGGTGAAACAGGTGATTGCTGCTGGGACGAAGAAATCGTGTATGGCATTTTGAAGGGTGAGAATTATTGGTACTATGTGGTAAAAGTTTGTGCTATAGATAAAATTTTCTCCTATCCAATAAAACCTGAGAATGTCGCAAAAAGAAAAGTTTTTACTCCTTTAGTTCAGAGAAAGAACCACTAATTTGTGAAAAAAAAATTCCAGCCAATTGAACTGAAAACTACTCCCGATCTCCCGTTCCCCATCTCGTGCTACATTAAACCCTTCCTTCCCTGACCTCTCTTCCCCCCAATTCTGGCGGCTTGCCACCGGTGGCGGTCGGGAGGGGGGGTCGGACCACCTTTCCTACTGGTCTAGCGTAGTATAGGTCGGAATTTTCTTCGTAGTCTGGTCTTACTGTAGCTCAGGCTAGTCCTGTTTTGGTGCTTGCCGGCTGCTTTCTCCATGGCTCCCGGATATGATGGGGATGCTGGCTGAATTTGTTGATGGAGGTGTTCTTGAGCCTTTACGTTGCTAGATAGAAGTCACAATTGGATTCCAATGCTTAAATCTGAAGGTATTGATGGCTCGATGTGGCGGATCTGACGCGAGTGTTTTCTAGTCCAAATTGTTGGTCTTTGTGTCGGTTGTCGATGGACGTGATGGCTGCAGCTTCTAGGTCGGCATCTTGGTTGAGATTTCTTCCTTATTTGCATCACCGGCTGCTTGGTCTAGGGGATGCAACTGACATCTACAAAGGCAAGCTTGCTGGGTGTACTTGGACCATCAGTCAAGGGGGCAGTGCATGTGAAGTTCCTCATGTTGGCGTTGGATTGCTGTATCCATTCCAAGGCTTGCTTCTTGCAGGATATGCTGGTTCGATGCTTGAGACCTGTGATCAAGGAGACCAAGCCTGTAGAGCTATGAGTCATTGGGGACACTTGCAGGTCATCTCCTCAGTTTCCTCTACTATGTTCTGGCTAGATGTAACAAGGCAGATGTTCAATTGTTGCCATCCAAATATGCTCATGTTCAAAGTTGGCTGAAATGTGGGGACTTCTTCTGAATTTACTTGCAGCAGTAACCATATTGAGTGCTCGGTTTGGGTTGAGCGCAGACCGTCTGTTAAACTCTTGTCGACAGGATTGCAGTTTGTGCTCCTCAAATTTGATGGAGAACTTCATATTTGGATTGTGCCATTCCCATAAAGGCAACTGAAGGGGTTGCCGATTTATCAAGCGATGTGCACATCATCAATAGAGCCTTTTGGATGTTGTCGTCGCGGCAATGCCACATCCCCTTATTGACATCACCGATCCTTTACTACTGTTTAGTTTTATTTGGAAGTTAATTTCCATAGTTCAGTTGGTCTCCGAAAGGATGGTTTGCTTTGTAAGTTCAATCAACTATGGTAATGTATCAGGGATCCGCATTCCCATGAGCTCTGTCTTTAATATTTGGTTAATATATGAGTTTTCAAAAGAAAATTTGCAGAAAACAGTAGCTATTAAGAGGTAAACCACGAAAGGGATGCCCAAAAGGTACGCCAACAAAGATATGAGGGGAGCTAGAAACGAACATGCGAAAGCACATCTCCGATTTCCCAAGAAAACAGATGAATGAATTAGATATCTTCCTCAACCCCAAGAGTTCCACTAATACTCGGATATATTGGGGCTAGGACCCTGGAGATGAAACTGCATATATATGCATCTCATTGCTCCATATGTACTAGAATCAGAAGAGGCACTGCAGATAACTGTAACAGCAAACGGGCAAAGACGAAGAACAAGAAGCACAGCGCATACCTACGTACCAGCAACCAGCGCACCCAGTGCAGACACTTCTCCTGGAAGAAAATTACGACCACACAGGAGGGAGGGAGGATGCACGACGCAGGCACACTCTGATCTGATGGTGGATGACTGGACGACTGGAGGTGGTGGTTGTTGTAATGGCGGGAGGACGAGACGAGACGCGGCTGACGAGGGCGGTTTCACAATTCACACGCAGGTATGGATGCGTAGGCTTTCCAGGTTGCAACAGACCACTGGTGTGTACTGTATACTCCAAACAACTTACAACCAAGGTAGTACAAGAAAGCTTGCAAGTAAATTTTACCTAAATAAAAGTATTATGATCTAAGTTCAAAAAAAATTTTTGGCGCGTGACATATAACCCAGGTATTATAGTCATAAAGTTTCACAAAATCGTACTATTCATTATTTTGACATTTCATGCTTTTTAGTTCTACAGTCACATCTTTAATTTATAAATTCTTTATCCGTCATATAAATGTTATATTCATATAAATATAGCCTTTTTAAATTTTGATACAACAGTATATCAAATTGGTTAATGGAATGATTTTGTAAAAATTTAGGACCACAATATCTGAGATTACGTGTCATGTGTCAAAAATTCCTGTGGTTTTGTATAACTTGAACCATAATAGGTGAGATTTTACGAAAAGTACTATAAAGAAAAGGATTAGTCAAAGAGTTAGCTTTAGTGTACACCATATACTATTGAATTAGTGATAGAGAGGGCAATAGTATGTATCAAAGCTAACTGATTATTTGAAATAGTCGCTAACCCGTGCATTGCACATACTATTCTTATTAAGTTATTTTAGCAAATTAAAATTCTAATAATACACGTGACTAAATAAGTTGATCAAATGTTTATTTCTTTGTCTCTTCGATAGATGGTAATTAACTAAACTTATATATTAAAATACTAAATCACTTATTCTAAATAATAATAAAACATTACTGGACTATTCTATGCGAGGTCGTAAATAATGCTTATATTATTTTTTATTTTCATTTTAGGATCCAAACCACAAATTTTAATTTTTCTTCTCCTATAATATCTGTTCTCTACTTTTCACAGTGTCTTTTCCTACTCAATGTAATAAAAAGTTGCAATCCGTCACTTATTTTAACATTAAGATAATAATATATACTAGAAGATAGGGTTTGATGATTTTAACATGGTTCTGTTATACACAACCTGCACTCACTCTTCACCCAGCCTGGCCTCCTAGATTTCCAGTACCTCTGCTTCAATCTCACCAGAATCAGTAAAGCCATCACCCGCATGGAAAATCTAGTTTCATACCTTTGCCTCGCTTGGAAGCTGAGCTAGATACCCCTGATCCAGCCATTGGGAGTGTAACGGCAGCAACACTGGATGAAGCATATGCCATTTTAATTTGTTAGTGCTATAGGATAGTACAAAACCATCGCTTATCTAAAAAATTTGAGATATGAATGAAAATCCAACTATATGGAAATCATTAATCACTGGCACAGTATACACACGGAAAAAAATAAGACACATGGAAATAGTTGCTTGCTTATGTTCAGAAAACATAGATCAGTATATATGCTCCGTGCTCAAAAAATATTATGATTTTAGTGAACTAAAATATTTTTTTATGTCAGCCGGAAAGACTCAAAGCATCTACAACATCGGATCTTTATTTCAGAAAACGTGTATACAGTGACATCATTAGATTGGAACGGAGAAAATATATGAATTAAGGCTTACCTGCTTATTTCTTGGCGGTATGACTGCTTCGTCGCTTTGTTGGCGTGTATGACAGCTTTCGTACCACGTGCCGACCGTTTTCCTCGTCTGCTCAGTTGCCGCCGATTGGAAGAAAGGGCAAACGCAAGCTATATGTTATCATGGCGGTGGTCAGTCGCTGGCGAAGTCTCATCGGCTGACTCCTGATAGAGATCGATACGGAGAGATTATATTGCCTATCGCTTGAGATCAGTACACAGACGGGTAGGGAGAAAAAAAGAATTATCTGCTGACTGCTGACTGCTGATAGACATCAATCGGAGATAGGACAGTAAAGAGACAAAAACGGATTTGTACTTACGGTGGGCAACAGATCAGACAGGTTGTTTTTTAAAAAGGGCCCATCACGTTAAACATAGAGACCGTACAACCTACGGTTTAAGAAACATGATGTCGAAACTTGGTTTCGGCAATAAAAAATTAGAGATAGCAGTCAAACGTCAAACACGATAGGTTAGTATGTAAAGAGGAGGTTTAGACAGGTTCAGACCCTCTCTAACGATCCGCCGAGTGATTTATTGATCTCTTAATCTCTTTCAATATGTGCTTTCGTGAGTTCTCTCTCTAGTCGTCTATTTTCGCGTATTGTCCCCTTATCCTCCTCAAGGGACGCCCTACTCTTTTTATATAGTCTTGGAGGGTAGGTTTACAAGTCGGAGACCCAATCACACTCTATGTTGGACTCCTCAATCTTACCAACTTTAGACTATAGGCCGTTACCTTATCATAATGGTAACGTAATACCCAAGTTCTAAGCCGGTTTATATAATCATGAGTCACAACCTATCCCCTATGGTAAGTCGAATAAGCCAGCCGTGAGGGTATCCGGTACCCATAATCTTCACAGGAGCCTTCGAGACCTTCACAGTCGACGAGATAACTTTGCCTCGAATCAGAATAACACATAGCCGAATGACTCCTTAGCCGAGTGCTTCTATCGCCGAGTGCTTCCATCACCTCTGCCTGAGTTTCCCGAGTGCTTCATTATCGAATAGAAAGGCTGTGAAGGGCTGAAAACATCTCAAAAATTTCTCAAGAATAGATATTTAGGTGCATCGGCTGATGCACCTAATTAGGTGTAGCCCCCGACTATGTGTTTAGTTAAAACAAACTAAGCATATAGTCAAGAACTATAATAATCATACTCTCCTGAATTAAATAAATGTCTAGCCTAAGCCAGAAGCAATCATAATAAATCATATAACACATAACCTTATAATCAAGGCATAGTGTATAATGAATCCGAGTACTCGGTAAGCTCATACTTATCCGATTCATTTTGCTCGAGTCATCTCGGAACAAACAACTCAGCCAACCCTCATGGATAGAAAATCTGAGTTAATAAACTCATAATTCATCAGTTATCTGAAAAATACAATCAAAATATTTAAATAGCTCCAGCCATAATATCGGTCTTAATCGAAAAAGCACACCAAGGTGGTAAAAAAGCATTGACATAATCATAGAATCAAATGCTTTGTAAAAAACCAAACAACTCCTGCAACCTATAAAAAAGTTACCAGGACAGTTATAAAAAACTTTACTATTTGTCACCTTCCAAGTTGCATCGTACCAACCTTTAACAAGTTATGTAACTGCTATATGAAAGGATTTTAAAGGCATTGGGCAATGAGACACGCGCATATTGCCAGGGCAAATATGCTTAAATCCCTAGAGACACGTGTCTAGCCACACCTGAACAATGGGCCGTAGGCCTCTCATGGGTCTCGGCCCAAATACAAGAAAGCCTACCGATACCCTAAAAATTACTGAAGCACCGGTGTTTTTCCCGCCGCTTCATCGTCTGATCCGAATGGTTATCCCTCATGGGATGCACCAAAATAGATTTGATAATTGAATCCCAACTGGCACAAGAACTCATCTTGTTACCCTTGTGGAAAATAATAATTAATCCAGACCATGAATATAGGAGATAAGCTCACGGCCATGTATTTATGTCTCATATAGCCGGAATAAGTCCAAATTGAAGATTGAAGGTATGATTCTCGTGCTAGAGCTAATAAGCCCCTGAGTATGTGAATTGTCCTTTCGTCATAGTCGAAGTTATCCATTGGTGGTAACTGACGCAGTCGGCATGGAAGCGAGATCACCAATATGAAGACGAAATTGCCCATCAGAGATGACGAAGATGTCAGTGTTGGAGACGAAGAAAATAATCAATGACGGCAAAACATAACCAGCAGTAATGACGACTGGCGGCAGCATAGATGGTCGTCTGTCGACGGTGACCAAGGCAAGTCGGTGTTGAAAATGAAGACGCACATCAGCAGCAACGATGCAGGCCGGCAATGACAGCGAGACCACCAGTCGGCAATGACGGAGATAGCCAGACGATGAAGACGAAAAATGCTAACCAGCTGCGGCGTAATAGGCCATCAATTGTGACAGACACAACCGGTGGTGATGATGATCCACAGCAGGAGAAAACAGCCGGTTGTAGAGACAAAGTTGTCCGTCAACAGTGGCAGAATTGATTAGGTCGAAGAGATATGGCAAAGTGTTGATGAAGATGGCGACGTTGATATCCCAGTCAAATTTTAGTGTAAACGAAGTCCAAACTCCTGAAGCAAAAAACTTGGTTGACAGCAGTTGACTGAAGATGAAGATAATGCCGATGACGAAGGTGCCGATGATAATAATCAATCAAACTGTTGAGAAGATATCGAAACCCAAGTAGTTTCCTTGACGCTAGCATGTGTGTGGCGAAGAACTCCAAACTCCATGACATATAAATTAAACCTTGAACTTGACATTTGAAAAACTTGGAGTAGACTGTAGCATCAACTGAGAGCCAAAGTTATCGGTGAAAATGTTGGAATCGCTGAAGTAGAAAGCTTGCTCTGGAGCGAAGATTTTGAGTCTTGTATTTGTGTAGCCCCCGACTACATTGAGGATGTCATATTGAGGCTCTTGGAGACGTCGTAGTTGGTGAAGTAGAGGCAATAGAACTAGACGATGATGAAAACGCAGACGCCCAACAACGGTGGCGTGAAAACCAACCGTGTAGGCGAAAATACCAAACGGTGGCGGCGAAGGCAGGCCGACGATGAAATCGTAGACGCCCAACAACGGTGATGTCACCAATCAACCGTGTAGATGAAAACATCAGTCGGCGGCGGCGAAGGCAGGCCGACGATGAAGTCGTAGACACCAAACAACGGTGATGTCACCAATCAACCGTGTAGGCCGAAACACCAGTCGGCTTCGGCGAAGGCAAGCCGACGATGAAGTCGTAGACGCCTAACGACGGTGATGTCACCAATCAACCGTGTAGGTCGAAACACCAGTCGGCGGCGGCGAAGGCAGGCCGATGATGAGGTCGTAGACGCCCAACAACGGTGATGTCACCAATCAACCGTGTAGGCCGAAACACCAGTCGGCGGCGGCGAAGGCAGGCCGACGATGAGGTCGTAGACACCCAACAACGGTGATGTCACCAATCAACCGTGCGGCGGCGAAGGCAGGCCGACGATGAGGTCGTAGACGCCCAACAACGGTGATGTCACCAATCAACCGTGTAGGCAGAAACACCAGTCGGTGGCGGCGAAGGCAGGCCGACGATGAGGTATAATTGATCGATCCTGCAGTATAAACACGTAGGATGAGTAGTATCTGATGCAAATATAGTACTTGAGGAAAATTCAAGCATTTTAAAATATTTATAAGTATGTATTTCTCTTCTTGTCGGTTTTGATTTTCGTGAGTAGATGACTCCTCACCTTTAAACACTCTGCCCGACTAGTCATTGACATGAGTTCGTCATTAATTGATCAAAGTTTCACATATCAGAATTTACTACTCGGGTACTTTCATAATTGTTTAGAGCAGAAAACAAATTATTTTATCTCTATGCTTTTGATTGCCTTCGAGTAATACTTAGCACCTTGCGTTATACACTCCATCCAACGAGCTCCCGGGTGCTAGGATTCGGCCCAAGGGCAACTATCCATCGACAAACCAAACGGAAAGCATAGGGAAATAGAGTTTCATAACTCAATGGGCACTTTTTACTCGGATTATTTCGCAAGCAATCGAGAAAATCATTATAAAAATTAACTCAAAAATATGATATAACATCTGTAGCCCCCGACTCACTGCTCAACGGAGGACCAGTTGATGTAGTGAGGCAGAGGAAAAAGAAAATATCATATAAAGAAGAAAATTAATGATGACTTAGCTTTTTGGTATTTTCACCGGTGACGACAAAGGTGGGGCCTCACGGTGGGCTTTAATTATTATTCTTGTCTTGCCGCGAGGCTTTAATTGCATTGTTTGATTTGGCGTAGGAGTTGGCTGTTTCGAACATCTTTTTGACCGTCCTTGGAGGTTTACGTCCGAATTTGCCGATCAGCAACTTGTCGTGGACGCCTTTCTGGAATGCGGCTATGATGACGTCGTCGGTGATGTCAGGGATCTTGTTTCGCTTCTCCGAGAAACACCGAATGTATTCCTTCAATGACTCGTCGGGCTTCTGAATTACATTGTAGAGATCGAAGTGGGTCCTGGGCCTTTCGTAAGTGCCCTGGAAATTGGCGATGAAGTGGTCCCGAAGCTCGCTCCACGAATCGATCGAACCTCTTGGTAAGCTTGTGAGCCAGTTCCTGGCTGAATTGGCGAGAGCAACGGGCAGGTAGTTCACCATGGGCTTGCTGTCTCCTCCTGCTGCGCGGATGGCGAGGGTGTAAACGGTCATCCACGACTTGGGGTCGGTTTTGCCGTCATACTTGTTAATCCTTGTGGGTTTGAAACCGCTCGGCCAATCTACTCGATGCATGTCTTGGGTGAGCGCGGGTACTCCATCGTCGTAGCTATCGGGTGATCCGCTTTGGTCTTCATAATAGGGTCTGTTGCGCTTACGATGACGATGGTCAAATACCTCCATCAAGTCACTCGGCAGGGGTCTGCGCGAATCCGATCGTGGACGGGTGGCCGACCGTGACCTCTCTCATGAGAGTCGGTCGATTGTTCTTGATGCTTCCATGCTGCGTAATGGCGAGGGTCTTTGGACTTGGCGGGTGTCTTGCTTTGCTCGGGTCTCTTGCCCAGCTCAGGTCTCCGGTAGTCTTTGGATCGCATCGGCGACAGGCGGCTGTCCTCGGGTATCTCGGCGATGGACTCGGTAGCTCTCCGCGTGGAGCTCGAGGGAGCGCCGTTGGCTGTGGCTGCGATGATGGTCTTGATCTTGTCTAGAAGTGGTGTTACCGCAGCGGGTGCCGCTTCGATGACGGTGTCGATGAGGGTAAGGGCAGCGACCACATTTTGTTGAGGCGTGAGGAAGATGTTGGCGTTGTCGACTCGTGTCTGGAGTATGGCCTCGCGGGCGGAGCGCCCAATCGCCCATAGGTCTCGTTTCCTGTTGTCAGCTTCTTCTTTCCGTTTGATCTCCTCCTCCTTGCGCTTGTTCTCCTCCTCCATACGCTTGCGCTCTTGCTCAAGCTTGGCTCGTTCTTCTTTCGTAATCCTTCGGGCCATGGCCGAGTCGGTCTCGGCTACCTCAGCCATGAGGACGTTGAGGAACATCAGATCGCAGTTCTTGTCGAAGTTGGAGTCATTGAATTCATCCGTAGAGATGTCGTAGAGGTCGTCGAAGTCGGAAGAGCTGAGGTAATCATTGAGCTCCGTAGATGAGCACGACCCGAGCGATTGGAGTATGACGGCGATTTCCCTTGAGCCTGGATCGCAGCATGATGACGATGATGATGACGATTCTCCCAAGTGGATCAATTCCAACCCGGAAGACAGAAGATTGTGGTAGATCTCAGCATCGTCCGGTAACCCGAACGGCGCCGAGTGGTTTCCCCCTCCCGAGTGGTCCGAATCCGAGTCAAGGAGAGAGAGCTTGCCGAGTTTGTTGGTGACGAAGTTGAGGCTGCCAAAGCGAAACGCCTGCCTAGGGGCGAAGACGAAGTCGTCGAAGCCTGCTGAAGATCCCATCGCGCTTGTCGGCGGGATGAAGAAGAAAACTTGATGCACTGGCCCCTACCTGGCGCGCCAACTGTCGAAACTTGGTTTTGGCAATAAGAAATTGGGGGTAGCAGTCAAGCGCCAAACACAATGGGTTAGTATGCAAAGAGGTTTAGACAGGTTCAGGCCCTCTCTAACGAGAGGTAATACCCTACTCCTGTTTCGGGGATTCGATCCGCCGAGTGATTTATTGATCTCTTGATCTCTTTCAATATGTGTTCTCGTGAGTTCTCTCTCTAGTCGTCTATTTTCGCGTATTGTCCCCTTATCCTCCTCAAGGGACGCCCTACCCTCCTTATATAGTCTTGGAGGGTAGGCTTACAAGTCGGAGACCCAATCACACTCTATGTCGGACTCCTCAATCTTACCAACTTTAGACTATAGGCCGTTACCTTATCATAATGGTAACGTAATACCCAAGTCCTAAGGCAGTTTACATAATCATGAGTCACAACCTATCCCCTATGGTAAGTCGGATAAGCCAGCCATGAGGGTATCCGGTACCCATAATCTCCACTCATGATATGCTTAATCGATGGTTAAATCTTTTTAAGTTAACATGACAGCTCATAAAAAATATCCAATTTGTAAATGCCATAATAATGGTAAAAATTATTCACCATAATATTAAAGTTAATTAAGTCAATACACTACTACAAATAGCACATCAGTGCCGGTTTAACTACATCCGGCACTGATAGTGGTTTTCTATCCTTCAAACACCACGCGCTATCGATTAGTGTTGTTATTCTAAAAACCCGGCACTACACATCACTGTCGAGTCATTAAAAAACCTGGCCAACACTAATGTTATCAGTGTCGGGTCTTCTAAAAACTCGGCACTGATGTGCCACACATCAGTGCTGAGTTTTTAGAAGACCCGGTACTCATAATGTCGAGCCGAGCTGAGCCATCTAGCCATATCCCTCTTCTATTTCTTTCCATCTCTCTCTCGATCTCTCTCTTATCTGCTTCTCTCTCATCCTCTTATTCTTTCCACCTCTCTCTATATCTCCCTTATCTCCTCTTGCTCCTTTTCCTTCTCGCTGCCGTCAGTGCACTCCTACTTGTTGCCACCACCGCCGCACCTGCTCTCACTGTCTCCCACTATCATGTGCCTCCTCCCCTTTTCCCTCTTCCACAGCTTGATGGGAAGGCTGGCAAGGGAAGAGATCAATGGTGGCGCCGTATCGAAAGTTGTCGTCGCTGCCGCGCCTCCTGCTTGCCGTCTCCAGGCCATCACGCCTCCTCTCAGTCCCTCCCTTTCCATCCACTACGGTGCGCCCCCTCACTTCCTGATCCGGATGGGGACCCACTGTTGGGAGACGGTGGCGGCGGCAGCTCGAGGGTGACAAAGGTGGCGGTGAGTCTACTGATGTTGAATATATGTGTATTACTTGGATCTGCGGTGAGTTGAGGGATTGATTGATTTTAGATTAGCAACGAATCAATGTAATACTATTGTATATTGGGATGTGCTCTTCGATGGGGATTGATTATGGTTAACTGTAAATTTGTGATGTGCGGTGTTCTTGGGATATGCGATTGGGATTGGGGATGTGAATCAGGGGCCGCTCGAATCATCGGTTCGAGCTGACCTCCAACTTTTTTTTGCTCCTAAAGGCACATCAGTGCCGGGTCCTAAACCAGCAATGTTGTCACCCACTCATCGGTGCCGAAATTGTAGTGCCGGTTGGGGAACCGGTACTAATGAGGGGTTCCCAACCGGCACATGGGTATTTCTATAGTAGCATTGATGAAGGGTTCCGATAAGGAGTTATTTTCAATCGATACGACGTTTCTAATCGGGAGTCCGAGACGACACGCACGCATGAACAACAACAGGCACTCATTCCACTGATCGGCTCTTGGCGCCTTCACTCCTCTCATGCCACTCATTCTACCGTAGCCACCCACATCCGTTTCCTATCACAAGTTCGCGACGACTCTGCACTATTCTTCAATCAGCTCTTGCCCTTCGGTGATAGTGTGCCACCGACACACACACACACACACACACGCAAGTAGTTGTTATGAAAATAGATGCATGACGGAAACACGATTTTTAGGTGAAAAACCCTTAGGAAAAAACCACAGGCACCGACCGGCAATGATCACTATTGAGGAGTTGTTATAATGCAAGAGAACAACAATGGGAACATCACCCTCTCCCGTTCAGCTTACAAGAGTATATACAGAGGTTAAAAGGAAAGACTCTTAATAGGGGAATACTTGAAGTCCTATAGAACTAATGCGAACATATTGCTAGCAGAAGTTCAGATCACATATTTTACAATCTCTACCTTAAAAAGAATTTCCTCTGGTAGTATAAAAATCATCAATCACTAAGAATACTGTTGGCGCAGAATTTCGACCCGTCCAGCAACCAAACGGGTTCCGCGTTACCACGGCGGCCTGGGAGATCTGCTTAACTCCAGTGCAGGTCCAAATGGCTTGCCTAGTCGTAAGTAGAGCGTGCCAGTTGATTTGATCTGCAATCAACAAGAAACAAGTAAACCAAGTCAAGAGAACAATGGCCGATCGGTCAATAGACCGATGACACATTGTCATAGCCCAGCCGATAGGGCAAAGCTATATCGGCTCACTTAGAAAATAAGTAAAACATGAATCTAATCTTATCAGCCTTCATTGATATGTAGATCTCAACTAATAATATCGGCCGATAAGGATAACGAAGGTAACTACACTAGCTAGTACTCTAGTGCAAACTTATACGAGCCAATCGGCCAATATAAACACATCAACCATAAAGAAATCTTAAGATTACTTCACGATCGACGTATCTATACTTATCGATCTGCACATATAAGTGGCAAACACATGCAAGAAACATAAAGCAACCACATGTGTTAGATAAGACCGGCTAAAACCCCGGCACTATCCTTAGTTACAACCGAAAACAGGCTTCGTGTTAGATCTCAAAACAGGACTAAGGTCGATGGCAACTCGAAGTGTGAATTGAGACTTAACGCGAAGAAAATCAGGTCGTCGATTGCTTTTGGGGATGGTAGCTGCATTGAACAATCTAGCCAAGCATAAGAATTAAACCATCGTCGGCAATAAACCCTAAAGCGAGTAAACCGCTGGCAAGGCTTAATTAAGATACCTGTCAAAATTATTCAAGACATGATAATCGACGATCACATCATCGAGGCTTAACGTGTCTAAAGCGACACGTTAGCCCCGACGATGCAGATCGTCGGGGACGAGTTCTTACCTCTGCTCCGAAGAAGCAAGAACTCGTCGAAGAAGACCTCTTGCGAGGGTTGGCGATGCGCCGAAAGTAGATTGATTTGATTGTGTGATTGATTCTTTTACATGTACAAACTATCGGGATATTTATACCCGAGATAACAACAGAACCCTTGTCGGGTACGATCTTATCTACAACTAACAAACAAGCATAACTACCCAATTTACAAGATACAGTTGCCTAAAACTGAGCTTTATCTCTATTTGGCAACCTCCTTAAAGCTTATCTTGAGCCCAAACCAAGCCTACGTTGAAGCTGTCAACTTACAACCCATATCGGCCTTCAATCAAACTGTATCCGTATCGGCCGATACGCTCTTTATGGCATTATCTTTCCCAGTCCGATACGGCTACCGGGTCCGATACGACTCCTAATCTGGCTCGAACTCAATCCTCCTTCTCTGCTTCGATTCCTCTTCCGCTTCCAAGTCGATTACCAAATTTCACCGTTAACACATGCCCCCCAATTCCGCTTCATTATATAATGTGGCGGAATTAGCTCCGAGGAACCCATCGACTTCTTAGCTAGGTCTTGTCTGAAAACCGCGCAGATCCAGATTCGACAACTTCCGCCGCCGATCCAACAAGCTCTTCGTGTTCTTCAACTCCGGCGACCGCTCGGTACTCCATCGACATCGACCCCTTTCGCAGCGATCCCTTCTTCAACAACAATGGCTTCCGCCCCATTCTACGCCTCTGAGATCCCCGCGGTAAGTCGACTTGTTCAATCCTGCATTATCGCTTTCCCCGTCGATTTCTCCAAGTTAGGGTTTTACTCTCTGTCCCCCCCGGGTCTTATATTTTCATCGTCGTTCTCACGATTTAGGTCTTCAAAAACCAAATCTTGATCCCTACCGACGATAAATCCCATCGCTTTCTCCTGGGCCCCATGGGCGACTGCGACCCAACCTGGCTAATCAACGCCGAAACAGACAGAATCCCCTTCAGGCAAGCCAAGCCCACTGTTTCTGCGTGGAAACACACCTTCAGGTCATGGCCATCGAAGCTAAACGGATACAGGACCTGGCACAAAAGGATTGCTGCTGTCAAACAAGTCCACTGGGACGAGATTGGAATCGGCCAATGCATAACTCTGTCCCTGGCCGATACCAAGAAAAATGAGCCACTAATGTCAGCTGCCAGCTACTTCTGGTCAAGTACCTTGAACGCCTTCATGTTCAAGCAAGGTCCGATGACCCCAACCCTCATAGATATCAAGGTACTCACAGGACTAGACATCGACTCTGAGATTAATCCCTTCAGCCTCCTGATAAACAGCAGCCACAAACTGAAGACCAAGAAAATTGGAGGCTGGTCTGGGTACATCTCTGAGCACATGGAACAAGGATCGGTCTCAGAGCGAGAACATGTAGCTTTCCTGACATTGTGGTTGGAAAGATTCGTCTTCTGCGGATCGACCTGCGGCCCCACAACAAACTGTCAGCACCTGGCTCAGGCCCTGGTCAGCAAAAAACAAATCCCTCTCGGCCGATATCTCTTAGGAGCTGTATATCGGCTACTCCACATTGCCACACAAGACTTGATGCTGAAACAAACCGTGGCACACGGGGGACCATGGTGGTTCATCCAACTGTGGCTAACAATTCACACCAACACCATGGTTGATCGGCCACCTCTATCGGACTCGCGCTTCCCATCGAAGTATGCCGATCACGAAGATCCCAGAAGCAGACGATGCATGTCTTATGGAGAAGCAGCCTCCGTCTACCCTGGCGCAGATCAATCGGCCGATGACATGGCTACATGGTTCATCCGTTTCTTCACCGGCCCTCCATCAGCCAAGATGGACATGTTTATCTATACATCGGACCAAGACTATGAGCTTCCAGATGATCTGCAACTGAGCTTGGTAAACGATGACATGGAGTCCAGAGAGGTGTTTATGATCGGCCTCACTCCATGCCTGCTCCCGATAGGCATTTGTCAGGGAAGGAGCACCAGCCTGTCCTATGAATTTTATAACCCAATGACAGCTGCTAGGCAATGCGGGCTCGGGCAACTTCCCATCAGTTTATACCTTCATAAACTCCTAGAGAGTAGAGGCACAGTCTCATCGGCTCTAGTTATGAGCAAGGCGATGGAAATCGAACTCCCAAATCTTGGTGACTGTGATCGGCTGCACCTGAATACCTTTATCCACATCAATTTCCAAACCTGGTGGCAAGAATGGGCCGCTCATATTTTCCACCAATCGGCCAGGTTCTATGTAACAGAGCTTATCCAAGGCATCAGTCCCCAAGTGCCAGATGAGCCGATTCCTTCTGTGAGCAACAGTGGACAGAAGATTTTCTATGCTCAAGCCATAGCTCCATCGGGGTCAACCATCCTGGAGTCCATCATCGGCCTCACTGCCCCAAAGATACCATCACTTCTCCAGGGGCCGATGATCAAGGAAAACCCCAAGAGGAAAGCGCCATTTAAAGGCAAAGCCCAAAAATCCAGCAAAAAAGCCAAAATTGACGACCAAGAAGATCTCGAAGAGCTGGATCCCTCCATAGAAGAGTTTCTCAAAGAACAAGTAATGGAGGAAGAAGTCGATGCAGCTGCTGCCGATACATATGAAGAAAACACATCGGCTGAAGCTATCAAGGAAACATCAGCCGAAACCACTGAGATCCCACCGGCCGATGACCAAAGTGATGCCCCCCAACCGAAAAAGACCAAACATGCAATCCGCAAGGTAAACACAATTTCTTCTCCGTGCTCACATAACCCCTTCCTATTGCTTGGCTTTAATTTGATATCCTTTTCAGGCTGTGGCATCATCTATACTGAAGGAAAGAACTCAATCGGCCCCTCTGCCAAGGACTAAGAAAGCAACCCTACAACGGCGTGAGCGGGCTAAAGCACGATTGAGGACTCCGTCTCCTTCTCCAGCACCCTCTCCGGTCGCCTCGGTAAGAGTTGATTTATATATTATCATGCTAATCTCACAACCCTACTTACCAATCCCTTGCTTTTCAGCCTAGGGCCCCAGCATCTTCGCCACATCGGCCAACCCCATCGCCTACTGCCTCAACACAGCAAAGGGAGGCCGATGCAAACACCACCGATACTCCAACTCAGGTAACGAGACCTAGCCCGATCCCCTTTCGTCAGCTCCCATTTGACAAGACTGACCTTGACCTATGTTGCTGTTTACAGAGCCTAGCCGATATGTTTTCATTTGACATCGGCCAGTTTCTTGATGACGAGGACAAGGAACTGCCCAGCACCGCCAAGGCGCCGATCTCTGACGAATTAAAGAACCGACTGTCCGATATTGGGAATCGGCTAGAAGCCTCGCTGGAGTGTTTGGTAGAGGATTGCTCCTCCATCAGAGCCAGGGTACAAGAAATCCAAAACGAACTGCCCGAAGACCTGATGGAGATCCTCACACCGGCCATCTTCCTGGAACAATACCGATTCAAGCTTTTCAAAGCAAAAGAAAGACTCGCAGAGCGACGAGAGCGCGAACAACTGGAATCGGCCCTGACCGCTAGCAAAGCTCAAGTTAACGCCGATAAGACCAAGTTGGACGAGCTAGCGGTGGAGCCGATTGTATTGAAAAATAGACTTGAAGAACTCCGTTGCCTCGAGGCAGAGCTAGAATCGAAGCTGGCCACTACACGCCGAGAAATCCAAGAAGTCGAAGCCGGAATAGCTGCATCACCCAAGGCCATAGAAGATCAGACGGCAAAGCTCAAGGCATCGGCCAAGTACCTCGCGACCCTAAGCAAATCACTGAAACCGATCCCAGGGACGATGGCCGATGATGCCCAGGCTATTGAAGACGTTGAGCAGATTCGCCGTAAAGCCATTGCTGCTATTGCGGACTTCATAGGGTGATGTAGCATATTTTATTTTTATAATGTATAAACATACACCTTATCGGCCATGCAGCCGAATTTGTCTTGAAAATTCCAGCCTAATCATTGCTTCTGAAATCCTCTGAGTTCAATCTCACTCTGATGAATTGTATCTTAAAAAAAACACCTGTGCATGTATATATCTTTAATATGAACAATCTCATTATAAACAATCTCATCGGCCAGAAAGCCGAAGTCAATTGCCAACTGAAAAATCCAATGCGAGAACTCCTGTATATATATATGCCCCCCAAATTTTGGAAGATGAGGGCTCATATTCTGAAATTTTGAACTAAGGGCGATAGTATATACCGGCCATCTGAAGACGATGCTTAATTACATCGGCTGTAATCATAAATCGGCTAGAGGGCCGATCATGAGTCAATCCAGATACTGGGATAATATTGTTTCAAGTATTTGCCATTGAGAGCTCGTCCATAAATCTCGCCATCTAATCCCTTGAGCAGATAGGCATTGTGAGGAACACATCGATGAATTCGAAAGGGGCCTTCCCAATTAGGTGACCATTTGCCGAATTTATTATCTCTGGAACCAATCGACATTATTAATTTCCAAACAAGGTCTCCTTCCTCAAACGACTTGGCAACGACCTTTTTATTATAATGACGGGCTACTCTATCTTTATCACGCTTGATTTTCTCTAAGGCCCGTAATCGAACATGTGCCAAATCATCCAATTCATCAACCATAAGATTATGGTACTCATCGGCTGTCAAGTCGTCTTGCAAAGCAATCCTTCTTGAGCCGATGGCGGTTTCCCACGGTAGTACAGCTTCATGCCCGTATACCAGCTGATAGGGAGGCACTTGGATTGCACCATGGCAAGCCATCCGATACGCCCAAAGGGCATCGGCCAGCGTTGTATGCCATTGCCTCGGCTGTTCGTCAATTTTCCTCTTGATTAATTTGATTAAAGACTTATTAGAAGCATCTGCCTGCCCATTAGCTTGCGCGTAGTAGGGAGAAGAATTGAGTAATCTGATGCCCATGCTGTCAGCAAATCGAACGAACTCATCGGACACGAAGATTGATCCCTGATCGGTAGTTATTGTCTGAGGTAAGCCAAACCGATATATGATGTGCTCCTTGACGAACTGAATAGCGTCTTTGGAATCAACCTTCTTAAGGGGAACGGCCTCAACCCACTTTGTGAAGTAATCTGTAGCCACTAATATATACTTGTGTCCCTTACTTGATGGTGGGTTAATCTGGCCGATCATATCTATTCCCCATCCACGAAACGGCCACGGCTTTATGATTGGATGCATAGCCGATGCCGGTGCTCTCTGAATTGCTCCAAATTTCTGACAATCCTGACATCCTTTATAATACTTGAAGCAATCCTCTAGCATGGTTGGCCAAAAATATCCGACGCGCTTCATCAGCCATTTCATTTTATGGGCCGATTGATGGGTGCCGCAAATCCCTTCATGTACTTCGCTCATAACAGTTTTAGCCTCCTCAGGACCTAGGCATTTGAGTAGGACACCATCAATCGTCCGATAATATAGGTTATCGTCCAATAAGACATAGTGTAAAACTTTATATTTCATTCTGCGTGACGCCGATTGGGAAGGATTTCTCAAATACTCAATGATATCAAACCTCCAGTCATCGGCGTGCACGAGAGCAATCTGAATCGGAACGTCTTTAGCCATCGGCCTGTATCCCGATGCCCCCTGAGCTAAATCATTGGCTTCAAAATTCTGCTTCCTGGGTATATGCCTCATCGTTACGATCCGGAAACCATGTAATAACTCTTTGCACTCCTCATTGTAGACTTTGAGAATATCGTCTCTGCACTCATACTCCCCAGAAAGTTGACTAATTACTAGCTGTGAATCACCAATGATTTCCACGGCATCGGCCTCGACTTCTTGTAATAACTGCAAGCCTTTAAGCACCGCTTCATATTCTGCTTGATTGTTGGTATAGTAAGGCTTGATAGTGAAAGCGAACTCAAAATTTGCCCCCCGAGGGGATATGATGACTAGGCCGATACCGCAACCGTGTCTGCAGACGGATCCATCGAAATACAATGTCCATGGCACAATGTCTGCATATGCAACTGAGTCATCTCTATGTTGAACGATGAAATCGGCCAGGGCTTGTCCTTTGATCGCTTTGGCCGATTCATATCGAAGATCAAACTCTGTTAAAGCAAAGATCCACTTCCCGACTCGTCCTTTCAACACAGGGGCCGATAACATGTATTTCATCACATCGGCCTTGCTCACCACGATGCACTCGTTGGAAAGCAGGTAATGCCTCAATTTAGTACATGAAAAATATAAACAAAGGCATAATTTCTCCACCGGCGTGTACCTTGTCTCAGCGTCTAACATTCTCCTGCTGAGATAAAAAATAGCTCTTTCCTTGCCGTTAACATCTTGAACCAAGACCGAGCCGATGGATTTCTCATCGGCTGATAAGTACAATTTGAATGGGACTCCTTTTTGTGGAGAAATTAAGACCGGCGGAGAAGTTAAATATTCTTTGATATCGTCTAGCGCTTTCTGTTGCTTGTCACCCCATATGAACTCTTCGTCGTCCTTTATTTTCAACAGTGGAGTGAATGGCTCTATACGGCCCGACAAATTTGATATAAAACGCCGGACGAAGTTGATCTTGCCAAGCAGAGACTGTAACTTGGTCTTGTTTTCTGGAGGCTTGATTTTCTTGATGGCATCGATGTTCTTCTGTGTGATTTCAATCCCCCTTTCATGGACCAAGAAACCCAAAAACTGACCGGCCGATACGCCAAAGGCACATTTGTTAGGGTTCAACTTCAAACCATATTTCCTTGCCCTTTCTAGTACCTTGCGTAAGTCGGCCAAGTGCATATCATGTTCTCTTGACTTTACGACGACATCGTCTATATAAACTTCAATCAGAGAGCCAATAAGATCATGAAAAATGTAATTCATAGCCCTCTGATACGTAGCTCCAGCATTCTTCAAACCAAATGTCATGACGACCCATTCATATAGGCCGATTGCCCCTGGGCACCTGAAGGCTGTCTTATGAATGTCCTCTTTAGCCATAAAGATCTGGTTGTAACCCGCGTTTCCGTCCATGAAACTAATGATCTTATGCCCAGAAGCAGCGTCGACTAGCAAATCGGCCAACGGCATAGGGTACTCGTCTTTGGGCGTCGCCTTATTTAGATCTCTGAAATCGACGCATACCCTTAGCTTGCCGTTCTTTTTCAATACCGGAACTATGTTGGAGACCCACTCCGCGTATCGGCAGGGCCTGATAAAGTTGGCGTCGTAAAGTCTTGTGATCTCTGCTTTTATGGCTTCGTGCATATCGGCCTTAAACCTCCGAGGAGCTTGCTTAAAAGGCCGATAGCCTTGTTTGATTGGTAGCCGATGTTCTACAATCGATCGGCTTAATCCTGGCATCTCATGGTATTCCCATGCAAAACAATCTCTGAATTCTTTCAAAAGATCTATCAAATTATTCTTGTATTCCTTTGGCAAATTAGCGCTTACATACGTCGGCCTAGGCCTATCACCTATTCCTATATCAATTTCTTCCAATTCATCGGCCGACGTAAAACCTTGTCCCAACTTGCCGTCTAACTCATCCACCGCGTCATCTGTGTAGGGGTCATTGTCAACGGCGGATGGTGCATCTTCGCTAAAGTAACCGCTTGTCTTGGTCTTCAATTGTCTCGATGTCGCAGTCGGTTACCTTGAGGAAATCGGCGTCCCAGACTCGCCCGGACAAGCAGTCGATTCCCTCCATCTCCCAAACTGCGAGATCGGCATTGGCGACATGTACTGACCGATCGGCCTGCACGATCTCGACTTGGTCCCCTTGCCATTGCATGAGGCATTGGTGCATTGTTGAAGGGACACAGCAATTTGCATGGATCCAATCTCGTCCCAACAACAAGCTGTAGGAACCCTTTCCATCGAAGACGAAGAAGGTGGTGGGAATTGTTTTGCTGCCCACGGTGAGTTCCACGTTCAGGACCCCCTTCGCCTCGGATGCGTTGCCACCGAAGTCCTTTAATACCATATTTGTCTTGATAAGATCCTCAGGTACTTTTCCAAGCTTCCTGAAGGTTGTGTATGGCATTAAATTGACTGCTGCGCCACCATCGACCAGCATCTTCGTCATCGGCCGCCCGTTGATGAATCCTTTGATGTACAACGGCCGTAGATGTCTGTAGCTGGCGTCAACTGGCTTGTCGAAGGTGGCTTGGTCTGGTGACAACCGTAGCCTGGCTGAACTTTGTTCCTCATCAGCCATCGCTTCATCGGCCGCCTGCACACTGTATTCTGCTGGCAATATAAACACCATGTTAACAGGCGCCGATGCCGTTTTCTTACCTTTTGAAGCTGAGTAGCCCTGAGCTGTATTGGAGGTGCCCTCATCGGCCCTGGCCACCGTGGATTTTATTCTCCACTCTTTTCTGGTCTTGGTTGGCCGATGGGGTATTTCAGCTTGTTGCTCTTGGATTTGCTCTTTCCTCCTCAGCCTCTGAACCCGCCGTTTCTGTGTCTTGGTGAATACATCGCTTGGGCACCATTGGGGGTTCTGGACTTGCTCCTCATCTTCATCGTGTTGGTCTTGGTGCATCGGCCCCAGCCTTTCATGCACGGATTTCCGTTGCTTGGCCGGCCGATGCGTTTGTCTGCTTGAGCTGCCCTGATAAGAATCTTCTGCACCACTGCATGCAGGGCACTCCTGGATAGATGGCAACCTCATCCCTTCATTCCAGCAGAAGCGAAAAAACTCGCACTCCCAGTGTGGGTCGTAGGAGTTGTCTTGATCGGCTTGGTCTTGAGCTTGTTCCTCCCGCCTCCGCTGATATTTTCTGATCAGACCCTCAGAGGTCTGATGAGGCCGCTTGCCAGTCCGATGACCACCGCCATCGGCCCTGTCCGCCCGCACCATGTTGACTGGGAACGGGTGGCCTTCAATCTTCATCGGCCGCTTGGCATCATCGATTTTAATTCTGCCCTGCTCGATGGCCGATTGAATTTGTTGCCGGAAGATATTGCATTCATTTGTATGGTGTGAATAGGAATTGTGCCACTTGCAATATCTCCTCTTCTTGATGTCTTCGGCCGATGGCAATACGTGACCTACTGGCAGTTGGATCTGCTTTTCTTGCAACAGCAGGTCAAATATCTTATCGGCCTTGTTGATGTCGAAATCATATTTATCTTCTTTATCTCCTTTCTTGGCCCACTGGCAAGTTGTTGATTTCCTCATCCGGGCCCACTCGGCTAGGTCGACATTACCGTCTTCATCGTCGTCATCGTCGGAGGCGTACTGATAAACAGTGTTGATCTTTTTCGCGAACTTCTTTGCCTCCTAGAATCGCTGCTCATGGGCCGATACTCGTTGTGCCAGCTGAGCGAGGCTGTCAAATTCCTGCAAGGAGAACCTTTCGCGTATCGGCCCTAGCAATCCCTGAAATGCCAAATCGGCCAACTGGGAATCGGTCAGACTGAGGCTATAACATCTGTTGCGTATGTCTCTGAACCTTTGTATGTACTCAGGGACCGATTCATCCACTCGTTGTCTGATGGCAGTCAGATCTGACAGTTTCATCTCTTGTACGCCATTGTAGAAATATCTATGAAACTGTTTCTCCAAATCTATCCATCCTCTGATGGAATTGCAGGGCAAGGAAGAAAACCATGTGAATGCAGACCCTGATAAGGACAGAGGGAAAAACCTCACCCTCAACGCCTCGATAGCCGATGCCTCCCCGCACTGTGCTAAGAATCGGCTGACATGCTCATATGTCGAGACGTTGTCCTGTCCCGAAAACTTGGAGAAATCCGGGATCTTGTATCGGCCTGGCAATGGTACTCTGTCAAATTCCTCGGGATACGGGTGCCGATACACTGTAGAGTTCTCCTTGGGCTTCAAGCCGAATTGATCTCGCATCACTTCGGCTATCATATCGGCCCAATATCCTGCGGGCCGATGTGGGAGGTCTTGCTGAAACGATTGTTGCAAACCCTCTGCCTGATACTGCCTAGGGGAGTATGGCTGGTAATGATGATCCAAGTTCGGTACGCCATACTGTCCTGCGGGGTGCTGCTGATAGCCTTGTGGCACGTTGTATGCAGCTTGAAGTGGAGGACTATTGAACACTGGGGCTTGCGGTTGTCCGGCCGATGGCTGGTTGACGGGAACTTGCTGCATCGGCTCAACCACCGGTTGCTTCCCCTTGGCCCATTGAGCGTATTGTTCCTCGGTGATGAGCTGAGGGCTGCCCCCAGTCTGCCTGGTGAGGACCAGTGGCAATGTTGTTGTCGGCTGCGCCGATGGGGGTGGCATCGGCGCTGTTGGCTGAGACGTGCTCAGATCATTCCTCAGGGTCCGATATGCAGGGAACTTATTTTCTGGCAAGAAAATCGGCCCCTGAGGCTTGAACTGGTGAATTGACCCGTCTAAGATAGATTTGACCGTATTGGTCAAGGTGTTCACCAAAATCCCTGATTGGTTGACTAGCGCAGAGTGGACTGCGGAGTCAATCCTGTCTTGCAACGTCGGCGCTGCAGTGTCTTCAGTTTTGACGGCGTGATCGTGCGCCGCCGCCGACGTTCCAGCTCCATCTCCGGAACTCGGCATGACCACCTTGGACTTTTGAATCAAGGTGCCCTGCCGAGTCCTAGAATATGTTTGCAGGTACATATTCTGGAACTGCGCGACCAGACTATCCATCTCAGCTTTTTGTTCTGCGCTGAGCTGGTCGGCGGTCACGGGAATGACGTTCTCCTCGACGATCTCGGCCTGCTTCGACATCTCGAGGTGTTCTTGTTGCTGGTGAGAAGCTTGTGTTCTTGTTGTCCCACCGGGCGTGCCAAAAGCGTGTTGGCGCAGAATTTCGACCCGTCCAGCAACCAAACGGGTTCCGCGTTACCACGGCGGCCTGGGAGATCTGCTTAACTCCAGTGCAGGTCCAAATGGCTTGCCTAGTCGTAAGTAGAGCGTGCCAGTTGATTTGATCTGCAATCAACAAGAAACAAGTAAACCAAGTCAGAGAACAATGGCCGATCGGTCAATAGACCGATGACACATTGTCATAGCCCAGCCGATAGGGCAAAGCTATATCGGCTCACTTAGAAAATAAGTAAAACATGAATCTAATCTTATCAGCCTTCATTGATATGTAGATCTCAACTAACAACATCGGCCGATAAGGATAATGAAGGTAACTACACTAGCTAGTACTCTAGTGCAACTTATACGAGCCAATCGGCCAATATAAACATATCAACCATAAAGAAATCTTAAGATTACTTCACGATCGACGTATCTATACTTATCGATCTGCACATATAAGTGGCAAACACATGCAAGAAACATAAAGCAACCACATGCATTAGATAAGACCGGCTAAAACCCCGGTACTATCCTTAGCTACAACCGAAAACAGGCTTCGCGTTAGATCTCAAAACAGGACTAAGGTCGATGGCAACTCAAAGTGTGAATTAAGACTTAACGCGAAGAAAATCAGGTCATCGATTGCTTTTGGGGATGGTAGCTGTATTGAACAATCTAGCCAAGCATAAGAATTAAACCATCGTCGGCAATAAACCCTAAAGCGAGTAAACCGCTGACAAGGCTTAATTAAGATACCTGTCAAAATTATTCAAGACATGATAATCGACGATCACATCATCGAGGCTTAACGTGTCTAAAGCGACACGTTAGCCCCGACGATGCAGATTGTCGGGGACGAGTTCTTACCTCTGCTCCGAAGAAGCAAGAACTCGCCGAAGAAGACCTCTTGCGAGGGTTGGCGATGCGCCGAAAGTAGATTGATTTGATCGTGTAATTGATTGATTGATTGATTTTACATGTACAAACTATCGGGATATTTATACCCGAGATAACAACAGAACCATTGTCGGGTACGATCTTATCTACAACTAACAAACAAGCATAACTACCCAATTTACAAGATACAGTTGCCTAAAACTGAGCTTCATCTCTATTTGGCAACCTCCTTAAAGCTTATCTTAAACCCAAACCAAGCCTACGTTGAAACTGTCAACTTACAACCCATATCGGCCTTCAATCAAACCGAATCCGTATCGGCCGATACGC
>BDMV01000010.1:15932459-16034760 GCA_008326285.1 Oryza officinalis | reverse complement strand
GCTTCATGAGTTCCAACACGCATGACAATTTGCTGTGCTTCGACTTACATCCATCATACAAAGGCATATGACATTCTTCCACCAACTTACTAAACTTCTCAAAATCTCTGTCGTTGTCATCTGCGTCTTCAACGTCATGCAACATTTCAGACAAACTTTGAGTGTCCAAATCTATGGTCTCTCCGCCTAACGGAGAAGGTACAAACATGCCTTCTCGAGTTGCAGCGGCGTTCACTACATCCTGATCCGGGCCTTCTTCAACTGCGACATCAGGTGCCTCTTGCTCTCCATGCTTGCTCCAACATGTATATTTTTCCATGAAACCTCTCCTTATCAAATGAGAATGCACATCTGAACTATCATGGAACATCTGTTCATTCTTACAGTCGTTACATGGACACAATATGTGCATGGCCATCCTGCTTTTTCTGTCATTGTCCGCAAATGTGACGAATTCAGTGACCCCCTCCCTATACTCTTTAGACGAACGATGAACATGGTACATCCAACTACGATTCATCTGCAATCAACGACATAGGAAAAAAACTATATGATGATCAATTGGGAATGAAGGGAGAATAATGTATTTTTTACCTTTAATTTCAGCACAAATTCGCCCCCCTTACCCTCCCAACCGAATTGTGAGCAGTGCACTGGTCGGGATGGAAAGCAGTTGGCAGTTAGATGGTATTTATAGAGATCCAACTCACCTCAAACGGGTTAAATAAATATAGCCCGTCAAAGATGTCGGCCAACTACCTTTGACGGGTTTTAACTCTCTGGCCGTCACAGGTGAGGTGATACCTGTGACGGCCAGGTAGTTAGAAGCCGTCACTAGTATTTCAGTGACGGCTTACCGTTCCAAGCCGTCACAGGTGAGGTCATACCTGTGACGGGCCGCAGCCGGATGTCTCACCGATGACGGCAAACATAAGGACCCGTCAAAGGTGACGGTCATCTGTGACCAATCCGTAGGCCCGTCATTGGTATGCCGTCACAGATGTAGGGTTCTGGTGTAGTGGAAAGAATTAGAATGCTAACCCTTTTGTTTTCAAAAAGAGCAAATTGAAGGCAGAAAAATGAATCACTGAAGCATATAAAAAATGGTTTACTCCATCTACAGATACAAAATAGAGAGCATTTAATATTTATTTAATATATGTATGTGCACCAACCTTTTCATCTTTGATCACTACCCAAAGTTTCATCTTTGTACCTCTCCACGGACAATCTTTTCACTTATGAGTTATGACCATGTTCTACAACAAAGACTCGCGCCTTTGGCCCAAAGTACAATACATAGAGTTAAGTGAAAATCTTAAGTTAACTCTAGTCCAATGTGAAACATTGCAAAAAATAGTCCAATATAAAATTTACTCTATAAAATACACGGTCATGTACAGTAGTGCAATATATATCACAACTCAGTCAATCAAAATCTACTAAATTTAGAATCTCATGCTATACATGACAATTTTTTGAAAAAAAAAGTTCAAAACACAAGTCATGTAATGTTAAGTGTACCAGTATAGTCATCATGTATTTGCTTTGTACAGAAATCTTTCACAATGAATGGCCACCAAAAAAATTTCATGTCGTGCCCTTCTCTCTCGCTTTAGCTCGAGAATTGGCTTCAAGTCCTCCAGATTATCTTTGCTATGGCTGGTGGCTATGCTATCTTTCAATGATCCCGTATCCCTTGGAGGAGCCTTGTATTTATACCGCAGACTGCTTTGGCTTTCAAGTAGAACTCGAAAAGAACCTTTAGCATACGAGATCACAGAGCTCACATCTTCTCCAAATAGGACTCTAACACCTTCTATTCGGGGAGATAGTTTGCTTGCATATTGGTCAAATTCCTTAATACCAAGGTAACATTCCTATATACCTTAGGGTATATCGTATTTGTATACTTCATAACTCCAGGAAAAGAGCTATGCTTTATCCGTAACCCTGACACATCTCCTTAGCTGAATGATGATCAAATAAAAAATAGGTGAAAGACAGAAGAAGGTGCATTAACCAACTGAAAAAACAAAGATTCCTAACCTCCAACAATTATACCTTTAGAAAAGAATCGCACTACTCCAAAAATCTTTCATGTATCACCACCATGAGAATTGAGTATAGAGGGAGCAGCCAACCATTGGCAAATAAATAAGCAGTTGAGGCTTCAATAACCATGATAAGGAATCCTACTAAATCACTTATACAATTGCATAATGCATACCTATGAACCTGAACCAAAAAAATATTCCCTGTCTACATGAACAATGTCGATTTGGCAGGTAGCAACATGACACTGAAATTCTTTTACCATATATAGTTCCAGAATTTGAAGTTAATATATGCATCTGAAAAAAGTATCCTCTATGATGAACAAGGTAAATTTGGCAGTTGCCATCAACATAGTTTGTGAAAGCACCGCTATCATTAATTTGAGTCATAGTTAAATATAATGAACATACCCCTTACCTTGTTATCTGCTCTGGTGAGAGCTGCTTCTTGTATTGTATCAGTGCTTGATCCTCTAGCTTTCCCTAATTCAGCGCGTCACATATGATCCTCCTGAAATATGCAACATCTCTTTCCTTCAGCAATTGATCCTTCTCTTTGCTCAGCTGCAGTACGTTCACTGATTAGTTTAGACTGCATTCATTCATCTGTGGAAAAAACAAGAATATTCAGTAATCCGGATTTCGCTTTTCTTTGTACACATGATTCCTTTCCAAAAATTTTTGCCTTTGTGTTGTTACTCATATTAAAGCATCATTCCCTCTCTAGCAATCCAATGTTTTTCCACACTGAGCTGATAGGCCTAAAAATGAAAAAATATTGCAGCTATTGTCACGCTCTGGAAATCACTTAATTTAATAATTCATTCTGTAATGCATTTTTAGAAATTATTTAAAAGCCTAAACGAGAAACCCCTAATAAAATCTTGATAAATCTCAACATAAAAGGGACAAGATAAAATTTTATTAAATACTTTGCTTGTTTATCTATTTCCTGGAGTTTTCTGGGAATTATTTGAGCAAGGGAAGTATTTTTAATAAATGAAATAGCATTTCACGAATTATTTAAATTAAAAAGGAAATAAAATCTCTTTCCTAATCTTTTGGGCCGATTCCCGGCCCAGCTTCCTCTCTCACCCCGCATGCGCGCCATTGCGGCCCACGCCGGCCCAGCCGAGCCACACCCTTTCTTCCCTCTCTCTCCTGCCGACATGTGGCCCCCAAATGTCGGGGTCGTCTTCAACGTCCAGCCGCTGGCCCAAGTCCGAGCCGCATCGCCTCCCCATCGAATCCGCCACCACCGTTTGTCCCCGTGTCTGATTGGATGAGGGGAATTGATCTCCTTATCCTCCTCTTTCATTTTTCCCAAGAATCGGGACTTATCCCTTTGAATTCGACACGGAATCGATCTAGAACCCGAGCTTTATCTCTCTGGCCGAACCCTAGTTTTCCCCGGTGACTTTGGGCTTGTTTTGGGCTCGATCTCTCCCTCCTGTGCCTATAAATAGACGCCCCTAGTCGTCCTCTACTGATCCCTCAAGCCGCGTCCGCCGCTGTCGCTCCTAGCGTCGCCGTGTAACATACCTAAAATTCGAATTTCAAATTTTGACTTCAACTAAATAATAAAAATGTGTTTCCGAGTTGATGACCAAAATTTTTCAAATATAAAACCTATGTAAGGTTAAACTTGCTAGTGCCCATATGCAAATTTGTGAATAACTTAAAACTTTTCCTTTCTAATTTAATTTGACACGTAAAACATTTGCATGCTTGCATAAACACAACATGTGTTGTGTGATTTGAGTCCTTTTAAAAGTTTTTGGATCTTGGATTCATTTCATAATAGGTCTCATGAGCATAAATTCGGATACATATTAATTTATATATAATAAAAGCATTACCCTAATCATCACCTAAGTTGCATTTAGTCTAACTCAAATATATATATGCACAGGTGTCTTAAGTGATTAAGTATAGTGAAATGGAAGTAAAGTCTAACAACATCATCTTTGGTTAATTACAAATTAAAATATAATTTTACAATCATTTAAACCTATATCTAAAATAGGAATACTTAAATGTAGATAAGCTCATTGAATATCTAAAAATAATTGGTGTAATATAAAATCATGGGAAAATTCATGAGGACACTATTCAATATATATATCTCACTATAATTTTGGTACGATTTAATACTTACATATGTTATCTCAAATAAATCGGTCAAAGCAGTCAATCTATGAATTACTTTAAAACCCTAATCGGCAAAAGTTATACATCACTCAAATATGCATCAAATTATATAAGACTGTATATATAACATAATTTATTAAAATACTATTATATTTATAATGAATTAATATAATTTTTATAGAATTTATTTTATAGGATTTGACCTCCTAAAAATTCAAATCAATTTTGGCTAGGCCTAATTTCTTTATTTCCCTGAGAATAAAATATAAGGAATTTTTTAGTGAAACTAAGGAAAATGGAAACTAGGTGTTTTGTTCTACCTCCAGAAAAATCCACCCTAATTTATCTTGCCCACAAATTAAACTATGGAATTACAAAAAAGAGAGAAAGAAATAAATAGAGAAAATCCTGGAAATTACCCAAACAGTACATTCACCCACAAACCTACCCATCCCTCTCATCCATGCCTAGCCTAGCACGCCCTAGACCCACCTGGCAGCCGCACGAATTCGATCCAACTCTGTGCAAAACCTTCCACCGCTCATGGATGCCTAGAGAGAAAGAGAGAGCAAGAGAGATCGACGCCGGTCGTGCTCGATTCGTGGCCAGGACGTGTCCAGCGCCGAGCTCGCCCATATCATCTCCCAGACGTGTCGTCCTTTCATCTACTCCCTTCCAGAACTGAGCTAACCGAGAGAGGAGGTCCTCGGCTGCTCCATTGCCCTCACCATTGCCGCCGGCCGTGGAGACGACGACCGTCGCCATCACCGATTAAGCCGCGGTCGTGTCAATTCCCTTCCTGATCTATGACCTCATATCAATACCGAGTCCATCCCCTCTAACCTCTCCTCATATCATGCAGTGATAACGTCGAAATGTCGCCGTGTCCGCGGGAGCTCTGGAGCGCCATCTCTTCGGCATCATCGTCATCCGGCCATCTCTGAGCAAACCAGGCCAAGCTGCTGTGCCATCAGCATCATCTCGACCCTAGGAGTTCACCGGTCGAAGGAATCAAACCAAGGAGCCGTGAATCAAGAGATCCCCTTCATCTTCTCCAACTCCGACCACCGGACTCCATCTCCGAATCCTCCCTCTCCGGTGAACCACTATTCGATTCCTTGCGCATGCAACTCCCTAGAGACCTCACTAACCACCCGTGCACCTTTTCTTAGCTCTCCATCGATCGGAACGGGCTGTCGCCGTGAAGCCGACATCAAGCGCCGCCGCCGAGGGATCCCGTGAGTTGCTGCCGACATCTAGGCCATCCTGGATATCGAGCACACTTTGGTGAGTACCTAGGACCCTTGTAGACACACATGTATGCATTAGTTAGCACGGAATCAAACCGGAGCTCGACATGCATCGACACCCCGAGAGGCATCACTGCTTCCGCCGCCGTCGCCATTGATTTCGGCCACCACAACTTGCAAGAAGACCACCATTAGCTTCGCCATGAATCCCTCTCCATTTTCTCTTTTAGCCGCTCTCCGAGATCTGTCACCATTCACTGCCGGCAACACCGCAAACCTTGCTGGAGCGCCTCAGCCCTGCCTCCCAGCCACACCGTCTCATTGACATGCGGCCCACTTGATTAGAGCACGAGGATCATGCTTAGCGTAAAACTTATAAAGTTTAATTTGTAAGATTCTTTAGTATGACATGTGGTCCCAAGACTTATTAGTAATAACTAAAAACAACGAGGACTCATTATGGTAATTGTATAGAACACGTGTTTGGTCTGGGGGTTGATTCCTAAGAATCCTAGGGGCCTTTTTGCATATTAGCCAAAGACTGACCAATGGACCCCATGTATTTATAATTCAAACTATTAAAGAAAATAATCAAACCTTTATCTTTTCAACTGAAAATCATGCTAAACTTGTAAAATTCATATAAAATTAAATATAACTCATTTTGAGGTAAAACCAACTTCAGTAGGTTTATAAAATTGTGAACTTTAATGTTGTAAAATGAAAACCTACACTTACAGTACAATATTTATTTATAAAATTTCTTATATGTAAAACATGCCCAAACTTTGGAAATTCACAGAAAATTCATTTTTACTCCAAATGGAGTGAACTAAATTTCTGTAGAAATCAGTAAAGTATGAAATTTAATTTAGTAATATAAAATTTGATACTTTCTATAACAGAAACAATACAAATAATTTGTATACTAAAATAACCACCACCACATGTACAATCTAAATTCTAAAAATTATAGGAAATTCATCCTAACTCAAAATAAAGTGAACTAAGTCCTGCTATATTCACAAACATATACCTTTATGCACTGTAAGATAAATGTAGTACTTTTAATATAGAAAACATCTCTAAAATATTATTGGTACAATAGGAATTATTGGTACTTTTAATATAGAAAACCTCTCTAAATTGTGAATTCCATATAAGATATATTTTAGCTCCAAATAAGCTGAAATAAAATATGGTTAGACTCATATAATTATGCTCTTTATTCATGTTGATCAATATATAGAACAACTAGTACAAATAATACCCCTCAAATTAGTATTACAAATTATCAACATAAACCATACTACAACTTGTATAATACATAAGAAATTCATACTAGCTCTAAAAATTATGAAACCAAATGTGTTAGTCTTAGAAAACAATCCTTTTCTCCCAGTAAGGTTAACTTTGTCAAAATCACATATCAAGGATATTTCACAACATTACATAAGTAAATAATACTATATGACAATACAGATTTTGAAAATTCATAACTCATAAATAAAAAGAGATAAAATAGGAATTCTTTCATCTAAATTCATCTAAGTACAATAACTACTCACTGTGCACAAATCATGCATTTTAGAGCATTTTGTATTTTTCGCATATTTTGATATTTAATTGCATACCATGTCTATTGTATAGATTAATTGTATTAACGGTGAAGGAGTGACTTAGGTGGTATTCATATTATTCAAGAACAAGGCAAGTTTACTTCCTCCCCTCTCCTTTGAACACATTGAAACCCATGATTTGGGAGATGAAAAGTGTTGTTTGCAAAACTACATATGTATTTGATTAAAATGATAATTGAAACTTGGTTAAAGGTAGATATGACCCTTTTGCTGCATGAACCCCTTGAAATAGTGCTTCTCTTGCTAATTGTAACCTTAGTAATGGGTAGAGTACTTTACTTGTGCCCATTTAGGGTTATCCATGCTTATTACACTAAGCCATGCCTAAAGTTATGCAAGGAACCACCCTTATGATTTTATAAATGGGATTTTGGATACTTGTTTATTGCTGGACAAAAAAAAAGAAAATGTTAAGTATTTGCGAACTAAAATATGAATGAAATGATTTCAGACTTGGACGACAAGTGGTGTGCATATGGTGGTAGTTGTATACCGATAGGGAGAGTGTTTGCCTGAGTTGATTAAGGACTGAACAACATGTCACCCACTTATGTTTACTGTACATCCACATGTGTTAGTTATGGGATAACCTTGGCCTATTAAGTTGAGTACTTGTCTAACCTTGCATTTGGGAGGCCGTTGTAGTAAAGATAGCGGTCATGGTTTGTGAAGCTATTTTTAGGAACTACCCATGTGTGTGTGATTTAATGCTTGCGAATATCACTAGCTGCGTGTATTTCTGTGAGGGGACGGATGATCCACCTCACAGCATGGGCGTCTAAGTCTGTCCAATACAACGATAACATGCCTCGTGGGGGAACGGATGTGTTCGCTGACGCAGCGTTAGGTTAAGGCGTGGGTTCACCATCTAACAGCTCTAGGACATACGCCTAGGCTAGATTCACACTTATCATGCTCATGCAAGGTTAGATGGTAGTCAATGTAAAAGCCTTGTTGTGACCTCTAGATCACATTCACCATGAAGAGTGTGGTAGTGCCTCGCAAGCACGAAATAAACTAGAGTGTTCATATCATGTGGGTAAAGTTGTACAAACTCTACAAAGTTACCTAAAACTAATCGATTAGCCATGCTCATGGTCATGAGCTACTTGGTGAAGTGTCATTAGTATAGTTTTATGATTTCAAATTGTGTTTTGTGAACTATGGATTTGAAAATTGGAAACTTGGGTTAAGTTTTGATGGATGTGTTATATTGTTGATGAATGTGAGACTTGATGCTGGGTGGGCAATCAAAAATGTTGATATGATGAGATTATGTCTTGTTGCTGGTTGGGTATCAAGAATGTGGATATGTTGATATGATGGGATTATGCCTTGTTATCGGTATGGGTAGCAAGGGTATGTTTTTGACGTTATTAGGGTGAATATTATGATATAACTATGTTAATGTTTTGTTAATTGAATTGTCAATTCCTTTACAAATGATTGTGAACTAAAACTTGCTTTATGTTAAAATGAGCTACCAATAGCCTTCTTTGATTATATGCCTTGCATATAGTATGTTAGGATTGTCTTGTGCTTGCCAATACATTAATTCGATTAATGTACTGACTCTTGCCATATATATACACACACACACATATATATATATATCTTGTTTTGTAGGTGTTAGAATTAGTTTAATTTAAGTGATTCGCGAATCGTTGCATCTTCTAGGTTGGACCTATATGGGCTACCCCCAGTCAGCTGCTTGTGGTTCCGGGTAGCCAAGCTTCCGCGGATCAGTAACTATTCGGTCAATTGGCCTATGTATTTAATTTAAGATGTAGTGTAAAGTTTATTTGTGTTTACTCCTTACCATTCTGATCTTCATCGCTTAGATGAAAGTGTAGAACTATAGCTTATCCTGGGATGTCATAGAGCATCTGGTCACCACCTTCATGTAGTTTGACGGGCACGTCTCAGGCTGAAGCTGACTGACATGCTAAAGTCCCAGCAATATCCCCTATGCTCTCTACTCAGCGCTTCAAGTTATATACTATGTATGTTATTTGACTTGATAGGGCAGCGATGAGGTTGGAAGGTTACTATTTTACTTGATTATTATTAGATCCTATCCAACTAAATATTTCGTGCTGTCACTTCAACTAGCTTACATAATATTTAACCCAGGTGTCCCCACATGCCGCCACCGCAAACCCTAGTGTCGCCGCCGCCGCCTCCGTTCGCTGTCGTCGCCTTCGGGATCGCAAGGAGAAGATGAACCCCATCCGTTGGTCCGTCTCCAACCATTGCCAGAACGCCGCCGCCACCGATGACCCGACCCGAGCCGCCAATCCAACCTCGCCGCCGTCGCCATCCGTCGTCGTCTGCCGTCGCGCCGCCCACCGATGAGCTCCCCTCGATGTGCTCTTACAGCCGGTACCTTTTGTTATCGCCGTCGTGCCCTAGATCGTCGGTGACCATAGGGTCCCAGCTGCCGCCGCCAGCGATGATGTCATCACTGACATCAGCACCCCTTCAGCACTTCGTCAGCCGCCACGTGGTGCACCCGAGCGTTTTGAGCCGTTGGATCTAGGGTTAGATTAGTCCGTTTAATCTGAGCCGTCGGATCCGTGGACCGTTTCTATGCACCCGGTCCACCGTGGACCTGATCCATGATGACACAATAATCCCCTTTTCCTTTCAAAAACACTTTCTTATTGCGTCATAATCCCTAAACACTTTCTGTTAAAGGTTTAAATCAGATTAAACTTAGAAAACTTATAACTAATTCACCGTAGCTCGGATTTAGGTGGTTCAAGTTGCTAAATTCATCTAAAATCAAGATCTATCTGTCAAAAATATCCACATGTACTGTTGATGCTTGTTTTTTTACTGTTTTGTTGATTTTTTCTTTTGCTTTAGTTTCCGACGTTCCCAGAGAGGTCGTTTTTGTAGGAGAAGGTTTAGAAGGTTTTGAAGATCAGCAAGGTAAGTCACACAGATCCTAAAACATCCTTTAAGCATGTTGAACCTATTTAAAGCTATTGTTTCTATTCAACTATTGCATCTATTTTCAAATGTCATTGGGTGGTGTGAACCTATTCCTTTGTTATGACCAATTTGCATTGATTACCCTTTTCCTTGTCACCCTGGGTTGTAAATTCACTAGTTTGGACTTTATATAGTGGTTCAACTAGATACTAGGTTAATTGCTTAGCCATTCTTAGAAACATTACCACACTGTTGGGATAACTAATACTTCACTATTACTTAATGATGGATATTTAATCGTAGCTCATGATGGTCAATCGTGATTGGTTAATTAATTTGCCAAATAAACTTGATTAATGGTGGGTTGTGAGCACATGGTCTAAGGTTTGGATAGTTGTGCTCATGACATTTAAGGGCTGGTTCGCGAGCTACAGTTGTGAAGCATTAACCGTAGTAACCACAAGCCAGCGTGGGCAACGACTTTACATTTTGTATAGCATGGTTCACTGTGGAGTGCCAGACTATGAAGTGGCGACAAGTCCATGGGGTTGCTGGGGAGTCCATACCTTGGTTAAAGGGGTGACTATAACCTGGAAACGATGCACCATTATGAATTGTGTTATGCGGAGGGTATTGTCACAGCTCCTTATCAAGGTACTGTGCTGGTACTGAGGGCATGGCAACATGTTGTGGAGCTGTGTCTTGTGGGTAACTTTATACAGCTCTAGCCAGAGTGCTCACGGTTATGGGCGAGCCTAACAATATTTTTCGTGATTAGTCTCACACTGTTCATTAATGAAGATAATGTGATAATGTGATAAATGATGATAATTTCTTAACTCCTAGTATGGAATGGCTAATTTCTGTTTGGAGGTTTGATCAGTATGACCAGGATTGGTTGTTCAAGTTCTTGGTTGGGCCTATACATCATGGGTGTGTTGTATAGGGTTGATTTAATATTGTTTAATTATTCAACTGTTTTATAGGTTTCATTGTTTTGAAAGGAACTATTCACCTCTGTAATAATTATTGTACATTTAATAATTAGTTAAGACTTGTACTCTTATGTCAATTTGTTATTGTGTGTCTCGACTGATTCCTGGACGAGGGTTTACACACATGTAAGCGTTTGGAATTTTGGATAGAAATTTCGAGCGTGACAGCTATCTTCCATGAAGAACTAAAAGATTGTCTTCTAGTGAACTAATGTATCAGCAGGACTTGTAGAGCAGTAGTTAGAACAGACTAAAAACATGCTCACTAAAGCAAGTGCTGCTATATCTGTGTAAGCAAGCTGTAAAATCTGACAAAAGAAAGCAATATGTGATTTTAAAAAGGTCAATGTCCTACATATTAGAACACTTAACTGAATACAATTTAAGATTTCTATTGTTTATAAGCAATCTACATGAGAGCCTCTGAGGTTTTTACCCTGTCAAGTGTCAACCCAAAATGTGATGAGATGAAAAGGATGAGAAGAACATCATTTGCTTCCCTTCTCCAGATCGAGCTGGACTATGGCAGTCTCCGGATTGGCACATTGATGGAGGGCTCCACCTCATGGCCGGCTGCTCCAGGTTCCACATTGGGGACAGTTGAGTGACGATGCCTTTGCGCCATGGTAAAAGTGGAGACGACGATGGTGCCGTCGGAAGACCAAGCGCAGTGATAACGGCGCGGCACAGTGGAGGCAGCGCCGATGATGGGGGCGCGAATCAGGCGGTAGCAACGCGGCAGAGGTGATGACGATGGCGGTGCCGGAAGAGTGAATGCCGCGGAGTGGAGGCGGCAGGTGCTGATGGGAGAGTTGCGGCCCCCCATCGGGCGCGATGCATCGGTGGCGTCGGGGGCATTCGGTGTGGGGGCGACGACGGCGTTTGGCATGGGTGGTTCTAGAGGCAAAACTCAACGGCGGCACGATGGTGGGGTGACAGCGGCGCGGTTGGTGTGAGGGGGGTGCGGTGTGATTTCCGGATGGGTGCGAGAGAGAGAGGAGGGGAGAGAGGGGTGCGTACGGGTGGATGAGTGCGAGAGAGGCATGAGAGGGGATGGGAGAGGGAAGGGGAGGCTGAGGGAAAAACGTGAAACGATATGAGATGTTGGATTCGATGATTTTGGGTCGTCAAATTTGATGAATGAGATCATACGATTGCAGTTGGTGGACATAAGATAAGAACAATAAGTTTATCTCATTGCAACAAAAAATGAACACTTGGTGTGGAGTATAGGTAAGTAAATTACCACTCTGCAGTACTTTTATATGTTGTAAAAATAGCATATTATAGTTTGGAATTTGATCCAACACCCTCTTTATTTTGGCTTGGGTTTAGGTTTTTAGGACTACCTATATATTACTGACAGTTTTTTCATTAAAATCACACGAATGTAGGTATGATTAACACAAATATAATATAATATAATATAATATAATATAATATAATATAATATAATATAATTAGTATATAATAACAATGTATCTGGCATGTAGCTGAGTGGGAGACACATGTGTGCGACACCATGGTCGCGAGATCCCCGCAGTGACACGATTTTTGTTTGTAATTTCTTCAATTTCTTCACTAGCCGCAGCTACGCGGGATGTGTGTAGTACTCGTCTGTTGCGAACTGTTGCTGGCCACGTGTGCCATGGAAGCAGCTGACGTATCACGTCCACTAATTAAATCAGGCAGAAACTAATCCAATGAAAGGAAATCCGAGTAAGTTCAGGCCAAAAATTTCTCGCAAGATGTTTAGCAAAATCAAGGCTTCTAAGCCGACCTTTTAGCTTAGATGGTTTATAACCCAATGTCCTTTAAAGCTTAAGTCAAAAAATCTTATAGCTTTAAAAAGACAAAAAAAAAGGTGTTTGTTTATTTAGGTTTAGACTGCTTATAAGTCGAGTCGGTTTATAAGCCTAAACACAAATGGTCCTAAGTGATAAAGGTTGGATTCCTCTCATTGTTGAATTTGTAAAACTTAAGCTAAAACAATTATTGACAAATAATTCACTAATGCTCAAAGCAGAAGCATGAAAATACTGATCTTAAAAATATAAATATTCATAATAGCCACATATCGCAATTCATGTTTGTTAATCTGACACTAAAAACCTGCTATGTCACTAGCTACTTGCCATAGAAATTCATGTCTCATACAATTCTTTAACAAGTCCAACAACGTATTTACTCGCTCTTATTTATTTTTCCATCGTATTTATAAATATGATAGAAAAATAAAAAAGTGAACAAATACCTTATTGTACTTAAGAAAAATCTATATACGACATGAAATTTTTTTCACTCTCATTGTTGGCCTGTTGGCTTACCAAATGTAATCAAAATTTGAACTTTAAAACTTAATTAATTTGAACTTTAAAACTTAATTTGGTGTTGATTTTTGAGGTTTTTCATTGTAGTTTATTTTTCCGTATTGACTTCTAAATCGCTAAGAATACAGATATAAAAGTTTTATCCATAAATTATTATTTTTTACTTCATTCATTTTTCTACGGCCTATTAGTCGTGGATCAAACGGTGAGACTCCTTCCCTTATTCTCATAAATAAGATAGGGAAAATTATAATGTGCTCTTTTCCTAAAGAAGTTGTAATCTTTTTTACAATTATGTAAAAGATGGAAATAAAATATTTCATGTATTTTCATTTCATCCATTCCAAATAGGTCATAAGCTAGAAAGTTAGGTCCAAATATTTTCTTCTCCGTATATCAACAGCAGTAAAATGAGATTACAGAACAAATTAGTCACAAATTTAGTAAAAGAAAAAATCTGTCATAAATTTTGACAATCGCTAGATAGGCATGTAGAATCAAACAGCAAGAACTAAACCAACCAGAGGGCGGGTGAATGGTAGGAATACCAAAAACCAAAAACTTCTAGTGGAATAAAAAGTTAACCTCGAACCGATGGAGACCAGTCTGACCAAAGTGGATGCAACGGTCTGACTGCATGAATGCCTCTAGTCTGACCGGCGTTGAAGTTTCGTTCTGACCGTCTGCCATACCGTCATCACTTGCCGCTGCTATCGGTCTAACCGTCGGTGTGATCCACTGAACCTGAGCAAACACAAACTGAAGATCTCTCAAAAATATATTGAACTTTATTGCTTGTATTCGTGTTTACAAAGTGCAACAACATCACTCCTCTCATGAATCTCAACTAAACTCGAAACCCTAACTTTTTCTTTAAACTCAACTCTCACAAAATCGATACCGAAGGCCTCAATCCTCCTCTCTAGGCAACATAAAGCCACGAATCCAACTTGTACAAGAAGTCCTAATCCACAAGAAAATCCTCCCATACAAGACACAAACTTATCCTAACACAATTCAAACTCCATCTTTTCCAAATTTGGACTCTTTCCAAATTTCAATCCTCATCCCATACGCACACAATCTCCTTATCGTATGCCGCATGGAATTTTCATCAACCACGTGCATTGTTGTCACGCCCTGATTTTCGTTCGGGATTAAAAATCATTTAATAATGCATTCCAAGAAATTATATTAAAAGGTTAAATCAATTTAACCAGTGAAATTGAATGTGGGAAATAAAATTTCTTTTAAAAATCATGGCTGGGAATATTTTTGTAATATTCTCCATGCCCTAAAGTACTCTCTGGAATGTCCCATGAATTTGAATTTTTAGAGCTCAATACCTAATTTTAATAATACAAAGTTTATTTAATCAATTAAATAAATTGAGAAACAAATTTAAAATCCCCTTCTTTGCCTTGGGCTGTTTCTGGCCCAAGTCCACTCTCCCTCTCGCCGACAGGTGGGACCGGTGGCCCCACCTGTAAGCTCCTTCCCCTACCTCCGGCTACCCTGAGCCAACAACCGCCGCTCCCCCACATTGCCACCTCTCCCGCTCCAAATCCGACTTGCCCGACCACGATCCCGCCTCCACGTGCCCTTAAAAAGCTTCCTCGTGCTCCCCTCTCTCGTTTCTCCAACTTGCCCAAGATCCCCACGATCCAAAACGACCCCTCCAACTCCGTTGCTTGCTGGCGGTCTCCGGCCGCTTGCCGCTGCCACAAAAGTCGCCACCGCACTATGCAACTGCCACCACCGGTTTTGCCACTCCGCGCCGCACCTCGGCCGCCACTCCACTCTTCCAATCAACCGCTGGAGCGCCGCTTCCCCCGCATACCTGAACCTGCCGCCACATCCACCGCCTCCGGCCACCACTTGCGCCGCTCCCGAACGCCCGACGCCGAGCCGTCGCCGCTGTCCGCCTCGCTGCATCGAATAGTCCACCGGGTGTGCTTTCCACAAAGCTTCTCCGTCTCAGAATCCCGTCCTCTACCTGAGGTGAGGCCGCTGGCCCTCGTTCTCGGCTCCGGCCGGCAATTCCTGTCGCCTCGTGCCTTCTCTCCCTCCAGTGGCGGATCTAGGATTTAGGATATAGGTGGTCCGACTTAAAATTTTATTTCTAAATACCATAAATCTAACGATGCTAATATGTACACTACAATAATAGATAATAGAATAGACCAAAAGTATATCATGATATATTAATAAAACATCTTAAAACATATAAAATTAGTAATTAAGTAAAATTTTGACTTAAAAGAAACTTACATAGCTAGAAAAGTTTGAAGAACATTACTATACTTCTTCTTCTTTTTATTGGGTCTACGCCTTCTAATGACCATGAAAGTGTTCATTATATCTTCTTCATCCACTTTAAAAAAAATCCCGCTCAATGAATGTGACAAGACAATCATCCAAAAGGTCATCACCCATCTTATTTCTCAACTTATGCTTGATGTAATTCATAGCAGAAAATGCTCTTTCAACACTTGCCGTCGCAACCGATAGAATCAATACCAATTTAAGAAGCAAATAGACCAAATCATAAACAATATGTCTCTTTGTTTGACGGAGCTTGATTGAGAGATCAACAAGATTGTTTAGGCCTTTGAAACCATCGTCTTTTCTCATGTCATCAATATAATTCTCAAGTTGCATATCAAGTCTTAATAATTCAGAACTTGAAATATCATTAGGATAGAATTCAACAAGTCGACGTACCTTTTGTGCATTAAAAAAAACAAAAATGAGTCAACGCTCAGCAGGATTCAAGAATGTCATGCAATATACAAATAGACAATTATACATACCTTTTGTGCATCAAAAGATGCAAATGAGTCAGCTGGATTCAAGGCTGTCATACAGGAAAGCAATTCCATATTCTTGTTCATCATTTCAAACACTGTTCACCGTAATGCCTGGTCTAACCGGTACACAATCTCCGGTTTGATCAGCCACAAAACCACTTCATCAATAATCTTCAAATATCAAAACAAATCATCACAAAAACCAATTGTTCATCACAAAATAATAATCAAAGCACACTTTGATTTCACAAGATGAGGCGATACTATATATGTCCATTTAAATAAACAATGCTCACATTTAGTTAACGAAATAATGTAGGCAGTTTATAGTTTGCCTTAACCTATTACCACCCTTTGGCGGTTTTTAGCACAGAGAACACGGTTACTATGTAAAATTATTGTCATGATTAATATTTTGTGATGAATATTTGGCTTTGCAAATGATTTATTTAAAGAAATTAGTATGAGAAAATGTGTGGATGTTGGTGTTAGGGCGTGTGACTAATGTGAGTCAGATTATGATACTTGTGTCCAGAAACAATTGTTTGATCTGATTGTGGGCGGGTGACTTGAGATCATCCTTGGTCAATGACGAGGACTGAGATTATACTCAGGGAGGAGCAGAGGTCAGTGCAGTCGACATAACATGTGAAAAGGTGACTAGAGTCAGATTCTTGAAGGCTAATTACTGTCAATGGTGGGATCGGGACTAGGCTCAGGAAGGAGTTAAGGTCCAGACGATCAAGGATGCCGGGTGACGAAGTTGGATACAAGATAGCACACGATAAATGAATACTGTATGGAAAGATCTTTCACAATGGGATCCATGAGATGTGCGTGCGAGCGTCGGTGTTTGTGAAGTAACTAGAAGAGAGGATGTACATGTACGTTGGAGTGCATGGTTGCTACAGTACTCAAGGTACTGTAGCGGCGTAGCGGGCATGTATGCATGTGTGTTGATCGGTGATGGGATCGGTGGGGTTGGCCTGCACGGAGGAGCAGGAGAACGAACACGAGCAGGACTTCAGACGGCGACGTGTTGGCATCTTGTTGGCTTACGCTGTGGGAAACTGAGTTGGCGAAAGGCTCGGTACGGCGTTAGGGACAGATGACGCGCGTGGAGAGGAGTTCCGGTGTGGCTGCAGATTTAGGAAAAGAACGAGAGAATCGCCATTACTAATTTGTAATTTGGTTTGGACTTTGAGGGATAGTCTTTATGGAACTAGGAGTTTTATTTTTATTTTTGAGTAGAAGATTTTTGATACAAATAGATTAAAAGACTATGTCTTAAAGGTAAATCAAGTTTTTTTTGAAACCCGACGAAGTGTACTTATATTGAGAAGGAGGAAAACATGATACAATAGCCTTAGGGGCTATGAGTTACATGGAAGAAAGAAAAAAAAAGAGAAGGACGGGGGGCGAGCGACTTCAGGATGTCTAGCATGCCCGACTTTACAGTTGCTTTGTTACATAATAATGGTGGTACCTCCTTGTTCGTTTGGCATCAAGAACTTGATGCCCTTTGCTTCACCCGCGCGCCAGAACTAGATCTCGTCCATCACTCGGTCTATGATCTGTTCTAGCGGTAGCTCTTCATTCTTGAAAACTCTTTGTATTAGGGTTTCATGAGAAATTTGTGAGGGGTGCTAGCTGTGACTGCATCTTGTTAACAATACTTGAGCAATAAAGATCATATTCAATCATCAAGGCATCTACAATTTCTTCTGATTTCGTAAATTTTACGATATTGTTTGGTTTTGACATTAACTTGTTATTCTTTGTTTTGCTGCGAATTTTGTTCAAGTTAATCTATCCAAAACTTTTCTAATACTTAATAGATTAAATCTGAAAGTTTCGTTGATTGGTTCTTGGTAGATTCGAATTTGCTTAAGTTTTAGGTTTTATTTTGATTTCTGAAATTCCGAGACAAGTAAGTTTCAAGAGTGTTTTCTCTTAAACCATTTATTAGTTTGCAAATCCCTTGAGTGGAGTTGTTTCTTGGTTTGTCTAGTTTATTATATCAAGTCTGTAACTCGATGCAATGGTTGGTTTAAGAGAAATCGAGTTTTTACAGAAGTATTATCAGGTTGTTTTAGTCTGACAATCAGACTGGTAATTGTACTTCGGTCAGACCAGCTCTAAGCCTGGTTAGACCGCTCGTATAGGTCCGATCAGACCGTCAGAATTTCGCTCTTTTGGCTTTTGAAGTTGGGATATGTTTTAATCTATTAAAATTGGATTATTTGACTTTCGCTGATGTAATCTACTATTCATCCCTTTTTGATAGGCTTGGTTAGTTATGTTTGATCCTACGTACTAGTTAAATTAGTTAAATTGGAGTTGGCAATTCTACCTGCGAGAGGAGGTGACCAGCTCCTAAACTGACATGAACAATTGTGGCCTTTAATTTAAGGAGCTCCTTTGGAATGTATATATGGATTTTACTGGATTTTTTATACGGATTTTGAAGATCCAAATCTCAGGTGGTCAGCTAGAATGCCTTGTGATGGCAACACACCATACAACATACAACATGCTTGATTGTATCTATGATAGTCATTTATTAAAGCAAAGTTGAGCTAACCAGCATACAACAAATTGATTTGACAAACGTTCGTTTAATTATCCTTTTGTTTTGTAGTTTTCTGTTTATTCTACTTCATGTACCACAGGATACTCCCAATTCTGTCTTCATCTTACAGGTATCAAACACTACACTTTTGCCATCTGAGGAACCAAACTCTCATGTTGATTGTCCCTTGCTAATTACGGAGTAGTAATTATAACAGAGTAACATTTAACTACCAAGATCCAGTTGTACGTATTTTTGGCACAGCCTTGTTGTTGCGCAGGCTTTTCAAATTATTTTTAGTGGCTTGCACAACTTGTTAAAAATTGCAGAAATAATTTATTGTTAAACTTCAATGAGTCACATGTGTATGTTACAAACACTTCACTTTTATTTTATCATAGCTCTTGTTCAGATAGTTTGTCTGCATGAAAGCCTGGAATATATGGTCAGTTGGTCACAAAGAGTACCAACCCTGCAGACACGATATTTCACCATATAGGCCCAAGTACTCTTTCTCAGCTCAGGACTCCAGTATTTACCACTCCCTGGTGATTTCAACCAACGATAACTAACGATAGTGTGTCCCTAGCCTCTTTTTCTTGATATCAATTAGAAAGAAACTATAACTATTGTGCTTATTTTTCATTTGCTTTTAACATACAACAATCTTACAATCATGCAGTTGAGTTTGATAAATTATCACCACTGCATCATAGTTTCCGTACCTTCATTTTCATCACCACCTGAAATCCGCAGTTATTCATGTGTCGATTATTTTTTATTATATAGAAAACGCATATGTATACTCACCAGTGTGCCTACTAGCACACGCAAGAATGCATGTATTTTTTATTGTCAGTACAGGTCGTATTTAATAGACTAGATCATTTATATTTTTTTTTCATCTGTAACATCTTTTTTACTAGACACCCCCTTAGCTATGTACATTTTTCTTATTGTTAGAGAGTAGAGATTCACAAAGTATACATTGTAAAAGAAATTAAAAATGGAGCTAAGTAAAAGATGTAGAAACATAGAACCACAACCGTACATTTTAAATGTTGAAGTTACTCACGGCTCAATGCTGCACATTCCAAGTAATTTTTATATATGCAAGTTGACATAAATAATGAATTGTGAAGTATATGATTTTTCTCCTGTTTTCTGTGAGCATCATCATGTCATAATGGTTGAAAAAATTGTCTGATTGTAAGCATAAATTCTTCTTATGGAAAAAATGCACGAAAATAGTACATGACATCAGGGCAACAGGGAGGGACAAATGTATGACTACAACACATGATTTGTTTTTTAGAATTTCTGACATTTTGATGACATGTACATATATATGTACAGAATGAATTGGTAAAATGTTTTCTTTTATCACCACATTTTCGGTGTTTACACCTATATATACTTGGATATAGTATAAGTTAAAGTTGCACACTTCTCCAATGGAATGCATCCAATTGTTCCTGTAGACCTGTTTCAAAATTTTGCACCATTAACTTTGTCACATCAAGAACAAATATAAAGTTCACCGTTGCTATATGTTATATATTTTTTGATAATGTATAATCCAGCCTTTATTTCAACTAGGAAAGAAGCCCACGTAGATACGTGGGCATTTTATTTATTGTTTATAAAAAAAATGCAAGAATAAGTCATATCTCACTATATTTATTATAGGGCACTATAGATTATCTTACAATAAAAAAATATCTAGACCATGAAATAGACCATAGACTTATATATAGTAAATGATAAAAATGTTTCCTAGATTCAAATAAAAACAACTATGTCAAACAAAAATCATTGTCCCTATTATAAATAAATTCGTCTAATGTCACCACTACTTATTATTATTGTATTTTTTATGGAATCATTCTTTTGAAACCCAGTGTTTATTTAATAAATGAAACTATATTTGTACCATCAAAATAAGCCTAATACATCATTAATCGACTAAAAAGTTTATCTCCACTACTTACCTAAGTGTTCACGTCTGACTTATTTCCAAATCTATGTATAAATATTCTAACAATATTTTATCAAAGAAATATTCTAACAATATCGCTTCTACCAATTAATAGGATAATACTGTTATAATTAGATATGAATGCCCATCTAACTGGTGAAGCCTAATATAGTTATCAAGGCTTTCCTCCCTGATACTTTAAAATATGGGTCCTGTATTGACGTAGCCGTGTCCCTCAAGACCATCATGCAGCACAATTTTAATGCCTAATTTATTATCACCATCCTTATAGAGGATTGCATTGTTAAGTAGGAGTTAAGCTCTCTTACCAAGGTGGCCACCCACAGGGGCTACTCAACTCAGCCATACGTATGCCCCTACTATATTACGGAAGTGTAGTAAACATTATTATTCATGCTTGGCGTCCTTTAAGAATGGACAAAGAGAATATAGAGGTGATTAAAATAGTTATTTTTAAAGTTTTGAGTTGCTTAGTGGTATATACTTGACACAATTTGTTTATGGTGTTAATTAGTATTACTCAAATTTTAGTAGTACATATACAATATTCTCATTTAAAAATAAGTGAGGTTGATCATTCGATACTACCGCAACAAAATTATAGCTAAAAAGAAATACCACCATGATAATTTTGAGAGCGTCATATCATTGTTTATATTAACACAAAAGTCTTTAGTTTAGCGCTTGATTTGTGTTCAACACTTGACGTTTATAATTACATGAGGTACCTTTACTAATTCTAATAATTCATTTATGTTCACAAACTTATTTATAATAACTAATTTGCTAGACTAACTGTCACATTAGTGGAGTGTATGACATACATCCATCAACTATGCTGACATATTGGAATTCGTCAACTATAAGAAAATCTATCATGGGTAGTTTAATGCTCATGTTACTGGATTGTTTATTTGTTGCCAAAACTATTTGATAAAGAAAATACCTACATATATGACCATAATTCTCATGATGGATTAAGGGATTGCAGTATAGCAAGATCACTTGATGGACATATTTTAGATAAATTTTTTCATGTCTATGTATCATATGTGCTTCTCACTTCTCAAATACCAATGAAATGTTTTTGAAAAATTCAAAAAATATTTTAGAATCTTAATCTCACACAAGTTAAAATTAGATAATATCTACTTGAAAATAACATAACTAAATTCTGTTGTTTTATTTATATATATATAGGTTCAAATTAGCATTGTATATTTGTCATGTGATATTTTTTGCCATAATTATTTAAAAAATTATTATAACATTAATTATTATATGTCATTATATATTTAGCAGTACAATCTAACCATTACAAGTCGTTAATAGTTCCTTTAATTAAAGGAATACATGAGGATAAAAAAGTGGATATATAATTCAAAAAATAAACGTTTTTCAAGACTGTTGATTTGATATTATATCTTTGATCTAGTTTAACCATGGGTACTATATTTTATCTTTATATCATAAAAAAATTTTTGATCTTAGTATGTATGTATATTTTTTTAGCTCTATCTTTTTTACATGTGTATGTATATTATTTTGGCTTTTTCTTGGCGAACTGTATGTATGTACGTACATGCACTACTGGAGAACTAATCTTTGGTCGGAATCAGAAAAACCGGAATAGTCCCGGTTCGAATATGAACCAGGGCTAAAGATCAACTTTAGTCCCGATTAAAAAAGACAACGGGTCGCGATGATCTTTAGTCCCGGTTGGTAACACCAACCGGGACTAAAGATCATCTTTAGTCCCGGTTCACACACCCACCGGCCCTGTCAGGCCAGTGTCAGGGGGGCGGGGATCTTTAGTCCCGGTTGGTGTAATCAACCGGGACTAAAGATCCTCACTTTAGTCCTGGTTGGTAACACAGACCGGGACTAAAGATAATTTAGATCTATAGTCCCGGTTAGTGTTATTAACTGGAACTATAGTGATCCACCTTTTTATACTTCTTCTTCCTCCTCCAGCCCGAGCCATTGCTGCCAAGAGGAGGAGGAAGAAGGGAAGTGCTGCCAAAATTTTTGATAAATTTGTTTTGGTGATAATATACAAATCGGAGAGATTGAAAAGGTTAGCAAATCCATTCTCTAATAATGTATGCTTAGCATATTGCATTTATAGCTTTGTTTCTATAAAATATTTTCTCCATAAAGGTTTATGCAAAATGATGAGAGAGAAAATATGTTAGGCAAAATTAGGTTGATTTTGAAATTAGAAAATTTGGATAATGATGTTAGGCAAAATTAGAATATTTTCTCCATTCTCTTTTCTAGAAATTAGTTTCACTTTGAATAATGATGTTTTAAATTTTTGTATGATTATTTAATTAGTTTCGAGAATGTGGATTTCGTTAGTAACATTGGACTATTTGATGTCTAGATGGATCGACAATGGATGTACACCGCGGACCGACGGTTGAAAGAGTTTATTGAAGGCGTGCATTATTTTTTGAAGGTGGTCAATGCTAACAAGTACAAGGGTTTCATGTGTTGTCCATGCAAAAAGTGCAGTAACCGAAAGGAGTATTCATCATTAAGAACTATTCATGCGCACTTGTTTGAGTCTGGATTCATGCCTGGATATAATTGTTGGACCTCGCATGGAGAGCTAGGGGTTACAATGGAAGAAGATGAAGTAGAAGATGAGAATATTCCGGACTGGGCTCATCAATATGGTGGATTTGAAGAAAATTCGGAAGGCGAGGCGGACGAAGCTGTTCAAGATAACGACGTTGTAGATGATCTTGGTCAAATATTGTGGGACGTAAGGGACGGCTGCGAAAGTGAGAAGGAGGTCCAAAAATTGGACCGTATGTTAGCGGACCACAAAACTTCGTTGTACCCAGGTTGCGAACAGGGGCACAAAAAATTGGGTACGACGCTAGAATTTTTGCAATGGAAGGCAAAAAATGGTGTGAGTGACAAGGCATTTGGCGAGTTATTGAAACTCGTCAAGAACATTCTTCCGGAGGGAAACGAGTTGCCCGAAACAACGTACGAAGCTAAGAAGGTGGTATGCCCTCTAGGACTAGAAGTACATAAGATACACGCATGTCCGAACGATTGTATCCTCTATCGCGGTGAGGAGTACGAGAACCTAGAAGCATGCCCGGTTTGTAAAGCACTACGATACAAGATTAGACGAGATGATCCAGGTGATGTTGACGGACAACCTTTGTAAAGCACTACCGAAGGATAAAGGAAGCCATTACTTGAGTCCTGCAAGCTACACCCTGAGCAAGGAAGAGAAGGAAAGTATGTTTGAATGCTTGGAGAGCATCAAGGTACCGTCTGGATACTACTCGAACATAAAGAGAATAATAAGCATGAAGGAAAAGAAATTCACAAACCTAAAGTCTCATGACTGTCACGTGTTGATGACACAACTGCTTCCTGTTATAATTTGTGGTATCCTTCCTGATAATGTCCGGGGAACAATAACAAAGCTATGTGCTTTCATGAACGCAATTTCACAAAAGATCATAGATCCAGACAGTTTAACAACCCTTCAAGAGGACGTGGTCTAATGTCTCGTCGGCTTTGAGATGATCTTTCCACCGTCATTCTTCAATATAATGACGCATCTTCTATGTCACCTTATGAAAGAGATCAGTATTCTCGGTCCTGTGTACCTCCACAACATGTTTCCTTTTGAGAGGTACATGGGCGTTCTAAAGAAATATGTTCGTAACCGTTCTCGTCTGGAAGCAAGCATCGCCAAGGGTTATGGAACAGAGGAGGTCATTGAGTTCTGCGTAGAATTTATTGAAGACCTTCATCCAATCGGGGTACCCGAATCAAGCCATGAGGGGAGACTACGGGAAAGGGGACTCTTGGAAGAAAAACAATAATGACCGTGGACAACGATTTATTCCGTAAAGCACATTTCACGGTTTTGCAACAATCTTCGTTGGTGGCTCCTTACATCGAGGAGCACCTGGCGATTGTTCGGTCGAAAAACATCGGCAAGTCTGATGCATGGATTACACGCCATCACATCGATACTTTCCCCGTTTGGCTACGACAACGTCTAATGGGTGCAGAAACCATTGACCGACAACTAGCCTTCTTGGCGAGGGGGCCTTCTTGCTCGATATCGACATTCCAAGGATATGAAATCAATGGGTATACATTTTACACAAGAGCCCAAGACAGAAAGAGCACAAACCAGAACTCTGCTATTCGTATCGACGCCATGAGATACGATGGTGCAACTAGCACGTATTACGGTGTCATCGAGGACATATGGGAACTAGACTACGGACCCCTGAAGGTACCTCTGTTTCGATGCCAATGGGTTAGGCTCACCGGTGGAGGCGTAACGATTGATGACAGTGGGATGACAACGATTGACCTAAGCAAGGTTGGATACTCAGACGAACCTTTCGTCCTAGCCAATGATGTCACACAGGTTTTCTACGTGAAGGACATGTCTAGCAAACCAAAGAAGGGTAAAGGACCCGACGAGCCAAAGCGCCACGTGGTTCTCCCAGGCAAAAGGAAAATCGTCGGAGTCGAGGATAAGACTGACGAAGATTACGATCAGTTCGACGGGCAACCTCCGTTCGCGGTGACGGTTGACCCGAGCTTCCTCCTTTCAAAGGAGGACACCCCTTACTCACGCAACGATCATAGCGAAGGAACATTAGTGAGGAGAAAGTACGTGAGAAAAACTGTGACATAGGTTGTTGTATGGACAATGCAAATTATTTATAATGTATTGAAGGCCATGCAATGTTTGTGTTTTTTATTACTACAATTATGTAAGGAAAACTGTGACATAGGTTGTTGTATGGACGACGCAAATTATTTATAATGTATTGAAGGCCATGTAATGTTTGTGTTTTTTAGTACTACAATTATATATGTAATATCAATTTTGAACTATTTAAATAGGTAATATAGTATTAGATAGTAATATCAATTATTGGAATGTAATATCAAATTGAAACGTCATATGTTATTTATATGTGATTATTTATATTTAATAATAATTTAAAACTATTTAAATAGGTAATATGGTATTAGATATTTTAATACTATTCAAATAGTATTTAAATTGGTCTATATGTGATTATTTATATTTAATAATAATTTAAAACTATTTAAATAGGTAATATGGTATTAGATATTTTAATACTATTCAAATAGTATTTAAATTGATCAAATTTTAATTATATATCATTATTGGAATGTAATATCAAATTGAAACTATTAAAATAGGTCATATGTTGTGATTATTTATATTTAATAATAATTTAAAACTATTTAAATAGGTAATATGGTATTAAATATTTTAATACTATTCAAATAGTATTTAAATTGGTCAAATTTTAATTATATATCATTATTGGAATGTAATATCAAATTGAAACTATTAAAATAGGTCATATGTTATTTATATGTGCACTGTTTCAATCTTTAGTCTTGGTTGTTAAACATAGCCGGGACAAAAAGATAATTTGGCCGCAGCGAGAAAACATCTTTAGTCCCGGGTGGTGGCAGCAAGCGAGACTAAAGATATCTTTAGTCCCGGGTGGTGGTATAAACCGGGAAGTCCCGGTTGTGGACTAAAGATGTTATCTTTAGTCCCGGTTGCTGCCACCAACCGGGACTAAAGATCCCGACTATAAATAGCTGGGTGCATCGTCTTCTCCGGATCCACACTTAGTCGTTTCTCATTCCCTCTCAACTCTCAGCGCGCACGTCCTCCGTCTTTGCCGCCGCCGTCGTCTTCGTCGTCTCCGCCGCCGTACGTCGTCGCTGTCCGCACCGCGCCTCCCGGCCGAGGTTTGCGCCGATCTCCATCTTTTCTTCCGTCCGTTTTCAAGAATGCCACGTACCGCACCGCTGTCGCCGCGCCGTCCGCACCGCCGTCGCCATGAATGGCACGTACCCACGCCACCGCCGCCCCGCGCCACCACGGCCGCCGTCGCCATGAATGCCACGTACCCGCGCCACCACGGCCGCCGCCACAACACGGCCGCGCCACCACCACGGCCGCGCCACCACGGCCGCCGCCACCACCACGGCCTCGCCACCACGGCCGCCGCCGCCACCACCACGGCCGCGCCACGAATGACCTAACGATAGAACGAACGTGAACGGACGTGAACGAACTTGAACGAACGAACGACATGCAGACCGAACGAGTGAACGACCGACTGAACGAGCGAACGAGCGAACGAGCGAACGAACGAGCGAATGAGCGAATGAACGAGCGAACAAACGAACGAACGACTAAACGAGCGAACGAGCGAACGACCGAGCGACCGACCGAACGAACGAATGAACGAGCGAACGAACCTATGCACGAACGAGCAAACGAGTGAACGACCGACCGAACGAACGAACGAACGAGCGAACGAACCTATGCACGAACGAGCAAATGAGCGAACGAACGACTGAACGAGCGAACAACCGAACGACTGACCGAACGAACGAACGAATGAATGACTGAACGAGCGAACGACCGAACGAACGAACGAGTGACCGAACAAACAAACGAACGAACGATGGTACTGGTTCGCTCGAAGTTCGCTCGTTCCAAGGAGGTACTGGTTCAAGATACTGGCTGAACACAAGCACTCTGTCTTTCATGACTAAACAAAAACGGAGAATTTTCAAAACAAATTTTGTCTTGACTCCTATGCATGGGGAGTCAAGACAAAATTTGTTATGAAAATTATCCGTTTGTAGCCATGAAAGAGCGAGGTGTTGTGTTCACCCAATATCTTGAATCACTATCTCTGTCTTTATTCATTCATATGTATGTATGGAATGATTACCTCTAAAAGTATATATTTAATAATGATTAAAATTAAAATTTTCTTTGTCTTTTCTATATGATTAAAATAGTTATGTTTGCGAATTTGAATATAATATTGCACATCTTTGTACATTTTCTAATAGTGTTTTAATTTTTTTGTCTAATTTTTTTTCTAATAGGTGCTGACCCCCGTCGTCGCTCAAGCTTAAGTGGCCCCAATAACTCCAAGCAAAACTAAGGCAAGTTTCATGAATTCCTTCTTGTGTGTGTATATATATATATGACATATGCACGTAGGTTGCATGTATAACAATGAATTAACTGGTCATTGTACGTATTTCTCAACAATGTCATTATATGTAAAACAATATACTGTTAGTTGATGTGTACCTCGTAATGTTATAAACAGATGGCAGATCGCGATGATGAACAAATCCTCATGGACGAGATCGCAGAGGGCAGCAGCCAATATTGGGCGGATGAGGAGCCAGAGGACCCCAACCAACACCTCAACGAGGAGGGAAACAAGGGCACAAACCAACAGGAAAGTGGAAGGGAACCGGCCGTTGGAGAGAAGAGGGCACGCGGACAACGAGGTGCCGCAAGGAAGCTAGAGGGCAGGCATATTATTACTGAAGTGGCCCCAGACGGCGAACCAGTTGCCCCAGCCGGTATACTACGTAAGTTTGTGGGACACAGTGGTTGGGTCGTGAGGGATCACGTGCCCATTAGCATAGTGCACTGGCGTCAAACAAGAACAGCAAAGGATGATGAAAGTTATCTGCCAGATACGGAGAAAGCAATGCTGTGGACCACCATGCTCGAGACCTTCATGGTCCCTGAGGCAGATCAGCCAAGACTGAAAGAATGGACGATGAAGAAAATGGCTGAACAGTTCCAGAAGTACAACTCAGCTCTATACAAGAAATACGTCGTGAAGGGTCTGACACCTGATTTCGACAAGTTAACGAAGCTGAGGGATCATTGGGATGCGTTTGTTGCATACAAGACTTTCGAGCACGGGCAAACGCAAATAGCAAAGAACAAAGCCAATGCCGCTAAGAAGCAGTACCATCACCGGCTAGGGTCAGGTGGCTATAAGAAGGCAATCCCCAAGTGGGATGAACTGGAAGCCGGGTTGATTGGAAAGGGTATTAAGCCGGCCACAATGAACTGGCCTGAACGTTCAAGAAATTGGTACTATGCTCATGGTGGAAAGCTCGATCCCACTGATGGCTCCCTTGTATTCGGCGATGCGATTCGCGAAGCAGCTAGCCGACTCACGGAAGCAGTGGAGGCGTCTCCTCAGGGAACATTCCATCCTGACGGAGAGAAGGACGAGCTTACGCTCGCACTACAGAATCCTGAGCATCCAGGACGAACACGGGGAAAAGGCGTGGTTGCATGGAAATACGGATTTCAAGAGGACAGCCACACTTACAAGAGTCGGATGAGGAGCAAGAGGGATACCGAGGACAAATTAAGATATCTCAAGGAGAGGGTCGCCCTGCAGGAAATACGGATGCAAGAGGAGGTCGAACGACGGGTGGACCAACGCCATGCGGAAGGAAAGAGTGAGCAGACGGTGTAGCTGTATGCACCTCCAATCATGGTGAGCCCCTCGGGCAATCGCAGCAGCTGTGCTTCTACAGGGCAGGCAGGAGAACAGGGCATGGAAGGTGCAGCAGGGCAAGCTCAGGACAACCCATCGTACCCCGTAGATGAAATCACGTGGCGGACACCTTGTGAGTTGCACATTCCCTTCAAGAACATATCACTCAATGTATGCTCTTAGTTTTATGATATATGTCTTGTAAGTTTCCCGAGCGAGCAGCGGCGTCTTCTCCTCCGTCTCCTCCACCTGCACCTTCTCCTTCGCCGCAGTCTCCTCCGCCTGCAACCTTTCCGTCGCCTGCACCGGCTCCTCCACCGCAGTCTCCTTCGCCTACAACCTCTTCTTCGCCTGCATCGGCTCCTCCGCCTGCACCGTCACCGTCTGCTCCGCCTTCACGGCCTAAAAAGTCGTGTCCACTTCGTCCCGCGCCGTCAAAGTCCACACCACTAAGAAAGAAGCCCAGACTTGACGAGCCAAAACTCCCTGCTCTCAAGAAAAGGGCGTACGACCGCACTCTCGAGGAGAATGAGGAGGTCGTACGAGCAGAAGTGAAGGCGTTCTTCGAGGCACGGAAACCACCAAAGAAGATTCCAATAGATCCGGCTGCTAAGAAGTTCTTCCAGAAGATGAGCGAACCGGTCGAGAGGGCTGTACTTTTCGATTATGACTGGTCGGTGACGAAGTCGTACAAGAAACAATCGGTTGAGCCGTTGCTACCACCCGGTGAAGAGGAGCTGAGGCAATGGATGAAAGAGACGGGTCTGAGCAGGGCGCAATTGGTGGGAGACACACCGATAACCATGGCGACAGAAGCCGACTTGAAATACAAATTTAAAGTCGGTGAACCGCTTGTCAAGCCTGGTGAGGTGAACACTCTCTCAACACAAATGCATCGATTCCATCAATGGTATATGGAACGTTCATCCAGAGGTAGAATAATGTTTGGAGCGAGGATAAGAAACACAGACTACTACCAAGGAGATGATGTTCTGTGGATCAACTTCGAGAATGTGTTCGATGTATACCAACTAGACGCTCTCGACGTCTCCATTCTCAGCTGCTGGGTTTTGTAAGTATCGTTTTAGCAAACTTTATTTTGTTCCTTAGCTTCTTTTATGTACCGTTCCCTGGTTAGAATGTGACGATAAGACTGATGCAAATTCCTTTATCTTTTGTAGAATGGAGATTCAATCGTGTCGTAGGCAGGGGATTTTCAATATTGGATTCATGGACCCCCGCAAAGTCAATGACGTAATGATATGGGACTTTGAGAAAGATACAGAAGACAATATTGTTCATTTCCTGGTGCAGCAGCATTACAAGACCTACATACTATTGCCCTACAACACAGAGTGAGTTTTAACTGTCTTTCAAATTTGTACCAACTTCCTCCCCGTACTCATACCATCACATATATATCGTCTAATGCAATTTGCAGATTTCACTGGGTCCTTTTCCTTTTCGACCTTGAACTTTGCAAAGTCCATGTCTATGACTCAATGGATAAACCAGAGTCTACTTTCACCAAGGTTTTTGAAGTGATAGACAGGTAATGCCATCTATTCAACTGTCATTAATTATGAACACTGCTATTGGTACTATGCAGATCTCCGGTATTTAATCATAGCTTCCAACTGTACATAGGGCATGGGCAAAGTTTCGTACATTGGTTTGCTGGGTTTGGAAAGAAAAACTTGGTAGGAGATTTAATTTTCCGGTGAGTACATGCTCCAAAACATATTTAATCATTCATTGCTTCTAGAAAAAATTAGTACATTAAATCTCTCGTCGTTTCTCCTTAAGTGTACAAAACAGGAGAAGGGGAATAACTTGTGCGGCTACTACGTCTGCGAATATACTCATGCACTTGTACAGCAAATCAACAGTGACAGGGATTTGGAAGTACGTAAATATTATTCATACATTATGTCCCGATTTCTTATTGACTTCATATACTTATATCTCAATTTTTTTTCAAATGATAGATTATTTACATGAGGGAAAACCTATCCAGCGAAGAATTTATCAAGGCTGTTCAAGAACAACTGATGGGATTTATCAATGAACAAATAATTGATCCCGCGGGAGAATTCTACTACGATAGAAGAGCTATTGATCATCCTCCCCATGGATAATATGTCTTAGCTTTCTTCGTAATATACAATAGAACATTATAATTAACGAAAGATTGTAATATATGTACATATTCAGATGTGCATTCATGTACTTATGTGTGTGAGTATATTTCGGTAATATAAGTATATATTTACTTGAGTGCTTATATGTAGGATATATATATATATATATATATATATATATATATATATATATATATATATATGTAAAACATGTATTTATACATATATATATATGCATATTGCATATACATATATATATAAATACATATATTACATATATACGCATATTATATATACATATATATTATGCATATATATGTATTTATACAGATATATGCATAATATATAAACAAGCAGTTGGCAGAACCAGCAAATGTTTTTTTTTTAAAAAAATATCATTAGTCCCGGTTGTTACCAACCGGACTAATGATGGATCTTTAGTCCCGGTTACTTCACCCGGGATTAAAGATGGCTGAGGCAGCTACGTGGCGCAACCATCTTTAGTCCCAATTAGTGTTACCAACCGGGACTAATGATGGATTTTTAGTCCCGGTTATTTTACCCGGGACTAAAGATGGGTATATTTAGTCCCGGATTCGTAGTCCCGGTTGCATAACCGGGACTACAGGGGGTTACGAACCGGAGTTAAAAACCCCTTCTCCACTAGTGATGGGAGATTAGGAGGGAGGGATTATTTTTTAATAGATCTAATTTAATGGTATAAAATAATGGGTTTTGTAGAGTAATATATTTTAGTTTATATCATAGAAATGCAAAAGGTGAAGGTATGGCTCACAACATATTTTTTTTTATAATTGATAAGAAAACAGTCCATACGGATCTTAAATTACTGATTTAACTGTCAGGTATATAAAGAATTAAACATATAATAGAACTAACATTTGTTTTTCAAAAGTTAATACATTCATGGATCTACGCATGCCATGAAGAGGACACTGACCGATATAACCATGGAAGTCTATATTCAATTTGAGATATAAATCAAATGCTGTTTAAATTTTATTAAGCTTTAGATTTCAACAGCTTAAAAAAAAAGAGAGCAGATGGGGCATATACGTGCTTGAGCCATGAGCATGTGGTGCGTGGTGGTTGGAATTAATCTTAGCTGGTCGGTCGGGATGGTCGTTTTATAATTAATCTTGACGGTGATTTTTTTCCAGTCATACATATGTATTTTCTTTTTGGTTTCTATCTTTTTTATCCTGATCGTACGTACGTATATGTTTTAGCTTTTTTTGGATGATGAATTGTACGTACGTCTTTCTCTCATATGTAAACGGAAGATTAGGGGTGTGAGATTGTTTTTTTAATGGGATCTAGTAATCTAATGGTATAAAATAATTGGTCCATCAATTTAAATGAAAATTAAGGTTAGATTTTTTTTTTGGAATTTCTATGATTTTCTAATTTATTATAGCGTCATGTGACGACGTAGAAGCGTTTGTAGAGTACCACATGACGACTTGAGAGTATTTATTGAAAGTTTAATATAGTATGTAATAGATAGAAGCTACAATCATTTATAAGTGGTACAAAGTTCTTGGCTCAAACATAGACAAAATACAAACATAAATAACAAAGATGATGAGAAGACAAATGTGAGAAACATCAACTGAAAGGAGAGATACAACTTGTTCAAGAAGCATTATGAACTTGTTCAAAATTTTTCATCAACTTTTAGCTTCATCAGCTTGTTCAAAAATTTGTAAATATCCATCCAAAGTTGCTCCAAATTCACACACACACACACATTCCTGATCATAACTTTGTGGTTGGGTCTAAAACTAAATCTAGGATTATATTTGTCATGAAAATATCGGTATAGATGGAGTTTTATCGAAAAGCATACTGCTTTTACTAATCCATATAGCTCAGCATAAAATAAATGCTCATACTAAAATGTATTTTTACTCCCACTTATATGTATATAGAAACACTATAGCTCGATTATATGTTGTATATATAGCTCGATTATATCCTTCAGGAAAAAACTATAAAGCAGCAAAGTATCCTCGCTTACTCCGGTAACGATGCTCCTCGCCTCCGTGCACGCCATGGCCAGCTTCCTGACATCGCCGGCGTCAGCCGAGGCGGCGGCGGCGCGGGCTAGTCCTGCTGCGCTGTTTTATAGAGCGAAGCAGTCGATCGCCAGCCACCGTCGATGTTGCGAGTTGCGACCGGACGACCACTGTGGCGCCGCAACTGCAAATTAACACTTGCCCGTTTCTGGTTTGTGTGGCCCAGTTGAATACGTAGGACCACATCCCCATGTTTACCTTACCCTGCAGCCTTCCTATCCCAGCTCGACGCTGCCTTTTTCTTCAGGAAAAAGTCCTCTTTAGGTCCCTCCAAATAGCGGTTGAGTTTTAATCGCATCTCACAACCGCAAAACCGGATAAAACAGCCTCGACTTTTAAAACCGATGTAAATTGAGGCTGGTTTGGTGGTTTTGGACAGCGGTATTGACTGATGTGGGAGCCATGTGGCATGGTGACCCAGTCGTTGTCCTACATGGTGCCTGATTGATGCTTACAATTAAAAAAAGGGTTAATAGGACTGACATGTCATTGACGTTCCCTTCCATTCTCCCCTGTCCCCTCTGAAAGATGTCCAGCCATCGTCGCCGGCTCGCATCAGGAGCAGAAGGTCAGTCAACGCCGCCGCAAACGAGTATGTCCTTCTCCACATCCGACGAGAAGGAGAAGGTGTCACGTCCTGATTTTCGTTCGGGATTTAAAATCATTTAATAATCCATTTGTAGAATTTATATTAAATTTAAATGAGTTTAACAAGTGAAATTAATTATGGAAAATACAATTTTCTTTAAAAATCATGGTTGGAAATATTTTTGTAATATTCTCCATGCCCTAAAATACTCTCTGAAATTTCTCGTGAATTTTCGAAGCTCAAAAAATAATTTTAAGAGCACAAAGTTCATTTAATCAATTAAATTAAATGGAAAACCAATTAAAAATCTCCTTCTTCGTACTTGGGCCGTTTCTGGCCCAAGCCTATTTTCCCTCCCTCACGGCCCGCTCCGCTCCTCTTATCTCCCTCTTGGGCTGGCCTGCCCTCCTCTCTTCGCCCTCTCCGGCCCAAGTCCGCCTTGGCCCGGTCCACTCCCTCCCGAGAAGTCTGCTTTACCTCCCCTCCCCGGTCCTCTCTCTCCCTCTCTCTGACAGGTGGGATTGGCAGCCCCACCTGTCATCTCCATACCCTTCCTCTAGCCCCTCCCTGCCGGCAACCGCCTTGACCACGTCACCGATCCTTTCGTGCTCTTCCGGCCCCACCCTCGCCTTCAACAGCACGAACGTGGGTCGCCTCTACCTCCTCCACGTTGTCCCCCTCACTCCCCGCAGAATTCGGCATCGCACCACCCCCATGACCCCCTGCAAAGACCGCAGATTTGAGCCCGCTGCCTTGCCCACTCCCTCTCGATCTCAGCCTCCCAAGGCCATAAAAATGTTCCCCGGACCTCCCTATCTCTTTTCCCCAACCTCCCCAAGCTCGCCATGCCTTAACTCGAGCTTCGCACCGCCGAGCCCAAGCTCCGCCGCCTTTGCCACAGGGATTGAAATTTCGTTTTAAAAGTTTGGAATTTCGGAAATTTCGCCCCTACCGGCAAGCTCATATCTCGCTCGAAATTTTTGGTCTTTTGCAATTTTTTGTGAATTTAGTCAAATTTTACTCAAATTCATTCAAAATTAGTCAAATTTTCAAAAAAAGTTCGGCCAAAAAAATTCCAAAATTTCCAAAATTTTGGACCACCTGGCAAAAAACCATATTTCAAAATTGAAAACCCTGCTTTGCCGTGCTCTGGCCACTCACCACCATCGCCGCTCCAAGCCGCCAATGTCATCAGCTTTGTCGCCACTCGGGCAAGCCCGGCCCCCACTCCTCTTCTGCCACCACCATCGGAACCACTGCTTCCGCTGTCAACCTGAGGCCGCTGCCGCGTTCGTCGCCTTCGACCAGCGTCCACTACCGCCCTAGCCACTGCCGTGTCGTGCTGAGGCCGCCTTCGGCTTCGCCGGGAGCCACCGAACCGCCGTCCGTGCCGCCTTCCCGAGGAGCGCCGCTGCCTCTCCCACGATGCACGCCCGGTGAGCATCTTCTCTTCCTCCCAGTCCTCCTCCGCCACTTTTCCGCGCGCGCCACCGCGCCAGAGGTCGCCACTGGCAACCTTCAGGCCACGTGTCGCGCCTCCCGGCCGGTTTAACCATGGGCGCCGGCTCCTCCGCCCGTAGCCATCTGATCCATCCTTGGGTGGATTCGGGCCATCCACGCGGCAGTGCCACCTTGGCACGCTGGACTGCCGTGGCCACCATGTGGCTGCCACGTGGTGCGCTCGCACCCGAGCCACGGTGGACCGCCCTCCGTTGAGTCCCCGATAAGTGGGGCTCGCTTGCCGGCGCCACCTCTTTTCCTCGGATGACATCATAAATTATTTTAATTGAACAATCAATTGAATTTAATTCCAGAAATTTATTTAAATGGCTCAAAATCTCAAAAATTCATAACTAATTCATATGAACTCCAAATTAAACCATTCAACTTGCAAAATTCATCTAAAATTGAGCTCTACATGTTTGTTTACTTTTCATGTACTGTTTATTTTATTTTTGTTAGGGTTTTTTCTCGTTTTGCGTGCCAACGTGTAGATTCCACCGTTTTGGAAGATCGCGCTCGCGAGGAAAAGAGTTCGGAAGATTGTTTGAAGAAGAACGACAAGTCACAATTTCCCCCTTGAGCATATTGAGCCTACTTTATAAAGTATTTTACTGTTTGCAAATAAATTGCATGTTTTGCTAATTACATGGGATTAGGGACTACCTATCTGTTCGCTTATGCCATGTTTACATGATACCTATTCTTCGCGAAACCTGGGTGATAATTTGACTAACCTGTGTCACTTAAGTTGATCTTGCTAGAATTATTATATGCTTAGCCATGCTTAATTACCACTAGCTCACTAATGGGATAATTACACTATTTACATATAGTACCTTAATGAGCTGCGAGCCCGAGACATCTGGCCATGTTCTATTGGTCGTACTTATCCAACTAAAATATGGCTTAATAGTGAGCTGTAGGTTCATGATTTTGCTAGTCGCACCCATGGCAACTAAGGACCGGTTCGCAGGAAGTCCTGAAAGAGTTACTGTGCTTACCACAAGTAAGCATGGGCAACTGCTGGACTTGTAGTATAGCTCGACCATTTTCTATGCACCAAGGCAAGGGTGCGTGTGATGGAGTTGGGTTGGCCTGGGCTTACAGGTTTAACGGCCGCCGGATTCACCGCGGTGCACGGGGGCTGCCTACCTTGGTTTTAAGGGTAGGGGTGAAACCTCTGCATGGTGTGGATGGTTAGGGGAGGGTCATGCGAAGGGTCTTGTCACAATCACTCGCCATGGTGACGTGTACGACCGGGCACGGTAACATGACGGTGGATTGTATCTTGTGGGTACAGTTGTATACCTCTGTCCAGAGTAAAACTATTCGAATAGTCATGCCCGCGGTTATGGGCGATTGACCAGCTTCACCGTGACTAGTCCCATTCTTAATTAACTTGACTTAATGAACTGGTGTAGTTCAAGTGGATTGGTTGGGCCTGTTCAACGTGGTGTAGTGTTGTTCAGTGAAGATTTAATCTTGACTCAATTAATCAATTGTTTTACTGTTTTCAACTATACATGTTTACAACCGTCTTTGTGCAAATAGCCACAAACCCCCCTTTGTCTCCCCCTTGCACGTCTGCATCATTAGTGTGGCTTGCTGAGTACGGTGGTTGTACTCAGCCTTGCTATTTCCCCTTTTAGAAGTGTAGTGCTTCTGAGCTAAAGAGGAGTTTGAGGACCAAAGTTTATACCCCAGTTGAGTTTTTGCCTGGGGAGTGGGGCTGAAGCCCCACTAGGATCACCTTTTTCCACTGTTGTTGCTTTCTTTTCGGTGTGAGAACTAAGTGCCTCTTCTCTAAGTATTTACGCTTGATTTACATTTGGATCTGCGTATTAATTTGTCATTTTGTGTATCCTGGCTGATTCCTGCACAAGGATTTATTGAAGATATTGTAAAATCTGATGAAGTGCTTTCTTGTCCAAAATGTCGTAAAAACAAAGGTGTCATGGTAGATTGTGATAATTGTGCAAATTTGAAAAAAGAAGTTTCTTATTTGAAAAGTTCTTTGGAAAGATTTTCTAATGATAAGAAATAACTTAACATAATTTTGGATCAATCTAAAGTGACTAGCTACAATAGGGGTGTAGGTTTTGATGTTCATGATTATTTCACTAAAAATCAACCCAATGTTTTGAGAGTGACTGAACATGGTGAAATTTTGACAAAACCTAATGTTGTGAAAACAGTTTTTAAATCTACTGGAATTATGCCCTCTCTTTCTGCTATACTAAAAGAAACTAAAATTAATATTTCAAAACCATTAACTTCTAGGGAAAAGTATACTTGTTCCTTTTGTGGTAAAGATGGTCATCTTGTTGGTTTTTGTTTTAGATTAGCGCATAAACAAAAAAAAGAAAGAGAGATTGCTTTTGCAAAATCTAAGTGGCAGAAAACTGGTTTTCTCTCGAGGAAACCAGTCAGACCGCAGTGGGTTGCACGGTCCGACCGGCGACCGGTCCGATCGGCTACTGAGCGTCGGTCAGACCGGGCTCCGGTCTGACCGGAGGTACAGAAGCGGTCAGACCGGCCCCCGGTTAGACCTGCTACTGTACTTCGGTCAGACCGGCTTCGAACAAATTTTTTTGAAAATTTTCAAACTATTTGTGCTCGTGGGTATATGCCTATTGGATCTATTGGTTGTGTCTCAGTACTGGATTCCTAAATTTCTTTTATCTAACCCCAGTACTGAGGCTTCGACATCTTATTGTGTGTAGGCTTTGGTGGCGAGGAAAGAGAACGTGTGGATTGTGGATTCCGGTTGTTCGCGGCACATGACCGGTGATAAAAATTGGTTCTCCTCCCTTAAGATGGCATCCAAGATGAAATCGATTATCTTTGGTGATGCTTCTACTAGTGTCATTCTACTAGTACCAAGAAGTAATAAAGTTGTCATCTACTTTAAAAGATCTTCAATTTGTGTTTGCTTGGGTTCAGTGGTATGACCGGCGGCATCACAACGGTCAGACCGGCGGGGACGTGGCGGTCAGACCGGTGACGGTGGCAAGAGGCAGACCGATCTACATCGATTTGAGGGTAACTTTTAATTCCGCTAAAAGTTTTGTTTTTTGAGTACTACAACCATTCACCCCCTTCTGGTTGGCTTAGTTCTTATTTTTCGATCCTACACTTTATGTATGCCCGGTGGGTCAACATGTTCTGCTAGGGGCCACTGTTGACACGTGGACCGAAAAGGAGTTTTCGGGTTGCAGCCGAGTGTACATGAACCTATAAGGTCGCACATTTAACGGGCTGGAATAAAGGGATTGGATAGAGATCCAATATTTGCTCAATTCGGATAGAGATCCGAGTATGACTCGTATGGGCCTAGAAGGCCAGTTATGGTCCTATATATATCCTTCAGGTGATGAGGCTGGTGGACATAGAGAAACCCTAGCCGTCACTCCCCTTTCGAGCAAAACCCTAGACACACACGAGTGCTAGCACGACCATGCGACGTGTTCCATCCCTGGACGTGTGGATACCTGTCACACCCTGAAGTTTTCCTAAATCGTAAAAATCAAGTTTAATAATTTATCTGAGAAATTGTTTAATTAATCTGGAGAAAAATCCAATTAATTAATGCATTAAAGAAGTGGAAATGGCAAGGTGGAATTTTTTCTTGAGTTCCCCATGTCAAAATACATTAACAGGATTTTTAGTGCAATTTTCAGAGCCCTGGAAATAATTTTAAACCAATTAAAATCAAATTTGGAATTTGATTAATCCCAGGAAAATCCCTTTTCCTTTCTTTTTCTTTTTCTTTTTCTTTTTCCTCTTCTTCTTCCTTTCGGGCCGTCGGCCCAGTCGGCCCAATCCGGTCGCGCGCCGCGCGCCCCTTTCCCCTCCCTCTGGGCCGGTCCAGTCGCCCGGCCCCTTCCTCCTCGCGCCCCTCCCTCTCTTGGGCCGGCTGCAGGCTGAGGCCCGCTAGCGCCTCCCCGTTCGGCCTTCCCCAGCCCGAGCCATCGACAGGTGGGCCCCACCTGTCGGGGTCGTCCCCAACCTCCGGCCGCCCGCGCCAGCAACAGCCGCGCCGCCTCTCCCGCACGCGCCACTCCCCCACTTTCCCCGCATCCGCCGCCCTCGCCCACACCTTCCGCCCCACTCCCGCACGCCCCTATCGCGCACGCGCTCGCGAGACGGCCGGGATTCAATTTTTGAATCCCGCCTCTCTCTCCTTCCCCGCTCTCCCCACTCCGGCGAGGAATTCGCGCCCACTCGGCCACGATCTCTCCTCCCTGCGCCCATATAAACGCTCCCCGCGTCCTCCTCTCCCTTTTTCCCCATTTCCGCCGCCGCTCCCGTGCCTCCTAGTGCCCGCGCCACCACCGACCCCGTGCGCCGCCGCCTCCGCCATCTCCAGGCTGCCGCTCCCCACCGGTTGCACCGCCCCCGAGCCGCGCCGACCCCGCCGCCGCGCTCGCCATCCGCCTCCGCTCCTCGGCCGTGCCTTGGCGTCGGTGGTTTCGCACCGGAACACCGCCCCCCCTTCTTCTCCGCCTCCGGCCCGAGCACGGTGAGAACCCCCCTCTTCCTTCTCGCCTCCCCCTCTCCAGCCGCGCCGTCCTATCCCCACGTGCGCGCCGCCTTCGCCGCTCTCCGCCGCCCTTGCGCTGGCGCCCTTGCGCCGCCGGCCGCTGCGCTGGCCGGCCGCCGGATTCCGCCGCGCGCCATGGCCGCCCTCGGCCTAGCCGAGCTCCATCCGCCCGCCGCCCGCACGCTCCTGGCCGTCGGATCGGCCGCTCGGCCGATCGGGACCGCCCGCGCCATCTCTCCCGGTCGCCCGCGTGGCCGCTCACGTGACCGCCGCGTGGCTGCCGCGTCGGCGCCACGCGTGCGCCGCGTGGTGCACCGCCGCCGCCACGGTCCCGTGGACCGATTCTACGGTGGACCGGCCGCCGCCCCTTGATGACGCCAGCCCTGGGATTAATTGCGCAATAAATCATTTAGATTTTTTTTTCTGTTTTAGTAAAAACACAGATAACTTCAAAAATTCATAACTAATTCATCTGAGCTCCGTTTAAGTCCATTCAAATTTCATTAAATTCATAAAAATGCAGAGAATCCATTAAAAATACTTTTGTGCTTTGTTTCAGTAGACTTATAGCATGTATTGTTGTTTGCTTTGTTTGTCGCGTAGATTCCGAAACCTCCGACGCGCCCGTTTATTTCGAGATCGTCGCAGAGGTAGCTTCAGCTCAGGTGCAAGGCAAGTCATGCTTCACATTGATCATATTGTACCTATATTTTACAAATGTCTTATTTTTCCGTAAACACTGCATTATTTCGCAATGTCATTTCATGTGGGTTATCACCTATTGTACTCAGCTTATTATATTGATTATCATGTACCTTTGATAGCTTGGGTAATTAATTCATTGTTCGCTGATTTTAGGAGTGCTTAGCCATGCTTAGCTAACTTAGCTCACTAAAGGGGATCACCTTAAATAATTAATTAATGTAGTCCCTATGGTGACACTTTGGTTTAGGAGCCACCATAGTAATAATATTTAATTAAAATATGCTAATGGTGGGCTGTGGGTGCATGGTTTTGATGGTAGCACCCATGGCAATTAAGGACCGGTTCGCGGGAAACCCTGGAAGAATTACCGTGCGTACCACAAGCCAGCGTGGGCAACGGCTGGGCTTGTAGTGTAGCCTGTCTCTAGCTGACGTACCCAGGTTAGGGTGGGCGTGATGGAGTTGGGTCGGCGGGGGATTTACCCGTTGATCGGCTGCCGGATTCACCGTGGCACGAGAGAGGGCTGCCCGCTGCTGGATATAGGGAGCGGGGGCGAAACCTGTGGTGTGGTACGATTGGTTGGAGGGGGTTATGCGAAGGGTCCTGTCACAGTCTCTATTCGGGTATTTTCCAGTATCGCGACGCATGGTTGACATGATGTTGAGGCTGTGTCTTGTGGGTACAGATATACACCTCTGATCAGAGTAGAACTATTCGAATAGCCGTGCCCGCGGTTATGGGCGATCGACCAGATTCACCGTGATTAGTCTCACCTTCTTAATATTTGGAATTACTGGAACTGGTTTAGTTCAGGTGGATGGTTTGGGCCTGTCGCAACGTGGTGTAGCGTTGGACAGTGATGGTTTAATATTGATCAATTAATTCAACGTTTTACTATAGCTTTCAACTACTGTTTTTAAATGCTTACTTTATGCAAATAAACCCCTGCCTTCCTTTGGAATATCTTGCATCATGCCTCCTTTTTCGGCTTGACTTGTTGAGTACAGTGGGTAGTACTCAGTCTTGCTTAATTTTTCCCCACACCAGAAGAGGAGTATGCGTCCGATGGAGGTTTTTCCGAGGAGTAGGCTTCGTCCGCCGTCGAGGATGCCTGTGGAATGGTGCCAGCCCACTGCAAGAGTCCCGTTCTAGTTTAGTTCGTCTTTTTCGTTCTTCCGCTGCATTCCTGTAAGACTTTTACTATGTTTGTAAGACGTGGATCTGTATGTCAACATTGTCGTCTGTGTACCCTGGTTGGTCCTGGATAGGGGTTTTAATACACATTCAGTTTCGGAAATTCTGGTAGTGAATTTCCGGGCGTGACAATACCGGTAGAGACGCCGCTGGTCTGCGGTGCTGATTGGCGTGAGAGCACGGCGGGGTGCATGCACGAGGAGGAAAAGATCAGGTTGCTGCGATCTACTACTTCATCTACATCGACGCATGCTACGTCGCCAACGTTCCTTCGGCTTCTTAGCATCTAGTTCCGCTGCACAGCGCGTCGAGTGGTAACGATCTATGATCTCATACTTACATGGTTCTTAGTTTACACAGTAGAAAATTTTGATTTATACTATCGTAGTCTATGCGTATCCCAATAGCATGCATGCATGCTAGTGAGTTGATGGGAGTTGACAATACATGCAGACAGAGGCAACGGTACTTGTAGACTTGAAGATGTATGCAGCAAGGGAAAGCATCCGATACTTTAGAGTTTTATCGGAGGACTGATGCGTAGTTGCTTCGTAATATATGAGAGTAAATTTCACTTTTTTGTATGGTCCTTAAATTATTGTTTTTATTTTGGACCAGGTAATTTTATCTTTGTTATAGTTTGGACTCAACTCTCTTATCATGCATATGAACGACTTTGAGTATGCCGGCTACAACTCGTTAATGAACTCCTACAGCTATATGTAGACCATTTCTTTAACATATGATTAATTGGATGTAGATTGATGGGTAAAAGAATTAATGGTAGTCTAAAGTGCCACAAATATAAGATTGTTCAAAGTAAAAACATCGGTTAAAGGATTATTTAAAAAGAATAATCAATAATAAAAAGTAATGTAAAGTAAAATTTACTTAATATATATATTAAGGAGGAATAAAATGTGTCGAGTACAAGGATCCATTGCCAAAGGAGGGAGACCAAGCTCTACAATTACACAACTAGTGCATGAACGTAATCTTAATATATTAAGGAGGAATAGGCATTAATATATAATAACCTTGCGCATCCTTACTCTCAACTGGAGATGTTAGTTGAACTAGCCTGTTCCTGAACAGCAGAATTAATTAGAAAATTACAAATCAACACATAAAAAAGGTGCTTACTCCTACCTATATATGTCTATGTCGATATCAAACACACGTAACATGTTGGGTGAGCGAGCCATGTTTATCGACACTCGAGGCACATATAATTAGGTCATTTGTGCAAAATAAACTAATCAACAACGAATGCATGCACTTAAAAGTGTTTGGAAAGTTTAATTCTGTTCTAAGCTATCGCGCAACTGGGAAAAGAAAGGCGCAGAGATAATTGGCCTTTGACAAGGACATGTTAATTAGCAAGTTAAAATAATTATGATTGCCTGTAGATAGCATTTTTTATAGTTAACAAGTAATTTAAATATTTGTGTGTAACACACAACATCTGAACTGGTAGACATCTTGGTGAAAAACAATTCAATGTGTAAATTTTCTGTCTGCTGTTAAAAGGACAGATGATCTATATATATTGGTAAAAAGGAATGGAGTGTGTAACTATACAGTGCTGAAAAAACACAGAGAGAAATAAGAAACCTTGACAAATTGTCTTGGGGAAATTTGTCATCTAGCTAGGCTGATGCTGTTGAAAGTTGTGTAAGACTGCTTGCCTATGAAGGCTATATAAAGCGCACGAATTAATGTCGTAAAAAAGGATCGAACACCGGCATAAATCGAAAGAAAAAAAATTTGACTGGAAGTTTGGGCGGCTGGGACCACTGTGATAGCTATAACACTAAACACTTCCGCTACACATGGCAGGTGTTGTGAAAGATGATGTACTAATATTTGTTATCATTATCATTATTGAGTCGTTATTTATTTGTTCATTTTGTTCACGGTGGTCGTGTCAGGATTTTCGTTCATTTTCCTTAATTAATCGCGTTTACTATATTTTGGGTATGGTTTTCATAGTAAAATGGATCAACTCTAATATATATATATATATATATATATATAGCCCCTATAGTGACTATTAGTTAGAGAAAATCCAAAAAATATAATTGGCAAGCATCCAAATCTAAGAAATGCCATCGACGAATGCAAGTCCCATAAAATACCATCGTACAAGCGATTTTGTCCCATAAATATCATCGTCGCTAGGTTTTCGTCCATCCCACATCGTTAAATACACTATTCATTCTATAGTACTTAATAAAGGGCTGCTAATAGAACCCTAATAGCGAAGGTATTTCTAAGACAAAATCGCTTGTACAACGGCATTTCATGAAACTCGTACTCGTTGATGATATTTTTTGAAATTGAGTGCTTGTCAATGATATTTCTTGGATTTTTTTAAATTTTTAAGACATGTGTGCTCACTACACGCACACACTTGCCCTTGCAAACGCGTGCACACACGCCCTAATCTTATGAGCATTTCCGAAATAATGGACGAATATATCTAACGATTGACAAAGTTATCATGAACACCTTATTGTCGATGTGTACATCGTCTATTAAAAATAATAATTAGTTATAAATACGAACATTCGTATTAAATCTGGGACTTAACTCAGGTAAAAGATTCCAAGAATCTAATCACTTAGTTACCTCACTTTGCAGCCAACTTGTTCGTAAAATTTTTTATTTTTTAAATCACCCGTCGTGTTTTAAAAGTTTATGCGAGGGGTTTTTTTTTTCTGGCAGTGACCAGGTGCAGATTTGTTATTGTCTAATTAATATTTTTTTTCTCTTCAGATTTTATCCTGGTCTCTCAAGGACGGTTTTGCTTGAAACATTCTCGCTGAAGCCACATTTCTTAATCTATTAGTAGGTGGCGGGCCATTTGGCCATTTGCGGAGGCAATAAAAGGTCGATCAATTGAATCTTAGCTAATCTGTGCGCATGCAATAATTTTTGCGTTAAACCGAAGAAAAGAACTACTACTTAGCTTGGGGCCGGGCATGCACGAGATGGCAAGTAACAATCAACAGCTGAGCTGAGCACTAGACCGACCGAGCGAGGTGGACGGATCATCGTTTCCGTTCTTTGTACATCATGGCTACCCTAGCATTATGTTTCCACGTCAACTGACGTTTCTCTCCTCCAGAAAAAGAAGGAGCAACGATTATATGCCGTGTGCCGGCCTAGTGGTTGGGCAAAGGAACCAACGTGGTTCACATTACCAGCAGCCATATCCATTTTCAAGCTTTAACAATCAGGTGTTAAAATTTATTGTGTTCACTAAATTTAAGTTATGGACGTACTATTTGCGAAAGTTCATCCATTAAATATTTCAGTATAATATTTAGGTTGATCGGTTTCGAACAACACCTATAACTTTTTCTGAGGTTTTGTCTTCCTTATTAAAAATGTTATGGTAGATATATTTTCGTTACAGTAAAAGTTTGCTTTTATAAAAACTGAGAAAACCGCTAGGAACATGTGGCATCATTTTATATAGCTTTTTTTACATCGGTTTTTATCTAAACCGTCCAAACTTGAATACTATTAGTCTATAACATATGCCTTGCCAACCCATTTGGCCTTTTCTAAATCGTGTGAATTTTACATAAATTTCACACAAAACAGTTGAACAAAAGAAATCCTGATTTCTAAAGAAAGCCGTCAGGTTTTATCAACCACACTGAACTGAATGTCTGAAGAAAATAGTGTTGTGTTAGCAACCCTTCCTTTCTCCCGTGAAATCCAGCTGAAATGCAGCATCCGCGCGTGCACCCGCGCCACCACCGCCAGTGCGCCACCAACCCGACAAAACGTCGCGTCTCTCGCGGTCTCGCCGTTAATACCACTAGCTACACTAGCCTGGCCGCGTCGGCGCCAAGTCGCGGCGCGGCGTGGCGTGGCGAGGAGTGCTCACGTCCTGGCCTGGCCGCGCACCATGGCGGCGACACTGGCGCAGGAGCCGCGCCACCCCCCGTCGCGCCCTCCGCTCGCACCGGCCGCCGCCCACGCGCCCAACTCCGCCGCCGCGTGTTCGACACCTCGCCGCAGCAAACCCAGCCCCCACGCCTCCTCCCGCCACGCCTCCTCCTCCCTCTCTTCGTGTTCCGCCTCGCGCGTCGCGGGCACCACCACCCACCCCGCGCCGCACGCCACGGCCGCCGCTCCCGTGACGATGCGGATGCGGAGCCTGTCGGTGTCGTTCCAGGGGGAGTCGTTCGTCTACGAGACCCCCCGCGCGTCGGCCCCGCGGCGCGCGCCTGCTGCTACTGCTAGGCCGAGGCCGACCCGCCGACGGAGAGGCGAGGCCGAGAACGAGCGGCCGCCGCCGCCGCCGTCGAAGGCGAAGGGCGCGGCCGATGCGCTCGCGCGCAGCCTCGACTGCAGCCTCCACCGCAAGGAGTCCATCCTCGCCGCCGTCCGCCTCCTGCGCAGCTCCATCTCTCCCGGCAATGCCACCGCCGCGCCCGACGCGGACGCGGACGCGGCCACCGACATCGACACCGACACCGACACCGACGCCGCGCCGCCCAGTATCCCCACGCAGACGAGGTTCTGGCAGGAGACGAACAGCCGCCTGCGGCGGCTGCCGGAGTCCGGGCTGCCGCACCCGATCTCCACCTCCCGGAGGCCATTCTTGGACGGCCCAATCTCGCCGACGCTGCTGGAGACCTCGCCGGCGAACGCGCCGTCCATCATCAGTTTCGCGACGGCGGTGAGGAGGGCGAACAAAGGGGAGGACAAGATCGAGGAGGCGCACAGGCTGCGGCTGCTAGACAACCGTCACCTGCAGTGGCGCTGCCTCAACGCTCACGCTGACGCCGCCGCCGTTGCTCGGAGCTGCGCTGCTGAGGTGAGTCATGGTGACCTCTGACAGTTGCATCTTTCAGAAATTTTAGCTTAAATTGCTGATGCACTGATGCTCATACGGAAATTACCCATGGTGAGCAGATTGGCCTTTTTTTTGTCTGTGCTGAATTTTTGTCCTTCACATCGATTTTTAATCGAATTACTTACTTGAGGAATATGAGCTCATGCTATTTAAGCATGATGGGTTGATGGATTTTCACTATTTTAGAGGTTCGATTTTGCTGACAAGACCTGTAGAAGGGCACATTGAGCACATTTCCTTTATGGTTTACTCAAGCAAGTCGGTATTTTGTATCTGGGTCAGTAAGAATGATTGCACATTGCATTTGATGATTTGGTTATCTAGCATTTGGTTATCTAGTAATTGGTATTATGTCATGAGTATTGACCTGCCAATTCTGTTGCGTAGAGTGAGTTTTGTCGAACTATAGTACACAATATTAAGGATATGTTATTTATGTTCTTCCGTGTTGTCGACGTGCAATATTTGTAAACATATACTCATTCCGAATCGAGAACCATATGATTCAGAGAAAAGGTATTCTCACCATTGTTGATCTTCAATTTGTCATGTCCTGTTATAATTATTATTACTGCTATTCTGTACATCGCTTCATTGCACCATCATCTTCAATATATGTACAGCAACTGGTAATGTAATCTGTAGATGTTTTGCTGGTCACATTTTAAAAAATAGAAACTAGGCTAGAATATACATTCCCGACAGAAATGCAAGAAAAGTATTATCTGTAACTCAAATTAAAAGATTAATTCTGATTGAAGAACATAAAATTTAAACAGGAAACTAAAATGTAAACATAAAATTTAAACACTTGAATTAAACAAAAACAGGTGCTGTATATCTAATTTCGATGAAAAAAATGTGAGTGGAATTCTAACCCCTGGTACCTCAGTCATGCCCTCCTCCATGTGGCAGACTGCTATAGCCATGACAGTCATATAATTGAGAGATCATAATGAGGAGAATAAAGACATGGCTTTTGGTACCATGGCTTTTTTGAAAATGATGTCTTTCCTGGTTGTTAAAATTTTCACTATAAAAGATGGAGAAAAAAACTATGCAACAGTCAGTTCATTTTATCTATTGCTAAAGAAAATTGTTTTGCCAGTGTACAACTGTACATCCAACATTTTTTTAGTATGACGTTGCAATTTATGCTAATTTCAACTTGTGTTTGATCTGTTGGTTAGATGACTAGATCGCTCGCTTTGATACCATGTTGAATGGTATAGGGAGAGAGATATACTGCGAATATTGGACTTGTTGTATAGAGCCTCGAGGGCCAGTATATGTAGGAGATACATGGGTAGAGATAAGAAAGACTATGATTCAAATCAATCCTATCCTAATATATCTTTGACTACCATATTCTCTAATAGTTCCTAAACAAACAGAAAACACACCGAGCATCACTCAAAAGCTTATATACTAACACATGTGATTTCTGTTCCCCTGTGCTATGATTATGTGGGAAGAAATCTGCAAAGTGAGAAATAACATTCAAAATGCTTTCTATTAAAAATGCTTAAATTTTAAGGTTTACATGTTCCATAAGTAGTTATGTTTAATGTATGCTGGAACTCCTGGATGAGAATTGGTTGTCGAATTTTGGTGGTTGAGGGTCAACACAGTGTTGTGGTTCGTCAGTTTCATAACAGCCAGTACTTCTGGTTTTATTTAATGGTAGTCAAATATTACTGGTCTTAACTCTTAACCTTGCAACTTGTAACTGTCCACACTATGGAAATCATGCGTGTCTTACAGAAATTTTATTGGTAATGTCACATACTCTACTATTTCATTCTAATTGTATTGCGGATTCAAGATCTCAGTTTGGGTAAAACGAATGAACCTCCAAACCTGCCTGGCTATGGTTTATCAGCGAACAAGTGTTGGTCTTTTTGGGTATATAAATATATTTCTGAAATTCAAAATTTCTGCAAATTATATTTTTGTTTGAAACTAGCGGAAATTCCAAGAACTTTCATATTTGAACTTTTCCCTGGGTGTCTATGTGCATCTTTGAGGCCGTTTGTGCAAAATTGTTCTTTTTTTAACTCATTTTGATTCCACTTTTCAGAAAGCTCTGCATAGTGCGTGGAAAGATATATCCGCATTACGTGACAATGTGAGTTTCAAAAGGAGTAAACTTCAGCTTCAGAAACAAAAACTCAAATTATTTGGCATTCTCAAAGGACAGGTAAATTATATGATCAGTTAGTTGGTTTCACTGCGATATCCAACTTGGCATTCTCAATTTCTTTTGTTAAATTAGTTGTGTGCATTTTTTCCTCTGTCCATCATCATGAATAGGTGTAGTAAATAACTGATACTTGCTGGATAGAATGATGGAATGTTGCACATATTTAAGATAAGGCATCTGAAAGACTGACATAAAAGAATAGAACTGAACTTTTTTTCTGTTCACTTAGAGATAGCTACAGCCTAGAATGGCAGTTATCATGGTGATAGGTCAGTGAGGCCAACAAGCTCCGCAAGACCGCAACACTTGTCACAGCTTGAGTTTGGTAATTAGGAGGGTTGATTTTATTCACCTTCCCATAAAAAAAGTAAAGTGATGCACCCAAAAAGAATATTGTTCCAAACATCCAATGAAATTACTATGTTTGCTTTTTGCAGCAGTTGTAACCCAACAGCTGGCTAGGCTATCCCTACTGCTACTGTAGGACCTTATATAGTTTTACCACATTGTCCACTTGGTCAAAGTGTAAAGTGTAGCTACAAGATGCATCATCTCAAATTGGTTATGAAGTGCACACAACACTAATTGAGAAAGCGATGGCATTCATCAGGTAGTTAGGATCACAGGCTTGACATGACTGCTTCTCTGTTAGGTATTAAGGTTGCATCCAAACAGATGGATTGGAGAAAATAATAGGCTCTAATTTTCCAAAAGTTTCTTTGGGTGGTTTAGATACTGACCAAAATGCAAGCGGTTGTTAGGAAATTTCTCTATTTCAATTTACGTAGTTTTCTTAGCATTCTCGTCTCTAGTATTCTCTGTTGTTATGAGAAATTTAATTATTATTTTTTGATGTGGTCAGATATCGTACTTAGAAGAGTGGTCTGATGTTGAAAACAATCATTCCAGTTCTATGTCTGAAGCAATCAAAGCATTAGAGGCTAGCACCATCCGTCTTCCAATTGTTTGTGGTGCTAAGGTCAGGAATTTTATGTCTTATAGTTGTACATAACTGTGTCCATTTGCTTATTATGTAAACTATGTTGCTGACATGTGGAACAGGCTGATGCACAAGGTGTCAAGGAAGTTGTCAGCTCTGCACTAACCAAAATGGATACAATGGCTTCTTCAATGCGTTCTTTATTGTCAAAGGTGCATATGCTTGTCCTAGTTTTTCTCAAAATTGAATTAAATATTTTGCTTGTCTTATGGAATTTTATTCTGCACCCGTAATTTTGATCGTCTGTTCATATGAAAATCTCAACTATGTACACCTAAGGTATGCGATGATGATCTTTATCAGTAAACATAAACAAGATATGGAGAAACGATTGGCCTGAATTATAATAAATACCGTGTGTGAACATGCTAAAATTCCATCAGAAACTTGTAGTGATGGAAATAAAGACAATAGAACACTTCATCAGAATCTAGTATTTGACATTTACAATGATGGTCCTGTTGGTAAAATATGGTAAATACCCTGAAGTGGTAATTTGTCAAATGTCCACAATATGGCGGTTTCACTGTGACAATAAAGAATATGCATGGCAGTTGACATAATATGTCGCATTCCTACCAGAGGCATTGTCCCTGGAATCTGTTCTTGATTATGATTCGTTAATGATCATCAGGTTGAAGGAATGAGTTCCATGGTGTTTGAGCTAGCGAAAGTTGTTTCACAAGAACAGATGTTGTTGGATCAATCAAGAGACCTCTTTTCTGCTGTAGCAGTCATGCACGTAGGCTCTTCTTCTCTAGTTCATCTTTCTTTCTCTTTCTCAATTTAGATATTGTTTCTCTGTATTACAGTCTTCATGATTTTGTTGGAAAACAGGTTAAACAGTGTAGCTTGCAAGCTTGTATTCTTCAAAGAAAGTAGAAGCTTGGCCAGGCACAGCTGTAGGTCAATTTGGACACCAACCTTCTTGGCCAATAACATCAGATGGCCTGAATTGTTCTAACGGGAGAAACTAGGCAATGAAACCTGTCTATAGTTAACTGCATACACTGAACAGCATCAGAATATGAGATCTCACAACTCACGGAGGAACATTTTGTTTTTTTTGGGTGTGCATATACCATACAAGATTTGCCTGAAATGTTTGAAGAGAATGTATATAGAGAACTTAATGTTGGTGACCCTTTTTTTGGGTGTGCATATCATAGAAGTCTGCCTGAAATGTTTTTTAGGGGATGTATATAGAGAATACAAAGGGTGTATGTCGAAATGAGAATCTTACAATTTGCGTGCTTACTCCCATATTTTATATCCTGGAGTAGTTTTTGCCATTCTCCTAGTTTGGTGATAGTGTTAATATGAAAAGTTGTTGAAGAGTTGCCTTCATGAATTCTATGTTGTCTTCCTATCTATGTATAAAGTGCGGTTACCATTCCTTTTTCCTTTTCTAAAAACAGAAGGAAAAGGAAACTTGTTAGCTTTAAAGGAAAACATAAAAGTTGCGATGATCATGAATTCAGCACTTCCATTAGGAATTTAGTTAGATCAGGATAAATTCAAACATAATTGTTCATGTGTGGTGGTGGAACAGTGGATGCACGACTCTATTCACTAGGATATAAATTCTAATCCTGACAAGCACAATAGGATGCACTTTCATTAGAAATTTAGTAAGATCAAAGATCTTGCTTGCTTTCATGTCTTCCATATAGTGAAAAAAAAAAGTCTTCCTTGCTAATTGCAACTCGCCCAAGCAAGGAAGGAGGAGTTGGACTAGGCTGACTCGGGGGAAAGAGAGAAAGGAGAGAGAGAGAGCCTAAAAGCGCAGTGAAGTTTCATATTTTTGAGAATTTCTAGAGAGGATTTGAGAGGATTTGAATTTGATATTTAAAACCAAATTTGATATTTGAGCACAAGGAACCTTTTGTGACATGAAGAGTTTATGGAGAACTGGAGATGGATCCTTGATATTTTGGAATAAATTTCTATTTAGGAAAAAAATGGTTATTTGAGGCTTCGAGGGAATTTTAAAGTGGTTGCACTTTGGATTTGAATGCAAAGGCGAGGAGGGGTTTCAAGAAATATGTAAACTATTTTGGACTCTTTGGAGAAAAAAGGGGGCCACCAATTAGTCGCCTGAAATTTCTGAATCCATCAGTTGATTTTGTGGCCTGTTAGATTTGCATCTAAAGGGCAGACTCCAAACAAGCCAAAGTGCATTTCTTTACTGGGTTTGAGCACCACTATTCCTATTTAACGGGCCTATGAAAACAAAAGGCCACTATTGGGTCAGTGTCCGCATGTCCGCATCTCCGCTATCAGGTATGGATATGTTCGTCTTCTTTTGACTTCACATTTTGGGCTATATTTTCATTTGGGCTCATTTATTTTTACACACTTCTATTTGTGCTTTTGGACCTTGCATAAAAAAATGTCCGATGGGCCTTATATATCAGTGCTACGTGTAGGGCTTGAGATTCCTATTTCGTGCAAACACGCTAAGAAGATAAGTAGCAAACACCTTTATCTAATCCACTCCCCTTTCCCTCTGCTCATTCCCATCTACTCACTCAACTCGTGCAGTGCAGCAATGACTCGTCCTCTCTTCCCAACGATTCGTCCCTCCCGATAGCTCCTTCCTCCTAACTCAACGAGCTAGGTGAGCAACCACTCTCCCAACATTGACAAGACAAATCCCTTCTTACTCTTGCTGGTGTAAGTGTCATTCATCCTAACCCTATATGGCTATCCCTGTTCTCCTATCAAATCCAAACAAAAAGCGTGTGCCCCAGGAGAAAGCAGCACAAACATGCTAGGACGTGTGCGCGACAGCGGGGCAACATGTGCGCGACTTATTTTTCTAGCACGTTTACACCAAGTAGGAGCCCCCTATAGGGCTTGCCTAGGAAGTATCAAAGATCAATGATTAGACAATTAGTAAATTCATTAATTTTTTAAAAGATGATTAGTAAATTCATCATCTTTACATGAGATAAAATTTTCAAGCAATTCAAAATAGAGTACTTCATTACAGCATATCATACATTTTTTTCATCAAAAAGAGAGGCCCGATCTAGTCATATGGTAATGAGAAAATCCATTATGTACCCATGAGTTTTCACCCAGTTCCTTCTGTGTGCCTAAATTTCGCATCATCCTATACACTCATGCCATTAGTTGACCGTTTCTTTTGATTTTATTATAGATTAAGCTTTTTCACATTGAGCTTTATGTTTTTAAAGTAGGTGGTATAAAGTAAAGGCAATGGGTAATATAGATATTTTTTAAAAAAGATCCAATAGTCTACTAACAGTCAACTGACGCAATGGGCATAGGATGGATCAAACTAAAAACTCAGGGGTATCTAGGGCATGAGGCTAAATTCAGGGGCGCATAAGGAATTAGGCAAAAATTCATGGGCACTTAGGGAATTTTCTCTATTGTAATCACCTTGAACCACAATACCTGGGAGGCATCATAGACAAGTTGAGAACAACACAGAGATGTACGCCACCATCATTCACTGTATCAACGCTTTTAATAGTTTGAATACAATAATCTGAGCAAGTAGTTGGAATGCAATAATTTGAGGCGTTCACAAGAGCTTCAAACTCTGAAATAGCAACGTTCTGAATCCTTGTCCAGAATTCATTGTCTTGTATGGCATTTGGCACCTACAGCTCATCATAATCATCAATGATATTAAGGTCATTGATGTGCTTTGCCTCTGGCCCCTCTTTAGGAGGTGTTGTGTTCTGCACGGCTCCCGCAACTCATTGTAATAATCAATTCCAAGTCCTCGTCCACAATTCATTATCTTGTATTAGGGATGAAAACGGATCTGATAATATTTGATCCGATTTGCTCCAAATCTGTTCGAAAGGAGGATGTTTATAGCAATTCGGTAGATATAGATGCGGACACGGATAATATGGTGCGGATTCGGATATGGATATGGTACCTCTAAAATCCGACGGACATGGATTATTCGATATTTCAATCAGATTATCCGATAGGTTGTTTGCTGAATAATCTAAAATTGTCAAACCTTGGTTGGAGTAGTTCTTCGCTCCACCCTTGGTTGGAGACCATCTTCTCTATTAAATCTACTACGCGAGCAACAGTTAGAGAGAAGATGGCTCCTTCAGCAGCAACATCAATGTGATCATGGGTAGTCGGTGTTAGCCAGTTGTAGAAGTTCTGAATAATGAACTAGTCGTCCATCCCATGGTGAGGACAAGCCAAGATGTACTCCTGGAGCCTTTCCCATGCCTTCGGGATTGACTCATTGAATGCTTGCTGGAAGCTTGAAATCTTTCCGCAAAAGGCGTTGGTTTTGTCCATCGGGAAGAACTTCACGAGGAATGCAGCTGACACCTCTCCCAAGTGTCCATGGCATTTCTCTTGGAGTAGAACCACTGTTTTGCTCTCCTGAGTAGAAAGAACGGAAACAGTTAGAGCCTGTTGGCATCCTGAGTTACTACTTTGATGATGATGGTGTCGCAGAGTTCAAGTAATTGTTGGAGATGAGTGTTGCGTCTTCATTGGCTTTCCCACAGAATGGGGTAGCCTGCACCACAGTAATAAGATCCGTCTTGATCTCAAAGTAGGCATCCCGAGTGTTGACAGCAGGCAAAACGAGCATGTTGGTAGGAGAGAGAGCCAAGTAATCACGGAGGGTCTTGTGAGCCATCAGCTTTGAGTTTGGTGGTGCAAATGTGACTAGTTCAAGTGCCGAGATCTTGATTTGCAGAGGAAAGACAAGAGGTCGGACTCTTCTCATAAGCTTTTCGAGGGTATCGGTGAAGTTTGTCGGCAGGTCGAAACCAGTCATACACTACCTGTTTTCACACGAAGAGAAAACACATCAAGGTTGACAATGGTCATTAATCATAGTTATAATTATGGATATATGTAGTCTACTCTTTAACCAGTGCCTTCCTCGACAACGACGCCAGAAATGCTTGTTGGTATTTGATATGGTCACATAAATCCGCAAGCGCACGGATATCGCTTTAGCATTTTACTCAGGAGTAGTCCAAGGGTATCATATTTGTTTTTCCACAGGGAAGGCGACGGTGTAGAAAGTGGATTCATATATTGATACTCATACTATAATTAATATATCATAGTCTAAACAGGAGTAAGAATAATAATGATATATGGGTAGTGTGGCACACAGGAAATTCATCTATAACAATAATACAATAGATAATGGAGAAGGATAAAAGAGAGATAAGGTTCATATGTACTTCTATATTAATAGTGTTTCGACTATACTTAACAAATACATGTTTACAAGGCTAGGACTTATTTCTAGGCATTCAGGCACTACCGAGAGATTACTCCTTGCTGGTCTACCAGTGTGGTTATGGCATTTTACGAACTGTTATGTCATACCCGGACGTGGAGGCATACAAAGAACGGACAAGGTTATCACCACCTGCCACCTTTCGTGGGGCATACTTGCATCCAATTATATTTAATTAATCTAAGCACCTTGATCACATTAATAAATAATGACACTAAGTCCCCTGGGACTCCCACCCTTCATATGGACAAGTTAAAACTAGTGCAACTCGTTAAGATCATTGGACCGATGCCATGGCTTAGATCGATTAGCCTAATCAAATGATGTAGATAATCGAAGTATAAACTATTCATAGAACACATAACTAGTAAAGTAGTATATTAACTATGAACATAATTAAATAAAAAAGATAATTCTATTATTGCACTTCTAGTCTTACAAGAAGAGTAAATTACTAAAGACAAACTGGAATATCTCAGAAGACTATAGAATCGAAGACTACTCTGAGCCTAACTCCACTAATACTATAGATAATACAATGTAACATAGAAAGAATTGCTCCTTGAGTGTGTGTTGTGAAGTGAGAGCGCTCCTCCTTTTATAGCTGCTAATGATGGTTGAAAGGCGGTAGGAATGTCGGTGCGCTGATAACTCTCATTGGGAAGCCATCAGGAGCATCCACATGCAAGGTGGCAATGAGAGGAGGCAGAGGCGGTTCGGCTGAACCTGACCCTTGGGCCCCACTGCTCTCCACCGACCTTCACCAAGGGCTACCATGTGGGCCCCTTGGGCGGTGCACGGTGGATTGGCCCCACTTTAAGTCGGTTTGAGCTGACATGTGGGTCCTTCAATCCATGTGCTCTCTCGTGATTCGCCAGAGGTTTGTCTCTTTGCATGCCGGCTCATTTCTTCTTCATTTTATTATATAATTCCTGCATCTATAGTAATTCTCCAAAACAAATAGAACTACATTATTTAATACTAACATACGTGTAATAAATGTTAGTTCTCCCTTTATTTGTTCAAGTAATTGACAGTCAAAATCGATACTTAAGAACTGTCAACAAAGGGCAACAATACAATAACAATATCACAAACACCTAATAACAATATCACATGACAGATTGATATAGGACATCTCGCAGCTCATTTTTAGGTGTCCTCACGACTGATGAACAATTGATCAAATTCTAATTTGCTATTGATGTATTTTCTTAAAGTGAAGTCTGATCATTAAAATTTTAAATGCCAAATCCAACACTAAAAATGATACAAATAGAGTGAATGGTTGAGAAAATGATACAAATTTTAAATGCCAAATCCAACACTAAAAATGATACAAATAGAGTGGATGGTTGAGAAAATGATCCCAAAATCGCCTTGATGGATTGCCTTATGTGAAATGGGCCAAACAGAGTGGTTGCATGGGCTGAGAAAGTCAGATTATCTGCCAAACCCTACACCGGATAACCCGCTGAAAATATCAGATAATCTGCATATATCACCGATACCACATCCAGCACTGTATATGCATGCTACTATCCGCATCCAAACCCGTATCCGATGGATATCTACGAACTCTTATCATATCCTCACTTCAGACGGATTCGGAATGGATAATATCCGATCCGTTTTCACCCCTACTTCTATATGTTCTGAGGCTATTGTTTCTAATGATTGCAATAGATGGATAACTGCTATGCATGATGAGATGTAGTCACTTGAAAAGAACAATATTTGGAAGTTGTTGAAATTGTCAAAGGAGAAGAAACATATCTGTTGCAAGTGGATCTTCAAAAGAAATATAGGTATATCTCCAACTGATGTAGCAAGGTTAGTAGCTAAAGGTTATAGCTAGATTCTAGGTGTCGACGGGTTATATTCGTAAACCGTATTCTGAGGGTATTGGGGTACGTTGGAATAAGGATCTACACGAAACGACATCAAGCACACAAAGACAAAGATTATACTGGTTCAGGCCCCTCGTGAGGTAATAGCCCTACTCCAATTTATATGGGATTATCACGAAAACCATAGAAATTACAATAGAGAACCACATAAAGTATCAAGTACCTACGAGATCCCTATCGAGAATGACTCGATGAGATCTAGGTGGCCAGTTATCTTCAAGTCCTCCGGATTGCCTCTGCTCTGGTGGTGGCTTGTGCTATGATTCGATGATCCCGTACCCCCTGGGGGGCTTTGTATTTATACCGCAGACTGCCTTGGCCTCCAAGTAGGACTCGGAGAGAACTTTTGGCTTACAAGATCACAGAGATTGTATCTTTCATGAATAGGACTCTAATATCTTTTATTTAGGATACAATTTTCCTATTTACTAGCCAAATTCCATAGTGTTAAGGTAACCTTCCCGTATACTAGGGGTATACCGTATCCGTATACTTCGCAACCCCAAGGATATGAGGTATGCCTTATCCTTCGTCAGATCCAACCTCTCCAAGCCCGCGCCCACCCCGCAATACGAGTACACAGGGGCGCAGGATGAAACGTGGATCTCGATTCGGGGTATACGTTCTCATAACCCTCCTGACCTTAATTCGTGTAATGATGAGATCTTGATCACTGATATTAATGTCTTGCTCGCAAAACTCAATGACAGAGCTGTGGCCACCTGAGTTGGCCACCTGGTGATCGACACCCCACTAGACCTAGACAAACTCCTCGCCCTGCTTTGCGACCTCCCGTCCTCGGACAGGGACACCGCCATCAATGTAAGTGACTTAGATCGCTGTTTTTTCTTTTGACTATTGTTATCCAAAAAAGTAGTAATCTAAAACTTGTAGGTCCTGCCTCTGACGGACGTCATCGGCCCGCTCGCCGACCACCAGGTATTGTCTTCTCTGAAAGAGAAGGCGATCTCGGAGCAGCCTACTACCGAGAATGCTCCCTGTGGCAGTGGAACAAAAGCCTCCAAGAGGAGGTGGGCGGCTTTAACCAAACCGTCCAGAACAGGAACACTAACGCCGACAAGCGGCTCGAAGGTAAGTTTAGCTCCCTGTGATCCATAAACCAGCGTGAGGAGGATCTTCGGTCCTGACTTGCATATCTTGCAGGCCACTTCTGGCACGAAGTCTTCTTCATTGGGGAAGAAGATGCTCCTGAAGCGGCCTAAGCCCAAGTATGTGCCGTCTTTATTAATTTCTATGTTCGGTGTTCTTGCAATATCTTCTAAAATGCATGTTTCCTCCTGCTGTAGACCCTCCCCTGCGACCTCAGCTCAAAGCACCGGTCACGGGGGCACGAGCTCCGATCCTCCCTCACTCATCGTGCCGCATTCGCTGCTCCTCTCCCTTCGCCCAGCGCCTCCATTGCCGTCGTACCGCTTACCGCGATCGATAGGCTAGTGGAGGCTAGCCACTTACTACAGGTTGGCATGCGGGACTTTCTCACCGAAGTCGAGCAGCTCCGAACGGCGGCCTCGACTTCGAACAAATGCATCACCGAGCTGGAGACCCAACTGGCTAAAGCACAGAGGGACTTGAAGAAGTTCAAGGACATGGTTGCTAGTCACGAGAGACAACGGCAAGGTTGGGAAAGACGGCTAGAGGAGACCCAAGAATACTTGGCGTACTTCCAACAAGACCTCCAAGACAACTATGGGCGGCTCGACATGGTGGCTCATAGCTTGGGCATACATGAGGAGGGCCCCGAGTTCCCTGACAAGACAATCGTCTTGGGTTCTTTGGGTTCTTTTATCAGCCGGTTGGAGGGCACATCCACGAGGCATGCCGAACAAGTCGCCAAGGAGAAGCACACTGGTTGTAACGCCCGTTTTGTCGTGGCGTTAGCGGAAAAACCTAATTGCTAAAAAACCCTATTTGTGAAAGTTTTGCTCTTCGGTTGAGTCTTGTGGTGTGCCAAGGTCTCGTGTTTCCCCTCTCGCCTCAATCTCGGAGAAAACCGCGAAATCAGATTTCGAATCCGAACCCTAAAACTCCTCCTCTCTCTCTCGGGAAAAGTCTACTTTACCTCCCTCGCTTCCTCGGGCCGATTCCCTTTCGGCCTGTTCCCTTTTCCTCCCCTCTCCCTCGGGCCACCACGGCCCAGTCTCCCCTCGCCCCCTCGGCCTGCCTCCCCCTCCTCCTTCCCTCCTCGGGCCGTTGCTCGACCCGTTTCCTCTCTCCCTACTCTCGCTGGGCCGCGCCCGTCCGGCCCAGTCGCGCGGCCGCCGCGCCGGGCACGTGCGCGCACGTGCGCCGCACGCACCCGCGCGAGAGAGAGCGGGCGCTCTCTCTCTCCCCCGCTCCCTCGCCGTTCTCTCCCTCCTTGTCTCTCCCGTCCCGTCCCGTTCCCGCCGGCGTCCGTCGTCCGCCCGGCCCCGCTGCGCTGTGCACGCATGCTGCCAAGGAGAGCCGCGGTCCTCTCCCCCGTGCCTTTTCCCGTTTCGGCAAGGACCGGCTCCCCCTTTCCTTCCCCCCTTTTTCTTTTTTCCCGGTCATCGACCGCCGCCGACGTCACCGGCAGCGCCGCTTGGCCGCTAGCGCGGAGAGCGCCAGTGCGGTCTCCTCGCCGCGCTCCACCGCCTTCGCGAACCGCCTCATCGCCTCCCCTGAACAGACCTCGCTCCCCATTAAATCCCCCTCCGCCGGCCGCCATTGCCGTCCCCTCCCGAGCTCCTTTCCCCTCCCGCTGTCGCCGCCGTCCTCGTCGACCGCCGCTGCAGCCGAGGGCGCCCGAAGGAGCACCCCGGCGTGCCCTTACCGCTCTTCCTCGGTGCAGAGCTGTGCCGCATCGCCGCCCTCGCGCCGTCGTCTTCCTCCCCGGCAAGCCACCTCCCCGCTGTGGTAATCCCCCCTCTCCCCCCCCCCGTCTCCCTCTCCCTCTCTCGACCTAGGGCGCTAGCAAGCCCCGTAGGACTCCCTCTCCGGGCGCCGCCGTGGCCGCCGCCCCTCTCCTCCGCTCCCTCCCCGTGCCGCTGTTGCCGTCGCCGCCTCGCGCCGTCGCCGGCCGCCGTCGCACCCCCGTGCGCCGATCCGAGCCATTGGCTCGCTCTCCCTCTCTCCCCGCTTCGCTCCGGCGTCTCCTTCCCCTCTCCCAGCTTGCGCTGCGCCACCCGAGCCTCGCCGCCGCCGCCGCCGCCGTCGATCTCGGCTCCCCTCCCCTCGCCCCCTTTCCCCGCCGGCCTCCGTGGCAGCCACGTAGGCGCCACGTGAGCGCCGACGGCCTCTTCTCCTCCGTGCGCTCGGTCCGCGTGAACCGCGCCACTGACAGGCAGGCCCCGCCCTAGCGCCGCGCGGTGGACCTCGGTCCACCGGTCCGGCCGCTCGCGTGGGCTGCGCCTCGCCTCGGCCCAGTCGGCCTCCTCCTCGGCCTCCGCCCAGTCGGCCTCCTTCACGGCCTCGCCCGCGTCACTCGGCCTTGGGCCTGTTCCCGCGCCGGCCCAATTAACTTGGCCACACCCGCGCTCGCCTGTGGGCCGCGCCACTCGGCCACCGGCGCACCGGTCTTCCTCCTCGGACTTGGGCCATCCTCTCCTGCGCGCCGGCCCGAGTGGCCCGGCCACGTCCGATTCGGCCTTGGGCCGAATCCTTTCCAATAAAAGTCCAATTCAAGCCCCTCTTTCTTTTCTTTTTCAAGGGAATTAATAATCTCTTTTCCTTTAGACAGAAAATCACCTAATCTTCGGAAATTCATATCTTCTCAACCGTTCGTCCGATTGACTCCGTTCAACTTCCAAAATTCCTCAAAAATCGAGATCTATCCAATGGCACGTTTAGTGGTCATTAATAGGGCCTTCTTTTTACCGTTGTGTTGAGTCGCCTCGTTTCGCGTGTAGCTTCGGAGCCAGAAGACTCGCAGTGCGTGGATTTCAAAGAAGAAGCTCAAGTCTCAAGCAAGGCAAGTCACTTTTGATCAATTGAACCTATAATTTTAAAATTAAGTACTTTGTTTTTGCAAACTATGCATTCTTGGGATACACTTGACACTTGGCCCCGGTTTGCAATATAATCGTCAGGCCCTATCCATTTGCTGCATTCACCCTCCTTGAATGTTGAATACCCTGACACACTTGTCACCCCTCAGGTGAGGTCACGATATTCGCACCTCGCGTACGAATATCGAGACTCCCCTCAAAATTTAAAATGATCACCTGGGTAAAACTTGAGTTTACAAAATGCTTGGAAAACCCGACACTTGGGTCGGTGCCTTGAAAATAAATTGAGTTTCCAAAACTCGCGGTGCGGGAGACGTACTGGTGATACGGTCTACCCGTTCTCGCTCTAAGGACCGATTCCTTGGGAATTACATCCGAGCATATGTCAAGTACGACCACATGGGTGATATGGGACACCCCTGGCTGAGTAACTAGCTAGGCCAGGGAAATCTTGATGCCAAGGGACAAGTGGATTCGCCGGGGTAGTGTCGGGGAGGACCCCTGGGCTTCCTGGCACAGTATGGTCTGGGACCTAACCTAGTGTTGGTCCGTGGGACCCCTCCCGTTGGTATAGGATGACCCTGAGTCGGCTTTCGAAATGCCTTGTCGTGAAAGCCTCAAGGTCGCCAGACGTGGCTGAGAGTCAAGGGCTGGGTGACTCGGGGTTAATAACGTCGTGTGGGTAAAGTGTACCCCCTCTGCAGAGGTTAATAACTATTCGAACAGCCGTGCCCACGTGCCCACGGTCATGGGTGGATGTGAGGTGATTCCTTAGCGTAGTTTTAATGGCTACTTTGTGAACTGCTGTTGGTGTGAGAAACCCCCTTCCGTGCTTGAAGTGTGGCTGTGAAGCAGCCTGTGTCGGTGAATGATTGGCAGGGAGCCTCTCGTTCCGACGTGCTTGACTTGTGGCTGTGGTGCGGCCTGTACCTGCGAACGATTGGCAGGGAGCCTCTCGTGCCGATGTGTTTGAGTTGTGGTTGTTGGTACAGCCAGAGTCGGTGAACGATGGGCAGGGAGCCCCTCGTGCTGACAAGAGTCAATCGATACAATTTCACTGCTCCGGCCGGATGAGACGCACTTTCTCGTCCGTGTCGTTGAGAAGCACTCACTTAGATGTTTCTGAAAGTCTTAAACTAAAATCAATGGTGAAAGATAACTGGCTCTCCTTTGAAGCTTGCATCCAACACTTAATTCCCTTGACTTGCTGAGTACTCCTATACTCACCCTTGCTCTATATAATTAAACCCCCCCAGCTCTAGAAGACGAAGAGGTGGACCCTCTGATGAAGAGTTCTTCCAGGAGCAAGCAGTCTACGAGCAGTAGTAGGGTTTCGGCCTTTCCCCAAGGCTTTGCTTGTGGCTTAGGGCCAGTCTCCGCCTTTTTCCGTTTCCGCCTTTTTGTAATGTTGTTGCGAACTCGGGTTCTGTCCGCAGTTCCAACCCTGGTTGTAATTCTACTCTTAATAAAGAGACCGCTGTTGTTGTGATATTCTATCTTCCTGTTGTACCAGCGCTATTTCCTAGGACTGGTACAGGCATACAGGTTAATTTGGATCGCCTTATTCTGGCCTCCGTTCGGGGCTAGTTTGGGGCGTGACAGAAGATGGTATCAGAGCGCAGATTTGGCCTTAGGACGAAACCCTACGTTAGATGACCATAAGGATGCTAAGTTCTAAAAAGCTATTCGCGAAAAGCTCGGTTCTTTTGTTCTTCTCTTACTCTGTTTACAAAACTGGTTACTGACTTCTCCTTCTTCTTTCAAAATTGTAGATGGCAGTCAACGCCACCCACAATTCCCACGGCGTTGGTGAGGGTCACCACGTCGACCAGCTGAGAGACCTCGCTGGCTTCCTTGGCTTCTCCTGTCCCGAGTACGCTGGGTACTCCGTGGACCGCTTCCCTCCTCGCTGTGAGCTGTCCGTGTACCTTTACCCCCGCGGAGGTACACACGGCGCTGGCCTTCTCCCTCACCACTTCAACTTGGCTCGCCCCATTCTCCAGCTCGCGTACCAGGACCTCTTCTGGACCGCTCTGCGTCACTTGGCCTACGACTACCATCGTCGCCTCGCAGGTTCGGCCTTCCGGCTGATCCCGCAGCTCCCTCCTGGCCATGCCGACAGCCGCTACCCTTGTCCTTACCGTGAGTCGCACCTTGCGCTGACGCACATGGTGGAGCTTTCAGGCGCTCAGGCCACTCAGCATGCCCTTCTCCTTAAGGCTTACCGCTCCTTGGCTCACCGCTACGCCGCGCTGGAGGCCCGCCTTGCTGAGGAGGGTGTCACCTCCGTGGACACTACCTCCTGGGACTCTGGCCGCCTTTGCCACTCCAGCCACCTGTCCTTCTACAGTTCTCGTGGCTCTGCTCGCACTCCCAGCGGCCCACGCTCCCCCAGCCCGCGTGTGCCGTACTCGCCAGTTTACTCTCCCTACCCCCACTGTGCCAGCCCTTCCTACACCCCAGGCCACACCCCAGTCGTCAGCCATCGTGGGCTCCGACTGATCTGCACCGCGCGGAAGCGTGTTGTGGGCTCCTCCACCGTGTTCCGTTTCGACCACCCAGCTCCTACCCCGCCAGCAGGCCGTCCTGCTGCCGGCCCTCGACAGGTTCCGCCGGTCCCTTCGCGTGCGCCGATCGACGTGTCCTCTTCAGACGAGCCGACCACTGGAGCCAGCCAGGCGGGAGAGCAGTAGGGTTCGTCTGCTGCAGGTGGAGTTCGAGTGCTTGACCTTTTGTACCGCCACCAACTCTTTTTGAGGCGTGGCGAGGTAGTGTGTGAGTGTGTTGTATTGGGTGTTGTCTGGTAGTCTGGATCTCTGAGGTGGTGTGCGTACAGTCAAGCTCGGCGCAGCTCTGTGACTTGTCCACACCCGTTGTATTAGGTGCTTTCCGAGTTGAGAAAAGCTTTATGACCAGTGTGTGCTCTCTGTGCTCGTTTACTTTACTCCTTCCCTTTTTAAGTTCTGTTCTTTCTTCTTACCCCGCCCTTTCTGGGAGATTAGATGGCTGGCCATCCCCGTCGTGTGGCTCTTGCTCCAGCTCGTTTGGGTTACGAAACCCATAGGAAGAACCAGAATTAGAAAATGAGTCGGGTAATGAACCGGTTAATGCTCCAGCTCATGTAGATCCTACAGCGGACCGTGCAAATCATGCACAGGACTTACCCCCTCCTCCCCAGCTTCTGGCAGATTACCAGCATATGATGGCAGTTCAGACTCAGATCCTGTAGGGCTTAGCCCAAGCCATTGCAGGCATCCAGCAGAATTTGCAGCCGCAGGCTCCGCACCCGGTACCCTTCAATACCAACAGCCACAGATCTAAGTTGACAAACTTTTTGAGATCCCATCCACCGGAATTCTTTCATATCGTCGAGCCCATTGAGGCCGACGATTGGCTAAAGGATGTGGAGAGAAAGCTCAACCTAGTGCAGTGCACTCCAGTGGAGAAGACCCTTTTTGCTGCACATCAACTGAGAGGCTCTGCAGCCGACTGGTGAGAGAATTACTGTAACGCCCATCTAGACTCAGTCAACATTGAGTGGACAGAGTTTGCCGATGCTTTCCGTGCAGCTCATGTGCCCGAGAGCACCATTGACATGAAGAAGGAGGAATTCAATCGCTTAAAACAGGGTACAGGAAGTGTCATTGAGTACCTAAGTCATTTCAACAAATTGGCTCGGTACGCTCCTGAAGAAGTGGACTCTGATAAGAAAAAGGTCAGGAAGTTCTTGAAAGGAATCGCAGTAGGTTTGAGGATCTAGTTGCTTGCCCAGGACTTCCCCACTTTTCAGCACATGGTCAACAAGGCCCTGCTTCTGGAGGATGCCTGGAAAGAGGCAACTGAGGAATACAAGAAGCGCAAGTCTACCCACCAAGCACCCCCATTCCGAGGTGCGCCACGCCCTCGAGTTGGATATCCCCTGCAGTACCACCAACCTGCTCATCAAGTCAGTCGCCAACCGGGCTTTACACCCCGTCCGCCAGTGCCTCGCCCAACTCCGTCGCCCCAGCAGCATGCCCCTAGTGGCAATACCGCAAGGAACAGTGTCACCTCCTTCAATTCACCCTTAGGAATGGCAAATGTGCAGTGCTTCACTTGCAAACAAATGGGATATTACGCCAGACAGTGTCCTCAAAATCAGGGGAACTCTAATCCCGGACGCCTCGATGCTAGCTTTCCCAGGCCCCCAGCACCTGCGCAGTCCCGTCCAGTCACTCAGGCAAGTGGACAAGGTTCACGCGCCTCCAACAACTTTGGACGAGGCCGGGTGAACCACATTCAAGCTGAAACCGCCCAAGAGGCCCCCGACGTGGTGATGGGTATGTTCTCTGTCAACTCCATACCCGCACTCATTCTGTTTGATTCCGGAGCTTCTTATTCGTTCATATCGCAAGCGTTTGCGAAAAGAAATGGTTGGAAAACCCAAAATTTACAAATACCTATGGTAATACATTCCCCTGGAAGGGATATAAGGGCAGATAAACTATGCCACGAGATTGAGCTAGAAATAGAAGGGGTTAGCTTCACAGCCAAACCCATAGTCCTAGACTCCCAAGGTCTGGATGTCATCCTAGGGATGGATTGGTTGGCTAAGCACAAAGGACAAATAGATTGTGCTGAAAGAACCATCACTCTGTAAGAACCTGGAGGAAGACAAGTGCATTTCACTCCCCTCCTTTCCGGAAATCGGTCAACTCTAAATAGCTTGCAAGCCACTCCTTTGGAAATGGTACCTATAGTCAACAAGTATCCCGATGTGTTCCCCGAAGAACTACCCGGAATGCCACCAGATCGAGAAATCGAGTTCTCCATAGAACTTGCCCTAGGCACAGCTCCCATTGCCAAGAGACCCTACAGAATGGCCGCCAACGAAGTTAAGAAACAGATCGAAGAACTTCAGAACAAGGGTTACGTACGACCCAGCTCGTCCCCTTGGGGAGCCCCTGCGCTCTTAGTAAAGAAGAAATATGGCTCTGAGAGAATGATGGTAGACTATAGAGCCCTGAATGAGGTCACCATAAAGAATAAGTATCCCCTACCACGGATTGACGATTTGTTCGACCAATTAGAAGGAACCAGAGTATTCTCCAAGATCGACCTACAATCTGGGTATCACCAACTTAAAATCAGATCAGAAGATATCCCCAAGACCGCCTTCTCAACGCGGTATGGCCTGTATGAGTTCACAGTGATGTCCTTTGGACTCACCAACGCTCCGGCTTTCTTCATGAACCTGATGAACAAAGTTTTCATGGACTACCTGGATAAGTTCGTTGTGGTCTTCATCGACGATATTCTGATTTACTCAAGGAATGAACAAGATCATGCAAATCATCTATGGAAAGTGATGGAAAGGTTGCGAGAACACCAGCTCTTCGCCAAGTACTCGAAGTGTGAGTTATGGTTGGATAAAGTAGCCTTTCTTGGCCACGTCATCTCCACCAAAGGTGTCGAAGTAGACCCCAGTAAGGTTGAGACCGTCCTCGCCTGGAACGCACCCAAGACGGTGTCTGAGATCCGTAGTTTCCTTGGTTTAGCGGGTTTCTACAGAAGGTTCATTGAAGGATTCTCCAAACTGACCCGACCAATGACGGAACTGCTAAAGAAGGAAAAGAAGTTTGAATGGTCGGAAGTGTGCGAACACAATTTTCAAGAACTCAAGAGAAGATTGACGACTGCTCCTGTGCTCACCCTGGCAGACATCAGAAAGGATTTTGCGATGCATCGAGACAAGGTCTGGGATGTGTCCTAATGCAAGACCGAAAGGTGGTGGCCTATGCTTCAAGACAACTTAGGCCCCATGAGGTCAACTATCCTACGCATGACCTGGAATTGGCAGCTGTGATTCATGCCCTGAAGATTTGGCGTCATTACCTGATTGGAAACAGATGTGAGATTTACACCGACCACAAAAGTCTCAAATACATCTTTACTCAGAGCAAACTGAACATGAGACAAAGAAGATGGTTGGAATTAATCAAGGATTACAATCTCGGAATACATTACCATCCTGGAAAAGCAAATGTGGTCACCGATGCATTAAGTCGCAAGACCTACTGTGCTACCGCCCTAGTTTGGCTGACCCAAGATGACCTGTGTCGTGAAATCGAGAAGTTGAAACTGGCCATGGTCCCTACCGGAAACCTTGCCAGTCTTACAGTGCAACCTACCCTAGAAGCTCAAATTCGAGAAGCACAACGACATGATGAAGTCATAAAGGAGATGAAGGATAAGATCCGTAAGAAAAGACTCAAAGGATTTACCATCGACGACCATGGTACTGTTTGGTTCGGATCCCGCATCTGCGAGCCGGCCAAAAGGGAATTAAAGGACCTCATTCTGACAGAAGCTCATGAGTCTGCTTACTCCATCCATCCTGGAAGTACCAAAATGTACCGAGACATCAAGGAATACTTCTGGTGGGCTGGAATGAAGCGAGATGTTGCCGAGTATGTAGCTTTATGTGACATCTGCCAAAGAGTAAAGGCCGAACATCAGAAACCCGCTGGCTTGCTACAACCCCTCCGAATTCCCGAGTGGAAATGGAAAGAGATCGGTATGGATTTCATTACCGGTTTACCAAGGACCCCTAGCGGGTATGACTCCATCTGGGCAATCGTGGACCGCCTAACCAAGGTAGCTCACTTTGTACCAGTGAAAACCACCTACGATGGGAAGAAGTTGGCAGACCTGTACATGACCCACGTGGTTTGCCGATACGGTTGCCCAAAGAAGATAGTGTCAGATAGAGGCACTTAGTTTACCTCAAGGTTCTGGCAACAGTTGCACAAGGCAATGGGTACCAACTTAAATTTCAGTACCGCCTATCACCCACAGACAGATGGCCAGACAGAATGAGTTAACCAGATCTTGGAGGACATGCTTCGAGCTTGTGCCCTGGACTTTGAAGGCACATGGGATCGCTGTCTCCCCTACGCTGAGTTCTCATACAACAATAGTTACCAATCCACTATCCAAATGTCCCCTAATGAAGCCTTGTTTGGGCGAAAGTGTCGCACCCCGTTGTGTTGGAATGAGGTAGGCGAAGCGCAAGTGTTTGGACCTGACGTGCTGAAGGAAGCCAAACAGCAAGTCAAGCTGATTCGAGACCGTTTGAAGACAGCTCAGACTCGACAGAAAAGTTATGCAGATAACCGGAGGCGTGATCTCGAGTTTGCAGTAGGAGATCACGTGTACCTGCGAGTGTCCCCACTCCGTGGTCTAAAGAGGTTTGGGATGTCCAGAAAGTTAGCTTCCCGCTATATCGGCCCCTACCTCATCACCGCCAGACGCGGCGAAGTTGCCTACCAGCTCGAACTACCAGAAGGACTAACAGATGTGCGCAATGTGTTCCATGTGTCCCAGTTGAAGAAATGTCTCCGTGTTCCAGAGGAACAGATTCCCTTGGGAAGTATTGAACTGGAGAAGAACCGAACCTATAAAGAGAGACCGATCAGAGTTCTTGAAGAGGCTGAATGTCAGATTCGAAGAAAGGTCGTTAAGTTCTACAAGGTTCAGTGGAGTAACCACTTAGAGGATGAAGCAACTTGGGAACGCGAAGATCTTCTCCGTGCCGAGTTCCCGGAGCTGCTCCCTTAGGTGTGGAATCTCGGGGACGAGATTCTTGTTAGGGGGTTGGTTTGTAATGCCCGTTTTGTCGCGGCGTTAGCGGGAAAACCTAATTGCTAAAAAACCCTATTTGCGAAAGTTTTCCTCTTCGGTTGAGTCTTGTGGTGTGCCAAGGTCTCGTGTTTCCCCTCTCACCTCAATCCTGGAGAAAACCGCGAAATCGGATTTCGAATCCAAACCCTAAAACTCCTCCTCTCTCTCGGGAAAAGTCTACTTTACCTCCCTCGCTTCCTCAGGCCGATTCCCTTTTGGCCTGTTCCCTTTTCCTCCCCTCTCCCTCGGGCCGCCACGGCCCAGTCTCCCCTCACCCCTTCGGCCTGCCTCCCCCCTCCTCCTTCCCTCCTCGGGCCGTCGCTCGGCCCAGCCGCTCGCTCGGCCCGTTTCCTCTCTCCCTCCTCCCTCTGGGCCGCGCCCGTCCGGCCCAGTCCGCGTGGCCCCTACGCCGGGCACGTGCGCGCACGTGTGCCGCACGCACCCGCGCGAGAAGGAGCGGGCGCTCTCTCTCTCCCCCGCTCCCTCGCCGTTCTCTCCCTCCTTCTCTCTCCCGTCCCGTCTTGTTCCCGCCAGCCCCTGCCGTCCGCCCGACCCCGCTGCGCTGCGCACGCATGCCGCCAAGGAGAGCTGCGGTCCTCTCCCCCGTGCCTTTTCCCGTTTCGGCAAGGACCGGCTCCCCCTTTCCTCCCCGCCTTTTTCTTTTTCCCAGGTCACCGACCGCCGCCGACGTCACCAGCAATGCCGCTCGGCCGATAGCTCGGAGAGCGCCAGCGCGGTCCCCTCCCCGCGCTCCACCGCCTCCGCGAACCGCCTCTTCGCTCCCCCCCGAACCGACCTCGCTCCCCTTTAAATCCCCCTACGTCGGCCGCCATTGCCGCCCCCTCCCGAGCTCCTTTCCCCCCTCCGCTGCTGCTGCCGCCCTCGTCGACCGCTGCTGCAGTCGAGGGCGTCCGAAGGAGCACCCCGGCGTCCCCCTTCCCCTCTCCCTCGGCGTGGAGCTGTGCCGCATCGCCGTCCCCGCGCCGTCGTCTTCCTTCCCGGCAAGCCACCTCCCCGCCGCGGTAATCCCCCCTCTCCCGTCCGTCTCCCTCTCCCTCTCTCGACCTAGGGCACTAGCTAGCCCCGTAGGACTCCCTCTCCGGGCGCTGCCGTGGCCGTCGCCCCTCTCCTCCGCTCCCTCCCCGTGCCGCCGTTGCCGTCGCCGGCCGCAATCGCACCCCCGCGCGTCGATCCGAGCCGTTGGCTCGCTCTCCCTCTCTCCCCTCTCCCGGCTCGTGCTGCACCGCCCGAGCCTCGCCGCTGCCGCCGCCGTAGATCTCGGCTCCCCTTCCCTCGCCCCCTTTCCCCGCCGGCCTCCGTGGCAGCCACGTAGGCGCCACGTGAGTGCCAACGGCCTCTTCTTCTCCGTGCGCTCGGTCCGCGTGAACCGCGCCACTAACGGGCGGGCCCCACCCTAGCGCCGCGCGGTGGACCTCGGTCCACCGGTCCGACCGCTCGCGTGGGCCGCGCCTCGCCTCGGCCCACTCGGCCTCCTTCTCGGCCTCGGCCCAGTTGACCTCCATCACGGCCTCGCCCGCGTCACTCGGCCTTGGGCCTGTTCCCGCGCGCCGGCCCAATTAACTCGGCCACACCCGTGCTCGCCCGTGGGCTGCGCCACTCGGCCACCGGCCCACCGGTCTTCCTCCTCGGCCTTGGGCCATCCTCTCCCGCGCGCCGGTCCGAGTGGCCCGGCCGTGTCCAATTCGGACTTGGGCCGAATCCTTTCCAATAAAAGTCCAATTCAAGCCCCTCCGTTCTTTTCTTTTTCAAGGGAATTAATAATTCATTTTCCTTTAGACAGAAAATCACATAATCTTCGGAAATTCATATCTTCTCAACCGTTCGTCCGATTGACTCCGTTCAACTTCCAAAATTCCTCAAAAATCGAGATCTATCCAATGGCACGCTTAGTGGTCATTAATAGGGCTTCCTTTTTGCTGTTGTGTTGAGTCGCCTCGTTTCGCGTGTAGCTTCGGAGCCAGAAGATTCGCAGTGCGCGGATTTCGAAGAAGAAGCTCAAGATCTCGAGCAAGGCAAGTCACCTTTGATCAATTAAACCGATAATTTTAAAATTAAGTACTTTGTTTCCGCAAACTATGCATTCTTAGGATACACTTGACACTTGGCTCCGGTTTGCAATATAACCGTCAGGCCCTACCCATTTGCTGCATTCACCCTCCTTGAATGTTGAATACCCTGACACACTTGTCACCCCTCAAGTGAGGTCACGATATTCGCACCTCGCGTACGAATATCGAGACTCCCCTCAAAATTTAAAATGATCACCTGGGTAAAACTTGAGTTTACAAAATGCTTGGAAAATCCGACACTTGGGTCGGTGCCTTGAAAATAAATTGAGTTTCCAAAACTCGCGCTGCGGGAGACATAATGGAGATACGGTCTGCCCGTTCTTGCTCTAAGGACCAAATCCTTGGGAATTACATCCGAGCATATGTCAAGTACGACCACATGGGTGATATGGGACACCCCTGGCTGAGTAACTAGCTAGGCCAGGGAAATCTTGATGCCATGGGACAAGTGGATTCGCCAGGGTGGTGTCGGGGAGGACCCCTGGGATTCCTGGCATAGTATGGTCTGGGACCTAACCTGGTGTTGGTCCGTGGGACCCCTCCCGTTGGCATAGGATGACCCTGAGTCGGCTTTCGAAATGCCTTGTCGTGAAAGCCTCAAGGTCGCCAGACATGGCTGAGAGTCACGGGCTGGGTGACTCGGCGTTAATAACGTCATGTGGGTAAAGTGTACCCCCTCTGCAGAGGTTAATAACTGTTCGAATAGCCGTGCCCACCGTCATGGGCGGATGGGAGCCTCTCGTGCCGATGTGTTTGAGTTGTGGATGTTGGTACAGCCGGAGTCGGTGAACGATGGGCAGGGAGCCCCTCATGCCGACAAGAGTCAATCGATACAATTTCACTGCTCCGACCTGATGAGACGCACTTTCTCGTCCGTGTCGTTGAGAAGCTCTCACTTAGATGTTTCTGAAAGTCTTAAACTAAAATCAATGGTGAAAGATAACTGGCTCTCTTTTGAAGCTTGCATCCAACACTTAATTCCCTTGACTTGCTGAGTACTCCCGTACTCACCCTTGCTCTATATAATTAAACCCCCCCAGCTCTAGAAGAGTTCTTCCAGGAGCAAGCAGTCTACGAGCAGTAGTAGGGTTTCGGCCTTTCCCCAAGGCTTTGCTTGTGGCTTAGCGCCAATCTCCGCCTTTTTCCGTTTCTTCCTTTTTGTAATGTTGTTGCGAACTCGGGTTCTGTCCGCAGTTCCAACCCTGGTTGTAATTCTACTCTTAATAAAGAGACCGCTATTGTTGTGATATTCTATCTTCCTATTGTACCAGCGCTATTTCCTGGGACTGGTACAGGCATACAGGTTAATTTGGATCGCCTTATTCTGGCCTTTGTTCGGGGCTAGTTTGAGGCGTGACACTGGTCTCCGTACCGACGCATGCCATGTTCTCGCATGCCTCAAGCTCACGCACCCCGAGGTGAACCTGGAGGAGGCATTAGATAAGGGTGGGGATGATGCAACACGTAAGGACGTGATGTCGGAGCTCGTCGATCTGGGGAAAAGCGTCATCCCCTTTTTTGAACAGTAATTGTTACTCCCATTGTAATTTTTCGGATCAATTTGTTAGGCTTGTCGTCCCCCGAGAACGATGCCTTTCTTGCTGTCCCTGAGTTTTTTATGTGAATGTATTGATCTTTAGATGTATCGAAGACGAGGTCATCCTGCAAGGAGAATGTCTTCGCAATCTTAACGTTGCGCCTCCTTCTCCCCGCGCTTCCTCGACCCCGAGTGGCTACAACCAAGCCTTGGTCGTCGTCAACATTGATAGTGCGCTAGATCCACAGGGACTCCAATTTATCTCTCTTCTCGAACGAAATCAAGATATTAAACTTGACCTTTTTAGCCCTTTCTCCTGTATACATGGGAGAAGTTAATCGAGATCAAATATCACGCGTAGGCCTCGAGAATGATTTGGAGAAGTGGGAACGCCACGTCTACTATTGGAAAGCGAGGTTCGAGAAGTCGAAACTCGAGAAGATGGCCAACGCTGCCCGCAAGGATCAAGCTGTAGAGGCCCTTCGAGGTAGGGAAATCTGGGTTGATGCCTATCTCGAGGGTTGCTGTCTGGCACTGCAACGCCTTTGCGACGAGCTGCGGGTGGTCCATCCTCCTCCCGAGAAGTCATAAGCGGTCATCGGTCATGGATGCGGAGTACTTGTGATCAGCTTGCATGGATCGGGAAGCAGATCGACAACAGCCTGAAGCAAGAAAGTCGTCGCGCCAGCTGGTATACTAGTGGTCACATTCTCGCCTGCATCTGAGATGGGTGTCCACAGATGAGCCTAAGTTTTCTCTGGGAGGGCTTCTCGCGTTCTCGCATGAAGGCTGATGAGATCGACTACCTCGCACAATCCTTCGCTCCGCTGGCCGAGAACGTCTTCTCCGCAATGGACTGGCGGTGGTCATCCTGGTAGTTTATGTACCTAGAGAAAACTTAATGCACATATTAGCATTTTATATATATCAGAGCTTAAGTAAGAATTGAAATATGTTGTGTAAGTATCTAAGAGGAACATAGTGTACGAGTACGCTCACAAGGGTTGCCCTCAGCCAGTACGTTACTCTCCCTAGACCCCAACTGTTTTCATGAAAAAGCCGTTTTCCATGAAGACAACTTATAACAAACCAAGCTAAAGTTACAAATTCCTAGCCCCCAGCCGTGAAGTCAGGAAAACCAATTCCCGGTTACACGCCTTGGTTAATTCGCTCAAGTAGGTAATCTAACATGACCATATCTAACATGGTCGTTTGATCTTGTATGGTTGTTACGCCCAAAAATTCACAAGTAATTTCCATACTAATTTGTGCATTAAACTCTCGTCCAGGAATCAGCCGAGGTACACAAATCGACATTTTGAATATACAGTACCAAATACACTAATGTGATAAATACTTATAGAAGAGGCACTTAGTACTCACCACGAACAAAACTGTAGCGAAAAACACAATCTAGCGAAGCTTCAACTCCACTCCCACAAGCAGCTCAACTGGGATCTAAGCCAAAGATCTTCTTCTTCTGGATACTTCTTCAACTGAGGTTGATGATTATTGCAAGGTGAGTACATGGAATACTCAACAAGCCACAAAACAAGTATGCAAGTTCAAGGGATACCAAAGAATGGCAATAATAGGATTCATTTGCAAATGTAGCATTTAACAAATATTTGAGAGTAGTAAAACAATTGAGTAATTAAGTAACAATGTTAACCAATCACTGAACAACACTCCAATGCTGCACAGGCCCAACCATCCATGAACAACCATGCCCGGTTGCACAGACCCAACCTCCAAACCAGGAATTAGCCATTCCATACTAGGAGCTGAACCAATTATCACCATTTATCACATTATTATTATTAATGAGTAGTGTGGAACTAATCACAAAAAATATTGTTAGGCTCGCCCATAACTGCGGGCACTGTTATTCAAATAGTTTTACTCTGGCCAAAGGTGTACAAATTTACCCACAAGACACAGCCCCACAACATATTGCCATGCTCTCAGTACCACCATGGTACCTCGAAACAGGACTATGACAAGACACCTTGCATAAGCCAACTCAATATAGTGCACCACTCCCGGATCATAGTCGTCCCCTTTAGCCAAGGTATGGACTCCCCAGTGATCCCCCTTGGGCTTATCTCCACCACTTCACAGTCTGACACTCTACATTGAATCATGCTATACCAAATATCCAATCGTTGCCTATGCTGGCTTGTGGTTAGTACGTTTAATGCTTCACAACGATAGCTTGTGAACCGGTCCTTAATTGTCATGAGCACGACCATCAAAACCATGTGCTCACAACCCACCATTAATCAAGTTTTATTTGCAACAATTAATTAACCAATCACGATTAACCATCGTGAGTTACCATTAAATATCCATCATTAAGGAAAAGTGAAACATTAGTTATCCCAACAGTGTGCTAACATTTCTAAGCATGACTAAGCAATTATATCTAATATCTAGCTAAACCAATATATAAGGCCCAAGCTAGTCAAATTATAATCCATAGGATAATCAAGTCATCTTTGGCCATAACATAGGGAAAAGGCTTACATCACCTAATGAAATTTGAAAATAAATGCATATTTCAATGAAATAGAAAATTTAAATATAGGACCAACATGCTCAAAAGTATGTTTAGGATCTGTGTGACTTGTCTTGCAATCAAACGTCTTTAGGAGCTTCTGCAATGAACGAACGATCCTTCGAAACGACGAAAAACTAAACCCTACAACACAAAACATGAAAAAGACTAATAAAAACCAAATAAACAGTACACATAAAGTTCATAAATAGGTAGAGATTGAATTTAGAGACTTGAACGGCCTTATTCCGAGTTCATATGAATTAGTTATGATTTTTACGAGATTTAATCCAATTAAACCTATTAAAAAGGATTAAATAGATTTATGAAACAATTTATGAATATTTTTAATAGATAGATCCTAATTTTAGATAAATTTACCAACGTGACCACATTAATCTGAGTTACGATGAATTACTTATGAATTTTCTAAGTTTAAACACATTTTAACCATTAACCAAAATTATATTAGAATTATGATGCAATAATGAATTAATTTTGAATTAGAAAAGAGGATTATTGCATCATCACGGATTGGTCCACCGTAGACCAGGTTGACCGAGATGGTCCACGGGTTCACAGAGATGGACAGCCGAGATCGATCTTGACTGGAATTTGACAAAGATCCGATGGCACGGATCAAACCGATCTAGGGTTTGTATCAGGCTACCACACGGGATAGGGCGATGACATGGCGGCTGACGAGGCGTAGAAGTGCTGACATGGCGCTGACGTCATCAATGACGTCATTGTCGGTGACAACGGGACGACAACCCACGGTCAGCTGCGACCTACGGCACGGTGGCGCGAATGGAGAACACCACGAGGACGAGCGCAACGCGGGGAACTCACCAAGGGGTAGCACGACGACAGACGACGGCTAACAGCGACTGGCACCGAGGTGGAGACGACGGCGGCTCGAGATGACGACGACGGCGGCTCGAGATGACAACGACGGCGAAGCTTCGGTGGCGAAGAGGTGGACGACGGTCTCCGACTCCTTGTGAATCCGACGGTGGCGATGATGACTGAAGGAGACGACGAATGGTGATGGGCGGCTGCGGCAACGCTCGGATTCACGGTGACAAGGATCTTGCGGCGGGTTTCAAGGAAAAAGGAGGTGCGCCCGGGCTTCACACGACTGCTATGGTGCCGAAGAAGGTGGCTGCGCAGACGGGAGGTCACTGGGTTCTATTTATAGGTGGAGGAGGAAGGGATTGAGCTCCACACGAGAGGATTTGGCGGCGGATAAGCTAGGGTTTATCCGCGAGATTCTGAGCGAGATTGATGTTGATTTCTTGGGGGAAACGTAGAGGAGATTTAGGGGAATCTGTTTCCGCAACTAATTTTCGAAGGAGAGCAACGGGGAGGCCGGATTTGGTGGAGAGGCGGCGCCGGGTCGGGTGGTGTCGGGTTCGGCCGGCTCTGTTCCAAGCTAGAAGACGACACTGTAGCGTGGGGGAGATAAAGTAGACTTCTGGATGGGCTGCTTTGCTTGTTGGGCTATCTTGAGGGGGAACGCAAACAGACTTTGCCGGAGATGGAGAGGGGCCGCTGGCTCAGGTTGGGTCGGCAGGGAGAGATTGAAGGAGATCGGTCGGATTCGGCCCAAGGACTGAAAAAAGATTTTAATTACTTTTTCAATTTAAATAATTGCTAAAATGATCTTTCGTTTATTAAAAAATACTTCCAATGCTCAAATAATTCCAAGAAAAATTCTGAAAATACTTGGACACTCAAAGTATTTAATAAAATTTTATCTAGCTCAATTTTATGTTCAAATTTTCATATATTTTATTCAAACACTTACTTTAAGCATTAAATAATTTCTAAAAATTCCTTTTTCACAATAATTTATATTTAGGCAATTTTTAGGGTGTGAAAATAGTGTCCCCAGCCGAGGTCCATGGGACCCTGAAGCTTGCCAAACTAGCGTGAGAGGACAATAGGATCGTCTTCGAAAGAAGGCGATATAAGAAAAGGGGGTCACTGGTAAAACACTTCGAAGGAAAAGAATTTGGAATACTGTATATTATTAAACGAAACTTATAGACTTTGGTACATCGATTTTATATGTAAAATTTATGTAGTTGGTAAATGTTCCAAGAGTTTGCTAACTCGCGGCCTTCGTCGTCCACGATCTTGAACATGCCTAGCCTTAAGACTACGACCACCGTGTACGGTCCCTCCAACTTAGGTGAAAGCTTGTTTCGTCTTGCTTGATTCTGAACTTGTCGAAGGACGTAATTGCCGATGGTAAGTGTACGGGCACGAACACGCTTTTCGTGATAGCGACGTAAGGACTGTTGGTACATGGCTACTAGAATGGCAACAAGTTCTCGATGTTCCTCTAGAAGGTTGACATGTCTGCTCACTGCTCCTCTTGGTCCTTATCTGAATATTGTTTGACTTGTGTAGACTGATGTCGCAACTCCGAAGGAAGCATGGCCTCAGAACCGTACACGAGAAAAAAAAGAAGTCTCGTTGGTGGAGGTTGTCGGGGTAGTGCGCTTGGCCCACAAGACAGAAGGGAGTTAATCAACCCAGCATGTGTCATAAGCCAAGAGCCTATCGTACACATGTGTTTTGATCCCCTGGAACACAATACCGTTTGCCCGCTTGACCTGTCCGTTACTTTGAGGATGGGAGACTGATGCGAAGCAGATTGTTACTCCAAATTCGATGCGGTAGTCATGAAAGGCACCGCTAGTAAACTAGGAGCCATTGTCTGTCAGGATCCGATGTGGTAGTCCGTATCTGCAAAATATCTCTTTCATAATTTGATGACGTGTTCAGCTTTGATTTCTCTTGTTGGCTATGCCTCAATTCATTTGGTGAATTTGTCGATAGCCACGAACAAGAACTTGTAGCTGCCTTGTCCTCGCGGAAATGGTCCGAGGATATCATGCCCCCAGCACGAGAACGACCAGGTGAGAGGGATAGTTTGGAGTGATTGGGCCGACATCTTGGTGTGTTTGTGTTGATGAGAGAACATGACGGCCTGGGAGTTCTGCTTAGCTCCAGTGCAGGTCCAAATCTTGCTTTCGAGTTCAGGGCATGCCAGTTGGTTTGATCCTGTAACCAACAAGATATACAATAAAACAATGTTAGTAAACGATAGCCGATTGGCTGGTGGGCCGATGACGTATCATAGAAACCTAGCCGACGTATAGACTGAATCGGCTATAAGGTGAAGGATGCTATTCATAAACTAGATTTTAATTAAATATAATCATAAATAACTTTTCCTTAACAGATTCAATCTTATAGGTCGAACCCAATTGATGCAGCATAAGACTGATGTCTTTTAAAGTGAGTTGTCATATGATTATAAAACCTAAATAACTAGCTGACGGATAGATGTTGTAAATTAAGCCTAGAACAATCATGATCGACTATAGAAATAAATAACATGTAATCACTCATTTAATCTTTCTCTTAAATGTAAGCAATTAGAGATCGACCCAACCGAGACAGTATTAATTACTTATAACCAAGATCAGATAAATCAATGATTACATGAACCTATTTCATAGCCGATAAGATGTTTTAGGGTATTTTGGATAACGTATCGGCTAGAACTCCAATACAGTCATATACAGGAATATCAATCTTGATTAAATATGTTAAACAAGTTTCAACCTCGACGGATCAGACCTAACTGATGGCAGCGAGAGATTTGAAACAAGCTTAACAGATTTAAAGGATTGATACACTCGTATAAGATGACAGATATAACATGTAAGGCAGATTAATAAATATAATAACTTAAATGCGAAACAGTTATACCAGGTAAGATCGGCTGAAACCCCTATTCTACCCTTATTGGCAATCAAGAATTAGGTTCAAACCCAATTGATGCAGCTCTAAGTATGAAAAGAAGTATAAAGTTTAAACAATCAATCCCTCGACTGATTTTCAGGGTGGTGGATACCTTAGCCAGTCCAAGTCGACGGAACGATTTAGCCGATACCGACAAAATCCTAAAAAAGGCATCGCTGATACAAGTAAATCGATCCATCGAATTAAATTGACTAAGATATATAATAATCAACGATTGTACAAGATAGATCAAAACATCTAAAATGATGCGCTAATCCACCGATACAAATCGTTGTGACAAGCCATACCTCTTATTGGAGATCGAAACCAATGCAGCCCAACGCGAATCAAGAACTCGTCGAAAGGTAAAAGTAAAGTTGTCGCGATGCGCCGAGAGTGTATTGAACTATTGTTAATCTGTTACAAGACCCTAGGCATATATTTATACCCGAACATAGAAACCTTGTTCATATCAGACACGACTCAAAAACATGTCTAAATACAAAATAAACAAACAAGTCCCTAGGCGGACTCTTACCACGAATTACTTAAAGGAAACAACTAACTATTATTCCTAATTGATAGATAAAATTGTCTCTTCTGGACTCAATCCTTGTTCGGCAATATCTGCAAATTCCTTTTTGAGTCTGATATGAACTTGTGTTGCTTTTATCGGCGAATTGAGTCTGATTCTGTGCCGGTCGACACGGCTTCCAGTCGATGCACTGCTCTGTCTTTAGAAACAATATTCTTTCCTCGAATCCGTTGCGGTCCTAGCTTCATCCTTGCGTATCTTTACCAAATTTTGTTGTTCACAGTTTGCTGTGAAATTGGCAAGCTTCACACCATTTTACCAAGTCGCAAGCGTCTTGAAGGGCTGTTGGCCAGAAAAATCCTTGTCGGAAGGTTTTTCCGACCAGAGCTCCCCCGTCGGCATGAGAACTACATATTCCTTCATGGATGTCAAGTAGTAGATCTTTGCCGTCCTCCGGAGAGACACACTTGAGCAGAACTTCGTTCGGCACTTTTTTGTATAGGTCATTGTCGATCATACAATAAACTTTTGCCTGGTGAGAAAGTTTTTCTACCGCGATGTCTTCGTCTGGAAGTTTGTCGGCATCCAAGAAATTGATGAGCGGAGTACGCCAGTCTTCCGTGGTCTCGATGTCGGTGACGATATGAGTGGCCTCTGCAGTAGCCCCCGAGCTATTCTTGATGTTGGCTAAGGTGCCTTCGTTGTTCGTGGCTTTAACTAAAGGTTTTGTTAGGATGTCCAGAAAGGTCCCTGGTTCAACAGGTTCTCTTCTGGACGAGCGCCATGCTAAGTTGTCGGTGTCGGTGTTATCTTTGCGATAGACATGATGTATTTCCAAGCCGTCAAACTTTCGCTCCAGCTTCCTGACTTCGGGGAGGTTCTTGGTCAACTCTGGGTTTGAGCATTTGTAATTTTTATGCACTTGGTTGGTGACTAACTCTGTGTCCCCTTTCACAATTAATTGCTTTACTCTAAGTGCTGCTGCTGCTCGTAACCCGACGAGTAGTCTCTCGTACTCTGTGGTGTTGTTTGTAGATCTGAAATTGAGGTGTATTGCATGTCTGAACTGATCTCCAGCTGGAGATGTTAGAATGAATCTTGCCCCTGCTCCCTGGCTGTTGAAAGCCCCATCGAAGGCCATTGTCCATGTCTCATCATTTGTCTAACTGGTTGGGGTGTTCTTGGGAACGGTCCAATCGGCAACGAAGTCAGCGAGAACCTATGACTTGATGGCTATGCGTGGGACGAAGTTGACATCGAATTGGCTGAGTTCGACAACCCATTTAGCAATGCGTCTGATGACGTTTTTGTTCCGTACCACTTCATCGAGAGGGAAGGAAGTGACGACCATGACTTTGCGGGCCTGAAAGTAATGACGCAGCTTCCGTGATGTCATGACTACAGCATAGAACAATTTCTGGATTTGAGGATATTGAGTTTTGGCATCGTGGAGGGCCTCGCTGACATAGTACACGGGATGTTTTACTTTGTCCCTCTCAACGATAATCACAGTGCTAACAGAATAAGGTGTGGCAGCAATATATAGAACTTCCATTGGCTGTGAGGCAACGAGTAGAGGAGGGTTGGACAATTACCGTTTGAGCGCGATAAGTGTGTTCTCGACATCTTGTGTCCACTCAAATCTACCCTGCTTTTTGAGTAAGGCATAGAAAGGTTGTCCTCGTTCTCCCATCCTGGCCACGAATCGGCTTAGAGCTGCCATACATCCTGTAAGCTTCTGCACTTCCTTGAGTCTTGTCGGCGACTTCATGTTCTCGATGGCCTTGATCTTCTCAGGGTTTGCTTCAATTCCTCGTCCAGAGAGAAGAAATCCAAGCAACTTCTCCAACGGTACTCCAAATGAGCGCTTCTCCGGGTTTAGTTTGAGCCGATGTCGCTGAAGATTGTTGAATGTTTCTCTCAGGTCATCGATCAGCTTGTCCTTTGTATTTGTCTTGACCACGACAACGTTGACGTATGCTTCCAAGTTCTTGCCGATCTGGTCATTGAAAGCCCCTTGGATTTCTTGCTGGTATGTGTTGTCTGTATTGATTAATCCAAAGGGCATCTTAGTCTAGCATAAAACATCGAAGGTCGTAATAAACACGGTCTTCTCCTCGTCCTCTTTGACCATGCTGATCAGGTGGTAGCCGGAGTAAGCGTTGAGGAAACTCAACAACTCACAACCAGTGGTTGAATCCACCAGTTGATCAATGCGAGAAAGAGAAAAGTGGTCCTTGGGACACGCCTTGTTGAGATCGGTGAAGTCTACACACATCCTCCACTTGACATTGGCCTTCCGCACCATTATTGGGTTAACGAGCCACTCTGGATGGAGAACCTCTCTGATGAAGCCTACTTTGAGAAGTTTGTCTAGTTCTTCTCAAATAGCCTCTTTTCTGTCTTGTGCAAGCCGCCGCAGTTTCTGTTTGATTAGCTTGGAATCGGGACGTACTATCAATTTGTGCTCGATCACCTCCCTAGGGACTCCGGGCATGTTGGACGGTTGCCAAGCGAACACGTATGCATTCGCGCAGAGGAGGTGATGAGCTTGAGTTCCTATTTGTTATCAAGCATTACCCCGATCTTGACTGTCTTGTCGGGGTTACTACTGGCCAACGGGATGATCTTGATTGCGCCATCGGGCTTGGATGCCTTGTTGGGTTTGCTCACTTTCTGAGGGGGTTCTGAGGTGGCCGGTGGCATGGGAGTATGCCTGACCATGTCGAGGCTCCTCTTGTCGCACTGTACCGCTACTTCCGTGTTCCCGAGGATTTTCATTGTCCCTTTTGGGCCTGGCATCTTTACAATCTAGTATGCGTAGTGGGACGTTGCCATGAACTTTGTCAAAGCAGTCCTTCCGAGGATAGCATTGTAAGCCGTGTCGAACGTGGCTATATCAAAAGTGATCTGCTCTGTACGAAAGTTATTAGCCTGGCCGGACGTCACGGCTAGTGTAATCTTCCCCAGCAGTTTGGACGATGATTTTGGAGTGATCCCATGGAAGGGCTGGTCGAAAGCAGCAAGCTTGCTTCCGGGATGCCCATTGCATCGAGTGTGCTGGCGAAGAGGAGGTTGATGGAGCTACCGCCATCGATGAGGACGCGTGCCACTTTGATATTTTGGATGGTGGCTCGACTACTATCAGATACTGGCCTGGCACGATTGTTGTTGTCGGGTGATCATGCTTAGAGAACTTGATCTTCTGGTTGGACCACTTCATCTTGGCCATGACTCCTTGTGATGTAGAGCAGACTTCGTGTTCTACCTATTACACTCCCTTTTAGGGGTGTACATCATAGAATCACCGAAGATATGGGCTACATGTAGGTCGAAGTTGGGGAACACGAGTTCGTTGTCGGATGAGAGATCATCAGTGCTCCTCTCAACCACACGAACTCGTTTTCCTTTTTCGAGAGCCAACTATTTTGCCAATGCTTTTTGGAAGACCTAGCACTCTTCTAGGTTATCTGTGTTGGTCTTGTGTATTGGGCACCATTGTCGTACTGGTTCATCACCTTGAAGCGCTGGGCACTTTGGGAGTGGGTTCGCTTGTTCTGCAACAAGGACCTCTATCTCCGTCTTGCGTTTCCCTTCCTTTTTGTGATTTTGTTTTTTGTTCTTGGTGGACACCGGTGCCTCCTTGTTGTCTGGTTGCTTCTCCTCGACCACCTTGCTTTTTCCATCTTTCCTCCTGAGGACGTCATCTGTGTAGGCGCATCTGTCGATGATCTCGAACAGCTTCATGGCAGAGGTGATTCGCCTTGTCACCAGCTCTTGGATGGTGTATCGATCTCGGACGCCTGACTTGAACGCGCATATGACAGAAGCATCAGTGATCTCGGGGATTGTATTCCGGCATTCGTTAAAATGTTGTATATAGTCCCTTAAGGATTCACTTGGGTTTTGCCTAAAGGCGTGTAAATTCTCCTCGACCGCATGCCGCTTGTATGTTTCGTAAAAATTGGCAACGAATTGCTGCCATAGGTCTTCCCAGGAAAAAATCGAATGAGGTGAGAGGTGTACCAGCCATGACTAAGTAGATCCATTCAACGCTGCCGGCAAATATTTTGCCAACGCGTTGTCATCTGCGCCGGTCGCATAGAGAATTGTTGAGTAGACGTGCAGGAACTCCTCTGGATTAGTGCCACCATCATAATTTTCTACCGTTGCGGGACGGAACTTTTTTGGCCATCGCACCTATCGCAAGGTAGGTGTGAAAGCCCGACATCTGCCTCCTGGTATAAAGGGTGGACGACGTCCTCGTGGCTTGCGAGAACTGCCTCCAGTGGATGATGATGACGACAAAGGGTCACTGTAGTCGGGGGTGCGGCCCCTTGACCTATGGCCTTGTCCTCGGTCCCTCGTAGAATTTGGGGATCGCGAGTTCTGTCGTCGTCGGTTGTCATCATGTTGTCGTCGATCTTGATCGTTCTCGCCCTGTTAACTTTGACGATCTCTACGATCTCGATCATTATTGCGATCTCCTCGATTGTCATTGTCGTCCCGCCCTCTGTTTCCTCCGCATGGTGTGCGAGGTTGGCGGTGGTCGACTTCGTTCGAATCTTGTCACTCCCGCCTACGCCCATTCAAGTGGTGAAGAAGGGTATGATTGTCCTGTCTTCTTGGCGATGCGTTTCGGGGATTGCGACTTGGATCCTGACTGGGGTTTGGAGTAAGTGCGTCCTCGGTAGTGTCGTTCTTTGGTGTTCGGTCTCTACCTCGAGGACAAGGATCTCGAGATGGACCTTGTGGGTTTGATCTGGCCATGGCCAAGAAGGCAGAGTTGAGGTTGGCTACCGTTGATTGTATCCATCTGACCTTGTCATCTGCTTCTGGGAAGGTAACTGGATCAAACGGAGTTTGCTTTAGTAATGAGTTGACCATGGTGAAGTGCTCGGCAGGAGTTCAAACCAGCTCCTCAGGTTGGTGCAACGCAGCGGGAGCAGGCGGTTCTTTTCCCGAATGAACTTCACCCTCTTCACATACGTCCTCGACGACCCCTTCGATCACGTTTACTTCACGCGGAGAGTTGGACCCTAAAGATTCCAAGCTATGAAGAATCGAGGGTTCGCAAGGATCGATGTCAATGAATCAGACCAGACGATCTAGGGTTTCCATCTTGCTATCATCCACCGATGCATCTCGAGGTTGATCTCGATATTGGATTGGATAGCAAGGAACAGGAACCATGGATCTGTTGATTTAAGAAAATCTTACAATCAGTAAGGGGGTGACTTTTCGATTTGTGGATCGAGCACCATGCCTTGTACGGAGATGTGTGCTGGATATCTCGATCTTTGCAAGCATCGAGTTCTCACTTGAAGTATTACCCGACATTCAACCAAAGAGTGCTAAGATGTCTTGTGGATCGAACACCAGGTGTCTTAGTTTGGAGGAGACTTCCTAGTCGACACCTGGCCCCCAACAAATGTCTGGGGTTTGGCCGCTTTAGGAATTCTTCGGGGAGCTAAAGTCATCTTCTTCCTCTTTTCTGACTGGACAGGAGGAATTACTGACGAAAGATTGTTTTCTGTTGTCCTCGCGTCTTTGTTCTCGATCCCAGCTCATATTGGGGAAGGCAAGATGGGAGTTGCAGCGAAGACGAGAAAGACGATGGATCCAAACTGAGTCCAAACGAACACCGGCTGGGTAGGATCTCCCTAGGTAGGATCATGCGGACATTGTTGCTGGAAGGCCTTGAGCTTGAAGCCATCTCGGCGAAACCATGGGCACCAAGTCCCCCTACCTGACGCGCCACTGTCGACGGGTTATATCCGTAGACCGTATTCTGAGGGTATTGGGGTACATTGGAATAAGGATCTACACGAAACGACATCAAGCACACAAAGACAAAAATTATACTGGTTTAGGCCCCTCGTGAGATAATAGCCCTACTCCAGTTTATATGGTATTATCATGAAAACCACAGAGATTACAATAGAGAACCACAGAAAGTATCAAGTACCGACCAGATCCCTATCGAGAACGACTCGATGAGATCCAGGCGACGAGTTATTTTCAAGTCCTCCGGATTGCCCCTGCTCTAGCGGTGGCTTGCGCTATGATTCGATGATCCCGTACCCCTATGAGGCTTTGTATTTATACGCAAACTGCCTTGGCCTCCAAGTAGGACTCGGAGAGTACTTTTGGCTTACGAGATCACAAAGATTGTATCTTCCCCGAATAAGACTCTAACACCTTTTATTCAGGATACAATTTTCCTGTTTACTAGCCAAATTTCATAATGTTAAGGTAACCTTCCCGTATACTAGGGGTATACCGTATCCATATACTTCACAACCCCAAGGATATGAGGTATGCCTTATTTGTAACCCTGACATTAGATATTGATTTCAATGAAGTCTTTTCCCCTGTTGTGAAGCATAGTTCAATTCGCACTATAGTCAATATTGTTGCAATGCATGATTATGAACTAGAGTAATTGGATGTTAAAACTGCATTCTTACATGAGGAGTTAGAAGATGACATTTATATGGAGCAACTTATTGTTCATGGAAACAAAAAACTGGTATGTAGGTTGAAAAAAATATATTTATGGGTAGAAGCAGTCACCTAGACAATGGTATAAGAGATTTGACTCCTTTATGCTTTCTCGGAATTTTAGAAGATCCAATTTTGATAGCATCGTTTATCTTAAAGTTATCGATGGTTTAGCTATATATTTGCTTCTTTATATTGATGATATGCTGCAAAAGGCAAATTAGAGATAGCAAAGTTGAAAGAACAACGGTACCTGACTTATCACATGCATTGAGTGTTGTCGGTAGATATATATATAGAGTTCCATTTTCAAGTGTAGTTGGTTCACTTATGTATGCCATGATATGTTTGCATCCTGACTTATCACATTCATTGAGCATTGACAGTAGATACATATAGCTAATCCTGGCAAAGAGCATTGGAAAGCAGTTCAGTGGTTAGATATCTGTGTGGTTGTTCTAATACTTGTTTGCACTTCAGGATTTCTAGAGATGGACTTGTTGGTTATGTGAATTCATATTTTGCTCGGGTTATGTTTTCACTGTTGAAGGTTGTGCTATTATTTAGAAGACAAGTTTGCAAGTAACTGCTGCCTGATCTACTACTGAAGTAGAGTATATGACTATTTCTAAGCTTGTAAAGCAGCTATTTGGCTTAGAGGTTTGTACAATAAACTTTGTGAAGATTGTTGACGGTCCTTAAGTACCAAATCCGACCGTCAATCCCTGCATAAAAGCAAATGAAATAAAACATTAAACTTAGTGGTAGTAATTATTACTAATCATTTTCACAAGAGTTGTTGCATATTTGTATGTAGGTGAATTATGGACGAAAACCACCCGTCATGCGAAGAAACACACCTTCGGCCAATCAGACGTGAGTACAAAAATTGGAGGTTCCCACAAACCAGAGAAAAACCGACATATTTGAGGCTAACCATCATGCATCATCATGAGGGCCCACAGGATAGTGACATAGGCAAAAATGCGAGAGAAAGGTAGTGAAAGTGGTTCCCCCCAAACCATGGTTCGACTGAACCAGAATTGTGGCTGATTGCCACCAGCTTCCACGTGTCACTTCCTCAGGCCTCCCTATGACGATTATGCTTGAGTCCTGGGTAGTTATCGACTTAAACCACCGTCATTGGGAGCTATAAAAGGAGAAGAAACTCTCATTCTGAAATTGCACAAGTGGAGTACAACTCACCTACATATTTATACTACTCTCTAGTAGAGTTAGAATATAGGAAGAGTGTGAGGGGAAGCTTCGAAAGGAGTGCCCCAAATGTCGGCTTTCTCTCCGGGGATGTTGGTCTATCTCCGGAGAAGTCCTAGAGGAGCGCCAGAGTTGTCGGCACTCTCTCCGATATTGTACCTCGATGGTGACCGCCTTCGTGTTTACCAAGCACACTCGACGGATGATTCTTTTATATAAGTAAGTATTTGTGATTTCTTTTGGTATTTACTTTTCTTATTTAAGTAAGATAGATTCTCATTGTTGCGGATTCATCGCTTAGAATTTATACCGAGTGCTCTGGTACTAGGACTCTGGATAAAGAAGGAAGTTTTTAGCCGAGGCTAGAGTAGTAATCGATAACGTATACATGGTGTCTAGGTTAGATGTTACCTTCGTTTGTTGTGTATTTCACGAAAAGTGAGATAGGTAGCAGATGGTGACGGCCTTATCCATCCTTTGTATTCCTCCACATTTGGGTACATCATAGAGCTACAGGCCGGACTCAGCTTGGCAGACCAAGGAGAGCCGGTGCCCGATGCAATTGATAGAGTTTTACCTTAACTTAATTAGGATTATTACCTCATTGGAATCCTATTTATCCTAAGCCTACCATTTAGTTGTTGTCCTTGTGATTTGATACCCATGTTCCCTATGATTCGATACCCTTGGAATACTCTGAGGAGAAGTGCTACACCAGTATCCGTGCACTTGTGAATTTATCTGTGATCGTAAAAATACCAACAAAGATATGTCTTGCATTAATATATTTTGTGATAGTCAAAGTGCAATACACCTTATAAAGGATCAAATATTTCATGCGAGAACAAAGTACATTAATGTGAGATATGACTTTATTCGAGGTGTGATTGATGACGATGATATCAAGGTCTGTAAGATAAGTACTCATGATAACCCAACAGATATGATGATAAAGCTAGTTCCTGCTACTAAGATTGAGCTTCGCTTAAGCTTGTTTGCATTACAGTATAGTCCTAGAGAGTATTTGACACCACGGTGATTTTACCTGCATGAGGTATTTGTTAACGGTGAAATTCGGTAATTGACTTGGAAGCGGAAGAGGAACCGAAGCAGAGAAGGAGGATTGAGTTCGAGCCAGATTAGGAGTCGTATCGGACCCGGTAGTCGTATCGGACTGGGAAAGATAATGCCATAAAGAGCGTATCGGCCGATACGGATTCGGTTTGATTGAAGGCCGATATGGGTTGTAAGTTGACAGCTTCAACGTAGGCTTGGTTTGGGCTCAAGATAAGTTTTAAGGAGGTTGCCAAATAGAAATAAAACTCAGTTTTAGTCAACTGTATCTTGTAAATTGGGTAGTTATGCTTGTTTGTTAGTTGTAGATAAGATCGTACCCGACAAGGGTTCTGTTGTTATCTCGGGTATAAACATCCCGATAGTTTGTACATGTAAAAGAATCAATCAATCACACAATCAAATCAATCTACTTTCGGCGCATCGCCAACCCTCGCAAGAGGTCTTCTTCGACGAGTTCTTGCTTCTTCGGAGCAGAGGTAAGAACTCGTCCCCGACAATCTACATCGTCGGGGCTAACGTGTCGCTTTAGACACGTTAAGCCTCGATGATGTGATCGTCGATTATCATGTCTTGAATAATTTTGACAGGTATCTTAATTAAGCCTTGCCAGCGGTTTACTCGCTTTAGGGTTTATTGCCGACGATGGTTTAATTCTTATGCTTGGCTAGATTGTTCAATACAGCTACCATCCCCAAAAGCAATCGACGACCTGATTTTCTTCGCGTTAAATCTTAATTCACACTTTGAGTTGCCATCGACCTTAGTCCTGTTTTGAGATCTAACACGAAGCCTGTTTTCGGTTGTAGCTAAGGATAGTACTGGGGTTTTAGCCGGTCTTATCTAACGCATGTGGTTGCTTTATGTTTCTTGCATGTGTTTGCCACTTATATGTGCAGATCGATAAGTATAGATACGTCGATCGTGAAGTAATCTTAAGATTTCTTTATGGTTGATATGTTTACATTGGCCGATTGGCTCGTATAAGTTTGCACTAGAGTACTAGCTAGTGTAGTTACCTTCGTTATCCTTATCGGCCGATGTTATTAGTTGAGATCTACATATCAATGGAGGCTGATAAGATTAGATTCATGTTTTACTTATTTTCTAAGTGAGCCGATATAGCTTTGCCCTATCGGCTGGGCTATGACAATGTGTCATTGGTCTATTGACCGATCGGCCATTGTTCTCTGACTTGGTTTACTTGTTTCTTGTTAATTGCAGATCAAATCAACTGGCACGCTCTACTTACGACTAGGCAAGCCATTTGGACCTGCACTGGAGTTAAGCAGATCTCCCAGGCCGCCGTGGTAACGCGGAACCCGTTTGGTTGCTGGACGGGTCGAAATTCTGCGCCAACACGCTTTTGGCACGCCCGGTGGGACAACAAGAACACAAGCTTCTCACCAGCAACAAGAACACCTCGAGATGTCGAAGCAGGCCGAGATCGTCGAGGAGAACGTCATTCCCGTGACCGCCGACCAGCTCAGCGCAGAACAAAAAGCTGAGATGGATAGTCTGGTCGAGCAGTTCCAGAATATGTACCTGCAAACATATTCTAGGACTCGGCAGGGCACCTTGATTCAAAAGTCCAAGGTGGTCATGCCGAGTTCCGGAGATGGAGCTGGAACATCGGCGGCGGCGCACGATCACGCCGTCAAGACTGAAGACACTGCAGCACCGACGTTGCAAGACAGGATTGACTCCGTAGTCCACTCTGCGCTAGTCAATCAATCGGGGATTTTGGTGAACACCTTGACTAATACGGTCAAATCTATCTTAGACGGGTCAATTCACCAGTTCAAGCCTCAGGGGCCGATTTTCTTGCCAGAAAATAAGTTCCCCGCATATCGGACCCTGAGGAATGATCTGAGCACGTCTCAGCCAACAGCGCCGATGCCACCCCCATCGGCGCAGCCGACAACAACATTGCCACTGGTCCTTACCAGGCAGACTGGGGGCAACCCTCAGCTCATCACCGAGGAACAATACGCTCAATGGGCCAAGGGGAAGCAACCGGTGGTTGAGCCGATGTAGCAAGTACCCGTCGACCAGCCATCGGCCGGACAACCGCAAGCCCCAGTGTTCAATAGTCCTCCACTTCAAGCTGCATACAACGTGCCACAAGGCTACCAGCAGCACCCCGCAGGATAGTATGGCGTACCGAACTTGGATCATCATTACCAGCCATACTCCCCTAGGCAGTATCAGGCAGAGGGTTTGCAACAATCGTTTCAGCAAGACCTCCCACATCGGCCCGCAGGATATTGGGCCGATATGATAGCCGAAGTGATGCGAGATCAATTCGGCTTGAAGCCCAACGAGAACTCTACAGTGTATCGGCACCCGTATCTCGAGGAATTTGACAGAGTACCATTGCCGGGACGATACAAGATCCCGGATTTCTCCAAGTTTTCGGGACAGGACAACGTCTCGACATATGAGCATGTCAGCCGATTCTTAGCACAGTGCGGGGAGGCATCGGCTATCGAGGCGTTGAGGGTGAGGTTTTTCCCTCTGTCCTTATCAGGGTCTGCATTCACATGGTTTTCTTCCTTGCCCTGCAATTCCATCAGAGGATGGATAGATCTGGAGAAACAGTTTCATAGATATTTCTACAATGGCGTACAAGAGATGAAACTGTCAGATCTGACTGCCATCAGGCAACGAGTGGATGAATCGGTCCCTGAGTACATACAAAAGTTCAGAGACATACGCAACAGATGTTATAGCCTCAGTCTGACTGATTCCCAGTTGGCCGATTTGGCATTTCAGGGATTGCTAGGGCCGATACGCGAGAGGTTCTCCTCGCAGGAATTTGACAGCCTCGCTCAGCTGGCACAACGAGTATCGGCCCATGAGCAGCGATTCCAGGAGGCAAAGAAGTTCGCGAAAAAGATTAACACTGTTTATCAGTACACCTCCGACGATGACGACGATGAAGACGGTGATGTCGACCTAGCCAAGTGGGCCCGGATGAGGAAATCAACAACTTGCCAGTGGGCCAAGAAAGGAGATAAAGAAGATAAATATGATTTCGACATCAACAAGGCCGATAAGATATTTGACCTGCTGTTGCAAGAAAAGCAGATTCAACTGCCAGTAGGTCACGTATTGCCATCGGCCGAAGACATCAAGAAAAGGAGATATTGCAAGTGGCACAATTCCTATTCACACCATACAAATGAATGCAAGATCTTCCGGCAACAAATTCAATCGGCCATCGAGCAGGGCAGAATTAAAATCGATGATGCCAAGCGGCCGATGAAGATTGAAGGCCACCCGTTCCCAGTCAACATGGTGCGGGCGGACAGGGCCGATGGCGGTGGTCATCGGACTGGCAAGCGGCCTCATCAGACCTCTGAGGGTCTGATCAGAAAATATCAGCGGAGGCGGGAGGAACAAGCTCAAGACCAAGCCGATCAAGACAACTCCTACGACCCACACTGGGAGTGCGAGTTTTTTCGCTTCTGCTGGAATGAAGGGATGAGGTTGCCATCTATCCAGGAGTGCCCTGCATGCAGTGGTGCAGAAGATTCTTATCAGGGCAGCTCAAGCAGACAAACGCATCGGCCGGCCAAGCAACGGAAATCCGTGCATGAAAGGCTGGGGCCGATGCTCCAAGACCAACACGATGAAGATGAGGAGCAAGCCCAGAACCCCCAATGGTGCCCAAGCGATGTATTCACCAAGACACAGAAACGGCGGGTTCAGAGGCTGAGGAGGAAAGAGCAAATCCAAGAGCAACAAGCTGAAATACCCCATCGGCCAACCAAGACCAGAAAAGAGTGGAGAATAAAATCCACGGTGGCCAGGGCCGATGAGGGCACCTCCAATACAGCTCAGGGCTACTCAGCTTCAAAAGGTAAGAAAACGGCATCGGCGCCTGTTAACATGGTGTTTATATTGCCAGCAGAATACAGTGTGCAGGCGGCCGATGAAGCGATGGCTGATGAGGAACAAAGTTCAGCCAGGCTACGGTTGTCACCAGACCAAGCCACCTTCGACAAGCCAGTTGACGCCAGCTACAGACATCTACGGCCGTTGTACATCAAAGGATTCATCAACGGGCGGCCGATGACGAAGATGCTGGTCGATGGTGGCGCAGCAGTCAATTTAATGCCATACACAACCTTCAGGAAGCTTGGAAAAGTACCTGAGGATCTTATCAAGACAAATATGGTATTAAAGGACTTCGGTGGCAACGCATCCGAGGCGAAGGGGGTCCTGAACGTGGAACTCACCGTGGGCAGCAAAACAATTCCCACCACCTTCTTCGTCTTCGATGGAAAGGGTTCCTACAGCTTGTTGTTGGGACGAGATTGGATCCATGCAAATTGCTGTGTCCCTTCAACAATGCACCAATGCCTCATGCAATGGCAAGGGGACCAAGTCGAGATCGTGCAGGCCGATCGGTCAGTACATGTCGCCAATGCCGATCTCGCAGTTTGGGAGATGGAGGGAATCGACTGCTTGTCCGGGCGAGTCTGGGACGCCGATTTCCTCAAGGTAACCGACTGCGACATCGAGACAATTGAAGACCAAGACAAGCGGTTACTTTAGCGAAGATGCACCATCCGCCGTTGACAATGACCCCTACACAGATGACGCGGTGGATGAGTTAGACGGCAAGTTGGGACAAGGTTTTACGTCGGCCGATGAATTGGAAGAAATTGATATAGGAATAGGTGATAGGCCTAGGCCGACGTATGTAAGCGCTAATTTGCCAAAGGAATACAAGAATAATTTGATAGATCTTTTGAAAGAATTCAGAGATTGTTTTGCATGGGAATACCATGAGATGCCAGGATTAAGCCGATCGATTGTAGAACATCGGCTACCAATCAAACAAGGCTATCGGCCTTTTAAGCAAGCTCCTCGGAGGTTTAAGGCCGATATGCACGAAGCCATAAAAGCAGAGATCACAAGACTTTACGACGCCAACTTTATCAGGCCCTGCCGATACGCGGAGTGGGTCTCCAACATAGTTCCGGTATTGAAAAAGAACGGCAAGCTAAGGGTATGCGTCGATTTCAGAGATCTAAATAAGGCGACGCCCAAAGACGAGTACCCTATGCCGTTGGCCGATTTGCTAGTCGACGCTGCTTCTGGGCATAAGATCATTAGTTTCATGGACGGAAACGCGGGTTACAACCAGATCTTTATGGCTAAAGAGGACATTCATAAGACAGCCTTCAGGTGCCCAGGGGCAATCGGCCTATATGAATGGGTCGTCATGACATTTGGTTTGAAGAATGCTGGAGCTACGTATCAGAGGGCTATGAATTACATTTTTCATGATCTTATTGGCTCTCTGATTGAAGTTTATATAGACGATGTCGTCGTAAAGTCAAGAGAACATGATATGCACTTGGCCGACTTACGCAAGGTACTAGAAAGGGCAAGGAAATATGGTTTGAAGTTGAACCCTAACAAATGTGCCTTTGGCGTATCGGCCGGTCAGTTTTTGGGTTTCTTGGTCCATGAAAGGGGGATTGAAATCACACAGAAGAACATCGATGCCATCAAGAAAATCAAGCCTCCAGAAAACAAGACCAAGTTACAGTCTCTGCTTGGCAAGATCAACTTCGTCCGGCGTTTTATATCAAATTTGTCGGGCCGTATAGAGCCATTCACTCCACTGTTGAAAATAAAGGACGACGAAGAGTTCATATGGGGTGACAAGCAACAGAAAGCGCTAGACGATATCAAAGAATATTTAACTTCTCCGCCGGTCTTAATTTCTCCACAAAAAGGAGTCCCATTCAAATTGTACTTATCAGCCGATGAGAAATCCATCGGCTCGGTCTTGGTTCAAGATGTTAACGGCAAGGAAAGAGCTATTTTTTATCTCAGCAGGAGAATGTTAGACGCTGAGACAAGGTACACGCCGGTGGAGAAATTATGCCTTTGTTTATATTTTTCATGTACTAAATTGAGGCATTACCTGCTTTCCAACGAGTGCATCGTGGTGAGCAAGGCCGATGTGATGAAATACATGTTATCGGCCCCTGTGTTGAAAGGACGAGTCGGGAAGTGGATCTTTGCTTTAACAGAGTTTGATCTTCGATATGAATCGGCCAAAGCGATCAAAGGACAAGCCCTGGCCGATTTCATCGTTCAACATAGAGATGACTCAGTCGCATATGCAGACATTGTGCCATGGACATTATATTTCGATGGATCCGTCTGCAGACACGGTTGCGGTATCGGCCTAGTCATCATATCCCCTCGGGGGGCAAGTTTTGAGTTCGCTTTCACTATCAAGCCTTACTATACCAACAATCAAGCAGAATATGAAGCGGTGCTTAAAGGCTTGCAGTTATTACAAGAAGTCGAGGCCGATGCCGTGGAAATCATTGGTGATTCACAGCTAGTAATTAGTCAACTTTCTGGGGAGTATGAGTGCAGAGACGATATTCTCAAAGTCTACAATGAGGAGTGCAAAGAGTTATTACACGGTTTCCGGATCGTAACGATGAGGCATATACCCAGGAAGCAGAATTTCGAAGCCAATGATTTAGCTCAGGGGGCATCGGGATACAGGCCGATGGCTAAAGACGTTCCAATTCAGATTGCTCTCGTGCACGCCGATGACTGGAGGTTTGATATCATTGAGTATTTGAGAAACCCTTCCCAATCGGCGTCACGCAGAATGAAATATAAAGTTTTACACTATGTCTTATTGGACGATAACCTATATTATCGGACGGTTGATGGTGTCCTACTCAAATGCCTAGGTCCTGAGGAGGCTAAAACCGTTATGAGCGAAGTACATGAAGGGATTTGTGGCACCCATCAATCGGCCCATAAAATGAAATGGCTGATGAAGCGCGTCGGATATTTTTGGCCAACCATGCTAGAAGATTGCTTCAAGTATTATAAAGGATGTCAGGATTGTCAGAAATTTGGAGCAATTCAGAGAGCACCGGCATCGGTTATGCATCCAATCATAAAGCCGTGGCCGTTTCGTGGATGGGGAATAGATATGATCGGCCAGATTAACCCACCATCAAGTAAGGGACACAAGTATATATTAGTGGCTACAGATTACTTCACAAAGTGGGTTGAGGCCGTTCCCCTTAAGAAGGTTGATTCCAAAGACGCTATTCAGTTCGTCAAGGAGCACATCATATATCGGTTTGGGTTACCTCAGACAATAACTACCGATCAGGGATCAATCTTCGTGTCCGATGAGTTCGTCCGATTTGCTGACAGCATGGGCATCAGATTACTCAATTCTTCTCCCTACTACGCGCAAGCTAATGGGCAGGCAGAGGCTTCTAATAAGTCTTTAATCAAATTAATCAAGAGGAAAATTGACGAACAGCCGATGCAATGGCATACAACGCTGGTCGATGCCCTTTGGGCGTATCGGATGGCTTGCCATGGTGCAATCCAAGTGCCTCCCTATCAGCTGGTCTATGGGCATGAAGCTGTACTGCCGTGGGAAACCGCCATCGGCTCAAGAAGGATTGCTTTGCAAGACGACTTGACAGCCGATGAGTACCATAATCTTATGGTTGATGAATTGGATGATTTGGCACATGTTCGATTACGAGCCTTAGAGAAAATCAAGCGTGATAAAGATAGAGTAGCCCGTCATTATAATAAAAAGGTCGTTGCCAAGTCGTTTGAGGAAGGAGACCTTGTATGGAAATTAATAATGCTGATTGGTTCCAGAGATAATAAATTCGGCAAATGGTCACCTAATTGGGAAGGCCCCTTTCGAATTCATCGATGTGTTCCTCACAATGCCTATCTGCTCAGGAGATTAGATGGCGAGATTTATGAACGAGCTCTCAATGGCAAATACTTGAAACAATATTATCCCAGTATCTGGATTGACTCATGATCGGCCCTCTAGCCGATTTATGATTACAGCCGATGTAATTAAGCATCGTCTTTAGATGGCCGGTATATACTATCGCCCTTAGTTCAAAATTTCAGAATATGAGCCCTCATCTTCCAAAATTTGGGGGGCATATATATACAGGAGTTCTCGCATTGGATTTTTCAGTTGGCAATTGACTTCGGCTTTCTGGCCGATGAGATTGTTTATAATGAGATTGTTCATATTAAAGATATATACATACACAGGTGTTTTTTTTAGATACAATTCATCAGAGTGAGAATGAACTCAGAGGATTTCAGAAGCAATGATTAGGCTGGAATTTTCAAGACAAATTCGGCTGCATGGCCGATATGGTGTATGTTTATACATTATAAAAATAGAATATGCTACATCACCCTATGAAGTCCGCAATAGCAACAATGGCTTTACGGCGAATCTGCTCAACGTCTTCAATAGCCTGGGCATCATCGGCCATCGTCCCTGGGATCGGTTTCAGTGATTTGCTTAGGGTCGCGAGATACTTGGCCGATGCCTTGAGCTTTGCCGTCTGATCTTCTATGGCCTTGGGTGATGCAGCTATTCCGGCTTCGACTTCTTGGATTTCTCGGCGTGTAGTGGCCAGCTTCGATTCTAGCTCTGCCTCGAGGCAACGGAGTTCTTCAAGCCTATTTTTCAATACAATCGGCTCCACCGCTTGCTCGTCCAACTTGGTCTTATCGGCGTTAACTTGAGCTTTGCTAGCGGTCAGGGCCGATTCCAGTTGTTCGCGCTCTCGTCGCTCTGCAAGTCTTTCTTTTGCTTTGAAAAGCTTGAATCGGTATTGTTCCAGAAAGATGGCCGGTGTGAGGATCTCCATCAGGTCTTCGGGCAGTTCGTTTTGGATTTCTTGTACCCTGGCTCTGATGGAGGAGCAATCCTCTACCAAACACTCCAGCGAGGCTTCTAGCCGATTCCCAATATCGGACAGTCGGTTCTTTAATTTGTCAGAGATCGATGCCTTGGCGGTGCTGGGCAGTTCCTTGTCCTCGTCATCAAGAAACTGGCCGATGTCAAATGAAAACATATCGGCTAGGCTCTGTAAACAGCAACATAGGTCAAGGTCAGTCTTGTCAAATGGGAGCTGGCGAAAGGGGATCGGGCTAGGTCTCGTTACCTGAGTTGGAGTATCGGTGGTGTTTGCATTGGCTTCCCTTTGCTGTGTTGAGGCAGTAGGCGATGGGGTTGGCCGATGTGGCGAAGATGCTGGGGCCCTAGGCTGAAAAGCAAGGGATTGGTAGGTAGGGTTGTGAGATTAGCATGATAATATATAAATCAACTCTTACCGAGGCGACCGGAGAGGGTGCTGGAGAAGGAGACGGAGTCCTCAATCGCGCTTTAGCCCGCTCACGCCGTTGTAGGGTTGCTTTCTTAGTCCTTTGCAGAGGGGCCGATTGAGTTCTTTCCTTCAGTATAGATGATGCCACAGCCTGAAAAGGATATCAAATTAAAGCCAAGCAATAGGAAGGGGTTATATGAGCACGGAGAAGAAATTGTGTTTACCTTGCGGATTGCATGTTTGGTCTTTTTCGGTTGGGGGGCATCACTTTGGTCATCGGCCGGTGGGATCTCAGTGGTTTCGGTTGATGTTTCCTTGATAGCTTCGGCCGATGTGTGTCCTTCATATGTATCGGCAGCAGCTGCATCGACTTCTTCCTCCATTACTTGTTCTTTGAGAAACTCTTCTATGGAGGGATCCAGCTCTTCGAGATCTTCTTGGTCGTCAGTTTTGGTTTTTTTGCTGGATTTTTGGGCTTTGCCTTTAAATGGCGCTTTCCTCTTGGGGTTTTCCTTGATCATCGGCCCCTGGAGCAGTGATGGTATCTTTGGGGCAGTGAGGCCGATGATGGACTCCAGGATGGTTGACCCCGATGGAGCTATGGCTTCAGCATAGAAAATCTTCTGTCCACTGTTGCTCACAGAAGGAATAGGCTCATCTGGCACTTGGGGACTGATGCCTTGGATAAGCTCTGTTACATAGAACCTGGCCGATTGGTGGAAAATATGAGCGGCCCATTCTTGCCACCAGGTTTGGAAATTGATGTGGACAAAGGTATTCAGGTGCAGCCGATCACAGTCACCAAGATTTGGGAGTTCGATTTCCATCGCCTTGCTCATAACTAGAGCCGATGAGACTGTGCCTCTACTCTCTAGGAGTTTATGAAGGTATAAACTGATGGGAAGTTGCCCGAGCCCGCATTGCCTAGCAGCTGTCATTGGGTTATAAAATTCATAGGACAGGCTGGTGCTCCTTCCCTGAAAAATGCCTACCGGGAGCAGGCATGGAGTGAGGCCGATCATAAACACCTCTCTGGACTCCATGTCATCGTTTACCAAGCTCAGTTGCAGATCATCTGGAAGCTCATAGTCTTGGTCCGATGTATAGATAAACATGTCCATCTTGGCTGATAGAGGGCCGGTGAAGAAACGGATGAACCATGTAGCCATGTCATCGGCCGATTGATNTGGGGACTGATGCCTTGGATAAGCTCTGTTACATAGAACCTGGCCGATTGGTGGAAAATATGAGCGGCCCACTCTTGCCACCAGGTTTGGAAATTGATGTGGACAAAGGTATTCAGGTGCAGCCGATCACAGTCACCAAGATTTGGGAGTTCGATTTCCATCGCCTTGCTCATAACTAGAGCCGATGCGACTGTGCCTCTACTCTCTAGGAGTTTATGAAGGTATAAACTGATGGGAAGTTGCCCAAGCCCGCATTGCCTAGCGGCTGTCATTGGGTTATAAAATTCATAGGACAGGCTGGTGCTCCTTCCCTGAAAAATGCCTACCGGGAGCAGGCATGGAGTGAGGCCGATCATAAACACCTCTCTGGATTCCATGTCATCGTTTACCAAGCTCAGTTGCAGATCATCTGGAAGCTCATAGTCTTGGTCCGATGTATAGATAAACATGTCCATCTTGGATGATGGAGGGCCGGTGAAGAAACGGATGAACCATGTAGCCATGTCATCGGCCGATTGATCTGCGCCAGGGTAGACGGAGGCTGCTTCTCCATAAAACATGCATCGTCTGCTTCTGGGATCTTCGTGATCGGCATACTTCGATGGGAAGCGCGAGTCCGATAGAGGTGGCCGATCAACCATGGTGTTGGTGTGAATTGTTAGCCACAGTTGGATGCCGTGTGCCACGGTTTGTTTCAGCATCAAGTCTTGTGTGGCAATGTGGAGTAGCCGATATACAGCTCCTAAGAGATATCGGCCGAGAGGGATTTGTTTTTTGCTAACCAGGGCCTGAGCTAGGTGCTGACAGTTTGTTGTGGGGCCGCAGGTCGATCCGCAAAAGACGAATCTTTCCAACCACAATGTCAGGAAAGCTACGTGTTCTCACTCTGAGACCGATCCTTGTTCCATGTGCTCAGAGATGTACCCAGACTAGCCTCCAATTTTCTTGGTCTTCAGTTTGTGGCTGCTGTTTATCAGGAGGCTGAAGGGATTAATTTCAGAGTCGATGTCTAGTCCTGTGAGTACCTTGATGTCTATGAGGGTTGGGGTCATCGGACCTTGCTTGAACATGAAGGCGTTCAAGGTACTTGACCAGAAGTAGCTGGCAGCTGACATTAGTGGCTCATTTTTCTTGGTATCGGCCAGGGACAGAGTTATGCATTGGCCGATTCCAATCTCGTCCCAGTGGACTTGTTTGACAGCAGCAATCCTTTTGTGCCAGGTCCTGTATCCGTTTAGCTTCGATGGCCATGACCTGAAGGTGTGTTTCCACGCAGAAATAGTGGGCTTGGCTTGCCTGAAGAGGATTCTGTCTGTTTTGGCGTTGATTAGCCAGGTTGGGTCGCAGTCACCCATGGGGCCCAGGAGAAAGCGATGGGATTTATCGTCGGTAGGGATCAAGATTTGGTTTTTGAAGACCTAAATCGTGAGAACGACGATGAAAATATAAGACCCGGGGGGAACAGAGAGTAAAGCCCTAACTTGGAGAAATTGACGGGGGAAGCGATAATGCGGGATTGAACAAGTCGACTTACCTCAGGGATCTCAGAGGCGTAGAATGGGGCGGAAACCATTGTTGTTGAAGAAGGGATCGCTGCGAAAGGGGTCGATGTCGATGGAGTACCGAGCGGTCGCCGGAGTTGGAGAACACGAAGAGCTTGTTGGATCGGCGGCGGAAGTTGTCGAATCTGGACCTGCGCGGTTTTCAGACAAGACCTAGCTAAGAAGTCGATGGGTTCCTCGGAGTTAATTCCGCCACATTATATAATGAAGCGGAATTGGGGGGCATGTGTTAACGGTGAAATTTGGTAATCGACTTGGAAGCGGAAGAGGAACCGATGCAGAGAAGGAGGATTGAGTTCGAGCCAGATTAGGAGTCATATCGGACCCGGTAGTCGTATCGGACTGGGAAAGATAATGCCATAAAGGGCGTATCGGCCGATACGGATTCGGTTTGATNGGTCTTGCCCTTCTATCCCAAGCCTCGGTTCCTTTGAAATTCTGGGATGAAGCCTTTCTTACCGCCACATATCTCATTAACAGGTTGCCTAGTTCTGCCATTTCGTTCAAAACACCGTTTGAACAACTTTTCTCTGAACGTCCTGAGTTCAGCCACTTGCGCATGTTCGGGTGTGCCTGCTGGCCAAACCTACGACCATATAATCACCGCAAGCTTTCCTTTAGATCAATCCGGTGTGCTTTCCTTGGCTATAGTCCTCTCCACAAAGGATACAAATGCCTGGAGATATCTACTGGCCGTGTCTATATCTCGCGTGATGTTGTCTTTGATGAGACAGTCTTTCCGTTCGTCTCCCTGCATCCCAATGCCGGCGCCCGTCTCCAGCGAGAGATTTCTCTTTTGCCTTCTTCTTTGCTGTCCATCACCGATCAAGGGGGAGATATTACTACTGATCATATGCTAACATGTTCTACTGATCCTACCAGTGATGATCAAGCAACAGGAGCACAGATTGCTGGTGAACAGATTGCTGGTGAAAATCTGAGGCAAAACGGTGAAGATCTGATGCAAAACTCGCATGAAATCATACCAACAGGCAGCGAGTCTGATGGCGGCAGCACTGAATCCGAGACCAATCAAACTTCAATGTCAGATGGCTCAGGTCAGAGATCAAGCCATGCAGCCAGCAGCCATGCGACAGCAAGCAGCAGTCCAAGCCATGCAGCGAATAGCCATACGACAGCGAGCAGTAGTAGCCATGCAGTGGACAGCAGCAATCATTCCAGCTCAGGTTCACATGCAGGATCTTCTGCGCAGCCTGTTCCAGCACAGCCAGTACAGCCAGAACCTGTCAGGCACCGCACCCGGCTGCAAAGTGGTATAACTAAACCAAGGTTAGATGTTGATGGAACTATTAAGTACTCTTTGGCTTGTTCTACAGGTGAACCAATAGATGTGCAAGAAGCATTAGATGCTGGAAACAACCAATGGATGAGGAGTATAATGCCCTTGTGAGGAATAACACATGGCATTTGGTGAAAGCACCACAAGGTAAGAATGTAATTGATTGCAAGTGGGTTTATAAAATCAAAAGAAAAGCAGATGATTCTTTAGACAGATACAAAGCAAGGCTGGTAGTCAAGGGCTTCAGACAAAGGTATGGTATAGACTATGAGGATACTTTTAGTCCAGTAGTTAAAATTGCAACAGTTAGACTTGTTCTTGGTATTGCTGTCTCTAGAGGATGGTCACTGAGGCAATTAGATGTTCAGAATGCTTTTTTGCATGGTATTCTAGAAGAAGAGGTTTATATGAAACAACCACCAGGGTATGAAGGTAAATCAACCTTAGTTTGCAAACTTGATAAGGCTATCTATGGATTGAAACAAACACCTAGAGCATGGTACTCTAGGTTGAGTCACAAGTTATTTGAACTAGGTTTTATCTCATCAAAGGCGGATACGTCCCTGTTTATTTATAATAAAAATGGAATAACCATGTATATGTTAATTTATGTGGATGGCATTATTGTCACAAGTTCCTCTAATGATGCAGTCGCAGCCTTGCTTAAGAACCTAAGGTCTGATTTTGCCTTAAAGGACTTGGGTGAGCTACATTTTTTCTTGGGAATAGAGGTGAAGAAAGTATCTGATGGTATACTATTGAATCAAGCAAAGTATGCTTTAGACTTGCTAACTAAAGTTGGTATGAAAGACTGCAAATCAGCTTCCACGCCGCTAGTTGTGACAGAGAAGTTGATGGCACACAGAGGAAATCCTCTTGGTACTGAGGATAGTACTCGGTACAGGAGTATTGTAGGAGGACTACAATACTTAACACT
>BDMV01000010.1:15903890-15932359 GCA_008326285.1 Oryza officinalis | reverse complement strand
AATGGCCTGAAGTAGACATCGATATCGTTGCCAGGTTGCTTGGGCCCTTGGATTAGAAGTGGCATCATTATATACTTGCGTTTCATGCACAACCATGAAGGAAGGTTGTAGATGACAAGTGTCACTGGCCACGTGCTATGCCGACTGCTCATATCGCCGAATGGATTCATCCCGTCTGTGCTTAGACCAAACCTTACATTCCTAATCTCGCATGCAAACCTTTTGTACTTTCTATCTATCTTTCTCCATTGAGATCCATCGGCAATGTGCCTTATCAACCCATCCTTCTTACGGTCTTCGTCGTGCCACCGCATCATCTTTGCATGCTTTTTGTTTGCATACAGGCGCTCAATCCGAGGGATTATAGGAAAATACCATGCAACCTTAACGGGCACTTTCCTCTTCTTTAGAACGGGCCCACCACTACCATCGTCAGCATCATCATCGTTATCTCCACCCTGATACCGCGGTGCTATGCAAACTGGACACGTATCCAAGTCTTCGTAGTTACCTCGATATAGAATACAGTCATTTCGACAAGCGTGAATTTTTTGCACTTCCAGCCCAAGTGGACAGACAACCTTCTTTGCTTGGTATGTTGTTTCTGGCAATACATGACCCGCTGGAAGGAGGTCTCCGATCAGCTGCAGAAGCTCTGTGAAGCTCTTGTCACTCCAGCCGTTGGTTGATTTCATCTGCAATAACGAGAGGACGACGTGTAACTTGGTGTGTTCCTCGTTGCATCCTGGATAAAGTGGTGTTTTTGAGTCCTCCACCATGGCTTTGAACTTCTCGTATTGCTTGTCATCGTTGTAGGCTGTCTCCCCATCGCGCAACATTTGATCCAAACCATCTGATTCACGATTGTCATATTCACCTTCGTCACCAGGCAACTCCACATTGTCTTCGTGCATTGCTTCACCATGATTGTCCACACTGTCATTCTCATCTTCACCATGATTGTCCTGACATGTGTGATTACGCATAAAACCTCTTGTTAGAAGATGCTCGTGAACTTGTTTTGCAGGAAACTGTCTCTCGTTCCTGCAATCAGCACATGGACAATGCAAATGTTCCGTCATGCTCAACGATCGGGAACTCGTGGCCGCGATCACGAAGTTGGTTACTCCCCTGGCATACTCCAAGGTACCACGCTTCGCACCGTTCATCCCTCCTTCATCCATCGGTCCTACGAAAATTCTTAAATTAACTGCTAACATATATATATTGATTAAATCCGTAAATCAATCAAAAATCATCGTTACTAATCTTTCATATGTAAAATACTCGATGATTTAATACTGTCCACATTACACAAATAGACGCAAGTAACATATTCTCAATATTACTCCAAAATCAATAAGTCATTATATTTTCTCAAAATATTGGACCAATTCAACAAGAGACGTCTACATTATCTATCACAAATAAGAAAATCATATATACCATAAAGAATTAATCACACAAATGAAACAAACTTGCTTAGAGAAAATGTACTAACCTTTAAACATGAAAGAATACACAAATTCCTTAATGTATTTAAAATTTTTCGGCAAAACCTCTCCCCCCGTTTGCATGAGCCGCACGAAGACGCTCAAAATGAGCTCATCAGCGCTGAGAGGAGACATATATAGGTGCACAAGATATAGGTGCCGGTTTACAACAATAACCGGCACCTATAATCAGTTCCTTCCGTGGTAAGGAACCACATATGTGCCGGTTCTTTTTACGAACCGGCACATATCTTATAGGTGTCGGTTTGTAGCATCCGGCCGATACCAATTGAAACAAATAGGTGCCGGTTCATAACAAGAACCGGCACCTATTCCTTTCTCCGCCCGAACCGGCACCTATAATCTATAATTGAGACGATAAACGACTAATAGGTGCCGGTTTTTGTTCAACCGACACCTATTATGCCGACACTGATGAACGTTTTTGTAGTAGTGTAGACAAAATCTGCGAGCAACATCAAACGATTGACAGTCGCAGGCTATAGTACGCACATAAAAAATGTGGCCCCATAAATTCAACTACTCCGATATGGAGGATGTTACCCTTTTGAGAATGTACAATAGAGGTAATACGGATTAATTAACATCTACTCCCTTCGTTCTAAAATAAAAGTTTTTTTCACGCATCTCACACGTATCAATACAAAACTAAAAAAGACTGATACACTACACCAGAACCCTACATCTGTGACGGCATACCAATGACGGGCCTACGGATTGGTCACAGATGACCGTCACCTTTGACGGGTCCTTATGTTTGCCGTCATCGGTGAGACATCCGGCTGCGGCCCGTCACAGGTATGACCTCACCTGTGACGGCTTGGAACGGTAAGCCGTCACTGAAATACTAGTGACGGCTTCTAACTACCTGGCCGTCACAGGTATCACCTCACCTGTGACGGCCAGAGAGTTAAAACCCGTCAAAGGTAGTTGGCCGACATCTTTGACGGGCTATATTTATTTAACCCGTTTGAGGTGAGTTGGATCTCTATAAATACCATCTAACTGCCAACTGCTTTCCATCCCGACCAGTGCACTGCTCACAATTCGGTTGGGAGGGTAAGGGGGGCGAATTTGTGCTGAAATTAAAGGTAAAAAATACATTATTCTCCCTTCATTCCCAATTGATCATCATATAGTTTTTTTCCTATGTCGTTGATTGCAGATGAATCGTAGTTGGATGTACCATGTTCATCGTTCGTCTAAAGAGTATAGGGAGGGGGTCACTGAATTCGTTGCCGGCCAGCCGTCAAAGGTGACAGGACTCACCAGTGACCACTGATCACTGACCAAGCCCAAATCCGTCAAAGGTGCGGGTTTGGGCCCGTCACAGGTGACCTTATCTAGTGTAGTGTTCCTTTTTTTTATTTTCACTACATGATTGAACCAATCATCCTTTCTGTTTTCTATATGATGTATTTCCCTTGCGTAAACATTTTAGCTCATTGTTTGAATGTCCTAAAGATGAAGATTAAGTGTTTCACGTAAAACGAGGTGACATTAACGTATGATTAATTGAGTTTTAATTATTACAAACTTGAAAAATGATTTATTTGATATTTTAGAGCAACTTTCATATAGAAAGTTTTCACACGAAACAAATTATTTAGCAGTTTAAAAAACGTATCATGAATATCCAAAATTGATCCTCCGTTTTTAGAGGAAACGAACACGGCACCTGTTTGTGTTTTGACTTCTGAAGGCATGCACAGATGTGTAGATAAGAACTTCCAGGGGAGCTTCAGAAACCAAGGAGAATAGTTAAAGCAGTCCTTGATTTCTTTTGGACTGCAAATTCCTTGATCAGAAAATCAATATGTGGCGAACTTTACACAAAGATTGGCTTCACATGATAGACTGTGTTTCACCTTTTTATCCAGCATTTTACTTGTCAGATAGCTTTCTTGTTTGGGTGATAATAAAACTAAAGCAATGATCCTAGGTATTTCATGTTGCACCATTTTTTTATTCTGAATTTTTTTTGCATGATTTTGCTGTCGGCTTCTCAGGTTACACTACATATTATTTTTACTATCCGGCATTTAGGCTATTTTTATGGCCATTTGTCAACAATATTTCTCTGCATTTTTGTTATGGGATGAAAAGGGAAACAAGATTGTTCAGTCATAACAATATATGACAAAATTTATAAGTATATATTTTTTTATATACAATTCATATATGCCTAACTACCCAATATATATAATGTTTTTTTAGTTCTTTGGTTGCCAAACTACTCACAATTAAATGTTAGAAAACACAATTATGGTTATGTGTCAGGATAAGTACCATTATATTCCTTAAAATACAAGGCACTATCTTTTATGCTTCCTTCAGCTTAATTTGCTTATTCATGGTTGTTGAATTTGAATTGCAGGCGTGTGAAAGGGATTCTAAGGTTATCAACAAAGAGGCTAGATTCCAAGGTTATCAACAAAACAGGCTTCCGATACATTTGTGATCCTGATTGCTTGTGTACTCTGGAAAGATAATGGAGTCTTCAACTGGGAAAACAAGAACCACGTGCAGCTGATAGCAACCATTACGGAAGAAGCATAGTCGTAATTCAGGTTTTGAGAGTATAGGCCGGGAGTCTTGGTCTTGTAGGTCGTAATTTTGGTTTTGAGAGTAGTTTATTTATTAATATCAAAGTCCCTGATAAACAAGTTTCTTGCTAAAACAAAATGGTCCTGTGATTCAAATGATAAACCTCCTTTTTATTGCCAATAGCATTGATTGCACATGTTCTCTGTCTTCCTGCAGAAGTGTTAGTCATTTGTGATTTTTGTAGTTGATTTTATTTTCTAAAAAGTGTGGATTTTATTGATTTTATCAGAGAACATTTTGTTCAAAATGCATTACAATATATTGTCAAACATCGTCGTAGCGTTAGCACGGAGTAATTACTAGTGAACTTAGAAAGGCACACCTAAAACCTCTGCATCGCGCGATAGGTTCCCTTGTACCTTATAAGGTCAAGGAGGTTTTACTAAGAGTCCTTTTACAGTGCCCATATATAGTTCAGGGTTAGATCAGTTATGACAGAACCAGATTAGCTATCCTATGATGGAAGAAATTAAACCATATGCTGTTCTCAGGCAGAATAGATCGTAGCATGTACGATTGACATGCTTTTATTTAACTAGGAAGAACAACACATGAGCAAAACTATGGGCTCGATCTCACTATAATTCTCACCTCAGTGCCTCACCTAACAAAAAATGCTCGATGGGAAAAAGGTAGACCAGCACTCCAGCAGCCATGTGGATATATAGATATGTTTCATAAATTATAGGTACACGCAGTCATGCAGCTCTGCAATGCAGAAACAGCATATACAGAGTAAGACCACAACACAGAGCACACGACCAACAAAACACAGAGATACATATTATCCCCTAATTGACGAAGCCGGCAAACACAACAGAATGGTGGATCAACCTTATGGCAAATTTCCAAAGTTGAGGGAAAAAATAAATTCTTCGACGGCCTGCTCATGTATACTTTTAATTTGGAATGTATGAAAGGAGCGCAATATGATAATCTTTTTTAATATTTATCAAACTTTACGGTATATGTGCACTTTGATTAGAGAAGACGTACACAACAGAGAGAGCGCTTTGAGAGCAGAGCTATTCGGAAATCAAAAGCGAATAGCGGCAGCAAGCCCAGCTTCCTCATCTATTATGTATTACCGACGTCAAAATGCAGGCAGCATAAGTCGACATTAGGACTACACTAGTGAGAGTTTGGAAACGTGGTCGCAATTCAGCAGCATCATGGATGGAGGCTGCTGCAGTGGAGAAGATGCGTGTAGGTGGTGGACACAACAGCTCTGATGTGGATCAAGGCCGGTGGACACAATAGCGTTGTGTAGACAGTCAACTAAATCCCGTAATTTTCACTGTTACGATTATTTGGGGAGTATCCTTGCAGGATCATAATACCTGCGGATTCTCCGTTTTGCCGACTTAAACTGCGTTCTAAAGTTGAGTTTTTCAGCGAGAAAACTCATTAGCACGTAATTAATTAAATATTAATAATTATGAACTTAAAAAATAGATTTGTTTAAATTTTTTAAACAGTTTTTATATAAAAATCTTTTGTAAAACCCACACAATTTAACAATTTAAAAAACATGTGATAATGAAAAACAAGAAAGTTAAAGTTTGAAGTTGACGAAAAGAACTAAAACTGTTTGGGAGATGTAGTTTCACACAAAAAATGATGTTATCTATTAACACCTAATTAAAAAATAGATTAATATGATTTTTTAAAGTAATTTTTTTATAAAAGATTTTTGTAAAACACGTATCTTTAATAGTTAAAAAACTTGTATGTGAAAAACGAGAAATATTACTTAAAAAATGAGGGGGAGGAACCCAACCGCCTTAAACAAAGCAAACGGGGAAGACCAGTACTCTCACTGCCGTGGTCAAAGAGTCGCACGAATGAGTAGCAGCGTGGCGTGACTTCCTTCTCCTATCGACTAAGCCACGTTTCGCACGGCGCCGGCGGCCGCGAGCGAGAAAAGAAGCTCGCGGACAGCCGCAACATAAAAGGAAGAAAAAGAAGAAAAAAAACAAAATCTGTTGCGCCGAAACCCTCCAATCACCATAAAAGGCGGCCCACCTCATATTTCGGCACGGCCCCAAATAGACCCATCCAATGGCCGCCGCCGTCCACGAGCCGCTTCTCGCGGCGGCGCCGCCAACGCCCGGCAAGGCCGCCGCGGCCGACGGCGACGGGCGGGGCCGGCACGACGAGGGGCGCCGGCTCGCCTCCGCGGAGGCGAAGCGGCTGCTGCGCCTGGCCGGGCCGATCGTGGCCAGCTGCATCCTGCAGTGCGTGGTGAACATGGTGTCCGTCATGTTCGTCGGCCACCTCGGCGAGCTCCCCCTCGCCGGAGCCTCCCTCGCCACCTCCCTCGCCAACGTCACCGGCTACAGCCTCCTCGTACGCACGCACGTCCTGTAGAAATTTGAATCGTGGATAGATTGTTTGGGATTCTCAAATTGATCTTTCTCCTCTCGCAGACGGGCATGGCGACGGCGATGGACACGCTGTGCGGGCAGGCGTACGGGGCGAGGCAGTACCACCTCCTCGGCGTGTACAAGCAGCGCGCCATGGTGGTGCTCGCGGCGGCTTGCGTCCCGATCGCGCTGGTCTGGGCGTACGCGGGGCGGATCCTGCTTCTCCTCGGCCAGGACGCGGACATCGCCGCCGAGGCCGGCGCGTACGCGCGGTGGATGCTCCCGTCGCTCGCCGCCTACGTGCCGCTGCAGTGCCACATCAGGTTCCTGCAGACGCAGACCGTCGTGCTCCCCGTCACGGCGAGCTCCGCCGCCACGGCGCTCCTCCACCCGCTAGTGTGCTGGCTGCTCGTGTTCAGGGCCGGCATGGGGAGCAAGGGCGCGGCGCTCGCCAACGCCATCTCCTACGGCGTCAACCTCGCCATACTGGCCCTCTACGTGAGGGCGTCGAACACCTGCAAGGGCACGTGGAGCGGCTTCTCCGGCGAGGCGTTCCGGGAGCTCCGCCAGTTCGCCGCGCTCGCCATGCCCTCCGCCATGATGATCTGGTGAGATGAGACAATCGATGTAGAGTTGACTTTTAAGATACTTATCTTATTTCAAAAATTCAGTTTGTGATCGAAAAGAGTGTACTTTTTTTTAAGCTTTGTTTCAACCAAATTGTTCAATTTTTTGCAGCTTGGAACATATCTTATTTCAAATATTCAGTTTGTCACCGAGGAAGGTGTGATTTTTTAAGCTATGCTTCAACCAAATTGGCTAATTTTCTTTTGCAGCCTGGAGTGGTGGTCATTTGAAATCCTTGTGCTGCTCTCTGGACTTCTGCCTAATCCTCAGCTTGAGACTTCAGTGCTGTCAATATGGTAACCCCACAGTTCTACTTAGTGGTTCAGATTTTCTTTTGAAGGCACATTTTGTTCTTAACTCAAGCTAACAGTTTTTAATTTTCAGCCTGAACACTGGGGCTCTCCTGTACATGGTACCATTGGGTCTATGCTCTTCTATAAGGTGCAATTAATTTGTCACCGTAAAACTCCATAGTTCGTAACTGTTCATGTAATTTCTTTGTTAATTTCTGGTTTTCTTCTCTCTGCAGCACGCGTGTTTCGAACGAAATTGGAGCTGGGCAGCCTCAGGCAGCAAAGCGAGCAACGCGAGTGGTGATGTATATGGCTTTGTCGGAAGGACTGGTGATAAGCTTTACCATGTTCTTGCTTCGCAATGTCTGGGGGTACATGTACAGCAATGAGCAGGAAGTAGTGACATACATTGCTAGGATGCTGCCGATTCTCGGGATATCTTTCTTCATAGATGGGCTTCACAGTTCTCTGTCAGGTAGAATTAAAATGCATTGCACATGACAAAATCTGAATCACAACCACCTAATTAGTAAGTTATATTGTACATCATTTTAAGAGTTAAAATGAATTGTTCTTGCAATTTGCAGGCGTGCTCACGGGTTGTGGCAAGCAGAAAATTGGTGCAGCCGTGAACCTCGGGGCGTTCTACCTTGTAGGCATTCCGATGGCCGTTCTGCTTGCATTCTACCTCCATCTGAATGGAATGGTACCCACTTCTGCTCAACTTTTGCCCTTGTAAAAAATGACCCGTAGAACTACATGGATGCATTTCAATTCTTAAACTGATGATGTGCTTTCAACAGGGCCTGTGGCTTGGCATCGTCTGCGGCAGCATCATCAAACTACTGGCGCTTATAATTGTCTCGTGTTGCATAGACTGGGAAAAGGAGGTAAATATAGCACACTAACCGAACTCTCAGGATAATGATTAGTACCTTCTGCATTTAAATCTGGACAACAATATGAAGTCTCTTTGATGTTTCCAATTTCAGGCGATCATGGCGAAGGACAGGGTCTTCAGCTCATCTCTTCCAGTAGCATGAAAATGTAGTGTGTCACATCTCACATGCACTGTACTAGGCAACTAATAGGATGCAAAATTGGTCTATGGCACATCAGCATTAATCATCATTCTAAGAGGCATACGAATTGACCATCATTCGAAAAAGCATACGAGTCAGGCCGCAAGGGGAAAATAGAGCTGTCTTGTAACATCTATTGGGATTTCGAAGAAGTCAAAAGGAAAAATGTATTTGAGGACTGCATCAATCACAATATGATCAGAGGCATGTCAATTTTGGACTTAGCGTGTTGTGTATGACTGTTGTTTTTGCCAACGGTGTATACTGAGCTCTAGTTAGGGTAGGTTTAGGTACATTGAGATTTGAGAGTATGTACCTATGAATTTTGACTTTTGAGGTCTCTATCAGTGACATTGTAATGAGCAGGGCACATCTCTGAATGAACATATGAGAACTATGATCCTTTTTGTCTCTGCACTATTGGGCATCGACAAGAAAGCACAATCCTCACCTGTTTCGATGAAAGGAAGATTTTACATGTCAAATCATGAATGACCACATTATAAAATTGATGATGAGTTTTCAACACAAATAATTATCATCACTGAATCTGCAAAAGCATCACTTATGTTGCTATCCATGCGGATTGGGAAATATACTAGCTCAAAACATGCTTTCCAATGAAAATGCAACCACAAAATTTATAATTATGATCTATCAATTAATACCACAAAATCAAATCGACCCCATGTTTCATCCATAGCAAATCAAAATCGATCTCCTATTTAAAATTCATTCACATTATTCACAATCGCCTATTCCATCCATAAATCCATCCACATTATTCACGATTCAATATTTGATCCATACCGCATAGACAATTTCAAATTCACCAATATTATTCACGTTTAGGCCATTATCTATAAAAAATGTGTCCTAGTCAATGAGCCTCAATATCTTTTTGCTGCCATATCCACCATGAATTAGTTAACAATATTACTTCAGAACTGCATATCGAAATTTTATCGGTAATTATATAAATTTGCTTGGTGTAAATCTCATGTTGTGTCCAAAACAATGGGCCGCAATATCAGTATCCAGCCATCCACCAAGAATTAGTAAATAATGTTACTCCAGAATTAGTAAATAAAGACTTACTTATAAAATTAGCTTATATAAGTAAGTCTTTCAGAAGTTGCTCAAGATACCCACTCATCATTTTAATACAGGGAATCATCTAAAGTAGTGAAAGAACTAATCTTTCTTGTAAAAATAAAACGCCACGTCAGCAGAGAAATAAAGACCTTTCGATTCTCGCTCTGGACGTTGCTAGTCGTTGGATCCTTTAATTGACATAATATGTTCTAGACCCTTGAGGAAACGTCTATCTATTTCTACTCCTTCCACGTACTTAGAACTCATTTTGTTTTCATTTTCCCCCTTCCTCCCCTACCGTGAGGCAAGCACCCACGACACTCTGTCTTCTCGCCGCTGTTGGAATAAACCACGCCATGGTGTTCATGGCCGTGGTACGTGTCTGTGTCCGTGTCGCGTGTGTGGTGCGCACAGTGTGTGTGCCATGAACGTCCGTGTGTGCGCATGTTCATGGTAGCTAGGGTCGATCTGTCGTCTAGGTCCAATTAGTCAGTGGTGTTGCAAGTGCATGAGGACGTGCTCGTGTGCGATGGCTTACGCCTGTGTGTGTGCACGCGTGTTGGAGCGCATCGCACAGGACGAGTCGGATGGCGCGTGTGTGGGCTCGCGTCGTGTCCGTGATGATCATGTCGTGCACTTGCAGGTTGTTAGAGTTGTAGCGGCAGGGATGATCAGAGTCGTTGGCCAAAGCGTCAAAAGCGGAAGGATCACGATCAGGTGTACGAGTGGAGGTGAAGACCGGGTGGTGTGGAGGAGTTCGTGGCTCGTACGCAGGGGGAGGCTGGGTCAGCTGGAGATGATGCGTCCGTGCGCGTCAAGCTCGCCATGGTGGATCGTGTGGGCGTTGTGATGCCGCTGGGTCTATATATGGCCATGTTATCCTTGTGTAGCCGTAGTCTTGAGTCCATTGAGTTGAATAGCAAGCCAACATACAGGCTGTGTGGCGGCCGGGGCGTTCGTCGCCAAGTTCTTGCATATCCACTGTTCATCTTCTACCTCTGTTCGGCGTGAGAGAAAGAGAGAACTGAGGGCTCGTTTCCAACAGCCGCACCGCTCTGTCTCATCATCGACCCTGGAGCCCCTCTCATCGCTGTCGCTGCCTTGTAGACTCCTTCTGGAGGACTCCATCCCCATCACTGTTGATAGAATTAAATGGGCTAAACCTAAATTAATTTTACTAATTTAAAGGGTCCATGATTAATGTTAAAGAATTAATATCATATTGAAAATTAATGAGAAAATACCTCAACTAAAATAGACTGCTAATTGAATACACCTTTTGACCGGTTGAAATAATGGTGGGAACGCCACACGTGCGTGCATCGTGACCGTGGGCGAGGCAATGCATGGCGTGCGTGCGACGCGACGCGACGGAGACGGATGGGTTGTTCGTTTTTCAGCCGTTTTGTTTTTATGAGCTAAAGAGGAACCAACGGTCATCAATGGTGATGTTATATTACTCTGGTAACGAACGAGGCCATAATGCCCGTAATGCTATCTGTAACATACCCAAAATTTGAATTTTAAATTTTGACATCAACAAAAATAATAAAAGTGTGTTTCTTAGGTAACGCCCTAAATTTTTTCCACATAAGACCTAAATAAGATTTAGCTAGAGCTCCCACGATAAATGAGAAAATTTTAAAACATTTTCTTTTCAGTCGTAAAAATAAAATTTCACCAAGACCTTAAATGATTAGAAGTTTTCCCAAAAACAAAGTTTTACTTCATAGGTGAATTTGATAGCTCACTAGGAATAATTTTGATATTAGCCCAAATAAATAGAAATTACCCTTTTGAAAATTCCTCTCCTTACAACCAAAATAAAAATAAATTTTACAAAGTCATAAACATAAAGTGAGCTTGCATTTGCATGATTTCTTTGGTGTGACTTGAGTCTTTTGTGTGTTTTTAGATTTTAAATCCATTTCATAATAGGGTTCATATGCATCAAAATAAATAAAGCAAATAATTAGAGTAAAGGAACTAATATAAAAATATTTGTAATCACTTCCTAGAATTTATACCACTCACATATTTCACGTCTCATATTAATGTAGCATAACAACAGCATCTTAGGTCATGCATAAGCTAATTATAAATTTTGAGAGCACGCATTTTCATAATAAAGACATATGCTTAATGACGAACATAACTAAACTATAAAAATTAATGGTGCAACATAAAATTATGAGGAAAATTCATGAATATACTAATTAACATATACAACCCATTGGAATTTTTTATAATTTTACCTTCACATTTGTTCCCTCAATTAAATCGGTCAAGGCAGTCAAATTTAATTAATTCAAAACCCTAACCGACAAAAATTATACCTCATTAAAATATGCATCAAATCATATAAAAGTGTAAATGTAACATAATTTATTCAAATACTAGTTTATTTATCATAAATTAATATAATTGTTTCAGATTTTATTACATCAGTTTTGACCTCCTGAAAATTCAAACAAATTTCAGCCTAGCCTTTTTTCTTTATTTTCATGAGAATAAAATATAACGATTTTTTTAGTGAAACTTGGAAAAATGGAAACTAGATACTTTAACCTACCACCACACAAATCCATCATAATTTATCAGCCATATAACATAAACAAATGAATTATAAAGAAGAGAGATGGAAAAATAATTATGAAAAATCCTAGGAAACACCCCAAATATTTTTCTCACACTTTTTCCTACCCATCCCTCTCATTCCAACCTAGTGCACAACGGCATGGACCCACTTGGCAGCCTCTCCAACTCGCTCCACCCCTGTCTACCTTCTTCCTCTTCTACTCAATCCAATAAAAAAGAAAGAGAGAGAGAAACCGAGAGCGGTGAACATAGCCATCCGACGCCAAGACCCCCATTATAGCATCGCACAACCTTCCTCTCCTTCCCAGTAGAGAGAGCCCTCAGCCTCTCCGTCACCCTCATTCCCGTCGCCGGCCGTCGAGAAGATCGACCACGCTGACGCCGTTAGGCCGTCGCCATCTCTATCTCTTTCGCGTTCCCTAACCTTCTCACGACGCCGATTCCATCCCCACTAATCCTATCCTTTTCCATCAACGGGTAGTCGGGAACACAGACCTTGCCATCGTCGACTCGGACCGTGCACCAAGCGCCGCATCGCCATCGATGTTCCGGCCACTGTGGAGCAAATCAGGCCAAGCCGTCACGCCACGAGCATCTCCTCGCCACCTCCGCCAAAACCCCTCAAGAATCTCCGAGAATCATCCACCGAGGACGGAGATCGCCGTCATCTTCCCCAACTCCGACCACCCGTCGTCATCACCAGTCCCTCCTCTGGTGAGCCACAGATCAATTCCTCGTGCATGCAACTTCTTAGGGACGTCACTAAGCTCCTAGGCACTTTCTCTTAGCAGCCCACCGACCGGAGCGGGCCATCGCCATGAAGCTGACGCCATCCGCAGCCGCCGGGCCATCTTCACCGTCGCCACCGCAGCCCAAGCCACACCAAGACCGAAGCATAGTTCGATGAGACCTTTTAGACTCACATGCATGCATCTATTTGCGCTAAATCAAGCCAGCACTCAACATGCATAGGTACGCCGAAGACCACCGCTGCTCGTGCCGCCACCGACACCTATTACGATCACCATTTCATGCAAGCTCACCACCGTCGGGTGCGCAAGAAGCTTACGCATCTTTCTCCTTTTTGGTCGCATCGTCAGACTCGCCGTCATTTGTCGCCGGCGCCGTCGGCAAGGTCGCCGGCTGCCTTTGCTGTTGCTCTGCAGGCCGCCAAGCCGATGACAGGTGGGCCCCACTTTATTAGGCGCTAAGGTTCGTGCTTAGTAATAGGTTTAAAATGTCAAGAACTTATTAGTAATAATGCAGTCCATGACATGTGGATCCAAGGACTTGGATGTAAATTGATTAAAACTGAGACACTCTTAATGCATTTTCATTTAACACGTGCTTAGGGATCTCAGGTTGATTTCCTATTTTTACAGGGAGTTTCTGAAAAAACAGTCATTGACAGTGGACCCATCTATTTAAAATCTGGAAAATATAAATTAAAATAGCTAAAGCATTTTCTATTCAATTGAAAATTACACAAACTTGTAAAATGCATAGAAAATCCATCTTAGCGCCATTTTAGATGAACCAAATTCCAGTAGATTCAAAAAATTATTCCATTTAATATTGTAGATTAAAAATATACACTTACATTACAAGAAAAATCCCTAAAATTTCATATATAGAATAATTAACATAAAACATACTCTAACTTGTTTAATTTGTAGAAAATAAATTTTAGCTCCAAATGAGTTGAACTTAAATTTGTTAGAATCAAAACATTATGAAATTTATTTGGATGAATTAAGATCTGGAATAGCTATTAGACAAAATACATCCACTTTTAGGTAATTGTAAATTATCACAATTAATATGAGTACTTCTAAAATCCATAGAAAAATAGTTCTAACTCCAAATGAAGTGATTCCAGATCTATTTGATTCATAATCTCATGATGTTAGTTTCTGTAGATTAAAATGTGACACACCATGTACATAGATCACCTCTATAAATTTTGTATGGTAAATAATTAGCACTGTATACACTACAACTTATAAAATGCAAAAGAAATTCATAGGAGCTTCAAAAATTGTGAAACCAATTGTGTTAGTCTCATTAAACTTATCAATTCACTCCAAGGTTAAAGCTAACAACATCACTCCCTAAAAATATGCCACAACCTTACCTAAGGAAATAACTACATAAAACCTTATACAACTTGTAAAATTCATAATATATTCATGCTAGATCTAAAAATTATGAATAAATCTTGTTGAATTCAGGAAAACATAATCTTTACTTAAGTAATATAAAACTTGAAAAAAATTGATTCTAAACTGCATCTAAAATTCAATAGAGCATAATTAGCCTATGTCTTATAGAACTTATAAAATTTATAACTCCTAAAATAAAAGTGATAAAATATAAATTTCTTCACCTAAATTCGTTTTAATACAGAACCAACACATTGTGAATAAATCATTAATTTTAGAACATTTTGAATTTTTCGTATTTATTTGCTATTTATCAGTCGTATGTTATTCTTGCGTTGGTAGCAAGTGCATCGACGGTGAGAGATTAATTTAGATGCTGTCTAGGTTAATCAAGAATAAGGCAAGTTCTCCCGTCTTTCTTTGAACACATTGAAACCTATGTTTTGGGGAATGAAAATAATTTGTTTGCAAAATTGCATGTGTTTAAAACTATTGGTTTTCAAATTGTGGTAGATGATAGCTATGACCTATTTGCTGCATATTCCACAATGAAACTTGAATTTCCTACTGTTTGTAACCATAGAATGGTTTGGAGTACTTTCTAGGTGCTCAAATGGGTTTATGTATGTTTATATAATTGCCTTATGCTTAGCCATGCATAGAAACTTGCTAAATAACCGTATGATCACTTTATAAATGAAATTTTGGGTATTATTTTACTTCTGGACAGAGATGAAAACTATGGATATTTATGAACTAAAGATGGAGAAAACTTGATTTAGACTTGGGCGACAAGTGGTGTGCATATGGTAGTAGTTGCACACTGATAGGGGGAGTGTTCGCCTGAGTTCATTAAGGACCGAATTCTATGTCATCATCTATTGTTTACCGTATATCCAGATGTGCTTGTTATGGGATAGCCTTAGCTAATTAAGTTATTTAATGTCTAGCCTTGCATATGGTAGGCCGATATAGTATGAATTAGTCTGAGAGATAATTCATAGGAACTACCTATTTACCCATATTTTTATTGGGATAGTTTAGGCGTCTAAGTCTGTCCAATACAATGGTACAGTGCTTCATGGGGGAACGAATGTGTTCGCTACCATGACGTTAGGTTTAAGGCGTGGCCGGCCACCTAATGGCTCTAGGTCATTCCTAGGACAGAGTCACATTTATCGTCGCTGATGCAAGGCTAGGCATTTGGTAATGTAAAGGATACGTTATGATCTCTAGACCGCATTTAACATGTAAAGTGTGATGGTATCGATGAGTACTAAACAAACTAGAGAGATTCACATCATGTAGTTAATGCTGTACAAACTCTGTTGAGTTTAAAACTAATCGATTAGCCGTGCTCACGGTCAAGAATGACATAGTGAAGTACCATGTGTATAGACTTGTGTTTTAAATGTTTTTATGAAAATGGGTTATGAAAATGATGATTTATGTTGATTATATGATGACTATGATGACTTGTTGCTGAGAAGGGTGGCAAAGGTGTATTTACGATATTACTATGAAAATTATTGTGATCTACTTATGTTCATGTTTAAAATTTCTTTATAAAATCCCTTTGCAAATATGGTTGTGAAATAAAACTTGCTCTTATGCTAAAATGTGACCACAAATAGCCATCTTTTGATATAAGCTTTGCATGTAGTAGATTAGGCTTGGTAGTGCTTGCCAGTACATTAACTTGTTTAATGTACTGACATTTGTTCTTATGTTTGTGTTTAACTTTGTTTTCAGATGCTAATTTTGTTTAGGTTGAGTGCTGCGGGTTCCGTTGTTTCTTCAGAATGATTCTATTAGGGACCTACCCCTAGTTGGCTTGCTTGTGGGTTGAGTAGTCAAGCTTCTGTGAATCACTTTCTATTTGGCCGGTCGGCCTATGTATAACTAACTTAGTTGTAATCCGAACTTTAATTTAAGTTAATGCCTTAATTTCTATATATCATTGCTAAGATGAAAGTGTGAGACTAGTACTCGTCCTGGGAACTAGTCTAACAAGAGTATGGGTTTAGAACAATGGGGATGGTAAATGAGTTTAGCAATTTAGTCAAGTCTCCTGGGATGTGTAACACATATGTTCGTCGTCTTCGTGTGATTTGATTGGCATGTCTCAGGCTGAAGTTGATTGTCACGCTTCTCTTGTTAAATATCTCCTTTGCTCTCTACTCGACGCTTCGGGTTTTGTATTGTGTATGTTATTTAGCCTGTTAAGGCAACGATGAGGTTGGATGGTTACCATTTTATTTGATTTTTATTGAGATCTCATTCAACTAAATATTTCGCGCTGTCATTCCATTTAGCATATATAATATATAGCTTGGTGTCCTCACAACTTTGGTATCAAAGCTTTGTCCAACTATAGGAGCCCCTAAAACGGTCATTTAGATTTGGTTTCTTAAAATTATTTTGAGAATCTTGTCCTCAACTACAAAGTAATTGTGAAAACCTATTAAATTCTTATATCTCATCCATCTCTAAAGATTACTCTCCTCTATGTCTCTATTTTGATTTTAAACCCCTATTCTTGCTCTATAGGACCGAAACATTTTGACAAAAATGGTATTTCTGTACAAAGATGTTTAAAACCACTTATTAATCATCACAAATCAGTATCAAAGTGTTTTGGAAGGTTTTGAAATCCATTTGCAAACTCCTCCTATGTACTATTACGAATTTGCGAAATTTTGGGTTGAAAAATGGCTTATAGCTTATATCTTTTGAAAATGGGTTGATAAAATTTAAAACTTGATAGACATGGTTGGTTAAACACTTCATCATGGTATTTCTGTACCAAAAATAAATTTGGTGGGTATTTGAACTCTTCCATCTCGACATTTCAAAATTTTATGGACATGGCCTAGAACTGGTAGATCTGGGGCATGTCGGAATTTGCTGTGCTTAAACCCCTTGATTGATTGCTTAGAATGGCCTCTCAAAAATTGTATAGCCTTTGAAGCACTCTAACTTCATGTCATTAAAAGATGATGAAATTAGAAAACTTAAAACCCGCTGTAAGGTTTGTTTCGTGTTGGTTGTGTTTGTTCTGAAGTTTGAGTCAGTCCGCTTGTGAATTTTTTTCTAGGCTAAACCATAGATCACAGACCTGTAATCTTTTACATGCAACTTGTAGACTAACCCAACAGGCTTCATGAATTTTTATGTGATTTTTGGGTTTTTGCATCATGGGGTAATAAATCAATTATCATGCATAATAGTGTTATTAAAATGTAGGCAGCAACATTCATGATTTTGCTTCGTGGTAGCTTAATATCACTGACATGCACCTTGTCCCATAAACATTTCGTTCGCTCACGAGACGGGTATCCATCCTTGTTTCATCTAAATCGGCCCCGCTAGCCAGTTTAGTCTTATAAAATCCATCTTGATTTAGTTTTTGCTAGATTGAGGTGGTTGACGACTCCATATCACCGTAAGGCGTTTAGTTTTCCCGGTCGTGATTGTCTTCTTGCCAAAAAGTTGCCAACAATAATCTCTTCATCCAAAAGTCTATAAAAATGTTTCATTTTCTAGTTTTTCTGAATGAGATGTTCATATTTATAGTTTCCATACATCCGAGACTTAAATAAAAAGATTGTTGCAGTGCTAGATTAAATTATTGACCAGAGCCCGAGCTGCATGCATATAGTTTTTTTTTTATTTTTGTTGCATTTGGAAAGAGTTAATAAAGTAATATGTTTAAGATTTTTGGATAAAGGGAGTAACTAGTACTCCCTTCGTGCCAAATTATAGGACGCCTCTTTTTATTAAAAAAATCAAACTCAATATCTTTTGACTAATAATCATACTAACCATATTTATGTTAAATATTATACCTGTTAATAGATTTATATTTTGAAGTACTTTTATGTGATGCTAATTTTTTATTCATTAAAAACATAATATGAAATAAAATAATAATTAAAATATGACCGTATAAAAAAATATAGGAATTTTTGACGAAGGAAGCACTCAGCAACGCACTAGTCCACTGGATATACGTCTCCAATTATTACCGTGTAAGAGGACGTCAGGCATGACGATGGTTAAGGAAATAGACAACAGGCAGAGTTTTGGAGAAACACGGTGCAGCAAGTGTGAGACAGTTTGGCCTTTACTGTTGCCGGCTTGCCGCTGTACATGCATGCAGAAGATGTTAAATCAAAGAAACAACAGAGTAGAGGACAGTAAGAGGGGATGCCTACACTTTGTGGACCACCAATGATTTTACAGTTGAGTTTTAACTGTGCGAATAACAAGTGAGAATAGTTTTTTACTGGACATGGATGATTATTTTTATTTGCAGGAAAATCTTGGAAGAAGAGGTGTTCGGTTATTATTTGCGCTTAGAGCAAGTTTTATAGAAAAAGTAATTGTCACATCTAATTTTTGTCTATGTAAGATAAAAGGTGGTATGTATAATACATCACATCAGTATACTAACTTCAATAATTTTATTTTATTTGTTTGTACAACCCACTTTTTTTTATCTCTTGTTTTTGAGTTTTTTTTTTGAAGGTTGCCCCTTGTATAAGAGGTGACTTATCTTCTCTTTCCTCATTTCTCTTCTTCATCTTATCATCTAATCCTATAATCCTATGTGACACTTTTAGATAGAACACATTAAGCATTATTATACTTGCCTACTCCTTTCATCCAAAAAAAACTCAATGAATTTGAACGGATGATAGATGTGACCTATCCTAGGACAAGGAATCTGGACATCTCATTATCCTAGGATAGGTCACAAGGTTAAATTTTGTTAAATTTTGTTGGAACAGAGAGAGTATATATAGCTGGAGATAAAATTAAATCGATGGTACGTAATTGCACTTAAAAAAATGTTTTTCGTATGTATGCTGCTATGCTAGGTACTAGAATGTTCTGTGGAATTTGCATTTTGTAGAATCCTGTGGCATCCATGGAGGTGGAGAAGCTCAGGTTGCCTGCTCGGCACTTGGAGAGCGTCGTTCCAGACAGTGTTCTTTATATTGACCAATCAATGATGGTGTGTGTTTTAGTTACATAGAGGTCCGGAATATTCTCAGTACGGTTGTATCATCTTGATGTAATTGGCTGAGTTAAATAAAGATTTCACTATCTTGAAAAAAATGTTGACCAATTAATAATACATGCTAGTGTTCTGAAAAGATCAAACTTTATAAAATCATTTGACCATCAATTACTTAAACTACAAATATATTTAGTGTGTGCAAGTTACATCAACATATTCATATTTAAAATGGCTTTCATAAAATGTTTGTTCTGCAGAAATTGATTATTTCCTAAATACCTTTACAAAATAACATTCACGCTATATTTTTCTGAGGGAGTTGTACAAAATCTGAATTGGAATGCACAATTACATTGCACATCTGTAATAGGTACAGAAGTAGTTTCATGCTTTCTGATACACCATCTTGCAATGGAAGTACTGTACATGATCCGGCTCGCAATGTTTCAAAAGTCACTTTGCGTCCACTGTTTTTGTTTCAAATTCTCAAACAAATCTGATAGCTTTTCAATCAGTCAGTGTAATACAATCAGAAGAGACGAAGCACCAGGTTGATAAATCTGACGAACAAGGACTGATCACAACCTTTGTGCTCTGAAAATATTTTACACTCATGGCTCCTATGAAGGTTTCAGCATGATTCGAAATTTCATAGAACGTTCTGTGGAGTTACAATATTTCTTCAGAAAAAGTTGGCGAAGGCTCCAAAATGCTTCATCATTGTTTGCAATTTACTGCAGAGTTAGTCCCTGCAATGAAAATTTTCGTGTACGGCAGATACAGTTGCAACGAGACCAAACGTTAGTATATCTTAGAGACTAGTAGAGACCTAGGTAGTACCTTTGAACAGACGACTAAGATAAAATCAGAGTGATATATTATAGCTCACACACTGGTATATAATTTTATTCTGTTTTCTGTAGAACTGGTAGAACCATTTAATTGCCTATAATATGCTTCTTAGATTTTCAATTAATCGATGCATATAAGATATATCTCTAGTTTACGGAGCACAATCTGAACAAGGAAAAAATGTTACTAAATATAATAAGAGCAAAAATTCATGTTACAAATGGTACTAAATTGGGTGCTTAAAGCGGAAAGGCGAGCTTCATAACATTCGTTCTGTGTTGCTTGCACAAGAACAATTGCACCATATCATGAAATTCTGATGCATTGTTTTTCTTCATGCTACAGGAAGAGATGAGCTGAACACCAATTCTTTCGCCCTGATTGACTGAAATTAAATTGCAAACATGAGCATATGACACATTTTCCAACGAAAGGAAAATTGGGTAGTAGTTACCCTGATATAAGATGATAGGCATCCTCAGGTAACTTACTTCCTTCTCCCAGTTTATACTCATTGTGATCCAAAAGAGCAAGATAAGCTTGCTGAGGCTCCCGCAAACGATGCCAAGCCAAAGCCCCTGTTAGAAGTACAATTTTTTCAGTCTTTCAGAGATATATCTTACTGTATGAAATATGTACAATATGCAAGCTGTGGGTCTGCAAAAATAAAAGGGAATATTCAGACAAATAGCAGTACCATGCCATTCAGATGTAGCACAAATGCAAGCAAGACGGCCATGGGAATGCCTGCCAAGTAGAACGCGCCAAGATTTACTCGTGCGCCGATCTTCTGCTTGCCACATCCAGTGAGCACTCCTGAAAAAGATTCAGACAATGATCTTCTGATCACTCTGTTCTTGATTATGCATGAGGTCACTTTCATTTATGCTTCAAATATGGCATTGTGACTGACATGATCCATGCAGGTGATTTTACCTGAAAGAGCACTATGCATCCCATCAATGAAGAATGATATGGCTAGAACAGGTATCATACGAGCAATATATGTGACAACTTCAGCTTCATCACTGTACATATGACCCCAGGAATTGCGGAGCAGAATCATCGTAAACGCAACCACCGAGCCTTCGGTCATGGCCATACATATGACCACTCGAGTTGCCAGCTTCGCTGCTTGGGGATTGCCGGCGCCTAGTTCGTTAGAAACGCGCGTGCTAGAGAGAAGAAAAGAAAGAATTCAGCCATACTCTAAACAGAGAAAAAAGATCAGACAGCAGAGGATCATATTTGATATCTGAACATTAAGGTTTAAACATTGTGTTGCAGAATCTCAAAACCTTATAGCTGTGCTGAGACCAAGTGGAACCATGACCAGCAGAGCACCAGTGTTGAGACTGCAGAATACAGCAAGAAAGTTAGTAAACACGCATCGTTTACTGCATTTTAATTTAATAAATTCGTATGGACGAATTAACCTTGTGATTGATTACCATATCGACAGCACTGAGGTTTCAAGTTTAGGATTGGGCAGAAGACCAGAGAGCATCACAAGAAATTCAAATGACCACCACTCCAAACTGCAAAATCAAGAAATTAATCAAACATTAGTCAAGTTATTTATTTATTTTTTGAAAAAAAGGCAAAAGCTTCAAGTTATAAATATAATTTAGACAATTTAAGCAGTTTGCGGTGTCTGCACCAACTAAGGATGCACACAGTCAGCCGAGGCCAGAAACATGTAACAATCAAGAACATGGTGTTGTCCTTACCAGACCATCATTGCTGCGGGGATGGCGAGATCCGCATACTGGCGGAGCTCCCTAAAGGCCTCCATGGAGAACCCGGTCCATGTCTTCTCGCAGGCGCGCGACATCCTGACATAGAGAGACATTATGGTGAGGTTGACACCGTAGGAGACGGCGTTCGCCAGCGCGGCGCCCCTGCTGCCCATGCCGGCCTTGCGCACCAGCGCCCAGCACACGGCGACGTGGCTCGCCGCCGTGACGCCGCAGCTGGCCATCACCGGCAGGACGGCGCTCTGCGCCTGCAGGAACCGGATGTGGCACACGAGCGGCACGAACGGGACGAGGGACGGGATGAGCCACCGCGCGTACGCGCCGGCCTCGGCGGCGATGGCCGGGTCCTGTCCGAACAGGAGGAGGATCTCGCCGGCGCTGGCCCAGACGAGCGCGATCGGGACGGCGGCCACGGCGAGCACCAGCATGGCACGCTGCTTGTAGACGCCCAGGAGGTGGTGCTGCCGCGCCCCGTACGCCTGCCCGCACAGCGTGTCCAGTGCGCTCGCCATGCCGAACTGGTGATCAAAATGGACCAAAAAGTCATTCACAAATGGGGCCGACCAAGAAATCGCAGTGATTAGTCACTTCTTGTACGCGAGCAAGGTGTTCGACCGATGCGTACGAGAAGGCTGAAGCCGGTGACGTTGGCGAGGGACGTGGCGAGGGAGGCGCCGGCGAGGTGGAGCTCGCCGAGATGGCCGACGAACATGACGGACACCATCTGCACCACGTTCCGCAGCACGCCGCTCGCCACCAGCGGACCGGCCAGCCGGAGCAGCCGCTTCAGCTCGGTCACGGCCGCGCTCTCGCCCTTCTCGCCAAGAAGAAGCGGCTCCTCGACGCTCGCCGGCTTCTCCTCCATGGCGATCTTTCTTGGCAAGTGCGATCGACTGACGAGTGACCACCGAATTAGGGGGATACCGCCGTTTATGCGGAGGCAGCCGCCATTGGAATGCGTGGAGATTACATGGATTGATGACAAGTAGCCGTTGATTGATTGGATTTTTCTGTGTGGTGGCTGCAGGTGAGGTCACATCACACGGCTGGTAGTAATTGTAATTAGTTATCACTTGTCAGGCTATCAGAGATCTGAATCCAGCTACCAGTTCATTAACAGCTTTGATACGATGCCAATTTTTTTCCTTTCTGTGACCAACATACCCGATCTAGGGAAGTTAATTTACTGTCTGTCAGTAGAGAGTACTTATGCCAGTATTTATTTATAGAGGTTTTCTGATATTTGCGATGTACCAAGAAGGTATTGAGAGGTGAAGCAATGTGGATAGGATATAGAGAGTGACAAGGTACAAAATAAAAAAACATTGTATCAAAGTTGGTTGTAGAGTAATTAACTAGTAAATTTGGGCATTTTGTGTGAATCGAATACTTGGCTCTATTGATCGGTATCGTTTACTAGAAAAAATTAAATCTTTGGAGGCGTTGATTTAGGCATCAATTAAGATTGACACATGAAAAAAAAATCAAATCGTGTTTTCTTTCTTCTCCCCTATAGCTCCATCTAGAACTTCTAGCGTTTGAATTGTTTCACCGGAAAAAAATCTAGGTAGTTAATTTATGGTCAATATTAAAATCAAGGCACAGCACATTACAAAATAACTAATTTAATTTCCTAAACATGTAATATTTTGTTAATTAATGAATTCTATAAAACATGTAAACAACGTAGCGGACGATTACCGTGCGATCATGTTCTCATGAAGAAAATATAAATCTAAAAAAACACGTAAATAACTTACTGGAGATGAGGTATACTAGATGAGGTACTGATGGGATACTTACTCATAACTAATATTGAACACACCCTTCTCTATCTTCTATAAAAATATATTTTTATCTTTACTATATAATTACCTATGTCAACTTAAATACTTTTTAAAGTGGTACCTTTCATTATGGAGCATTTTATTTTTACCTTTTTGAATGCAAACACCGTAAAAGCTCTCGTTTATAATGCTACCAATTTTTTTTACAATTATAGTGGTATTTTTTAGATAGTATATTGAATCTATAAATGTAGAAATCGTAGTTGACAAGAATTTTTGACTTTTGGAGAGGAAAATATGTAGGACAAACCCCATATATATATTGTGCAAACATGAAAACTACCGTTGGTTCTAACAATAGACGTATGATTTTTGTCCACGTCACCCTGAGTACATATAAAAGCTTCACTCAGGATGACGTGGACAAATATCAGATGTCCATTCATTTTTAGATTCAATGGTAGTTTTCAGGTTTGCTCTGCATATTTTTTTTCTATTGGAGGGTAGGAGTAGTTAACACCAGCGTCATTTGGACAACAAGATTTTCATAGAAAAATTAGGACAAGTTTGACGTGTTTCAAACATGTAAACATTTTTATTTTCTACAGGATTTGCACTGATTATTACGAAAATCCTGCTTTTCGAAGGTGCCATATATGACACTGCCTTTTCCATCAGAATCAAGTAATTTTGTCGCATTGAAAAGTTCTGTAAGTGTTCGAGAATGGAGAGAGTACAAACATGTAGTACAAATTAAACTGCTTCTATACCTGTTGGACAAAGTCCACAAGGATTTTGGCTTAGAGTGCATGTTTCTCGGACAATATTGCCGACTGGTCTCTGACCAAATTAGATATTGGCATGTGCTTCCTGAATTAAGCAGTGTAAATGTCCAAATCAAACCATTGAATGCATCCTACTACCTAGTCTCTATGATTTCATCTCCAACTTGGCAGCCAAGCTTACAATGGGTTAATTAAAATATCACATAAGAATCTTCCCATTGCTTTCCTCAACAGCAAACTTCCCACAGGTAAATTACATTTACTTCATTGTCTTTTGCGTCACCTGACAGAGTCAGACTCCAAGCCATTACAGAAGGATAACCTGGTGGCAGATGCTCGATTTGGATTTGTGCCATCGGATTTGGTTTGTTATGTGGTAACTATGAGAGATGTTACCATCCTTGAGCGGATGGAGGTACTAATATCAGAGCCGTTGATCTCGCAGGATCAAACGGCAGAGAGGATTTGGTACCGATCGGTACCACACCTCCGTCCACATGGTACCTTCGCACCATCAGTAAGTTTTTTTTGGGTAAATGGCAAATTCGCATTTGGATCGACACCTACCCTATCAGAGGAACCCAAGCAGAGCAGCGACCCCGCCTCCTCCATCGATAGCCCCTGGCCATGTACGTCTTCCGTTCTTGCAGCTCCACCACAAACACAAATAGCCAGGAACATCGCTCCCGACGGCGAGGGGTAGGTGATGCGAAAGAGTGGGGTGAATTTTGTTAGAGTTTGTGACGAATATGTGTACAAAGTCGGTTATAGTTTAGGATTTCGAGTTATACTAGGTGTTAGAAATATAGTAAAAGTCATACTCTATCCTAGGCTCTCACATAAATAGAGGGGCAAAACTATTGTAACCGCATGACATCTTAGCATAGACGAGAAGGAGCGGCTACCGACGTCGTCTGGCTGAGGGTTGTTGTAACTCTGATATGTTGTAATTGTGCTAGATTTGGGAGGAGAGTCCGTAATCAGTGTCTCAGAAATGTAGACTTCAGCTGAACCTCGTTAACAAATACCATGCCTCGGTGTCGTTATCAGTTTGGATCTCCTATGATGTTTCTTCTGCGTTTGGTTTCTGATGGTGATTTTGGAACTGGTTTTATAACAAGTGGTATCAGAGTCTACGGGAGATCCATGGTAGAGGTTTGAGGGAGATGCTTCACAGCGTGACTACTGCACATGATGTCCGAGAGGGACATGACGCAAGGTGGAGCACGGTGGTGATCAACGGAATTTGATCGGTGGATTGAACACTTTAGGCGACGGTCTGAACCGTTTGATGGATGCAAACAATGAGGAAACGACCAGATGTGGTGCTTGGGTAGTTGGCGGCAGAAGCGATTGACAATTCAATCGGTGGTGTTGGACACTTCGGGCGGGTTGCTCGAACTTTCCGATGAACTACTTTCAACAAGTAGAAGTGAGGCCTTACGCTCGGGGTTGATTGAAACTGGAGGTGATCGACGTTTTCGATTGGTGGAATCGAACAGTCCAGGGGGTTCCTGGGCCTTTCATTGAGTTGCATTCGACAGGACTTCGGCTCGTGGCTAGATTGACGGGTAGTTGATGGGAAATCGGAGTGGATTTGTGGCGTCGGAGAGCTGCAGGGCACGGGCTCTTGGTGTAGTGAGCAGCGTGCAGGCAGCGGGGCTCGATGCGAGGCCGGCCTTGTCTTGGGGAGGCAGAAGATTGACGTGGTTTAGGCCGGAGCTTGCAAGTGATGGTGGCAATGTTTCCCGTGCTTGGGGCGGTGGAACTTGTCGTGGAACCGGCATCGATGGCGTCCACATACACTACTACACAAATACTCATTAGTGCCGGTTCCAAAGGCCTCATAGGTGCCGGTTTCGAAGCCGGCACCAATTGGTCGGCACCAATGCTCAAAGCTATTGGTACCGGTTTCTCAACCGGCACCTATAACACTATAGGTGCCGGTTGTCAATTTCTAACCGGCACCTATATGGTATTATAGGTGCCGGTTCCTATAAATAACCGACACCTATAAGTGATAGGACCCGGGAAATCAATTCTATTCCACTGAGTTTGAACCGATTCAACGATCTGCGGTCCAGTTTGTTTTTTTCTGTATATACCATTGATTTGTCAATTATATCTTCAAATGTACTACTATATAACTTGCATATATAAATTCAATTTGATTTCAGTTGCAATGCATGGGGCTCTAGGCTAGTTTTGATAGAAATTGAAGACAACTAGCACAGTTCATGTATGTATATTTAGAGATCTATATAGCCTGAGATTTCTGTGGTTACTGAAGTTGCCATTCATATACAGTTTTAGATTGAAATATTCTATGATTTTTGTGTTTCAGAAAATATTATATGTGACCCCAAAATTATTTTTTTTGTGTTTCAAAACTATAGGTGCCGGTTCTTTACAAGAACCGGCACCTATAAGGCTTGAAAGATCCCGGGTCCTATCACTTATAGGTGTCGGTTATTTATAGGAACCGGCACCTATAATACCATATAGGTGCCGGTTAGAAATTGACAACCGGCACCTATAGTGTTATAGGTGCCGGTTGAGGAACCGGTACCAATAGCTTTGAGCATTGGTGCCGACCAATTGGTGCCGGCTTCGAAACCGGCACCTATGAGGCCTTTGGAACCGGCACTAATGAGTATTTGTGTAGTAGTGGACGCAGGTGGCGCAAGTTCCAAATCAGGCAGGCCCGATGCCGCCCGGCGGAGGAAGAGGCGGCCACGGCCGATGCACTGGGGAGGGGGGACCGGGGGCGTCGAGGTGACAGAGGTGGCACAAATGCCAGATCCAACGGCCCCGACGTCACCCAGTGGACGAACACTATAAAAAAATATTTTTTTCTGGCAGCTAAAACATATTTTTCCTGGCGGCTAGACGTTCGGCTAGCAATTAGAGGTTAGTGCAAATCAACGATCTTCGTTGGTGATTTTTGCTGGTGGGCGACATAACACAGCTGCCAGTGAAAATTGATTTTCACATTTTCATTTTGATCGCTGGTGGCATCCGACTGTTACTGAAAATCAATTTTTGCTGGCGGGCGACATAACACAGCCGTCAGTGAAAATCGATTTTCACATTTTCATTTTGATCACTGGCGCAATCCGACCACCAGTGAAAATCGATTTTTGCTAATGAGCGACATAACATAGCTGCCAGTGAAAATCGATTTCCACATTTTCATTCCTATTAGTAAAAATCGATTTCTCTTATAGGTAACATAACATAGCCATCAGTGAAAATCGATTCCTACATTTTCATTTTGATCTTTTTAGAGTGCAAAAATACACATTTTCATTTTGATTTTTTTAGGTGTAAAAATAAATTTTGATCGCTAGCGGCATCCAACCACCAGTGAAAATCGATTTTTGCTAGCGGGCGACATAACATAGCCGCTAGTGAAAATCGATTTCCACATTTTCATTCCCACTAGTGAAAATCGATTTTTACTTACATGTGACATAACATAGACATCAGTGAAAATCGATTTTCATATTTTCATTTTGATTTTTTAGGTGCAAAAATACACATTTTCATTTTGATTTTTTTAGGTGCAAAAATAAATTTTGATCACTGGCGACATTCGACCACTAGTGAAAATCAATTGTTGCTTGTGGGCGACTGTTGATGCAAAAAAACACACACTGGCCTGGGAGATCTGCTTAGCTCCAGTGCAGGTCCAAATCTTGGTGAGATGCAGGCGTGTCAGTCAGTTTGATCCTGTAACTGACAAGATATACAAAAGACAGATCAAAGAACCGATCGGCCAACATAGCCAATGTAGTAATTCCAGCCGATCCTGATAACAGCCGATAGCGATAGGGTTTTGAGCTATCGGCTATGTGTTCAATGTAGATTCTGACACTTGATGAAAATAATGACAAAGAGACAATCGGCTGATGATAA